>OY987330.1:121025518-122225518 GCA_963920685.1 Polydrusus tereticollis
GATATTTTGGCTGGATTGGTCAACAAGCAAAGTTAAGGTCAGTTTGGATTCACGGTAGATTATACTAAGAGCATTACAAATCTCATTGTGAGTCCCTTGACCAAACTTGTTACTCGCTCTCTTAGTGACTGCGTCTTTCCTGATATTCTTAGTGGTATCGATCTTTAAGAAGGGGGATCCTCATGACCCCTGTAACTATAAACCGATATCACTCCTCCCTATATTATCAAAGGTATTCGAGAAGTGTTTGCCATTAGAATTGTGAAATACTTTGAATCTGTTGGTCCTTTTAAAAACAGACAGTTTAGCTTTAGAGAGCTATGCTATTCTGGCTTGAGGCCACAGCACTGGCGCTAAGGAAGTCTTCCGCATGCAGGAGGAGGATAGTAAAAGTAATTGCATCGGGCGGATGGTCGATAGGCTTTTGTGTCCCTTGATATTCTGACCTTGCCTTCCCTGTTTGTCTTGGAGAGTATCTTATTTATCAAGCAGCATCTTAACCAACACCGGAGACACTAAGAGGTACTAGCTCTAACACCCGCAACAAGTGGGACCTAGTGCCTTTATATAGATGGCTCCAGAGAAGTCGAGATGGCCCATACTCTCCTGACATAGCTTTTTTTAATAAATTGCCTACCTCAATACAGAACTTACCAATAACTCTGTTTAAGAAAAGAGTCAAGGGATTCACTCAACAGTCAGGCTTTCTATGGTATTGATGAATTTTTGAACTGTGTTATTGAACTTTGAATTTCTAATATATGTTGGACCTTAAGCTTTTTAAACAGTATTGTTGAACTTTGATTATAGTTATAAATGTTATTTAGAGTATTTGAGTGAAAGACCTTTAGATTGTATTTAGTAACTTTATATTTTAGCTCGAATCTTAAACATATATATAATCTATAGTTGTTTGGCAAGGTCTTCTTGCCTTTTTTGGGTATGGGCTGATCTCGCGCAGTTTCTAGCAAGAAGGAAATATTCCTTTTTGCAAGATAATTCAAAAAGCCTACAAGATACCGGTGTCAATTAATCCGCGCATGTCTTAATTACGATGACTGGAATTTCGTCAGGACCAGAAGCTTTTCTGGTGTGAAGAGTTCTCAAGATTCGTTTAACATGGCGCTGCCGGAAAACAATGTCGGGCATTCTCGATTCTACAGCGGGAATGTTCGGTTTTCCCCGAAAATTAACCGTTAAATGTGAAAGTTTTAACCTTAATGTCGGCAAGTAAAAATAGCGGGGAAAGTCTACAATATGTTATCAGGATTAACGATTTGGGAGTTATCTTCGATCACGAGGCAACCTTTCACGAGCACACTTATAGTATTACTCTTGAGGGTTACAGAATGTTGGGTTTATTGCATAGAAACTGTAACCATACCTATCATGTTTCCGCCATAAAGTGTCTCTATAACTCCCTTGTTCGCAGTATCTTAGACTATAGTAGTATATCAATCAATCAATCAATCAATCAATCAATCAAAAATATGCTTTATTGTCCAAGAATACAAATGTTCTCATTGACAAAGCTACCTAAAACTACGCCCAACCTAAAATTTCAGGTCAAAACAGAAACAGAAAGAGACAAAACGCCCATAAAATCACAAAAATATATAAATCATAAATATAAAAAATAAAATTATTACGCTCACGACTTAAAATTATGTAGAGTCAGGTTAAGGAAAAACAAAAAAAAAACCAAGATCACGACAAAAAATAAAGTTAATTAATTTTTTGCCACCATATATTAAAGATTTTTTAATCTGATCGGACCTAGAAATAGGCAAGCTGAGGGTCAATGATTGGCGCATATTATAATAAGTAGAAACAAAGAAATTGTTCCTATATTTCCTATACATCAAGCAGGCAGTCTCAAGAATAAAAATACAGCAAACTGTCAAAATTGCGTGTTTCAGGAATAATGGACGACAAGAATCACGAACTCCAGCCCTGCACATATATCTAATCGCTCTCTTTTGTAATGCAAATACTGAGTTAAACAAATATTGAGAACAAGAGCCCCAAAAACAAATCCCATATCGAAGATGGGATTTAACTAGTGCATAGTAGGAATTTTTGGCAATGGTAAAGTCTAAGTTAACGGATATAACCCTCAAGGCATAGCAACTGGAAGAACGTCTCTTACATAGCTGTATTATGTGATATTCAAACCTAAGAGCATTATCTATTGATAGACCCAAAAACTTGCCGACATTAGGCACAGAAACAACTTCAGTTTCTAAATAAATATTATCTAAGTTACATTTGAAATTTAAAATTTTAGTTTTAGAAATATTGAATGACAGTAAATTTGAATCACACCACTGTTTTATTTTGCACAAGTCAGAATTTATATTAAGGTGATCGTGCCAGAGAACAGTGGTGTCATCCGCAAAAATTGTAAATTTTCCCGTTATGGGAAGGTGGGGTAAATCGTTCACATAAATTAAAAAAAGGAGCGAACCCTGCGGGACACCCGTATTTATACTTAATTCAACAGAGCTATTGGAATTAAATATAACCGACTGAACACGTCCTCTCAGATACGAACAAAACCACTCCAGAGCCGTCCCTCTGAATCCATACACCTCCAGCTTCCCCAGCAGTATTCCATGATCCACACAATCGAAAGTTTCCGACAAATCACAGAACACTGCCGCGGCAGCCTCTACAGAATTCAAGGACACGTATAGACGTTCGAGAAATCCTAAGATAGCATCGCCCGTACCCTTAGAGGCCTGAAACCCAAACTGCTGGATACTCATAAGTTTGTGTTTATTAAAAAAGGTTAACACTCTTTCCTTTACAAGCCTCTCCACTATTTTTGACATAGTCGTCAACAGTGCAATTGGGCGAAAGTTAGAAGGACTATCGTGGCTGCCGTCCTTAAAGATTGGGACAACCACAGCCCTCCTCAGACAAGTCGGAAAACTACCTGTAAGAAATGAGCGATTAATTGCCTCGGCCAGCACCTGCAAGGCGTTGACAGATAAAGCCAAAAATATTCTTATATACATCTTGTCCCAACCAGATGAATTTTTGTTTTTTATGTGCTTAAATATAGCCCGAAGTTCAGTCACATTAGTGGGGACAAGGAAGAATATCTCAGACACCGACACGTGGCCCAAGTAATCTATAGGATCCTTAGCTTGAATTATTTTCTGAGCCAGATCAGTGGCTATACCGCAATAAAAGGAACTAAATTTATCAGCACTAAGTGTGCTCGAGATAGGTACAATATTATCTTTCTCTCTCAAATTATATACCGGGTGTTGCATCGTCGTGCGGGACATAGGAAATCCCATGTAATTTTAAATGGGGTCAATTATTGGCTTCCCTAATTATTTTAGAGAAAAATTTTATTTAGATTTATTAAAGAGCACTAAAACCCACATTCAAAAGAATAACTTTAGATATTTTTGATGAGCCCGTTTACGGGTTATCGCCGATTTCTTTTTAACTATTTCTCCTTTTTATGGCCCCGTATTTGCGGGCACCAGTCAAGGTAAAAGATGACTGTCAAATAAAGTTGTCATTTTGAAATGTGTGCTTTATTGTTATAAAAACTCGTACATCGGAGAATCGACCATGTTTTTGCATAAAATTGTTAATGGGAGGGTGGACTGTGCTGAGTTACTTTGCAGTTTTGATTTTCGCGTCCCACAGAGACATACCCGAAGTAGGCAGTGGCGCAACCAGAAAATGAGTTTGGGGCGGGGGGCTGTAAAAATATTAGCGCCGCAGGCGAGAAATTTTTTGGTGCCACGCCCTTTTTTCAATGAAAACAGCCAGACTCGTTTCAATTTTTACCTACCTTAGGTAGTGATGAGTTTATTTTTCTTATGAACGGGTAGTTAGACGACCCGAGCTACGCGCTCGCTCTGGGGGGGGGGCTGCAGCCCGGTAGCCCCCCCCCCCTTGGTTGCGCCACTGGTCGGCAGCTCTTCCTGAAACCACTTGCGAACTAATTGCAAGACTGTGTGGGTAGATTAGTGAGAAATTATAGCTTCAATTTCCTGGACTATGATCTATTTTATCGGTCATTCGAAACTTTTAAGAAAACATTCTAAATTTTTAGTCTCTTGTCTTTCTGTCCCATCTTCTCTTTTTTTTATTATGTAAAGAATCTTTGTTTGTTTCTCGTTTGTTCTTTTAAAACTATTATTATTATTATACCATTAAGAAAGAGATTTCTCTGTAGGGTATTGCGTAAAAATAAAATAAATAAATAATAATAAGTAAGAGGGCGGCAAAAATAGCTTTTATTCAAAAACTAAAATTAGAAGATTTAAGTACGCATAACTTTTGGGAGAATTGCCAACAATTAAAAAAAAATAAATAAACGGAAAAAATGTTAGCAATAAAATTGTTTTTGCAATGAAATGTCACTCGACCCTCATCTTCCATTTAAGCCATTTGAGAGGGTTAATCCAGGGGTTAGGGGGCTGAACTATTTCATAATACAACTAACGTAAATTCCGCGCCCCTGTTTACTATAACGTGTTTCACCGATTTTCTCTCACAAGTCAGTAACTTTTCAAATTAACACCCGGTATATGGTAGACCGGATTAGACTAGCAATTTTTAACAATTTAGAATATAGCTTGGACGAAAATATATTTTGGTTGATTTTTATATTTTCCTGTTCTGTCAATTGTCAGAAAAGTTGTTTTTCACATTCTTTAAATTTTATTTCTAGCATTCTTAATCAAAAAAATGAGATTTGGTTAGTTATATAGATTAGAATATATTTTTAAGGATTTCGGAAAGTCCACGATTTTAGATAATGGCATGTTTAATCAAAAATAAAGGTATTTGATAGATTAACTCGAATAATTAACAAACTACAGGGTAGAAATAAAAATTACTTGATATGGTTCACAATTTTAATCTTTAGTTGGGTATAGTAGTTACAAGCTTAATTTGATGACATAAAAAATCATTAAACTCGTGATTATAGGCGTCGCTTCTACCAAATAATTAAAATGCGGATTGTTGTAAATTTTTAATATGATTATATAGTATACCGGGTGTTTCTCAAAAGACGCTCACCCCTATAACTTTTTTGTATTTAGAGATATTAAAATGAAATTTTGGAATTGTGCATAAGAGATGAGTCTGCATTTATTGGCATAATTTTTGATTTGTTAGCACTTCCGGTTTAACCGGAAGTGACCTTGACTTTGGTATTTTAAATGAGACACCCTGTATATTTTTACTTATTTGGATTCAGCATGATGTTCTGAGTAAAATGACATCCCACTTGTCATTTTTTGACGTGTTATATAAATTCGGAAAATGTTAAAAAAAAAAAAAAAATAAATAAATTAAAAATCCAACATTTTAGATCAAAATTTATATGAGAAATCGGATAAGCTCATTAAAAATACGGCATCCCATTTAAAAAAATATCAAAGTGACCCCTAGTACTTTTGTTTGATGTTCAATTGTTTTTTGCTGAAGATATTCGAATTCGCGGGAGAAAATGACTTAAGATGGCTATTTCAGTTTTTTTATAAAAGTACAGGAAAAGTCAAAAAATCGCCTTGTCTAGTCTTGGTTGGATAACCCTGTACCTCGGGCCATTCTGTACCTTGGGCCACCCCAACTAAACAACCTAAAGCATGCTGAAAAACATTGTGACTGAGATATACATCTGGCAACAGTGTATTACTCCAGGAGACAAGGTTACCAGAGTCAATGATAGAGAATTCGCCATTTATTTCGTGGTTATGTTTGTTGCGGCACGTTGTGTAATTTATTCGATCATCAGTTAAGTAATTTTATATTACAAAGTAAGTAGGCCTTTTGAGTAAAATATACATAACTCTACTTGTAGACATCCCTCAATATTGTGGTATTAAAATTAAACGCTAAATTGCATTTATGAAATTAATACGTTAATTTTAACAGCAACCAGCATAATCTCGTACCTTGGGCCACTGCTTACTCTTTTCCAGAGCCACGAGGTTTAATAAACACAACGTCTCTTCCTTCTTCAACAAATATAAGGAACTCTTAGATAAGTACCATTTTGAACCTGAAAACATATACAATGTAGATGAGAGTGGCATCTCTACAGTTCACACACCTTCCAAAATTATAGCTGTCAAGGGCATCAAACAAGTGGGAAGCATGACCTCTGGCGAAAGAGGCGTCAACATTACCATTATTGATTGCATCAATGCACTAGGCAATACCATACCCCTAGCTATGATTTTTGCCCGAGTTCACTTCAAGAAACATATGCTGAAAGGTGCACCCGCAGGAACATTGAGAATGGCACATGCAAGCGGCTGGTCGAATTCAGAAAAGTTTTTAGAATTCCTGAAGCATTTTATCAAACACGCAAAACCTTCCGAGCATAACAAGGTCCTATTGCTAATGGGCAACCATGAGAGCCTCATTTCCATTCAAGCTATAGACCTAGCAAAAAAATCTGGGGTGGTTATGTTTACATTTCCACCTCATACAAGTCATAAACTGCAGCCACTTGATAGAGGTGTATTTGGACCATTCTATAAACTTGCCTGAAAACACAGAACAGCATTTATTAGGCTCTATTCGAAGCACATCAGGTTTAACCGTTTTTCAATCTCCGGAAATAATACGTCCATTTCCCAAAGCTGGCCCAAGGCTTGTATCTAGTAGGGGCAGACGCAAACCTGAAAGATCATGGGTATTAACTGACACGCCAGAAAAGGAGGAAATTGAGGAAGATCATGCTAAGAGACTTGCTAAAAATAACGAGGAATTTCGAAGTGTAACCAAAAGGATAGTAAAATAAAGCTCCTCATCTTCCTCAGATGAAGATGAAGAAGTTGATGGATTGGAAGGGTCTGATTCTGATGATGTTGATTGGCTTCCGGTTATGGACACTGATGAAGAAAATAATGAGGACAATTTAAGTGAAAAAATAACAAAAGGCGATTTTTGGCTGACTAAACTAGATGGTAAAAAGAAAACCCATAATTATGTTGCAGAGGTGGTTGACATTGACAAAGGAGTGTACCTATTTGATCAAATATTTGAAAAAAGTGAGACGTGCAACCAACAAATTTGTATATGAAAATGAAAAGACTTATGAGGTTTCAGAAAAAGACTTTATTCTGAAGTTACCCAGACCTATAAGTGTGGGAGGCTCAGCTGGACAGGTGTCGCAATTATCTTTTTCCATAAATTTGGACACTTATCACGTTGAGTAGAAAATATTAATGTTTTATTTTGGTTTGTCATGTAATACTTTTGAAATTATTCAAAATAAAGTTTTTTGGTTATTTATTGTTCTATGGCTTAAGGTACAATGCTCTACTGCCCAAGGTACAAGACGAGTTTGTACCTCGGGCCATTTTTTAATATTGAAAAAAAACTCCGAAAATCATTATGTCATTAATACTGCCAATTTTAACAATCAATATCCTAGTCTAAACTCCAATAATATTATAAGTTTGCTTTCTTAATATTTTCGAATTTTTATGTGGTTTTCAAAAAAAGGTGCCCAAGGTACAATGCTCTCCCCTATATTCTTCTATTTTTTGCAGAGCGCTTTCGGCCCTATTAAATAGGTATTAAAATTCAGGATTGTTTAAAATAAGAATTGCTACGTAAGAAATTATGTGATGAAGATTTTTTATGGTGTAGGTTTTTATAGATTTATTTAATCTTCTTGACTCATTGCTGTGTTGATTTCGTACAGGGTTTAAAGAAAGTCATGTAAAAACATAACACTATGTTTTGTTGTCTAGCAGTATAGAGCGATGTTAATTAATATTTTTTAACGTTTTGCCAATTTTTAATATACCGAGTGTCCCAAACTATATTGGAGTTTAGCAAAATTCATCATATAAATTGAGTTGAGCAAAATTACTATTAAAAATGGAGAAATCTAAATAGCTGTTTTTTTGTTAACTTTTTAATACATTAAATTTAAAATTACAGAGTGTTGTCAATAATTTCAAGTGGTATCCTTGTAAGTTTTTAACACTTTCTGGCTTGATAAGGCTTTAAGAAATGGTCCTTAATATAAAAGAGATGTGTTTTTAGATGAGATTAATGCAATATTTTTATCTGAAATATATGAAAACATATTAGTTGCGCACGATTAAGCAAAACGCATAATAGGCATTTAATTTTATTAAATTAAAAATATTTTTGTAATTTTAAGAACTTTGAAATTTTTTTTGTATTTTTTTTTTCAAAAAATTTGAAAAATATCCGCACGCAAGAGTAATCCAAAAAGGGCGTGGCCGTGGGCCTCGCACAGTTACTCCAAATAAGTAATAGGCTATGCATGAAAATGACACACGTTACTTGAGTAAATACCCGATTGTTTCCAAATCATAGTCTGCAGAAGTGTGACCAAAACAAATTTACCCTGATGTTAGTAATGTTTTATTTTTTTTATTAAATTAGCAATATCTAATTTATTTAAATCTTTACTGTACTTCATGTTTGGTCGCAGAGGGAACCCGATTGCATCTACTAGCTACAATCGGGTTTTTACCCCGATTGTTATACGCCGTGTTCCGACTAGAATGTTCATGTGGTGTTTTGGGCGTTGGCATTGGCGTGACAAATCGACAATTTTGCAATCTTTTTTAAATTTCTCTCCAATAATTCGACAACTATTTAAGGTGTTTGGTTTATTTGTTGAGATAATTTTCGAATATATAGGGTATTCCGAAGAAAGTTATACAACTTAAAAAAAAATTCACACTAGCCACGTGGCGGCCGCACTACTTGTTATAATTGATTAAAACTTTCTGATGTTGTAGAGAACATTGACCTACAGAAGCCTATTATTTTTCGATGAGATCGGAAGACCTTCTCGCTTATGTTACTCATGTTTGGAACAACGCAATAGAACACCATGGGGAGTCCCGGGCGGTAGCACTGGACATTTCCAAGGCTTTTGACCGAGTATGGCATGAGGGGCTCCTAACTAAAGTGAGAGCATACGGAATGCCGGTTCAATTTTGTTCATGGCTGTCGAGCTTTCTTAAAGACCGTTCTCTGCGAGTGGCGATGGACGGATTTCTTTCAGACACATTTAACATCAACGCCGGAGTCCCTCAAGGTTCTATTTTGTCGCCCACCCTTTTCTTACTATACATTAACGATCTTTTGGAAAAAACTAAAAATCCTATATATAGCTTCGCTGATGACAGCACACTTGTTTCATCTTTTACTTTGGATGCTCGGACATCGGCTGCTAATGCACATCTCTATAGGCAGCAAGAGGTCTCACATCTTCTTTTTTCCTTTGGCTTCATCAATTCATTTATTGGGCGTAAATTTGCATAGTCATATGTCTTGGCATAGTCACGTTGCGGCCATTGCTGGGGCAGCCTCGCAGAAGCTTGGAATACTTTTCCGAACAAAGAACCTCTATACACCCCAGCAACTTTTGATGCTCTATAAAGCCCAAATTCGACCATCACTGGAGTACTGTTCGCATATTTGGGGCTCTGCTCCTAAACATACCCTGAGATTGCTAGATTCCATTCAAAGAAGAGCCATTCGCTTGATCGGTGACCATAGTCTGACAAACAATCTGGAAAGCCTTGAACATCGAAGGCAGGTTAGCAACTTGAGTCTATTTTACAAATATTTTCATGGCAAGTGTTCAACTGAGGTTGCCCGCTTGATACCACCCAGAGCGGTGCATGGTAGAAATACACGACGAGCCACTGCAGCCCACCAGTACGTGGTTCAGCTTAGTGTCCCTCGAACGACACTGTTTCAAAATTCTTTCATCTGGAGAACGTCATCACTCTGGAACGACCTCCCTGAGATCGCGTTCCCCAACGAGTATAATCTCCAAAGATTCAAGACCAACGTGAATCGTTTCCTACGCACACGCACCGCTCCTAGAGCGCCATAAAGGATTTATCCTGCAGTGCTGTGCCTTATCATAAAAAAAAAAAAAAAAAAAAATTGGCAAGTACTTTTTTGATCCATTGAAAATCAGGACAGGCCCCTTTTCGGAAATTAATAGCTTCGAGACGAAAAATCGGATCAAGATGCGGTTTAAACCGTTAGATTAAGCATCTTAAAAATTTTTTTACAATGCATCTTCCTATACCTAAAAAATTTAGAAATCTTAGATTTTCTAGGAAAACTAAAAAGTACAATTTTTTAAAACGGTATTTAATTTTTTTTTAGGTTAAAACAAAATTTTGATCAAAATTTTGAATACTTCATCGAAAAGCGCTTTTCAAGAAAAGAAGAAGAACGTATATTTTCAATTTTAAAATTTTTTATAAATGGAGTGTGCAAAAAGTTGAAATTTCTCTTTATTTCTCTTTTAAATTGAAATATTTTATAGGAAATGTATTTTTTCTTACATCCATATATTTACTCGATTCCGTCGTCATTTTAAAACAATCTGCACTACAATAAAATTAAAGTTTTCTTCTGATATTACAGATATTTAAGTTTTTGTGCCGCGAAAACTGCCAAAAATCACGAATATTCGAGTTTCTCAACAATATAAAATTATAAGAGTGGACATGACCGAAACATGTGTTTGTATTTGGTAAAGCTTATGCTTGTAATAGATGTCAGGGTGTCATATTTCATAATTTAGTTTTAAACGAGCGAAAGACGCAGTTAATATTGTTTGGTAAGTTCAAATCATCTATAGCAGATAATCCACAATTTAATATTTCTGTTAATGGCACCGTGATAAAACCTGCAAACGACTGTAAAAGCTTGGGATTGAACATTGATTCAGAGCTAAGATTCTCGGCTCATGTCTCCTCTCTTATTCAAAAAACTTATGCCAAATTAAAACTTTTATATACGCACAGCGAAATTTTTAATACATCTACTAAATTAAGACTTACCGGTTCCTTAGTTTTATCACCGTTGAGCTACTGTGATATTGTCTACTGGCCTGCTCTCCTACAGAGAGATAGGACACAGTTTACAGAAACTCCAGAATGCGTGTCTTAGATTTAGTTTTAATGTTCGCAAGTTTGATCATATTACTCCTTCTTTAACTGAATCAGGATGGCTTACTCTCAAGGAAAGGTTTGAACTCCATCTTGTGCACCTTGTCTACAAGGTTGGGTTTAATAAACTTCCCCAAATATATATTTGATAAACTTGTTAAGCGATCTGATTTACATAATCTTCTAACGCGTCATAGAGACTTATATAGTGTGCCTAGACATTCCCATGCATTTTTTCAGCGATCATTTAGTAGTAGTTATGTGTTAGTAGGGGTGACACTTCAGCGCTGATATTACTTGATTATAGTAAAGCGTTTGATACGCTTGATCATGGTCTCTTATGTGCTAAGCTTCGCTCCCTCGGCTTCGATGAGTCTTCGGTGAAGTTCTTTGGAGAATATCTGGCAGATAGGTCTCAGTTCGTCTTCTTGGACGGCAAGCGTTCTAGTTTTAGGGTTGTAGGAAGGGGTGTACCACAAGGTTCCATTCCGGGGCCATTACTTTTCGTAGTGTATACGATTGACAAGAACCAACATGTGAAGGACTGTGATATGCAAAGGTATGCCGATGATACACAATTACGCATAAGTTTTAATCAATCCAGTGCTATTGAGGCAAGGGGTAAACTCACCCAATGTCTAAAATCAGTTTATGACTATTCTCTAAACAGCGGCTTAAAATTAAACCCCAGCAAATCAGCAGTTATTTTTTTTGGTTCTGATAGTGAATGGGCAATGGAAAATATGAAAGTAGATATGGCTGGAAGCGTGATACCTGTTGTGCAAGAATATAAAAATTTGGGTGTTATATTTGATACCAAACTTAGGTTTAGAAGTCAAGTGAGTAAAGTTATTCAAAAGTCATATCTCTCTCTCAGAAATCTCTATAAAAGTAAAAATATCTTGAGACCTTATTTAAGAAAAACCCTCTGTGAAACACTTGTTCTTTCTCATGCTAATTATTGTAACTTTGTGTATGGACCGTGTCTAGATTTGCAATGTAAGAATAGACTACAGCGAATTCAGAATTCCTGTATTCGATTTATTTACGGACTGAGAGCAAGGGATCATGTCACCTATAAACTGCCTGAGCTTAAATGGCTTAAAATCATGGATAGACAAAAATTGCATTTTGCTTGTTTCCTACATCGGTTACTTGGAAAGTGGAATTCCTCAATATCTTCGTCAGAAACTTCATTTCCGACATTCCACGCATAATCGCACAACGCGTTTTAATAATCTATTAAATCTACCAAAGCACCGAACTGCCCTCTTTCAACGCAGTTTTCCTTATCTGGCTCCTAAAATATACAATACTGACATGGTTAACAAGCTTGATAATCTAAGCTTACTTTCATTTAAATCTAGATATAAACATTTCTTGCTAGGTCAATATCAATAAATAAATAGATACAAAATGAGTTAAAATAGTGTTGCATTATTATATACATGCTAGAATTTATTTGCCAACTGTTACTGTCATATTTCTAAATTATTACTAGATAATATATTAAATGTAATTAGAATAATTTCTAATCATAATATGTAGGTATTTTTCAAATTTGTTAAGTTTTGTAAATTTATAATGTATGCTCGGTTAAGTAAACAGCTCTGCTGACCTTCGCCGAGGTTAAAATAAAGACGTTTCTATCTAACTATCTATCTATCTATGTAGCAGTAACCGCATTTAACTCTTTACCTGATCATATCCGAATGGCTTCCAGCTCTGCTGCATTTTGCAAGGGTGTAAAGAGTATCCTACTCGCCAATCGTAGGCCACGTTGAGTATCGTACCTTTGTGCCAACTAAAGTAATTCAGCCTCTTTGTTGTCTGAATGTACGTTTTATTAATTTATTCATTTCTTCCATTGTTCTTCAACTTAATATTTATTCAATTTAACAATATAATTATATAGTTTATTTTTTCATTTATTACCTATTATATCTTCTTTATTTGTTTACTTCTTATATTAGTTAGACTTAATATATTACGTTTATTTTTAAATTGTCTATTTAGCAATCACTTAATTAGGGTAGTTGTATGAGCAGCTATAGTTGGATACCGCCACTCATAGTAAAAATATGTTTGTTTATATTTCTTTTCGGACTAAATAAAGGCATTATTATTATTATAATATTTAACTCAAATTTTGTATTTTTGTACTTCCAACAAGATTTGAAACAACTTTTTTGTCGTTTTGCTTAAAAATTGAAAAGATTGGTTCTCCCTTGGATCTTTTTTACATTCTTCTACTTTTTGAAAAACCTGTTTCATAATACATTTTTCTCTTCACAAATCTTAGTTTCTTGCCAAACGGAGATTTTAGAAAGAGACACTTTTTTTCATATAACGCATAATAAAAAGGTTCTCCATTTGTGTAGAACTTTTTAGATTGCATTGTATTGCGTAAAACCTACTTCTTAACTGAAATTAATGATATTTCCGAATATGAAAAGTGCGTTTTTCTTAGATGTTTCTAGTTTTTTTGACCAATTTCTATTTGTTTATTTTATACAGGATGAAAAATAAGCCTGTGAAAAATTTAAAACTCTTAACCAACCAATCATCTGGCCAAGTTATTTAATTTTTCGTAATGCTTTTGACCGACTTTAAGGTACCGGGTGTCCCAGTAAATTATGTTTGACTTTAACAAAATTCATCCTCAGATGCGTTTCGCTTTATAACAGCTCGTCAGTGAGGCTATAGAATCCGACGATTGATAACGGCAGATGTAGCTTTTAAGCGACATCTCGTGGCAATCCAATGCATCACCTGGCCCGTCTAACAAAAGTCAGTCAGAAACAGAGAAGCAAACTCCTGCAAAGACCGGGCGAGCCGGTATTCTTACAGGTGTCGCCGCCAGAAGCGCAGTATTAAAAGCCAATTTGGTATACGAACCGAGTACCAACAATTAGAAATCTAAAGATTAGTCGCTTCCTTTCGCCGGATTCATCCTCAGACGCGTTTTGCTGTAAAAACAGCTCGCCAGTGAGGCTATAGAATCCGACGAAAAAAAGCAACACCGTAGCGTAGAGTCTACTTGACCCTGAAAGATGGATTGATAACGGCGGATGTAGCTTTTAAGCATCATATGCATCACCTGACCCGTCTAAAAAAAATCAATCCTTTGCAGGAGTTTGCTTTTCCGTTTCTGACTGATTTTTATTAGACGAGCCAGGTGATGCATTTGATTGCCACGAGATGTCGCTTAAAAGCTACATCTGCGGTTATCCAAAACCAGTGTAATTCCCTCACTCGGTTATTTTGGTTACAAGCTAGTATGACGTGTAACCGAAATTGTTTTGCAAAGAGTATATGTCATTTTTTTAAAACATTAGATACTCTGTGTTATTGGACAAGAAATGATCTTTCAAAATGTGACAAGATTTTGTATATCGATCTTTTATTAAGAAAACTATTGCAGATTGAGTTTGAACTACGTTTTCGAATAATCCATAATTTAAAAGGGTATTTTCTGAATTGTTTCAGAGGCAAAGAAATAAATTTGACAGCAAAGGGTCGCCCAAGTTCGTGGGAAGATAAACCCAACGCACCAAAAATGGTGAGAATAAGAAGCTCAAACTCGGACGATGTAAAAGGCAGGACTCAAAAATTGACGTAAGTATGATATGAACCACCGGGATCTCAATCATGACGTTTTCTCAAATATATAGGGTGTCCTACTTATAATGGACTCAAGCTTATTTTTGTCATTAAATTTTGATGCATTTAAGTATATGGCCCAAGCGCGTACTTTGCCAACGCTTGAAGCTTTAGTTCACTCGTTGGTGTATATTTGTATGCAGGTTTTAAAAGGATGATTTAAGAAGAAAAAAAAAAAAAAAAAAAGAAGAATAAAAGCTGCTTGAAATATTATGATTTATGATTAGGCACAGCACTGCAGAATCAATCTCTTATAGCGCTCTACGAGCGATGCATGTGTATACTTTTCCCAAAGTGAGTTTGATGACATATAAAAGCTTCGATCGGGCTTCAAAGGGATCGGCATCATAATCGAGGTTGTCAGAATTTTTTTAAAAATTCTTCAAGTTTTCATTATTAAAAGTGTTCTTTTATACCAGTAAATTGATAGTCAGTAACTCTCTTTGAAAGGTAGTTTGCAAATATAATTTGAACCAAGAAAATTTAATGTCAAAGAAAGAAGGAACAAGCCATTCATGAATATTATAACAATTTTTTTAGTACTTCAGAAATATTATTTATACAAAACTAATTTAAATCAAACTAAAAAGAAATTTCACTGTTGTTAAACAAAAAAAAATAAACAATTAACAAACCCTTATGATCCTCCTACACTTATGAAAACTTTGTAGAACTGGCAACACCTTGGCGATAGACCGTCGAGGACCACTGCCAATTTAAAGTGCGAACTATCTTTTCTGAGTGGGAAAATTCATAGAGCCGCGTATAAATACAAATTTATATGCTGTAGACAAGAACAGCAAATAGTTAAAGGTTCTGCCAATTGGGTGATCCCTTATCAGCTTTAAAATCAGTTGATGTTTGAGGTATGCGGCATTGGGAATCGGACAGCGGCGTGACTGGTTGAAACGATTTACTGTAATTTACATATTTCATTTCCTGCTGTAACTGTGTGGATTTAGACAAGTAAGTTTTTACTTGGTACCTATATTTTATTATATCAGTATGGCTTTTTAGATTTTAGATAGATTTACATGTTCAATGTCAACGCATTATTTTAAATATGTATAATATTTGCAGAATTATACCGTCGACTCTTACTGCCATAAATAATCTACCTGATTAAATCCTATTGTATACGCCTCAACCTCTTCAAAGCTGAATAAATGGGATCAGGGTCGGCTTGAAAATGTACCTACACCACATGATTTATTTTTATAATTTAAAATAAATAGGCAGGTATTTTTAGTTTTAGGTAAGTACCTTTAGTAAATGTAAAATAATGATAACAATTAATGATAATTGAAAATAATATAATTTCAAAGTATAACTATTAGGATAACAAGTACAATAAAAATTAATTAAATTCTTAAAAACTATTGACAATTTATTCAAAATTTAACTCTTTATCACTATCACTATCTTCACCTAAGCCTGAACTTATAATTAAGGGTTGAACATTTGTAATCATACAATTGTAAGAATTTTCCACTTTAAGTACCTACATGCTGTACACAGTTTTTCCAGCTGTCTGCAGAGATTTTTCTTACTTCGTTTTTAATTATTTCTACTACAGATGCATTTAATGTAGGAGAAATATTATTTCTCCTAATATTGCATTTTAATTGGTGCCATATTAGCTCAATAGGATTGAATATACAATAGTATGGAGGAAGACGCAACACTGTATGTCCATTTTCTGCTTCTTCTTAGTAAATCCATGTCATTTTCGTCAATGCTTCTAAATGTACCAAAATCACTCCGATTTTTTCTAGGATTAACAGGTTTAAGTACTATGTCTCTTACCGAAGATAAAGGAGTTTTTGTCAAAGTAGACGTCTCTGCTAAAGCATCCATCGAATTAAAATTTCTACTCAACAAAGATTGATACACATTTTTAATTATTAGTTTGGCATCGGTAGATAAATGCTTTCTTTTAAAAATGACACTTGAAGATGCCCCCCTATCAGCACAATTCCAAAGACGCCACATTCTACCACTAATAAGCCCAAATAAAAATTACTCGCCGGAAAACCACTAAAGACTAATTATTAAAAATCAGTTTGTATTTATACCGGGTGACAATGGAACTACTACCCAGGCTGGCGTTTCAAAACGACTTTAGATAAAAATTTGAAATTTTGGTCGACGTCTGGGTTAAGTAATGTGCATATTTTAAGCAAAAAAACAAATGACAATCACTTCCGGTTTCACCGGAAACGATAAAAACTTTGATATTTTAAATTGCAACCCCCGTATATTTTTGCATATTTAAATGCTGCGAAAAATTCTAAACATTTTTTATGTAGCATGTCCTATACCTAAACTTAACAGATTTTGACTTATGGGGCTTTAAAGTTTGAACTATTTTAACATTTAATTCATTTTTCCAAAAAAACGAAGAGCGCTACGACCAAAACAAACGGTGCAATTCGTACTTCATTAAAGGCACTCTAGGATAGTAGAATAAAAAAACTGATGCTAGCAATTTTAAAAAATCGATATTTTCAATAAGACGTTTTTCAGTTTTTGATCCATTTTTATATGAAAACGGTTTAACTTACAACCATAGGACTTTCACTACCCAATCTTACTTTTTTATCTTCTATCCATTTATATTCTCAGTTTTCATTTTCAAACAACGGATATTATTTAATAACTCGCAATTGCAAACGTTTCAAAACTACAAACAAATACTTTATTATACAAAGGTGTACGCATGATTAATATTAATTAACTAATAATAAAAGAAATGAAAAAAAAACGAACCTAATCATTATGAAGATTTTCAAAAACCCGACCTTCTTGTTCAATACAGGGTCTCACACTTTTCAACAATTTTCTGTAATACATTTGCTTTTTGAGGTATACTAATATCATTAATAGCCCTAATAATTCGAGTTCTTAAAATGTCCAAATTTTCAGGTGGAGTTAAATAGACTTTTTCTTTGATATGACCCCAGAAGAAAAAATCTAGGTGCGTCAAATCTGGCGAACGTGCTGGCCACCTTACAGGGCCATTTGTCCCTATCCATCGGTTCCCAAACCTGTCATTTAAATAATTTACACAGATCCTAGCATTATGAGCCGGCGCACCATCTTGTTGAAAGTAAATGTTGGGAATTTGTGCAAGCGGTAAATTGTCCAGAAAATCGTTGACTGTTGTTTCCAAAAAGTTCAAATAAGTTTGCGCTCTAAGGTGCTCATTAAAAAATATTGGACCCACAACTGTCGTTCCTAAAACACCTAGCCACACATTAACACCGAAGCGTTCTTGCAATGATCCTTCTCTAAATAGATGGTGATTTTCATTTGCCCAATATCTTACATTGTTCGGAACAGGAACAAATTGTTTTCAGATGTTGTACCAGCCACGAAAAATAAGCATAGCAGGGTTGGTTACTGTCGGGGTATCGTTCTGCGTGGAGTGTTTGAGCCTGCTTTTTATTTTGCAAGCACTCGCCATAAGCGAGAAGCATATCTATTTGTTCGGCTCTTGTAAAAATTACCATTTGAAACAGATTACAAAGAACTACGCCAAAAAAAATCACGAAATAAAAAACGATAATTTACAAGAATTTCCAACAATCTGCAAAACACACTAGGTGATAAAAAATAACTGACATAGGTAATATAATTGTTTCTAAAAACCATAGCAACCTGTGTCATGGCTAATATGATTATTTTAATTTTAGTAAAAAGAGCATAAAACGTCCAGCTGGTTCAAAAATAATATCCGTTGTTTGAAAATGAAAACTGAGAATATAAATGGATAGAAGATAGAAAAGTAAGATTGGGTAGTGAAAGTCCTATGGTTGTAAGTTAAACCGTTTTCATATAAAAATGGATCAAAAACTGAAAAACGTCTTGTTGAAAATATCGATTTTTTAAAATTGCTAGCATCAGTTTTTTTATTCTACTATCCTAGAGTGCCTTTAATGAAGTACGAATTGCACCGTTTGTTTTGGTCGTAGCGCTCTTCGTTTTTTTGGAAAAATGAATTAAATGTTAAAATAGTTCAAACTTTAAAGCCCCATAAGTCAAAATCTGTTAAGTTTAGGTATGGGATATGCTACATAAAAAATGTTTAGAATTTTTCGCAGCCTTTAAATATGCAAAAATATACGGGGGTTGCAATTTAAAATATCAAAATTTTAATCGTTTCCGGTGAAACCGGAAATTATTGTCATTTGTTTTTTTGCTTAAAATATGCACATTACTTAACCCAGACGTCGACCAAAATTTCACATTTTTATCTAAAGTCGTTTTGAAACGCCAGCCTGGGTAGTAGTTCCATTGTCACCCGGTATATGCATCAGGCATAGGTATAAATTGAATTTGTACCTGGTCCGGCTCTACTCGAAAAGGTTTTAAAATTTGGGATTTCCTTATTTATTTTATGGTCAAAGGGATAATGAGGGTTTTATTGCAGTCTAAAGATCAACGATATAATTCTACAAATACCATACGCGTGTTTAAAAAAAGAAAATCCGGAAAGAACTGAAAATGCGCTTTGTACAAGAATGTATTTGTACTTGGGTTTTACAAGAATTTATATCGTAATTAATTTGGGGACCGTAACCGGTCATTCCATAAAGCGCAAACCAATAATTAAAGAATTTAAAACGGCTGACAATAATACATGCGATTTTATTCTGCGAACTATTTACAACTTCTACGAGGATAATATAGTGCCAACTTTAGAACTGGTTCGTGATAAATTGCGAGGTTACCCTGATTATAATTTACAATATTTAGAAACATTGCGTGGTGTTTTGTTAGGATGTGGTTTTGGATGGAATCCCCGCGTATCATTAAACTACGACAGGAATATTTGCGCAAAATAAAGGAGTACCATGAATCCGATAAAAGTGTAATTTATTTGTACGAAACTTGCTTTGATACTCATGATGTTGTGAAGTATGGTTGGGTAGACAGTATAAATTGTACTTTTGGTACACCGTGCCCGAGAGGAACACGCGTTATCATACCGGAATGTATTGCTCTTGTCAATAAAGAGTATCACTTAATAATCAATCTCCAACTTTAAGCGCAGTTGTTCTTGATAATATTCGGCAGGTAATAACGAAATGAGTAGCGATGTATGGAAAAATTGCGTAGCTCATGTTATAAAAACAGAAGATGGATATTCTGTTTCACCACCTATAGCGCCAGTAGTAATCCAACCTGGAACCGATTCTACTTCTGAAAGTTCTGACGATTTCAGTCATTAAATTGTTTATGATTATGTTCTTTTAACACGTATCTTAAAAACTATAGTGAATTCTAACTACTAACTGTATATTCCAACTAACATAGTACCCGCCCCTTTCTTGGCAAGGAAAACTGATAGTACCTCCTCGCGGTCCTGGCTGGGCAAAGACACTTTTTTTAAATTGTTTTCGGCAAAATAAGCATTTTTTTTACCGAAAGACCGTTTTAAAAATATTAAATGTATGTGTTCTTTGCAGGCGAAGTCACCGATACAAACCTCTTATCGATATTAACTATATTTTTAAATTGTTTTTGGCAAAGTTAGCATTTTTCTTTACAGAAAGACCATTTTAAAAATATTCTCTGCAGGCGATGTATAATGAACTAGCTTTAATATATACTATTTAATCATATTAAAAATTTACAACCGCATTTTAATTATTTGGTAGAAGCGACGTATATGATCAGGAGGTTAATGCTTTTTTATGTCATCGAATTAAGCTCGGAGCAACTATACAGGAAATTGAAGTCCAATAAATAAATTGATGAAGCCAAGGGAATCGAGTGTCCCGCCATGACTATATCCGGTTCTTCGACATTAACTTTTTTAGAAAAAACTGCTACCTGTTTTTTTTAGCGTTAAATTCTACTTGGTTACTGTCACCCCAAGACAGAATTTCTTCCAGGTCTCTGTTGAGATGTGAGACCTCTTGCTGCATACAGGGTGCTACAAGTTCGAGTGTGTGCATGGTGATCTTGAAAACTGTAAAAGATACAAAGTCGGTCAAAATAATTAATAAATTCCAGCTGCTTCCGGGTATATTCGGAAAAAATGTGGCAAAATATGTTTAATTTTCTTCTGAGTTTATTTGAAGAGGTATTTTGCAATAAATTACACTTCGATATGCCTTTTCCTGCTCTACAAGTTGTCGTTCTCAAAATTTAAATCTGACTCTTCATCTCCGGGCGACCATCATGACCTGGGTTTTATTTTGGTTTTGAACAGCTTGCAATCCTCCAAAAACAATGGTGTATCACAGTTAACCTTTTACCAATTAAGAAAGTTGTGCCAGACAAAAAGTTATAGTACCTACATCTGCTCTGTGTAATATAAAATCTACAATATTTGTTTTTAGAAAGGGTTATTTAGTATAAATACGAAGCACAATAAAAAAAAGTTCACAACTACAACAAAAAGTAAAAATGGAACATGAATGTTATAGACATTAATATCTTTGCAGATATTAGAGATTTCGATTTACTCCTATGCAGTTTTTAATTTTTTGTTTAACATGAAATACTGATCTTGGGATAGTCTTGTTGAATGAATCAAAAGCATTTAAAATTCGCACTTTTAAATGTTCCAGAGTATTAATTTCATTTTTGTAAACAAAATCTTTTAACGTACCTACCCCGTAAATAAAATTCTAATGGCGATAGGTCAGGGGATTTCACAGCCCATTCTACCACACCTCGGGTCCCTACGGACGTTTCTGCCGTTGTGCACAAGTGCTCCATCCTGTTGAAACCAGAGACGTGGTGAAAAAAGTCAGTGGGATATCCATGAGGTATAGTTCAAATTTAGTATCTAAAAGGTTAAAATATCTTTCTGATATTAAGTTCTTATCATACAGAAAATGTCCTATAATCCGATTCCTCAATATTTCAGCCCAAACATTTATACTAAACCTAATTTGCGTTCGAATTTTCCTGTTTTCCTCGAGATATTGAATAAACGAGATATGCTCATTATCCCGGATAAAAATGCCACAATTTGTAAACTTGCTTTTGTCTGTCCAGATAATGCCATTTAAAAGTTATTTTCATTACGATTAGTTTCTTCCCGCATCTATAAATAATATGTCAGCATCCTCTCAATATCCCCCGGAAACAAGGTTTGGCTGATGTGAATCTTATATGGTGTGTATCCCCCACTATTCAAAATTCTCCAGCATTTTACCCTGTGTAGTGTTTCTCTGTTCCCTTCTGTGGCAACTTGCCGCGTGGAAAAGAAGAATTATTCTAAACAAGATATATTTATAGCAGTTTCATCATTAGGTCAATGGTTTCCGAGATTATAGCGAAAACCTGTTCTCCAATATAGCGACTAACGCTAATGCCCCATAAGGTTAATATTTTGAGTATAATCTCGGGAACCATCCCCTACTAATTCGTTAAAAAAATATCATACTTATACAGGGTGTTAATTAAGGTCATGCAGATATTTCACGGGGTGATAGTACTCGTCAAAATAAGAAAAAAATGTGAATATATGCATGGTCTTAAACGCGTTATTTTCGTTATACAAGGTGGCAAAGTTTCAATTTCTTTTCTCGTATTTTGCGTTTTCTCTTTTACATTCTGTGATAGTTGTTTCAAATTTGGAACATCAACCATTTTTTAAAATCTCTACAATAAAGTATCAAAATTGTCGGTCACAGTATACAGGGTGTTACATTTTCTTGAATCGGCTACAATTTTATCTTTCAGAACTTTTTTTTGGAGCTCCCTGTATGAATCCCGGTATGAAATTTAAACTCTCTGTTCCTTTGTTTAGCGTTCTGGTCTCCTGCACTATTTTCGTATCTGTGACCGTTTTCGATTTATTTGCAAAAATAGCCATCGATGAAAATTAAGTGTAGGCGAAACAGCGCAATAATAAATATGAGACAAAAAAATAGTAGGCTGGGATAGGCAATTGTTAATTTTGTTTATTGTCCTTCTGGCATTTTGTAACAAATATTTTTTTTGGTTGACGTTTCCGGAGTTGTTTTGAATTGGTTAATGATGGTTGAATTCACAAATCAAGAATTTGCAGAGATGCATTCAATCTATGGACTTGCCGATGGCAATTTGGTCTGAAGCCAGACGACTGTATGCACAAAGGTATTCAAATCGAATTCTGCCTGACCCACGGACATTCGCAAATCTACATAATCGACTATGTGAAAATGGATCGTTCAAGAAATCCACTCATTAACAGGAGCAAAAAAAACCCTGAAGTTGAGGATGCAATCCTGAATGCAGTAAAAAATGATCCTGCTTCTAGTACGACAAAAATTGCCGCAACACTTAACATTTCATTTGTGCTTGTCTGGAAAATTTTAATAGACAACTTAATGTATCCTTACCACATCCAAAGGGTTCAAACGCTCCTCCCACGTGACTTTTCACTACGTTTTAATTTTTGCCAATGGTTCCTACTAATGCTAGCCCAATATCCGTTATTTGAAAACACGATTTTATTTAGCGATGACGCAAAATTCTCAAGGAATGCCATAAACAATTTTCACAACGACCATTTTTGGGCAGAAGAGAATCCGCATTTGATACGCGAAAATAATTTCCAAGAACAGTTTTCAGTAAATGTGTGGGCCGGCATTATTGGAGATTATTTGATAGGGCCATTTTTCCTACCAGCAAGGCTAAACGGACAATATTATTGTCAATTTCTTGAAGAGGAACTTCCAGGGCTGCTAGAAGAGGTACCAATTCTTGTTAGAAAGCAAATGTGGTTCATGCACGATGGTGCACCACCGCACTTCAGCATAGAGGTGAGAAACTTTCTCAATCAAATTTTTAAGAACCGTTGCATAGGTCGAGGGGGACCTCAGCCATGGCCCCCTAGATCCCCAGACCTGAATAGCCTGGATTTCTTTTTCTGGGGGCACCTTAAAGCATTAGTGTATCAGACCCCAGTCCAGACAGAAGAGGATTTAAGAAACAGAATAATAGCTTCATGCGACATCATTCGCAATATTCCTGGAATATTTGGCAGAGTCCGTCAGTCCATGAGGCGAAGACTTGATTCGTGCATTTTACCAAGAGGTGGACATTTTCAACAGTTTTATAATTTTGTTTTATTTTTATTTGATTAATTAATTAATTGTTTTGTTTTAATTTATTTTTAATTTCTAATGTTTTTATCTGATTGTTGATAACCCTGTCAGTTGATCTAAAATAAAAATTAAAATAATTACAATTAAAAATAATAAAAAAATAATACATACAATTAAAAACAGCTTTTTACTCTGCTTTATTTCGCCTACACTTTATTTCCATCGATGGCTATTTTTGCAAATAAATCGAAAACGGTCACAGATATGAAAATAGTGCAGAAGACCAGAACGCTAAACAAAGGAACAAGAGTTCAAATTTCATACCGGAATTCAAACAGGGAGCTCCAAAAAAAGATCTGAAAGATAAAATTGTAGCCGATTCAAGAAAATGTAACACCCTGTATACTGAGACCGACAATTTTGATACTTTATTGTAGAGATTCTAAAAAATGGTTGATGTTCCAAATTTGAAACAACTATCACAGAATATAAGAGAGAAAACGCAAAATACGAGAAAAAAAATGAAACTTTGCCACCCTGTATAACTAAAATAACGCGTTTTAGACCATGCATATATTTGCATTTTTGTCTTATATTGACTAGTTCTATCACCCCCTGAAATATCTGCGTGACAATAATTAACACCCTGTATTAAATTAACTGTAAGTTGTCAGTTTTTTTCTAAAAAGTGTAGAGACCACGCCTAAATTTTGGTTTTGTCTCCTATTCTAATATTTGCATTGAACAGATATATGATAAATTATTTAATTTTACATCCATTTTTTTTTATATCTATGCAAAAAGGAAAATGTAAATTAAACATTCTTTATTCATGATAATATTATGTAGTATCACATTTGGGGAGGGGGTGGTCAAGACCCCCCATAACCCCCCTGTATCCGCGCCAGAGTCGGTATATTATTTTTATTTCTTTGGGTAATATAACTACCAATAAAATAAATATACAGTTAGGTGATATTTTAACGCGTTTTATATTCTAAAGCGCGTTACAACTTTAGACACGAAAATCCTCGCGTATTTAGCACCTAATTATTATATGTTATACCTAAACAAAATAATACATTTTTCCCAATTTCATCAGCGTTTCTAACTGGTTCTCTATGTTAAAAAATTGATTAATAGCATTGACAACAGATTTTCTAACAAATACCTACTTATCATATAATTTTTTTTTGTTTACTAAATAAATCAAGTTCTTTTAAACTGTCGTACAGCCGCACGATGGATTTTAACTTTTTCTTTTTGATTGGAAAATAAAATGCATATTATGGCCAACAAAACAATGTTAATTAAATTCAACATTTAAGTGATCGTCAGACAGGACCATTGTTTTCTTATTTTACTTTGTTCGTCAAATGAAAGAGAAGGCAAAAATAAATGAATATGATCATTATGATCCCTTTTTACCTCAGTTTCAATTTTTTTATGTAATTGCGTGATGCTAACCTGAACTAACCGAAACAAGCCTATAAACCAAACCGAAAGCTTGACTTTTTTTATACTATTTTATTCTTTTTCTTTCAAGAATAATAACAAACAACCGATAACTAACGAGTATAACAACTGACAAATAATAACAATAACTAATTCAAACTAAGCTTACTTTCTTTAAAGGTTTGTTCCAATCCGCTATTCTATGCTAAAACGATTATTTCGAGCCTGTCAATTAGATTTAGAACTTGGCAATCGACTTGTGACAGAATGACGTGGTAGTGATAGACTTGGTCTAGAGAACGTGGTAGCGTGGAGACCAAGTCAGTATCATTCCGCACAATTTAATGGAGACGTTTCCCTATCTATCCTATAATCTGAATCGGGGCAAAAGTACTCTTGAAGAATCTGGAAGATCAGACGGTATCTAGACGTATCTCGATCCCTTACTCCTCTAGTCAGCTGGTCAGCAGGCACACGCACAGTATTACCCGCGTCCGCGAGACTACCGCGAACCGCAGAATCCTCGTTAAGTGAACCTTATAAGTAGTTTGGTTAAGAATTATTATTAGCCAAGTAAAACAACTACTTTCTCAAAACACTTAAAATACATTACAAAGAAAAGATACTTTACAAAAGAGCCTTAAATATATTTATAAAGGAATATTTACATCTAGCGAGAAAGAAAGATTTTGAAACTAAAACCCAACTAGATAATTATTCAGCATTCAAACAGAATAATCGACATCTGTCTAATGAAAATCCTCAATAAGAAGAGAATAATCAGTGAAAATTAATTTCGAATGTAAAATCCCCAATAAAAGATATAAAGAAATATAACAGAATGTACTACCAGATGGTACACATCTTACCCCAAAACACTGATTAATACACGAGAATTAGTAAGTCGACCAGAGAGTTCGGTAAAAATCTCTGGTTTTACTGCGTTCCCGAAAAGAACTTGTGACCTTAGTACCACACCCCTTGGGTCCTAAAAATCCCAACATATTAACTTTAAACCAATTAAAATTCTCAAAACAAGTTATGCTCGTTCCCGCGTCCCATGACTAATGGTACTTGACCAATCACAAGTGTAATTGTACCTCTATCTTTTTAAACCCTCATTGCCCCTCTCCTTAATATTCTTAGGCTGTTCGCCGATAGATGGCTAGGTGAGCCACGGAAAGGGTATAATTGAGAATTTTGATTTCCTCTCATAGAAAATGAATTAAACCTATAATTTGCACAAAACAACAAAGTCCTAATCTAATCATACCTAAAAAGAGTTAGAAATGTTAAAAAAAAAGAACCTACAAAGTCATTTTTGCTGGTTTCTTGTGTTTTTCAGGTTTTTAGATAGGTAAAAAGAACAGATCTAACTTTTGTACAAGGTGTATAGGGCAGATATCGGTTTCAGTCTCAAAGTCGTAGCTTTATCTATTTTTCTTCTAATATCAAACTATATAATACAATTCCTGCGTATTCTTTGTTTTCGAGAACCGTTGCATGTGATAATAAAAATCCATGTGTTTTCCAACTTCCTGAACTAAACCCTAGTAGGTAAGGGTGCTTTCTAAGAAAGTTACGGTTTCTAGCAGACTTATGCTTTAAGTATCCATAGAGAATAATTGCTTTTAAATCCCAAACTTGTCCATCTTAAAAATATTTACTGTTATTGCTTTTAGTCAGGAAGTACCAAAACGAATGAAATTAGGTCCAAAAAGGAGTTGGGTCTATATTACAGAAAATATGTTCTATAGTTTGATTTAGTGTTTAGCTTTTTAAATACAAATAAAATAAGATAAAAAAATACGGTTTTTGGTCGGGTTAGAACAAACCTTAAAATTACTGGCAAATATATTTTTGCCGTTTCTGACGGTGTGTGAAGTTTTCAAATATATAGTAGTGATAGTAGTGTATGTTTGGCTGCCTAATCCTAAAGCCTGGAATTTTGAAGTTCTTTCTTATTGCAGGGCGGGCTTGCCGGACCTAGTTTCGGTTACAAAGGTGACTTGAGAAGTAAAAGAATCAATTTGATGGTAGCGTGTTTACGATTAATCTACTATGACGTCCGGGACTACAAGTTACAAGGGCGATTTAAAAAGTGGAACGGTTATTTGCTAGCAGTTTGCGGATCATTTAAAACGCAAATTGATGTGAATAAATAATATTATACTGCTTATCTGTTTGATACTGGGTCGGCACTGCCGATCCTGCCGCCCCTGAAAACCGCCACTGTGAAGACTTCTGGTATATCCAAACGGTCCCACGTAGTCTTCTTAAGAATTGTTGTTATACCACATATGTTCCGCGGAACCTATCCACATTAGCTACCTGATGGCTAGTGCGACGTACAGCGCAGAAGAATCTTAACGGCTCACTCAAACCAGCCACTACTGTTAATAAACCTAGGAAGTCGACCCAGTTGTAAGCTGCTTACTTCCCGCATATTATTGAAGAATGGTTCACCCAATGGATGAAACCTTCTTCTTGTAAGGCCAGGGCATTCACACAGATAGGTTCAATACTTTCCTACTTTTCGTCGTCTCTGCAACTTCTGCAGGAGTTGTTAGCTGGCATATGCATGCGTTTGGCGGATCTACCGAAAAGGTAACCACAGCAGTGATATTTCTTAGGTCCTTCCGACTGTGTTGTAATAACGCTGCGGTTTTCTTACTAGTTTTGATTTAATGTTGGAACAAATTGCCTTTATCGCTACTTGATCATTTATATAGATAGCTATTGACGCAGCTGCTCTCAGGTCTGGATGTTCCTGCAGGATATTTACTGCTTTATCTACTGCCGTACCTTCTGCGTGAAAATTGCTGCTATAGTCCGGAAGTCTACATGACCTCTGTATTTGCATGCTCTCAGAGAAGATACCAGCTCCCACTCCGACGTCCATTTTTTAACCGTCTGCGAAAATCGAGTGACCTGTCTCCATTGTTAACTCGTTGGCCTTCCACTTTTTCCTACTACGATGTAATCTGTAGGTTCTCGCAAATTTTGGACTGAATATATCCTTAGTATACTGCTGTGCCTGTAGTTGATGTCGTTCCAGTATTTCGACTCACTTTTTGCAACCATACTTTTCCATAAATATCCACGGGTAGCAGATGTAACATCGCTTCTAATGCCGCCGTCGGTGTCGAGTGAACGACACCAGTTACTCCTAAACAACCCGCCCGTTGTATCTTTGTTAGTTTCCTTGTGTGTACTGCTTTTTTCAAAGGTCAGTATAGGTCTAACGATGGCCGTATAAATCCAATGTACTAGGCATATAACGCAAATGAAGCCTTTTTGGCTCGTTCTTCTAAGTTTATGCCCCACTTAAGCTTGGAGTCAAGTATCAGTCCCAGATACTTTGCTCTTTCTTTCAGCACTAAAGTACTGTTGTCCAGGGCTAGGAGCCTGACGTTCTCGATCACCCTTCTGCTTGCGAATAGAACTAGCTCCGTTTTTTTATGGTTAATTTTTAAACCACATTTCGAGGCCCAGCGTTAGAGATTTTATCACGCTGTTCCAGTTAGATCGCTGATGGTGTTTAGAATTTTTTTCTCTCGTATTAACACTTAATTAGATGAAATATTGCCAGATTTTAGTTATTTTCTAATTGTACTTAAAATGATATCAGAGTTTTGAAGGCCAAATCAATTGTTTAACGAAATTCCCAGATAGGCTTGTTTAAAGTTTATAATAGTGAAAATGTAATAATATAGTGTTATCTAATACACAATTGAGAATATGTATAGAAAAGTACTAAAATTAACTTTTGAAGTGCCTATTTAATCTTTAAAGAAATTATTATTGTAAAAGTATTTGCTTATCTAATCAGTATTGGAATGCTGCCTCATCTAAAAAATCATAAGCTTGGTTATCAAAGCTCAAATTTCTTAAAAAGCGGTAAAAAGCCTGATTATGCCACTGAACTTCATTTCAAACATTCTATTAGAATCAGTTTTTATTTTTTTGATAAGTTCGTGCCTAACGTGTCACTGGCGATTCCATGAAGTTCACTGATTAAAATTTACTTTTTTTTATATTATTTTACATTCTAGGTACTTTGCGAGCAGAAATTATTTTCATCCAACAGCCTGAACTGAAAATCGTAGGGATTGTATCACAATTATAAGGGGACGATATACAGGGTGTCCCAGAATATGTGGGCAATCTCCCGGATTTGGATACAATATGAAAAAATAATATGACAAGTTCCCATAAAAAAATTTCCTACAGGCCCTCCCTACTGAGATATGAGCCCCTGAAGGACGCCTCTGGAAATCGGTTTATCTTGAATAATTCTTAAATTACTTGGTGTAATTTATTAATTTTTCAGTATGATGGTTGCCAGGTAAGTCTCCTCAAAATGAACCGTTTTAATTTTATTCGGCTTATTTAGTTTTCCAGGGACGGACTAGCTTTAACAGAATAATGCTTATTTTTTTTACATCCTGTATGATAGAGGCATATCAATAATACTATTGAACAGCTGAAACCTTAAACTAAAAAAAAAGTACTCTTCATCGACATCGATAAAGTAAACCGTTTACGAGAAAAAAATTTTTGTTCCTTTTTTTATGAAATATTCGATAAATACCTTATTTTTACTGATTCATTTTGTACGTCGGTTCAACATGAGCTCCTTCTACTGCAATGCATTCCCTACATCTTTTAATTGCAGATTGTTGGATCCTCCACAATGCGCCAACATTATTCCTTATTTCGCGGCAATGGAAGTTAATCAGTTCCAATAAGTGTTCCCGATTTTGTATTGGATTGGCGTATACTAAACATTTTAGATAGCCCCACAAAAAAAAATCTAATGGATTTAGGTCTGGTGATCGAGGAGGCCAAGCCACTGGCCCTCCCCTTCCTATCCATTGATTTTCGAAGCCCCTGTTTAGGTGTTCTCGGACTACTAGACTAAAATGTGGCGGAGCCCCATCATGCATGAACCACATATTATGTCGTAGTTGCAGAGGTAGATCTTCTAAAAGTTCTGGCAGATTGTTTTGAAGAAATTCCAAATACCTTTCTCCATTTAACCTTCTTGGCAATACAAATGGTCCAATTAAGTGTTGTCTGATAATTCCGGCCCACACGTTGCTGGGTTCAAATTGGTGCTGATGATGCGTTACAATAGAAGCATGGGGATTTTCCTCTGCTCATAAATGTAAATTATGAGAATTTATGATGCCGTTTTTGGAAAACCCAGCTTCGTCCCTGAAGAGAACTGAACCAATGAAATTTGCATCGTTTCTGTGCCGATCTAAAACCCAGTTACAAAATTCCATCCTTCGCGGAAAGTCTTCAGGAAGAAGCGCGTGGACTTTTTGAAGGTGGTATGGATGTAACTGTTGCTCTGTAAGGATTCTAAAGACCATTGATTTTGAACAATCAAATTCGGCAGCCAATTTTCGAACACTTGCAGCAGGATCTACTTCTACGGCATTAAGGATGTTTTCTTCAAGACCATCAACGCGATGGTTTTGATTTCCACAATTGTGACTGGCTTTGTCAAACTTTCCTAAAATTATTTACGACCTAAATACTTTAAATCAAATCTTTATCATCCAATAAATACAAATTAAAAATAAAACAACTTAGTTTTTACCTGTCTCTCTTAAACGACGATCTACTCTTTCAAAGGTTTTTCTGTCAGGAATTCTTCTGTTTGGAAATCGTTCTTCATAAAGCCTTCGGGCTTCTAAGGCATTACATGATGCAAGCCCATACATTAAATGCATGTCGGCATATTCCTCAAACGTAAATTCCATACCAAAACGAAGCAGAAGAAATAAGATCAAAAACTTAAACACACTCAATTTCTAACTGACACTGTCGTAATTACTATTTATTTTAACTGGTACATATCAACTAAACGATATCAACAAAATAAGGTATTTATCGAATACTTCATAAAAAAAGGCATATGGAACAAAAAAATTTTTCTCGTAAACGGTTTACTTTATCGATGTCGATGAAGAGTACTTTTTTTTTAGTTTAAGGTTTCAGCTGTTCAATAGTATTATTGATATGCCTCTATCATACAGGATGTAAAAAAAATAAGCATTATTCTGTTAAAGCTAGTCCGTCCCTGGAAAACTAAATAAGCCGAATAAAATTAAAAGGGTTCATTTTGAGGAGACTTACCTAGTAACCATCATACTGAAAAATTAATAAATTACACCAAGTACTTTAAGAATTATTCAAGATAAACCGATTTCCTGAGGCGTCCTTCAGGGGCTGACATCTCAGTAGGGAGGGCCTGTAGGAATTTTTTTTATGGGAACTTGTCCTATTATTTTTTCATATTGTATCCAAATCCGGGAGATTGACCACATATTCTGGGACACCCTGTATCTAACCAAGTATAGGTTAAAATTGTGTCAAATTCCTATTGTTAGGAGCTGTGGGCTTTTCCACTCCCCTGAACTTCTTGGTTTTCTGTTCTGTTAATATGGCGTAATTAGCGCCAAAGGAAACACCGTTTCTACATCACTTTTCTATTTTGTTTAACCACAGGTTAAACCTAAATTGGCACAAACAATTACAGATTATTTACAAAAAACCTAAAATCATGCAAGCCTCATTCATCATTCACCTGTTGAAAGTCATTTCTAAAAAGTTTTTAATAGAAAAAACAAGACAGAACTTCTTAATTAAGTCTATAAAAGTATTTGCTCGTATTTAGTTTAGATACAACAATCACCTACGATTGCTTAGTTGCACAGGTTATAACAGTTTGCAAGCTTTTTAGGAATGGTTCCAAACATTTAATGTTACAAATTTGCACAGCATATTTACACTTTTACACGCAGGTTAAATTTAATTTGTTGAAATAAAAAATAGCAAAAAGTTTAAACAAGAAAAAAATACAAACAAAAAATCGAGACGGCAGTGGCAGGGATCATTGGCAACTATCTTATTAGACCATACTCTTTATCACCTCGATTAAATGGAAACTCCTATACGCAGTTTCTATCTGAAGAACTTGACGTTCTGTTGGAGGACGTACCTCTACAAATAAGAACTAATATGTGGTTCATCCACGATGGCGCCCCAGATAATTTTAGCCTAGTTGCTCGTCAATACCTCGACAACACTTTTCCTAATTGCTGGATTGGACGCGCAGTTCCCCAAGGTTGGCCAGCTCGCAGTCTCGACTTAAATCCTCTATTTTGAACGTGTCAGAGAATCAATGGTGAGACGAGTGCAATCGTGCGTTTTATCAGAAGGTGGACGTTTTCAACATTTGCTTTGATTAACTGTTGTATTTTTTTTGTATCATTATTTAAAAAGATAATTTTATTTTTAATTTAAATGTTTTAATTAGCTTTAAAATACATAGGTTTTTTTTACATGCAAAAAAGTAATTTTTATTATTTCTCTCGATAACGAAGCAAGATACGAAAACAATTCAAAGAACAAAAAAAGTTGTCCTATTAGTTGGTAAATCCAATAATTCGTTAAGGTGCTTCCCGAAACGCCACTGGACTTAATAAATTTAATCTAGTTAGGGCTAATTATTAAGCCCCTTATCATTATTAATAACGGTATCAAATTTCAATAAAATTGGAACAGGACATTTAAAAAAATTATAATAAAAACGACTTTTTAAAAAACTTTAACACCCTGTATATCAAAAACGGGGCAACTCCGGACACATATTCATATGAACTTTTTCTCTTAGAATATCATAAGAAATGGCCCCCTAAGTTACGTATCGTACTTCTGAAACGCCCTGTATAGATACGTAGGGTTTCTCAAATATTGATTCAAATATCCTCCGGCAAGGTCGAAAAGGTTTTTGTCACTGTGCAAGAACATTTCGTTTTTTTTTTGCAAGTGAACCCACTATACAGGGATGTTAATGAATGTCACTTATGTATTTAGGGAAGTGATAGTACTCGTCAAAATAGGAAAAAAATACTTATAAACAAAAATACAGGGTGTCAAAGCTTTAATTTTGTTTAGTTTCTTTCGTCTTTCTGCCACATTTTCGAGAAAATCATTTCAAATTTGGTTTACTTATTACTTTTTAGAATCTCTACGTCAAAATGTCTAAGTTGTCAGAAGCAGTATACAGAGTGTTACATGTTTTGCGCTACCAACATTTTCACTCTCCTGATTTTTTTTTTAAGATGCCCTGTATAAATACTGATATCATATCCCCGTTCTTTTCTCATTGTAAAGGGCGCCACCTACGTGTCATTTTACTCTTTTGAGGAAGAAGTCATAACTTTTTTATACGTGATTCTATTACTTTTTTAAGCAAAAAAATGGATTTTTTCATCATTTTTTCATGAAAAAGGCGAATCCACGACACTTCATCACTCGACTGTTCACCACACGACATCTCATTACGGGCACTTCATCGCGGCGACATCCTATCACTACGACACTTCATCACATCCCATTTCATCGCTACGCCAGTTTACCACACACAATTTCATCACATCAATTCGAAAAGTAGTATAGAATTACCTCTTACGATTTAAATCATAGAGTTCCCTAGTATTTATTTATTTCTTATTTATTAAATAAAACCACCAAATAGCGTTTGACAAAAATATATTAAAATAATAGAAAATAGTAGGGACAGATATATTACATTAAATAATATACAAAGTATTATTTCCGTGACAAAAATTTCAAACAAAATAGAGGAAATGTTATACATAAATCAAAACATAATTGGCAATGATATTCTGTAGCCTAAGTTTTAACGAGTTGTATCTCGGCTTCATTGGGATGCGTTGTCCAGATATGTGTTGTAAATATTGCGCGTGTGATAATTCAGTTTCTTTCACCAGGCCATTTAGAAATGTCCACATTGTAGGATGTGCGCATTGAAAAAGCGACTGCAAGCCATTATGCCACCCTTCAACATAGTTGGTTGTCCTGGCAGATCCTTCGGCAGCTGCGTTTCGTTGATTCCATAATTGCCTTGGAAATAAAGCGTCTCTTCTTCTTCCACCACGCAGTTGGCGACCACGGATAAACGTGGTTTCAAAATAACTGATTAATTCTTTAACATCCTGGCGGTTATCTGGGAACGTCTCTGCCACTTCTAAAAATGCATCTTCAATTTCTTGCAGTGGAAGGAGTGATAGGGTACATAACATTTTGACACTTGCGGCTATGTCATCCGTGTTGCTTTCATACATATTTTTAATCCGAGCGCTCCAACTTTTCTTAAGACAGCTTGAGAAAGGTGGAAAAAACATCCATATATTTGTGCTGCAGTGAATACTTCTTGGAAGGGGTTCATTGCTGCCATCTCGAAGTCTGTAAGAATTCTTGTTGGAGCTGCCTCTGGTATTTAATTGTTCAGAGCAATAAATAGCCTTGAGTATATTTCCTGTGATTTTCCTGGTAATAATGCCAGAACGCAAGGCCACGAGGTGCTTTCTTCCTGTACGTGAATACTGTATAGCTGAAAGTACAGCTGTAAGCTGGACAAACTTTAAAAGTCCCATCGGCTAACCAGCAGGTTTTTCTTTCTAAAAATTTCAGCAAATCGTTTTTCCCCAATATAATTATTCTATCATTGTATTCCCTGCCAGAATCAAAAAGAACGTATGGTGAATACATTTGTGGTATATCAAATTTCATATCTCTTAAACTCTTATCTCTAAAACTTAAAACTTATGCTACAGAATATCATTGTCAATTATTATGAAACACAAAATCGCCTCATGTTTCTTAGAACAGTGTCATATTTGTTTTGATTTATGTATAACATTTCCTCTATTTTGTTTGTAATTGCAATCTTTGTCACGGAAATAATACCTTAATAAATAAGAAATAAATAAATACTAGGTAATTCTATACTACTTTTCGAATTGATGTGATGAAATTGTGTGTGGTGAATTGGCGTAGTGATGAAATGGGATGTGATAAAGTGTCGTTGTGATACGATGTCGCCGTGATGAAGTGTTCGTGATGAGATGTCGTGTGATGAACTGTCGAGTGATGGAGTGTCGGGGAACGGAAAAAGGCATACTTGGTAGAAGTCGCTATGAACAATCGTTCTCGAGAAAAAGAATAATAAAGAAATAAATGGCAGTTATTTGCACATCGCTATGCCAATATCAGAGTTTGATAAAATAGCACTTATCTCCTAAACAAAGCCGATATCAAAAAATTATGAAACTGTACTTTGCATTAGCCAATAAAGCGCCTACATAACAGTGTTATCAAAAGAGAAGACGGCAGTGGCGTACATATTTTTTGTTCCTGTTTAAAATTGTAACACCCTGTATCTCAAAAATGAAGGGCTTGCGGACCCATGCTTATATGAACTTTTCACCTTATAAATAACTGAGGAATCGCCCTGTAAAATGTAAAATATCAGACACTTATTAAATACCACCCTGTATATCACCCAAATAACAAAAATTTTAAAAAAGTAGGTAGTTGGCTGGGACAGCTCATATTTTATTTTCCATTCGTTAATTTGTTTGACGTTTATGTCAAACAATTTTGTTATTTGATGTTTCCAACGTTATTTAGAGCTATTTTATTATGGTTAACTTCAGAAACCAAGAATATGCTGCCGATATGCATTTTATTTATGCTATTGCCAATGGTAATTTCTTTGAAGCTAAATGACTCTGTCGGCAGCATTATCCAAATAGAGGACAGCCCTATTCACGAACTTTTGCTCAGGCACACATTCGACTGTCAAAAATAGAGCTTTCCAGAGAGAGATTTCCAGAATCAGTTTAGAGTAATCGTGGGTGGCATTATTGGAGACTATTTGGTGGGGCCATTTTTCAAACTCAAACTCAAACTCAAATATGCTTTATTGTCTCAAAATTTGAAATTTCATTGACAAAGCGACAAAAAAATGTACATAGTAATAAAAAATATTGATCATATATTAGTTTAAAGCTCTAAATGTACTATAATAAGATTTGGCACCCAAAATCAGGACATCATAAACAGACTATCTGTCAAAAAAGTCAGTCAAAATATTATATAAAGAGAAAAAAAACAGAAAAATAACACTCAACAATTATGGAATATGAAACAGACAATAAATTAGGTTTGGGAACAAACGACATAAAAATAACACTTTTCATCTTCCTCCTTGCATTCTTCTCTCTCTCTACCCTTTAAAGCGTGTCATCATAGTACTCTTGGAGGTTGTAATATGCTTTACTTGCTAGTATTTTTGTAACTAATTTTTTAAATAAACTTAATTTGGCCACATTTCTGTAAGTCTGTGGTAAATGGTTATAAATTTTGATGCTCTCGTAAATAATCGAATTTTTTACAAGGGTTGTCCTAGGAATGGGTAGCGAAAGCCTTTCGGACTGTCGCGTCTGATATGACTCAGGTGTATCAGAAACATCTCGAGACCGTCTTTTATGGACAATACATGCGGTTTCCAGTATCAATAAACACGGTAAGGTTAAAATGTCCAATGATAAGAACAAAGGTCTACAGTGATCCCTAGGTTTCGCCCCGCGCAGATATCTAATAGCTCGCTTCTGAAGCACGAAAACAGAGTTAAAAAGCTGTTTACTGCAGAGGCCCCAAAAAACGATTCCGTATCTCAGTCTAGAATCTATCAATGAGCAATACACCATTCTTGCGGATGGCACACCCAACTCACCAGAGACCACCCGCACAGCATAACACGCAGAAGCTAATTTTGAATTAAGGTTAACTATGTGTTCCTGAAACTTCAGCCTGTCATCCAATGTGATACCCAAGAACTTAACATAAGGTGCACTGTGCACTATTTGGTCGTTAATAGTAAGCAAAGCCAATGATGACTTGAATGACATTATGTTAGTCTTTTTTATATTAAAGCATAGGGAGTTAGAATCACACCACTCCTTTATACGCTGAATATCGCGAGAGATGATGTTTCTCATATCCTCAGTCTCCCTCCCCCGCCAGAAAATCGTTGTATCATCGGCAAACAATGTAAATTTACCCGAAATGCTAAGAGAAGCCAGATCATTTATGTAAATAAGAAACAATAAAGGACCCAACACGGATCCTTGAGGGACTCCTCGGCAATATCCCGAATGGCCGATCGCACCTGATTGCACTGCACCAGCTGCTTCCTTCCGGAAAGGTAGGACGCGAACCACGCCAGCGTTCTACCACGGAACCCATAACGCTCTAGTTTTTGCAGCAGCGTCTGGTGATTGACACAATCGAAGGCTTTCGAAAAATCACAAAACACTGCCGCCGCAACATCATCCTCATTCAAACACAGATAAACACTCTCCAATAAAGAAAATATCGCGTCGGTCGTAGACCTAGAGTGTTGAAAACCAAACTGTGCATCCGTTAAAATTTTGAATTGTGAGAGGTGTTCCAAGACCCTACTTTTTACAAGTTTTTCCACGACTTTGGAAAGTGATGATAATAATGATATTGGACGAAAATTTGACGGATCATCAAGGTTACCATTTTTCTGAATAGGCACAACAAGTGCTGTTTTTAGGCAATCGGGAAAGTAGCCCACTCGAAATGAATCATTTATAGTTCTTACAAGGGCTCGCAGCACGCAATCAGGAACGCTCTGTAGAACCCTAATAGATAGACCATCAAGTCCTGAGAAGTGTTTATTTTTTATTTCAGATAGAATTTTTTTTATCTCCAGAACGTTAGTGCCATACAAAACAAATGAATCGGGGATGTGTACGTTTTCCAAATAAGTTAAAGGGTCGCAAGATGGTTTTAAACCTGCGGTCAGTTGCTCCGCGATTGAACAATAAAAAGTATTAATAAGGTTTGGATCCATTTCAATTTTAGATTGAATTAAGTTATTCTTGCCTCTCAGATCGTTTACTATTTTCCAGTTTGCTTTAGTTTTATTGCGAGTCTATATATGCTCCTATATTTATTTACATAACACATGATAAAGTCATTAAAATAGAGCTTTCTAACTTTACACAAAAACCTTAGATTTTTTGCGGATATTCTTAAACCTCTAGTCACCCATGGCCTTTTCTTTTTAATTTTTATTTTTCTACATGGAAATGATTGATTGAAGACACTAACCAAAAGCTCATGAAATTTGCTGAATGATAGGCAGCCCATGCCATCAACGCCACTCCAGTTCAAATTTAGACAGCTCACACGAAATCTTTCAAAATTTGACCCACTGTAAATTCTACCATACCTAGAAGGACTAGTTTTATTGACCATATATATGGGTATCTTGCACATTATAGCTTCATGATCTGACAGACCCGCCGAAAAAGTATAGGTAACCAATTTTGACTTATCGATATTTGAACATACATAATCGATTGTTGAAGCCGAGTAAGGGGTAATCCTAGTATGGTCCTGATTGTGAACTGATATGTTAAACGAAGTAAAAACATTATTTAAATCAAGGACATTTCTAGAATTATTTTTAGAAAAATCAATATTAAGGTCTCCAGCCAAAATTTTACGAGATGAAACCGGTAATGCACATAACAATAGCTCAAGTCTGTCAAGTCTGCCTAGAAGATTAAACGGGCAATATTATCGTCAAATTTTAGAAGAGGTACCACTTGAACTAAGAAACCAATTGTGGTTTATGCATGATGGCCATCGCTAAATTTCAGTTTGGTGGTAAGGGAGTTTTTAAATTGACACTACAACCGTTGGATAGGTTGAGGTGGACCTCAGCAATGGCCCTCTAGATCCCCCTATTTAAATTGTCTACATTATTTTCTCTGGGAACCTTTAAAATCGTTGGTGTATCAGATTCCTATCCAGACAGAGGAAGATATGAGCTAAAGAATTATAGCTTTATGTGAAATAATTCGCAACTCTGGGATATTCGAGAGAGTTCGCCAGGCTATGAGACGAAGACTAGATTCCTGCATATTAGCAAGAGGAGGTAATTTTCAGCAGTACCCATAATTTATTTAGTTTGTCGTGTAACACGTCAGAATAAAGGCGACGTATATTTTAGGGAAATTTGGATCTGATAACATCGAGAAGTATGTTCTTTTAAAAATTGAGATAAAGAAAACTGCACATTTGTATTGGAAAAAATTGGCACACCTGTTCACTTTTTTGTTTACAGGTGTCTTAAGTTTGCAATATTTTTTCTTGTTTCTAATCTAAAAAAAATAAACTAGAAAACGATGACAGATACGATAAAAATAAAGGTGATCAAATAAAATAAAGAACGGGGAGTCAAAATATAATATCAGTACAGGATAAGAGAGTATTCCAAACAAAAATTCAGAAGAGTGAATGTGTTGGTAGCGCAAAAAAAAATAACGCTCTGTATACTGCTTCTAACAATTTAGACATTTTGTTGTAGAGATTCCAAAGCCTAACAAGTGTACCAAATTTAAAATAATTATCTCGGGTGGGCATAAACCAGTTGCATTAAAACCAGATTTTAGGTTTTGTCCTATATTTTCAGACACCCCTTTTCATAATTTGGGAAGCAACACTGGGAACTCTTCTTTTGGTAGATTTCCAATATACAGACTTTTCTTCCCCCAGGTTTCTAAAATTTGCCTCTATACAGGGTACTATTTAAGTACACGCCCAAACTCGAAGGGGTGATTATTTTGAGTGATTCTAAGACGAAACGTTTATACAGGGTGTCCGGAAACTTCGTTCGTATATTTTAAGGGGATATTCTACATATAAGAATATGAAAAAAAGTTCATATGAATGTAAGTCCTTAAATGTCTTATATAGAAGCTATGGCCGTCCAAAGGTGACCTCTAAAGATTAGTTTCCCTTTTATATCTTTGCAACCGCTTGAGGTACCGATGTGCTTTTCGGCACACAAACTAATATTAACAATTTCTAATTTATGATATTGAGAGTTATTATCAAATTTAGTCAGGGACGTTCTTACGGGAGGTGGCTTAGTTTATGTATTCCTAATTTTTTTACACGACACATTTAAAAAATTTTACCCAAAAATTATAATTCCAGTGATTTTTCTACACAAAAAAGGTATTTTTAAAAAAATTATTGGACCAATGATTTAGGAGAAAAATCGATTTAAATAAATCATTGCATAAAGTATTATCGAATTGTGTTTAAACTAAAACATCAAAGTAGTCTTATGACAAATAAATACAAATTTGAAGTCAAAAATAGTATATTACGTTACAAGACCGGAAAGTACTATTTTACAGGACGAAGCAGGCAATTTCCAGGGCGAGCCGCCAGGCGAGTCCTGGAAGCCTGCGAGTCCTGTAAACGTACTTTCCGGTTGTGTAACGTACAATATTTTTTTTTAAATCGACGCAAGACCAGTGGCGTACAAGAAAATTTAGATAATGGCTTACTACATTAATATAGTTTTAAACAGATTGAAAACTCTATATCAGGAGCTTCCAGCAGGAATTTGTCAATATCTACTCTGGTTAGTACCCTCGATTTCTTGGGTATGTATCCAACCGACTTCCTTTTGATAAATGCTATAAGTTTATAATATCTGCTTATATCCAAATTTTCTTTTAAATTTAACATCAATTTAATCATCGAGTACACACTCCACAATGTAGATGATTTTAATTTTTCGGATTTTTCAGCAAAATAGGCTAACAAAACATCCTCAGAAATATTTCTGACATTTTTTTCTTTACACCAACATTTGAAAACGGCAAACGTTTTTTCATACTTGTCCCTGGACTTATGCGGCAACAAATCGTGAGTAGCTCTAGCAGCCGCTTCAGTTATTTCAAGAGGAATTTCACCTTCATCCACATTCATTTCCATAATATAATCTAACTTTTAACTTTTAAACACAATTTTTAATAAGCAGTATCAAATTTGACAGTTCGTTGCCATGAAACGCCATGAAAGAAACAATCAAGTCAAAGCCTACTTATTATGGGTTTGGTTCGTTTTCTCAAATATTGATCGGAATGTAAAAAAAGGGCCCGGTAAAGTAAGAAGAGGGACCGGTAAAGTACTTTACCGGTCCCTCTTTTATGACTTTCTGGTCTAGACCGATAAAATGACATTTTCCGGTTAAAAAATTGAGTAGAAAGTGGTTGCTTTCCGGTCGATTTAAAAAAAAAACATCAAGAAGCCCATGGTTAGCGTTAAAATATATTGACAATGACGTTTTTGCGATTTATTGTAGTGATCATTGATGAAGTGCAAAGCAGTGGCGACGCCAGGGGGGGGGGGGGGGCAGAGAGGGCCCGGGCCCCTCCTGAAATTTAGCCGGCCCCCCCTGTAATGTCAAAAGTCGCGTGAAAAAAGCCTACAGCGTACTGCAACAATTACGAATAGCAGCACCCATTCGACTAATTTACTAAATCACACAAGATTCTAGCGGTATTTATTTTAAGTATTGAAAAAGAACGCATTAAAAATATTAATCTCGACAAATTTGTTGATATTTTTGCTAAGAATCATAATAACAGAAGAATCTTACTGCTTTAGGTTTCGGTAAAATATTTATTTATTTATTTAATAATTCACGGGCTGTAGCCCATTTCTACAAAAAAAAATGTTAAGTAACAAGACTTAAAACTAAGTAAAGTTAAAATTACAAGAGTAATAATTTAAAATAGCTAAAATATAACATATAAACCTATTAGGTACATCTCAACATAAAGTTTTTTTAAAAAAACAAAAATATTATACAATAATTGATAATAATAATTACAAAAATCAAACCATATCACAGAGGAGTAGTAATATTCAGTCTCAGATGTCTTTGAAACTCCGAATATTTTTTTTATTTGGAAATGTCTTGTATATACGTTGATGTTTTTTTGTAATATTTCAATATAATTTAATTTAAATGTTTATTATTACCTTAACCTATATCTACCTACTTCTCTGCTTCTTATTATTTAATCAATGAATCTCAATATTACCCTCCATACCTTTTTTGGTATAAATTGATTTAAATAGGGCACCAAAGCAAAGCAATAAAGTAAAAACAAGTGCCCCCCTAAATTTTTCTGGCCCAGTCTGGCCCCCTCCAACACAAAACCCTGGCGTCGCCACTGGTGCAAAGTGTTTTTGATTAATTAAGGAGCAAATTTTAAAAGATGTCAGATTATTCATTTGCTGAGTTAGCTGATATGCATTTTATGTATGGCAAAGCTAATGGTTGTGCTCGAGAAGCTCGCAGGTTGTATCAAGAATATTTTCCAAACCGTCAAATTCCTTGTGAGAAATTATTCATTAATTTACATCAACGATTAAGAGAAACCGGAACTTTTAGGCCAAATATGAATGAAACTGGGAAAAGCCGTACTACTAGGACTCCACAAGCAGAAGAAAGAGTGCTCGAATGCGTTGCAGCCAATCCGGGTATAAGCACAAGAAGAATTGCCTTACAAGAGGGTATCCCTAAGAGTACAACATGGGAAATTTTGCATGAACAACTTCTTTATCCATACCATATACAAAGAGTTCAGGCGCTTAAGCCTCAAGACCTACTTCCTCGTGCAGTTTTGTCAGTGGATGCCGAGAAAATGTCATGAAGACCGTCTCTTTCTACATGAAGTCTTGTTTACCGACGAAGCAGGGTTTAGCCGTGAAGGCATCGTAAATTTCCATAATAACCATGTATGGGCAGAAGAAAATCTCCATGCAATTTTCGAAAGTCGATTTCAAAATAAATTTTCAATTACTTAATGTTTGTGCAGGTATGTATATTAGGCGATCGATTAATAGGGCCATACATTATGCCTCAACGTTTAGATGGGCCTGGGTATTTAGATTTTTTACAAGACTCTTTGCCTGTTCTACTTGAAGATGTGCCGTACCAGCAAAGACTTACAAACTATTTTATGCATGATGGGGCTCCACCTCATTTAAGTAGATTGGTTCGAGATTATTTAAATCAAACATATCCAGACCGAAGGAGAGGCCGAGGTGGGCCCATTGCCTGGCCTCCCCGTTCACCTGATCTCAATCCATTGGATTACTTTCTTTGGGGATATCTGAAGTCTCTGGTATATTCAGTACCTGTCAAAAATGTACAACAATTGGAACAACGTGTTATTTATTGTTGCGAGGAAATTCGTAATAAGGAAGGAGTTTTCGCAAGAGTACGAACATCAATGAGAAATTGTTTAGTTGGTTGTATTGATATGAATGGAAACCATTTTCAACATTTGTTGTAACTTTTCTACTTTTTTCAGTTTATTATTGTTAAACCAACAACTCTTAATTTGTTTTGTTAAAAAATTACAATAAAACAACGTTTTGACTTAATTATTGTCATTGTCAATTTATTTTAACCCTAACCATGGGCTTCTTGATGTTTTTTTGACTTTAAATTTGTATTTGTCATAAGACTACTTTGATGTTTTAGTTTAAACACAATTCGATAATACTTTATGCAATGATTTAAATAAATCGATTTTTCTCCTAAATCATTGGTCCAATGACTTTTTTTAAGAATACCTTTTTTGTGTAGAAAAATCACAGGAATTATAATTTTTGGGTAACATTTTTTAAATGTGCACTGCAAAAAAGTAGTGTAAAATTACAATTTTTTTCCGTAACACTTTTGTTAAATTTCCGAAATAAAACGTGTGTTTTCATTTATAAATAATATATTTGGGATTTTTCAGATGTAACTAAAAATTCTTAATATATTACTAAAATCTACTAGGTAAAACAGAATTACACTTTAAAATTCCTATGAAAATACCAAAATAAATAATTTACATAAATAACAAAATTTTTTAAAGTACTTATATATTATGTAAATGCGTCAAAGCCGCTTCATGTCAAAATACATTTGACAAAGTTGCATAACATTTTACTGAAAATGAAAAAATTACAATTTAAAACCCATTTTATTATAACTGAATAATACTTTACGGTACATATTCGGTAAAAGTTTTAACAAGTTTGACAAAATCGCATAACATATTACTGAAAATCACAGAGCTCAAAAATAAAATGTTCTATTTTCGCCAATATTACCATTGATGCATGCAATCCGCGACGGCGCACTGTAACTATAATAATTCGGCATCTATCTTTCGGCATTCCAGTAGGAGACAGGCTTTTTCCCGTTGTTTTAGGGTGCTTTTAATTGATTTACAGTGGTTGACTAGAATATTTATTGTAGTACTCGGAGTATGAGGTAAGTACACCTTACTAATATACTATGATAAAATATGAATTGTGTGTTGTTAGTTTAAGTTCCATTGATATTTATAAAAAACATCAATATTTACATCGGAATTCTCACTTTTCTTGAAAAGCACTGATTGTACATTACAGTTTAAAACTTATAAGGGCTTTAAACAAGATGTAAGTCATTTACACTGTAAAGAAAAAGTAAAGCGTGCAGAGAAAGAACAATTCTTTTCGCATATTTACGAACATATAAATAATGGGTTGGAATCACAATGTCCCTTAACCCCTTCGCTACCATGTAGCCATAGTGGCTACAAATGTATGTTCTCAAATATACCATGTTGCCACTATGGCTACATGTTTGTTAGTTGCATTATTGTTCATTTTACGGGCCAGTATAATTTCGTTGATAGTATTCTAGCCCTGGTATAGCAAAATTTTATAGGAGGAGTCAATTTCTGATTGGTCCTCCCAAGGTCACGCTCGCTATTGTGGTCTTGTGGAATTCATAAGCGGTCGGCAGTCGCTGTGCGATATTTTTTGTTCAGTTTAGTGGTTGCTCTTATTGGGGTTAAATCTTTTGCTCCCGAAAATGAGTAGTTCAAGCGATAGTGAGCCATTCCAGGACTCGGGCTCTGAATACGTACCAGATACGGATGAGGAAGATGATAATAACAGCCTGTCCAGCATATCGGATTATTCTGATGGAGAACCCGTAATGATGGGCGATTGGTATAATATAGTAAATAGCGAAATCGGTCTGGTAGCGAATGGGTTAAGAAAAATATGTAAATGTAAAAGATTTTTTTGCTACTTAATAAAGTAAAGCAGCTTTTATATACTGTAAGGTAGTTGTTTAGTGTTTGTGTAACATTTTGTTATTTTTAATATTATGTTTAATTAGGGTATTATATACATATATATATATATATATCAAAGGTGTGTGTGTTATTTTTTTAAGTTTATCTTTTTTTGTTATTCACATATTATTAATGTTGATGGTGTGAATAAAAATTATAGTTGAAGATGTGGCTAAGTTTTTATTCATCTTACTTTATTTTATATTAATATTTATTTTGTGTTTAATCTTATTTGTGTATGGCATACAACAATATTGTTTAACGTATGTCACGGTAGAATAAAACATTTAAGTACTTATATTAAAATGTATTATATAGAATTACAACAAACAAATGTTTGTCCCTTATCCTTTCCATCAGACCCAATCTCTGGACGCGTTTCGCTGTATAACAGCTCATCAGCAGAGCTATAGGGTCTGACGGAAAGGAAGGGACTGTCTGTGACTTTCATCACTATATATAGAAAACAATATAGGAATGAAGCACAACGGCGACATCCCATAGTAATCGAGCGTACCACCGAGCGAGCCGGTGAGGTTCTATAAAGATCCATACACCAGCACGGAGCCCATAGTAACAGGCATCTAACCTCGGTGGCGCCGAAAACCATTTCTTCGGTTTAGGTTACCGAGACCTTAAGATTAGCGTTGGGATCGCTCGAGTGAAAAACCGCTCGAGTACTCGATTATTGAAATAACCGACATCACTCGGTTATTGACACGACTACTCGAGTTATAATTTCAAGCGAAAATCGTCGCTCAACAAGCACTGACCACTAAGCGAAAGTTCTTTCACTCGATACCCGCTCGGCCACAATCGCTTGACGGTTTTCAAGTTGATACTCCGAAGTCTTACACGACATACGTCTTTGTTAACGGCACATAAAAGAAAAGGCGCTATCGCGACATGCGTTTCGTTGTTTTGGTTTGGATTATGGTTGGATATTTCAATAGAAGCACCTGTAATGTAAACGTTTGCGCCTGGCGGTCAAGAAGCAATCGGTGGTGATCGCTTGCCTTCGGCTTCATTCGCTATCGAATCGAGCGGCAAGCGATCTACCTAGTACCTACCCGATACTCATTCATTACTTGATACTTGAACCGGAATTTCAAGTGATAAATCGCTCGAGCGATCGCTCGATTATTGAAATCGCTCGAGTAGTGACTACTCGATTATTAAAATCATCGGTTTTTCCCAACACTACTTAAGATTACAACAAACAAATGTTTGTCCCTTATCCTTTCCATCAGACCCAATCTCTGGACGCGTTTCGCTGTATAACAGCTCATCAGCAGAGCTATAGGGTCTGACGGAAAGGAAGGGACTGTCTGTGACTTTCATCACTATATATAGAAAACAATATAGGAATGAAGCACAACGGCGACATCCCATAGTAATCGAGCGTACCACCGAGCGAGCCGGTGAGGTTCTATAAAGATCCATACACCAGCGCATTACAGCGAAACGCGTCCAGAGATTGGGTCTGATGGAAAGGATAAGGGACAAACATTTGTTTGTTGTAATCTTAAGGTCTCGGTAACCTAAACCGAAGAAATGGTTTTCGGCGCCACCGAGGTTAGATGCCTGTTACTATGGGCTCCGTGCTGGTGTATGGATCTTTATAGAACCTCACCGGCAGCGTTGCCAGTCTATTACAATTGTAATAGATCTATTACTATTTTGACAATTCTATTACGGTTTTACATTGCTCACCAAATCTATTACTATTTTTAATTTTCAGTAACTTTCCTATATTGCCAACACCTTGTGGCCAACACCTTGCTCCGAACGCAAAAAAACATTTTTCTATGTCATTTGTTCGTCTGAGATTCCAACTTAAATATTCATTAAAACGAATAAGATCGTTTGTATATTGTATATGTATATAATCGTATAAATCGGTTGTCCTGCTTTTATATATACGGTTTCAGATAATTCTATTCTTTTTTAGTATTTTAAGAAGTTCTGATTGGTAGGTTGGTTCATTTAATATAAGAATATGATACAGATATACTCATGCGCAGGGAGCAGTTCTTGGCACGTACTTCCCCGTCCCCGGTCCCCGGTAACGGTTATTGAAAATTTGAATTTTGTTCGGTGGTTAATTGACGCTAATACATACTTAATACATTTTTATATCTTTAGTTTTTGTTAGATTTAGTGCTTATTATAAAACTTGTTATATCTGCAGTTTGCAAACATGGACAGGTAGGTAACAATAATTGTTATTGGGTACTATTTTTTTAAATGGTGAATATTTTAATGCTAAACCAGAGTATATATATAGCTGTATGTATGAACTTTTTTTAGATTTGTAATAAAGATACCAAAAAAGCACGAGGAAAATAAATAACTAATATCTGAAAAGGCAGTAAAACAGCACTTTATTCCCACACCAAGTACAAGTTCTGCATGTGTAACTGGTCAGTCTAAATTGGATTCGGAATTAACCTTTGATGTCAGTGAGTCAGAGTCTGAACCAAAGGTAAAGAAAAAAATGTATAAACAGAAATTTAAGACCGATATGATCGAAATATAAAATAATAGTGTAAATAACTAATAATTATGCATAATTTGCATAATTTATTTTTTTTTGCGAACTGGTGAATGTGCCAGAATATTTATTTCTCTTTCGGTGTTCTGGCTCGCTTTTATTACTATTCTCTGATTTCTATTACGTTTTGAACCGTCAACCTATTACTTTTAATCGAAGACTTCTGGCAACACTGCTCACCGGCTCGCTCGGTGGTACGCTCGATTACTATGGGATGTCGCCGTTGTGCTTCATTCCTATATTGTTTTCTATTATATAGAATATAATATAATATGCAGACTTAATAAAATTTACGAGGGACCGACTGAAGGTTCGTTACAAATTTTGTTTTTATTATTATACCTATATTATAGACCCCACTTTTCACAGTTAAATTGACAGTAGTTGTAAATTTAGTTTGCATAATTATTAAACTAAAGTCTATAAAGCTCAAAGACAACTATGTAATCACAATTTAAATTGTTGTCGCTTACTAATAATGAGATAAATTTAACTTGTGATTGTAGCTCTCTGCTTTATAGCAATGTTTCATTTTTTTCACAAAATTGATTAACTACTGTAAATTTACATTGCTTATTACTAAATAGTACGGAATAAAATTAAGTAATAGATTACATAAAAAAAATCCAGTATATATTGTAATTCTCATACGAAATCTAATTAAAATTCATGATTATATAACTAAATTTACAGTTATTAAATATGGGAAATTCCTATACTTTTAAGGAAAAAATAAGAATAACTGTATATATGGTGTAAAAGTTTACCTAATTTGTTTATGAAATTTACTTAATGTATAACGGAAGAATGTCAACGGTTTCATATAATTTTACGTAGGATATAACTTAAAAATATCAAATTTTACCTATTAATTTATTAAGTAATTTTACGGAATCTTAAACTGAATAACGTCAAGAAAAGTTTTATGTAATTTTACGGAACATTACGTTGGCCTCTGTGTGACCAACGTAATGTTACTGAAAATTACATAATTATTTTTTGTAGTGTGTCGTGTAAAAAAATTAGGAATACATAAATAAGCCCCCCCCCCCCCCCCGTAAGAACGTCCCTGACTAAATTTCATACTAACTCTCAATATCATAGCACTGACTAGATTAAAAATTTTAAGTCCAGTGACGTCCCGGAAGGCACCTTAACCAAGATTTTTGACAAAAAAAAATGTACGCCTCTGATTTTCTTGCAATGTTTGCATTTTTTTCCCATTAGGCAACTTAAACTACAACTTTTTCATTATTAGCATTTTTTTCGTATCTTGCTCCGTTGTTGAGAAAAAACATAAGAATCACTGTATTGCATCAATAAAAAAACTTTTGTGTTTTATAAATACTTAAAAACTGTTTGTATTGTTGTGAACATGGACAATTATAATCACTTATAATTGTGATTAAGCAATTAAAATTAAACGAAATTCATCTTTGAATTTTTTCGCTCAGATTAACTGTTTTCAAGAAAACAAATAACGTTACATCTGGAGCTTGGTAGAAAAAGGGCCAATGCCCATTGTGACATTGGCTGTTTATGCAACATTTTAAAATTATTCTAAGAGCCAATGTCCAGACATTGGTCCTTTTTCTATTGAACTAAAATAAATAAGATCACATAGTATAATAGTTGAGAATATTGACCTTTTTTTGATTAACGATTAACATATGTAATCTGAGTAGTTAAGCAGAATCATTAGCAAGGCATGCAATTTTTGGACATAGGCCCTTTTTCTACCAAGCTCCAGATATTACTGCAGTGTTTTAAAAGTAACGGAAGCGGAAAAGTGTCATGAAAGGAAAAACAAGTGTTCCAACAAATTTGACTTTGGCATAACTGACATAACTTTAAACAGTGCATACGTAATTGTTTGATGGTAATTATTTGAAGTGTTTTTAAGAGTTTCAAGTTATAAAATTCGTTACTGATATTACAAAATCGTTAGTTTACAAACTCAGAAATGGCCGATATGCATTTTGTCTATAAAATAGCCCGAGGCAATAATTCTAGAGCGGCTAAACGCATTTATCAAGAGAGATATACTCATCGCATTGTACCAAATAGACAAACATTTGTACATGAAAGGCTGTGCGAATCAGACACCTTTCGAAAGTCGGTTGCTCTTATTGGGAGACCTGCAACAGTAAGAAAAGTGGAGATTGAGGAAGCAGTTTTACATGAAGTTGAGCGTAGCCCCGATACAAGTACACGCAAAATTGCACAATAATTAAACATTTCTCACTTTACTGCATGGCAGATTTTAAGGGAATATCAACTATATCCTTACCATATACAGCGTTATTAACTGCGGATTTTCCCCAGCGACTTGTTTATTGTACTTGGCTTTTGCAGCGACAGGTAGCATCTCCGACATTTATATCTCATATTACATTTACCGATGGAGCGTGTTTTCCCCGAAATTCAATTATAAACTTTCATAACAATCATATTTGAGCTGAAGAAAATCCCCATGCGGGTATAGAAAATATCACTGGCCGACAAGATTTTTCTAACACAGGTCAGATCTTTATTTTTAAAATGGAAATACCTTTCTAATAATAGAAAAAATATTCGGAAAGCCCCAACACGTACCATTTTTCAATAGCTTAATAAGACCATTTTACATTAGCAGGTAGTCAATTTAATTAGGGGACGGTTAAAATGGATGCATTTTATAACAGAAAAATTACCTGAACTGTATTATTTACAATATTAGACATAAAATCAACATTAAACATTAGTATTCTGTTCAGTTTCGAAGTGAGTGGTTCTCTGTGTATAGATAAAAAGTGTTTTTAAGAAAGAAAATGTCGAGTCAATCGCGCCGTAGTTGCAAAATTTCTCCTGACAGATTTTGTTACATTTGTGGAGCATTTATGGTGAAATCACAAGCCAGGCCAATTTCTGAAAATGTAAAAAAAGCATACCTTAAATATTTTGGTGTTTTAATTGGAGATCAAGACAAGCAGTGGGCTCCCCATGTGTGTTGTGTTAGTTGCAGCGTGTCATTGGTGGAGTGGATGAATGGGAAGAGGAAAAGCATGCCTTTTGCAGTTCCAATGGTATGGCGAGAACCCACTAATCATGTTGACGATTGCTACTTTTGCCTTACAAAGACGGAAGGTTATTCCAAAAAGGGAAAGCACAAGATTGACTATCCAAATTTGCCGTCTGATATACGGCCTGTTCCTCATAATGCAGATTTACCAGTGCCCATTGCGCCTTTAAATCCGCAAAATATTGTTTTGGAAGATATTGGCGACAAAGCATCATCAGACAGCTCCGGGGAACAGCGTACCGACCCTGATTTTACTCCAGGGCCCAGTTCCGGCGAGCCACATTTCATTGTTCAAAGTGAGTTAAATGATTTAGCACGTGATTTGGGGTTACCAAAGCAACAATCAGAACTTCTTGGCTCCCGTCTTCAGGATGGAACTTGTTAGCCAAGGAAACCAAAATTACAACTTTCAGGAAAAGAAATGCTACGTTTTCTGCATTCTACAATATGGAAAATTCGTTGTGTGCGTGTACTGACATCGATGGTTTAATGCAGGAACTTGATATTGAGCATTATCCCTGTGAGTGGCGCTTATTTATAGATTCGTCTAAATACAGTTTAAAAGCTGTGTTACTACATAATGGAAATTTAAAACCCTCTATACCAGTTGGCCATTCAGTGACGATGAAAGAAAATTATGAAAATATGCGCACACTTTTGAATAAAATCAACTACAACCGGTATAAATGGCAGATATGTGGGGACCTAAAAGTTATAGCAATTTTAGTAGGACTTCAGGGAGGATTTACAAAATATTGCTGTTTTCTTTGTTTGTGGGACAGTCGTGCAGTAGATCAGCATTATGTAATAAAAGATTGGCCACAAAGAAGTGAATTTCAGCCGGGGTCTCAAAATGTTAAGTTTGCACCTCTCGTAGAGCCGAAAAATGTCCTTCTGCCTCCTCTTCACATTTAACTTGGGCTGATGAAAAACTTTGTAAAAGCTATGAATAAAGACGGTGATGGATTCAAATACCTAAGACAAGTTTTTCCCCAGTTAAGTGATGCCAAATTAAAGGAAGGCATTTTTATTGGGCCACAAATCAGAAAATTGCTGGACGATGTCAACTTTACAGAGAAGCTTACCAGGCAGGAACTCAGAGCATGGAACTCATTTGTTAGTATAGTAAGGGGATTTTTGGGCAACAATATGGATGCAAACTATCAACAGTTAGTCGATGAACTTTTAGATTCCTACAAATCGCTTGGTGCCCGAATGTCATTAAAAATTCACTTCCTTCATTCCCATCTCTAATTTTTTCCTGAAAATTTGGGAGCTGTCAGTGACGAGCAGGGTGAAAGGTTTCACCAGGATATCAGGACAATGGAAATTCGCTATCAAGGACGATGGGATCCAGCCATGATGGGTGATTACTGTTGGTTTTTAAAAAGAGAAGATATGACCCCTCATAAAAGGAAAAGATAAAATTTAATTAGTGTGTTTAGTTAATATTTGTAATGTTTGTGTTTTTCTTAGATGTAAGGTATGTTTAGTAGGTGAAACAGTATAAATAAAGTCGATATACACAGTTAGAAAATTCTAAAATTATTTTTTCAATAGATCTTAAATATTGTAACATTTAATGTGGTACTATAATTGTATAAATGTAACAAGAAAACGTTACGTGTTACAACATTTTTTTTTTCATTTTCGTATTTGGATAGGTCCATTCTACCACAATATGCTTAGCTTTGTGTTACAACAAAAAAAAAATTTTTTGTTGACCTGTAATTATCAACAACAGTTTTCCGTGAATGTTTGTGTTGGTATTGTGGATGATTATCTCATTGGACCTCATTTTTTACCACCGAGATTAAATGGTCAAAAGTATCGTCATTTTTTGGAATTTGTGTTGCCTGAACTATTAGAAAATGCCCCACTGCCAGTAAGAGAAGCAATGTGGCTTATGCACGATGGGGCCCCACCTCACTTTAGCATAGTAGCACGTCAATTCCTGGATGCAACTTATTGAGAAAAGTGGATCGGTCGGGCAGGTCCACAGTCAACCGGATTTAAATCCCTTAGATTTTTTTTTCTTTGGGGGCATTTAAAGTCCATCGTTTATAAATCTCTAGTCAATACTGAAGAAGAATTAATCCAACGGATACGGGTTTCATGTGATTAGATAAGACATACGCCGGGAATATTAATTCAACGTGTTCGGCAATCGATGTTAAGACGAGGTAATGCTTGCATTGAAGTTGAAGGAGGACATTTTCAGCAACTATTGTAAGTTTCGTGTTACTGATATTTAAAAAAAATTTTATTGATTGTAATAAAGTGATTTTTATGTTTTCTCTCAAATACGAAGCAAGATACGAAAAAAATACTAAAAATAGAAAAGTTGAAGTTTTAGTTGTTGTCACGAGGGACCTTGAAGGTTGCCGCGGCTAATTTTTGTGACATGCCGCCCCTAACGGGCAATGCATCCAATGCATCTTCGACATTTTCTTCAGTATCATTTCTGTAATTTCTTAACCCTGGGATCCTTTGATAGTCTCGCATAATTTCTAGTCGATGTTTATATGTAACAAACGAAAAACAACGGAAGAAAAATATAAAGGTGCCCAACCCATACAGCACCAGGGGCGGCGGAAGACCTGTTGTGTGTGTTTAGAGCTCAACACGCGTAAAAATTCCCCATGTGGGATTCAACACGGGAAATGTTCACGCCATACCCGAAAAAAGCTTTACTTAGCTACCTACTTTAAGGACTTTATTGCAATAAAAACATGAATTTGTGGAAAAATGCAACCGAAAAAAATTTTCTGTGTAACCTTTACATTTAACATATGTCTGAAAGATTGCAATTTTTTTTCTATATTTAATTTCCAAAGGTAGACTAGGAGGATCCATTACAAGGGGGGGGGGGGGGGGGGGCTAAAATAGAATAATATATCATTCAATATCAAGAACATATTTATTTTTTTTTTTTTTCATAATTATAATTTTATTGAAATAAGTAAATACACTTCACAAAAATAATACCAATACATGACATTGTTTGATGTTCTTACATTATGTATTATGCACCTAGGTGATAAATCACCTGTATGTGCAATTAGAAAAGTACCTATACCCACTATACAAATTAACCCAAAAAGGGAAACAATAAACAAAATGAACCGTACCAACTACTGTAGGATGTCAATAATAGTCAAGATTAGTACATTAAATGAGAGTACGATGTTACAGGTTTTATAATAGTCTATCAATATACAACTTATTCCCATAAATGAAGCTTTTACATTTACTTGTGAAAGATTTGTATTTAGTTGTGGATCGTATATCATGGGGTAACAAATTATAAATTTTTGGTGCTAAAATTGATGCATATCTTTGACCTGCATCATAATCTTCTAAAGGGTACAACCATCATTCCACCAGCGTTATGTCTAGTTTGATAACAATGACTTACAAATGTTTTGTTTTTAGATTTAAAACAGTGGACACAATTGCTTAGGTAATATATGCATCGGACACTTAAAATATCTTCACTATAGAGAAGGTCACTAGAATACAGTTTGTCTATATAAAAAATTATTCTTAGAATAAAATTTTGTACAATCTTCAATGGCTTTAGTGCATTCTCATATAGCCCGCCCCAAACTATAATGCCATATCTAAGAATTGATTCTATTAACGATTTATATATTTGAATTAGTAATTTTTTAGGAAGTATCTTTCGTATTAAGTAAAACTTATAAAGTAAACTCCTTATTTTGTTTGTTAAGTTTTGAATATGATTAGTCCATTTTAAATTTTTGTCTATTGTAATACCCAAATATTTTATTGTGTTCGTTTCTTTTATACATAGGTCAGATTCAGTCAATGTAATGCAATTAAATGCCGGTCTATTTGCATCAGTCATCGAAAACGCAATATAGAATGTTTTTTCAGTATTTAAAGTTAATTTATTTTGATCTAGCCAACATTTTACTTTTTCTAATCCCTTAATCACCTTGTTTTTAACATGTTCCCATGAATTGTCCCTAAAGAACAGAATCGTGTCATCGGCATATGATACACTGACTCCATCTATGTTCAGATTTAACAAGGAATTAATATATGTAATAAATGTGGGATACCGATCTTTACCTCCAATGGATCACTATATACATTTCTTATTTTCACGACTTGCCTTCTCTCGGTTAAATAATCTTTGAAGACATCAAGAACCACACCGCGAACACCATACTGTTCCAGAACGCCAATGAGTAGTCCATGGGGTACAGTGTCGAAAGCCTTTGCCAGATCTAGAAAGACCGCAATACACTTCTCACCACACTTTTTATATTATTTATGAGCTCAAACATGGCATCATTAGTGCTAACGTCCCTCAAGAATCCATACTGCCTATCATTCAGTATATTAGTTGAAATGAGATAACCATATAATCTACTTTTTAAGCACTTTTCAAAAATTTTGGTAAATGTCGAGATTAAACTGATTGGTCGGTAGTTTGTGATATTACTTTTAGAGTCCTTTTTAAATATTGGAGTAACTACCGATACCTTGAATAATGAAGGTACTCTGCCAGTTAAAAATATAAGGTTAATAATATGAACTAACGGATCCATAATGTAATTATGATACTCTTTAATTAAAGTTGAAGATAATATACGATCCATTCCAGGAGAAGTACTATTTTTTAGAGTGCTTATATGTCCGATGACCTCGTTATTAGTGACAGGATTTAGGGCCATATTTCTTAAATTGGGATATAGTATATTAAGAGGTGTTCTAGGTTCATTAATTTTTGATGCCATGTCAGAGCCTATGTTTATATAATATTTATTACAATAATTTGCCATTTCAGTATCATTTGAAAATTGCCTATTATTATCATCTAAGATATTTAAATTACAGGCTGATTTAACATTTTTTTCATTAGAAGCTTCTGCAACTATTTGATAGATTTTTTTTAAGCTATTTGCGTTGTCGTTAATCTGATTGGTGTAATAATTATTCTTAGTATTTAGAATTAATTTGTTTAATTGATTTCTATAATCTCTGTATTCCTGAAGTAAGTTAACATTGTTTTTGTTTTTGATAAGTAATTTTTTAAGTTTATCTCTATGTTTAATTGAATGTATTATACCATTGGTAATCCACGGTTTAATTTTCTTGTATTTTCTAAATGATACTGTCATGGCCGTAGTACACTCATTAATTATGTTTACAAAAATATCGTTAATATTCTTACATGCTAACTCAGGGTCATTCAGATTAATAACATCATCCCAGTGTACTGTAGAGATCACATTCCCAAATTTCTCCTTATCAAATTTTAGAATAGTATTTTTTTTTTCATTAGCGTGAGTAGAATTCTCATCTCTATCAAGGCTAACACTTAAACAAATAGGATAGTGATCAGTAATATCCGTATCTATAACGAATGCGTCAAGTAAAAAATTATTCATATCAATTTTTTTTCTTATAAAGTCATGATCTAGGCAAGTACTACTTTCTAGAGTCACTCTAGTATATGAATTTATAAACGCTTTGAAACCCAAATATGATAATAATGATAGATATTCATTAGATGACCCCTTGGAAGGGTTAAGTATATCAAAATTTGTGTCCCCTAAAAATACTTCCACTCTACTTTCACCGCCTAAATTACTCAAATAAGATTCCAGGTCAATCAGAAATAAGCTGTCATTGACAGGCGGAGATCTATAACAAGGCATTATCAAAAATTCTACATTATTTAGTTTAAAGGAAATGTTGCTAATTGTAACATTGGATAACGGTAAAACTACATGGTTAATATTAAAGGTAATATCATCCCTAATAAAGATGAGAACTCCATCATTTTGATTAATCATACTATTGTTAAAATATGTTTGAAATCCAGGAATTGTAAAATTATTTATATTTCGTATCCTCCTGGTTTCGCCGAATATTATTATATCTAAATCTCTAATCTTAAAAACTTCTAAAAAAGATAAAAACGCATCAAAATTTTTTTGCGCACTGCATATGTTAATATGTAGGATCTTAAGCACTCCCGTTTTGTTTTTCATGTCATCACAGATTTTTCCATATTGATGCACATCGTACCTTTGATTAATATTATTTAAAATGTTATTCATATTTATATATATCATCATATTTATTAAAAGAACATATAAACTATTATTAAATATTAAATATGAATATACAAAATATGATGCTTATTTATATATTCTTTCTATGGGGCCCTGAAAGTACAAATTTAATCGCCACCGTTCTCGTCGCAACTTAACCTAAAAGGGAATAATGCGTAGGTATGCATTTATAAATGCCACCACCGGCACCGCTGCCGTTCGAGATTCCAACATGACCAATTTTTATCTCGCTGACCTCGTGCTGTTCGTCGTTCGTGCTTTATCCAATGGAAAGAAATAAATTTGACATATTTTCAAAATACGTTAGTGCTCATTTTCAACGGTGCAGTTCGTGTTTTATAACATATTACCCTTAAAAACGGTGGCGACGAGCGGGAACGGTGACAACGAGCAGGAACGGCTGCAAAAAGTTTATAATATAACCTTTATATTATAGGTCCCTGGTAGAGAAATACCAATATCTAATAAATAAAGGACGCCGTTAAAAAGTCTAAAGTTTACCCAAAATTTGTTATCAACTTATATAGATATTCAAAGTTCTTACAATTCAGGGGAAAAACAAAGTTTGCACTGTGTCAGCCACAGTGCAAATATTTTGTGTACCTCTAGTTCTGTCCTGGAGGGAGATGATACCAGTGGCGTAGCCACAGAGGGGCGAAGGGTGGCGATCGCCCCCCCCCGCCCTTCTTGGCCTGGCGCCCCTTTACTACTTAAAAAATAATTCTTGAAAAACAAGATCGGTCCTATTTTATTTTTAGTAAAGAAAAGCGATGGGAATAAACTTAATAAAACCGGTTTTGAGAGCGTCCCATTATATTTTAATTTATTTTTTTTCATATAGCGGATTTTAACTTCATTTGGGGCCAGACCAGTGGGAACATATCAAAGGTGAATTCCAGCGAAATTTGAGCGTGGTCCAAAAGAAATTTTGCCTGCGGCGCTTTAGCTCCCCGATCACCCCCATACTTTGCCCCCCACCCCCGCCGCAAAACGCTGGCTATGCCACTGCGCATTACCAGGCAAACTTTCCTCGGGGGCTGAAAGGAATTTTAAAATATACTTTATTATTTTCTTACCAATAACGGCACACATTTTGAACACACTTAATAAAATTTGTGTGATTTTGTGTATTAAGTATAGGTATAATCTTCTAAATTTAATGCAAAGCGCTTTCGGTTTTAGGACATCATACTGTGTCGTGTTTACTTGTTTAACGTGTTTAACGTCGGTCCGCAATAAACTTCAATTTTCGGTAAATTGGCTTACTAGAAAATTTTGAATTTTCGCCGGCAGCTGAGCCGAAGTGTATTTAACTCAAAGTACAATAAATAATCCTAATCAAACAGGAATTAAAGGTGGATCTTAATTAAATAGATTCTAAGCATCATATTGGAATAAACTACATCAATAGTAAAATTAATTTGTGCAAAGATAAATATAGAATTTTTTGTGCTGAGAAGACGATCTTTATAATAAACAAGTTTTTTTTTTAAATTTTATACTTAGCAGTTAAAGGTGTAGTGGTGGCATTGCTCATAGGAATTTGTCAGCGGGATTTGGTTAATAATGGTTTTGTGCAGCAAGTGTAAATCTGAAGAGACGGAAACCTATTCGCATGCAAAATGCGACACCTGTGAGATGACACTGTGCGTCAATTGCTCATCTCTTTCTGCGTCTGAGCAAAAAGGCGTCACCGTCAAAAAACGCTCTCCCTGTGTTAAATATTCTTGTAAAGAGTGTCTACAAATTAAGCAAACTGAAGTAAACTTTAAGAATGTGGTAGTGGACATGAAGACTAGCTTAATAAAATCAATGCAAAAAATGTTTGATGAATTTCGGTCCAGGGCAGACAAGATGGACAAGCTAAGCATATCCATGGATTCTGCTGTCAAGTATCTAGAAACGGTCAAGACTGACAGTGTGGTGAACCACTATACCTTGTTGGATAATTACACTAATAATTAATGCTTCTATTTGATTGCCATGAGTTTTGATTAGCTTGAAAATTCAAACAAAATAATTCCAAGCCAAAGCGATTGGTAAATCAGTTTTTTTTAACCAAATTTTGCTAAGTACAGAGCAAGGGAGAGCGGTCTCCACAATTTAGATGCCTAGCGATTGATTAATTTTAACTTGATACGCGCATCCTCTCCACCTCTGGAACCACCCAATAATTTCTATTTAATTCTTATTGGTCAAACAATAGCGTACCTCGATTATTTTGCTAAGACCATCCTACTAAACAACCGCCGGATATTAGAAAACATGGCGCTAAAAGGGTTTTGTTGCATCTAAACACTCTAAATTCCTTTGTTAAAAGCCGGAAGACACCTGCATCCGTTACTTCCAGCACAAAACCGCGGATAAAGTCGCCGCCCAGAAATCATACGAGTTTTCGTAGCTTCTTGTGATTGGATATGTTCCACCACGGAATACTATGCCGTTCAAAAGACGCGCATATAAAAAGTATTGTTTTTTTACATTTAGAGAATTCAGAATTCAATTGAAACGACAGTGGTATTAAGATTAAAAAAGAGTTGAGTTCGAAGATCAGTGAAGATAATTAAACAAGTTCAGTTAAGATAATTATTAAAAGAGTTAAGATTCAAGAAGAAATAAAAGAAGTTAAGTCGAGTTCAGACAATTAAGTTTAAAGAAGTTAAGTAAGTGAAGTCCAGTTCAGACAAAAGTTCATAATTAGATTTTTACATTTTTTTCTTATTAAAGATCAGTCAGTTCACAGTCAGATATTTGTACAAGTCTTATAAAAGTTCAGTTCAGACAAGAGTTCATATCTTAGTTCAAACCAGTGAAAATCTCAGTACAGTTAAAAATTCAAAGTATCAATTGAACTTGCAGTGCGTCGTTCTATTTAGTAATTTTCCTCAAACTCAATCAACACAGTTAATTGTGATCAAAATAAACTTAAAACTTTTACGGGATAAACCTATCAAGTACGTTTCTAGTCAACATTGCAAAAAAAAACGAATAGTTCTACTTCAGAGTGAAACAGTGCAACAAACCACCGTGTTAATTGGTAGTATCGAAAGTGTTAAGTTCGAGAACCTCCATTAGAGATAGAGAGAGATGCTAGTGTCGACGTATATGATATTCCCATGTAAGTTGCATATTTGAATAACAACCTATGTTAAAGACCATATGACTTAGTTGTAACCAGTTATATCCATTATATTAACTAATAATTGTGCTATCGTAAGAAGTTTACCACGTAGGCTTCACGAAAACTACATTTTATTTGGCCAAGTGTCGTCATCATTTATTTCATCATTGTTACCTGTTTTATTTGTCGTTTACAATATAAACTAAAAAAAAAACAACCAAAGATAGTGAGTTTTACTTCTTTCTACCATAGCAACAGATTCAAGTAAGAAACCTAGAACCCAACTTTTCTACCGTTACTCAGCTACCAATATAGCTCCCTTTCAACCACCATCTAAGCCTGTGTAGCTGGGTCTAACAACAGTAAAGCCGCGTTGTCAAAAATGGAAGACAATGCTACATCTATTACTAATCTGATCGATACCAATAAAGAAACAATCCATATCGTTGCTGGAACAGGATGTAAGGAACGGTCTACTACTCCTACTGACCCGGGCGTTCTAAATATAAAGAAGCTTGTAGATGAACTACGTCTCAAATCAGAAAAGCAACAGTCTGAAATCAACGCCCTAAAGGAACAGATTTGTAATCTTCAACAAAAAATGCCCAGCAGTTCATCAGACGGAAGAATTGATCAAACACCGAATCTTGTAAATCAGCAATCAACAGCACCAATTGATAATAGCAGAAAGCAAGGAACGATTTGCTCGGGACCTAGTAGGTCCAGTATTCGGATCGCAAATCCTAATATTGGCGAAAGACTAGCTAAACTCTCGTGGATATATATATATATCTAATATCGACGTAAATACTACTCCGGAAAATATAATCGAGGCATTGGATCCTGCTAACAAAAATCTTTATAATTGCGAAAAACTTCCCTCTAAGTATAGAAATCCGCAAAGTGCCTCGTTTACGCTAGGGGTACCCGAAACACTTGAAGGCAACTATATGTCGTCCGATTTTTGGCCTGATGGGGCGTATATTGCGAAATACTACCCGCCTCAGATCGGTTCAAGTATCAACCGACACAGGAAACCAAATTTTCGACGTGCCCAGCCCAACCGGAACAGGAGGATCTAGTTAAAGAAAACCTATCTACACTGTCAAAGCAATCGGATCATCTCTACCTGGATATCGTCTATACAAATATTCAAAGTTTCTCAGCGCACAAAGACGATCTAATTTTTAATATAGTACGTCTCAATCCTAATGTGATACTGCTCAGTGAGTCTAGAACTACAACGGACCTTTCTAATTTAGAATTAGCTCTAGACAGCTACACTATTATAAGATGTGACTCTAACTTCCGCCATACTGGTGGAGCATTGATTTATGTAAAAAATGGGTTATGTTATTCTTTAATTAAGTCCTTTAATTTAGACAACAACTATTGGTATATTTTTATCGCATTAAAAATAACAAATATCTCTGTTACAATAGGAGTAGTATACCACTCACCTAATGCTAGTCACTCTACCTTTCTACATGATATGGAGGAAATTTGGGAAAACTTTTTAACCAACAATAATAGCAAATTACTAATTGTAGGCGATTTCAACATTAATTATTTGGATAGCGGTTTTTATTCTAAAAAATTAAAAAATATGATAGGTAAATTGGGCTTAGAGCAATTAGTGTTGTTTCCAACAAGGTGCACAAATGAATCCAATACACTTATCGATCTTGCTCTGTCTAATTTCGATGTATACTGCAAAGTACATGACCTACCAAAAATATCTGATCACTCGGTATTATCCTTTAAAATAAAAAATAAAATTGTGCGTCGAGACCCTCACAGAAAAATATTCCGCAATTTATCCCAGGCCAATCTTGATAGTATTAATATTGAACTCTTGGGCATAGATTGGTCCACTGTACTAAATTCTACTGATGTTAATTTGAGTTTTGGTCGTATTTTGAGTCAATGTTCTGTAGTTATCAATACCATTTCACCTCTTAAAGAAGTTGTCCCTAGAGGTAACAACCTGCCCTGGTTTGACATTGAACTGAAGGAGAAAGCTAAAGAGACAGCGCGTATATGCTGATTTTAAAAAATGCAATGATCCTACTGACAAGAATATTAAGTGGGAATTTTATAGAATATCTAGAAATATTTTTGTGAATCTACTTAAAATTAAGAAAAAACAGTACTACTATAACAAAATAGATAGCAATAGAAATAATAGTAAATTAATGTGGAAAACACTAAAAACACTAGTAAATGGTACTGACAGGACATTTACTCATAAAAGTATTACTTTTTCATTTGGGGGACCCAGTTAATTGCAGGTAGCGAACAGGAGATTGCGGAAAATTTTAATACTTTCTTTATTTCAAGTATTGATGAGATCAGAAGTACAATTCCAACATCGAACCCATGGTCACCAAGTTTAATGCCTGGGATTGATAGTAAATTTTCGGAATTTAGCCCTTCGTCTATGAATGATTTAAAAAAAATAGTAAACTCGCTGGAAAACAAATACAATAATGAGGTTATATTAAATATGAAATTTCTTAAAAGCTCATTTGATGTACTTGGTCATATATTCTTAAAATTTATTAATATTTCATTGTTGAAGGGTGGATTTCCAAATGAACTAAAAACTAGCTTAATAACTCCTATACCTAAAGTAGCGAACAGTGCTGATTGCTCTAATTATCGCCCAATAAATACACTACCTGCAGTTGAAAAAATATTGGAACTTGCAGTGTATAACCAACTTTATTCTTACTTCAGCTCAAATAACTTATTAAGTATATATTAATAAATCAGGGTTTAGGAGTAAACATTCTTGTGAGTCAGCAATTCAGCTGACCGTCTCCACTTGGAATGAGCTCATTGATCAGGGCTATTTCGTCTCGGCAGTTTTCTTAGATTTTCGCCGTGCATTTGAGACAGTTGACCGTGACATTTTGTTGCAAAAACTTAGATATTATGGCATCGGAGGTACAGTACTAAATTGGCTACAAGATTTTTTGACGGATAGATATCAGATAACTAAAATAAATAATGTGAAGTCAAGTAGAATGCTAAATCAATTCGGGGTACCTCAGGGTAGTGTACTAGGACCCTTATTGTTTGTTATACTGGGTGTTGCATCGTCGAGCGGGACATAGGAAATCCCATGTAATTTTAAATGGGGTCAATTATTGGCTTCCCTAATTATTTTAGAGAAAAATTCTATTTAGGTTTATTAAAGAGCACTAAAACCCACATTCAAAAGAATAACTTTAGATATTTTTGATGAGCCCGTTTACGGGTTATCGCCGATTTCTTTTTAACTATTTCTCCTTTTTATGGCCCCGTATTTGCGGGCACCAGTCAAGGTAAAAGATGACTGTCAAATAAAGTTGTGATTTTGAAATGTGTGCTTTATTGTTATAAAAACTCGTACATCGAAAATATTAGCCATGAATTACACTTCTGAAGAAAAAATATTGAGGATTAAATGGTATTATCAAGGAAATAGTTATCAAAATGTGTCAGACATGTTTGCTGCTCTGTATCCGAATAGACCGATACCTGCAAAATCTACAGTCGAAAGGACTATCAAGAAATTTGAGACAAAAGGCACTGTAATAAATAACTGCAGATGTGAAGAAAGGCAGGAACAAAGAAGAGATGCAAGAAATGATAGGGACTTGCAAGTTTTATTGTGCATGGAAGAAAATGATGGGAAGATCAGCACAAGGAAACTTGAGGATGACATAGGATTAGATCACACCACAGCGTTACGAGCTTTGAAACGACATAAATATTATTCATACAAATATGAAAAGCACCAAGAGCTAAGAGATAGGGACGAAATACGACGACAGGAGTTTTGTTTTGGTATGATGGAAAGAGCAAACATGGATAGGGAATTTTTAAAAAACATTTGATTCACTGACGAATGCACAGTTACCTTAAACAATGAACCCAATGTTCAAAATTATCGATATTGGAGCAAAGAAATTCAACACAGGTTTGTGGAAACAAGGACGCAATATCCACAAAAAGTTAATGTATGGGCTGGGATTTTCGGAGAAAATATTATCGGGCCAATATTTCTTACACGAAATTTAAATGCAGAATATTTTTTGGAACTACTGGAAGATCATATTTTACCTACTTTACATGATGCCGCCAGGGAAAATCAGGAAGTTTGGTACCAAATGGATGGCTGCCCGGCACATAGTACCCTGGCTGTCCGGGAATATTTAAAACGTGCTTTTAATCGAAATGTTATTGGCTTAAATCATACAGTAAATTGGCCAGCCAGGTCTCCTGATTTATCGCCAAATGATTTCTTTCTCTGGGGCCATTTAAGAAACAGGATATACAAAGATAAAAAATACCCAAATCTAGACGAGTTAAAAAATGCTATTTCTGCCGAATGCAATAGAATTTCAGTTTACCAACTAGCGAATGTAAGAAGAGAATTTTATGATCGCCTCGGTCTAGCAGTTAATGGAGGAATATTTGAACATCTTCTTAAATCCTAAAGTTCTAACAATTTAATAGTACCTACCTATTAATTAGTAAAATATTGAAACATGTAAAATGTCATAATTAACCTTGTAATTGGATACTTTATTTTAGTTTTATTCAGATTAATTTGTACTCATAAAAACACCTTTAATATTTTTGATGTACGAGTTTTTATAACAATAAAGCACACATTTCAAAATGACAACTTTATTTGACAGTCATCTTTTACCTTGACTGGTGCCCGCAAATACGGGGCCATAAAAAGGAGAAATAGTTAAAAAGAAATCGGCGATAACCCGTAAACGGGCTCATCAAGATGTCTAAAGTTATTCTTTTGAATGTGGGTTTTAGTGCTCTTTAATAAACCTAAATAGAATTTGTCTCTAAAATAATTAGGGAAGCCAATAATTGACCCCATTTAAAATTACATGGGATTTCCTATGTCCCGCTCGACGATGCAACACCCGGTATATATAAATGATATAAGTCACTTTGTCAATCCGAATTTCTTAAATCTATTTGCTGATGATTCGCTTATATCTTGCAGCGATAAAAATCTAAATGTAGCAATAAGAAAAACTCAGAGGGAATTAGAGAGAATTGAGCAATACCTAAATATAAACAAACTAAAACTTAATGTTGATAAAACTAAAGCTATGATCCTAACCACTAATTACAAATATTCTCAAATAAATACAGATAACTTAGATATATCTATATATGGTTCCAGAATTGAAATTGTTACGAAATTTAAGTATTTGGGGTTCTATATTGATAACTTATTGACTTATAGAAATCACTTTGAATACATTAAAAAAAAAATTGGCACCAAACTATTTTTCTTTTCTAGAATCGCAGCGAATCTCTCAATGAATTCCAGACTGCTTGTATATCAAACCATAATACAGCCTCACTTTCATTACTGTTCTAGCCTTCTTTACCTTCTAGATAATAATTGTAAAGCATCGTTGCAAAAATTACAAAATCGTTGCATGAGAATTATACTTCGCTGTAATCGATACACCCCAATATGTTTAATGTTACAGTGCCTTGAATGGCGTTTAGTTAAACTCTCACTAAAGTATTCCACTATAGTTTTCATTTTTAAAATTTTGCATAATCTCCTACCCTCTTATTTAAGTCAAACCATTACCCGGGTGAATGAGATTCACAATCATTATACTAGACATAGTACAAATATATATATTAGGAAAACAAGCCTTAAAAGGACTATGAATTCTCTATTCTTTAAGTGTATTAATGAATATAATGGATTACCTACTAGGGTAAAAGAAAGTAGCAGCCTCGCTGTTTTTAAACACACATTAGCTATTTACCTAAAATGAACTCATTTCTATTTTATTGTGATTAAGTTAGATAATCCATTGTTGTTTGTATTTTATTTCTATTTTATTGTAATGTATGATAATCCATTGTTCTTTGTATTTTCATTTCTATTTTATGTAAGATAATTTATTATTATTGTATTATTAGGATGTATTTTACCTATTCCGAAATATATATTTTTATTATTATTATTATTATTACTATAATTATCATTAGTGCCTTCTAAAAAGAGAGGAAAACCCCAATTTGTAGAGGTGTTAATTTATTTGATTATTTACCTCATCCATTATAAAAACGGGTTGATTTTCACCTGATTATTCAGCGATAATCTCCCGCTCTCCGGTGAAAATCACCCTTGTCAAAAGTGAAAATCTCACCCGTCAGAAATCGTTAGTTTTTTATTTGGTAAATAATCTTCAAAATACATTTCGGGATTGGGAAATAATCAGAAAATCATTCTCAGATTTTTTGCCATTAGGAAATCGCTCTCGGGCAAGCCCTCGAGCGATTTCCACGGCAAAAAATCTTCGAAATGATTTTCGATAATTTCCCTATCCCTTAATATATTACTAGAGAAAATTTCACACCTCTACTTTTTAACCAATAAGATACCTTAATTTTGACTAGTTACCATGGCAACTAAAAAAATTTCCGGAAATTCTTTCGAGGCGTCACGATATTTAAGTGAATATTTCCCTCATATATAAAAAATCTCATAAGAAGTGTGGTCTTTCGCAAGAATTACAGCGATTATTTACCTCATCCATTATAAAAGCGGGTTGATTTTCACCTGATTATTCAGCGACTATTTCCCTCATATACTGTAACTACAATGCGCTTTTCACTTGATTTTCGGTGAAAATCAGCCCTCGGTCGCGATTGAGCTGAAAATTGCACTCTTCTGGTTTTTCATTGTTGGTTACCTACGAGAATAACCGTCACTGTCACAAGTTGAAATTTCTGCTTTGACAATTTCGCGTCAATTTATCAAAATGATTCAGAAAATAGTCTAAAAAATATATTTCGTGCATGTAAAATGGCTTGATAATCATGCACTCAGATTTGTTGCCCTAAAGAAACAGCTTTCATGCATTTTTATTGTTATTTACCTTAAAAAGTAAATAACAATAAAAATGCATTCAAGCTGTTTCTAGGGCAACAAACCTTCATGCATGATTTTCAGCAATTTTACATGCACTTAACATATTACTATTGATAATCTCCCGCTCTCCGGTGAAAATCACCCTTGTCAAAAGTGAAAATCTCACCCGTCAGAAATCCAGCGATAATCTCCCGCTCTTCGGTGAAAATCACCCTTGTCAAAAGTGAAAATCTCACCCGTCAGAAATCGTTACTTTTTTATTTGGTAAATAATCTTCAAAATACATTTCGGGATTGGGAAATAATCAGAAAATCATTCTCAGATTTTTTGCCATTAGGAAATCGCTCTCGGGCAAGCCCTCGAGCGATTTCCACGGCAAAAAATCTTCGGAATGATTTTCGATAATTTCCCTATCCCTTAATATATTACTACAGATAATTCCACAGTAGAAGCGATAATCCCCCAGTAGGTAGCTATCAATCATAATCAAGTTTTTACTACTACTGTGTACTAACAATCATACAAATCCATAATTTTTGACTGTTTATAAATATATTATTTATTATGTACTTTTTTTAATTTTAATACTAACTTAATACTTTACATTATATTTATAAATATATTTAAAAAATAATAATAATAATATTATATTTTCTTTACCAACATTGGAGGCGTCTTTTGCATATCCTGGTATATGGGTATTTAAGTGTAACCACGGTTACCGCAAAAACTTTTATTATTGAACTTACTTATGTCAATCTGCGACATTTAAAAAGTGAATTGATTACAAATCAAGATTTCTTTAAAGATATGGAACGTTTTGGTAGTCACTCTATAAAAGAAATTTATACAAGCATTACCAACAGCACAATACAATTTTTCGGGAAATATTCCACGGAATACCACTCGTGCATCGAAAATAACCAGATAATTCTGCTTTCAAGCGTGTTGTAGTATTGTAACTGCATTCGGTTATTTTCATTTTTGATTAAATCTCGAAAAAGCCCTCCTTCTTCGAAGTCGGGCTCTTTCGGATTTAATCAAAAATGAAAATAAACTCATTCAGTTACAATACAACACGCTTTCAATCAGAATTATCGGTAATTTTGATGCACTAGTGGTATTATACCCGAAAATTTTTTGACAGTTGAAAAGGTAAACATATGATATAAATATAAACATATTGATTTTGATTTTCGGGTGTTATCTGGTGTTATATTTTGAATTTCTTGTCTAATTACTTGTTGATTTTCTTTACCAAATCGCGACATTTCGCTATACACTTATTAAACTCAACGTACAGACGTTTTAAAATAGTAATTATTGAGCTTTGTGACAGAACCTGTTAAACAAAAATGACAAAACAACAATACCCTGGCCAACTTGACAAACAGTGAAATTAATTTAAAATGTCAGGTTGGATTAATAATTTTTTTCCAAATTATGGTGGGAAATTTTCTTACCGAATCCCACGCAAGCTTAAATTATTCCTGGAAATTTTTTAAGCTCTTGTGATATTATAAGTGAGAATTTTTATTTTTAGAAAATGTAATTGTAAAAAAATGAATAAATCAAAAATCTATTGTGTAAAAATTAATCAAATGTTATCTTTTGTTGAAAGCTATTAGAAATAGTTTGGTTTTTACCAATGACGACAAAGCAAATTTGTCGTCATTGGTATTTTTCAAGTGGGACATGAACACCACAATGTAAAAAACTCATCACATAAAAAAGTTACAGTCCTTTACAAAGGGGCAACCGTGGAGGGCATTGAAAATGCTGAAGCAGAGTGCAACGCTTGTGACTATTGTGAGATTTGAGATCTGCGAAAACTCGTAGATTTAAATGTAATATTTAGGTGGTTGATATAAGTTTTATTGATTCATAATATAAAAAGTAGCAAAATAAAGGTTATAAACTCTAGCGCGCCTCTAACTCTCGACTTGCTCTGATCCCGTCATCCTTCGTCCCTTCTCCCTTCGCCGTCATCGTCGGGCCACCGGCTAGGCAGCAGCGGTTCGCGTAGTTCCGCTTGTGGATCATTTTAATTCGGTGTCGTTAGACTGTGTGACGCATGGGACAAATGCAACACAAGAATTTCGTTGAATTCCGTACCCATACTAACGTGCCTGTGCGATAATAAAGTCTGTGCGTTTTAAGAAGTCCGATATCGGATTAAATCACCAAGGGATGTTATCGCTTTTAAAACAGTAAGTCGGTTAAGTTACAATATCTTCGCACCTTCGCTATACTTGATCACACCGAACATCCCACTGGTTTACTGTATTCTATTACTGGACGAAATCAGAGGTTTCAAAACAAAATTATCTTAGAATTACGCGTTGAGCATAAATAATAATTAAATAGATAATTGAATTATTTTGCTATTATTATAGTTAAATCTATATAATAATCGCTATTTTCCAAGAACCAATTAAAATTTGCTCAAGTGCGGGATGGTTAAATATGTTAAAGATTTTGTCAGGTATATACTTTTCCGATAATGACATTATTTTGGGATTATTATAATTAAATCTTCATAATAATTACTATTTTCCAAGAAATAATTAAAATTTGCTGAAGTGCGGGATGGTATGTTACTTTATTTTAAATAAATAGTTGTGCTTTTCACTTTTAGTTTGTTTCTCATTGTGTGTGAATTAAAATCAGTTATTAAGCAAAGTTAAGGAAAATGTTCAGCAAGGTGGCACATCGCCTAGAAGGCATTTATCTCCAGGTGAACGCCGTTTGGTATTACAAGTGGAACGTTATTTTACTTTAGAAAAAGATAACTTGGGCCCGTTAGAGTCTGTTTTGGCAGTGCAAAAACGAACGTCTGATGCTTGCGGCATTTCAGAGAAGACCTTAAGAAGACTTCGAAAAAAGAGTGAAGAGGATTTGGACAGACCATATAAAAGGGTTCGACTCCATTCAAAAACCTTGGATTTATCCCAAGGGATAAAACTCTCTATTAGGAATATTGTTTATGATATGTATAAAGCCAAGGAATATGTTACCCTCAAAGCTATTCTTGAAAAGATAAAGCAGAAAAACTTTGCGATATTGGAACTAACAGTTTGTCCATCATCTTAAAACATAATATGGGTTTCAAATATAAAAAAACGAACAACAGAAAACTGCTTTGCGAGCTGTCCAATGTTGTTTCGAAAGGATGGCAATTTTTAAGGGATTATTTAAACAACAAAAAATCGGAATTGTCAAGACAAGTTGTTTTTCTTGACGAAACATGGGTATTTGCAAACGGAACTTCAACAAAAACGTCTTGGCAGGATGACTCAAAGCATTGTTATTCAAGTACCCGTGCAAGTAATGGTTATAATATGGACATCAAGTTTTGAGATTGCCGCCCTACCATTGTCATTACAACGCAATTGAATTGGTATGGGGTATTAGCAAGAACTATTATGACAAACATGCCTGTAAAAATATCGGTAAGCCTAGCGTTATAAAGTTATGGGAGGAGGCGCTTAGCCAAGCGGGCAAAGAAGAATGGCGGAAATGCATTGAACACACAGAAAAAATTATTTTTGAATCTTATGAGACAGATCAGGTTATAGACGAAGTAAGACCGTTAATTATTACGAATGATGATGATGATGACGATGATGTTGATTCTGATGAGTCTGAAAGCATGGGTGAAATTTCAAATGCAGAGGAAGACTACTTTTAGTAGTACCTATCTACAAGTAGGTACGTTCTGTCGCAAGACTACAAAATCGGTTCTTTTTAGAACCAACACTTTATAAAAAGAATTCGTAAAACTAATTTGTCTGAATACTACAAAAGCTAAAAAATTATTATTTTTCTTTACCTAAACTAATTTTTTATTTACTTTAAATTATTTTATTTAGAAAATGTAATTCATCAACATCCAAAATTACCTTCAATATAATTTATTGTTTGAGAGCCACCGACATAATGTTCAAGAGGTTTTATGGCTTAGCGGACTTCTCAAAACGCACAAACTTTATAAACATTTTCAATGTTAACATTCAGTTTGTAAAATTATGAAAGACGAACATATGGGAAAGAATCACTTTTTGGAAACTTTATCTATTAATTATCATTTTTCTTCTTTCTGTTCATTTTTGTGTTTGCCCTGGAAACGTGCTTGCAAATCGATTGCATTCTGTTTCCTGACAAAGTGAGTAAAAACCAAATTATTTCTGGAAAAATTTCTAAGAATAACTTTCAGCAAGAGATAACATTTGATTAATTTCTACATAATAGTTTTTTGATTTATTCATCTTTCTACATTTACATTTTCTATAAATAAAAATTCTCAATCAAAAATTGAATTTTTCCTCGCTTTTTAGGAAGTATTGGTTCTCTCTCTTAAATAAATTAGTTGCATAACTTTTACATTTTTCCACCTAACTCGCAAACGGATTACCCGATTTCACTTTTCTTAAACGGTTGGATAGGCCTTTGCAACGATGTATCGCTCGATAGGTAGTGTTATTTGACATTTCAAAAGAAGGAGGTGTGGAGGTCAATTGATTTTTTGATTATTGTCAAATCTTATTTTCCTCAAAATCAAGAGGTATTTAGGGCGGGTCGTTTTAAAATTTAAAAGCCCTCTATAAGGGAGAGGGAGGTAGATTCAACAAGTACACAAAACCTTTCAAAATATAGCATGTTACAAATTTTAAGTTTTAAGGTAAAAACTGCCATATTATTAATTGTTTTAAAAAACTGGAACTATATAAAAAAAATGTTTTCCGGCAACCCTGTAAATGGTTAAATGTGCCCCTCCTAAGGGGCACATTCAACCTTAGCTAGGGGCAGATTCAACCACCCTGATTTTAAAGATAAATGAGGTCAAAATTTGATTTTTTTTATTTAAACTATTTATTTAAATGCAAAGAAGTACAAACGTAAAAAACTGTTTACCTATAAACTAACAACAACTTAAATGTTTATTTTACATAGACAAACATAATAATACAAAGAAAAAAAAGAAATTAATAAATATTATATGAATGAAGATTAAGGTAGAATGTAAAAAGGCTGGCAGTTCGAGCAGTTTTGGCTGACTTTGGTGTTGGCAATTTGAAGATCACGTCATTACGCTCAATGACCGATTCGTCATCAACTGTTGGATAAAAGAAGGTGTCACTGGTTGGTTTTCGTCGCAGAAATTTTAATTTATATTCGTTTTCATTTATAATCTCCGTTACTTTTCCTATGTAATATTTAACTTGTGTTTTTCCTGGAAATTTTACCAGTAAAAAATCTTCGGCAACTATTTTGTCCTTAGGACATAATAACTGGGGCTCATTTTCTTCCTCGCTAAAATCATCGCTGAAATAGTCTGATTTTAAACTTAAATGTTCTTCTGAATCAGAACTACTGGAACTGGAACTTAATTTTCTTGATCTTTTATAGCCGGTCTTCACTTTTTGAGAATTAGCTTTATCAACAAACACTTGTCTTGTGACTGATAGTTTTCTAAGTTTCCGTTCCTCTTGAATTTTCTTTCGGTTGTTTTTCTCGCGCTCAATTTCCTCTAATCTATGTTTTTCAGGCATATCAGTAAAAATTCTTGATTTGCCTCGCCTGTCTTTTCCTCTGGCAGTTTTTCTTACACATGGTCTGGGAAACGGTCTAACCGCCTCTGGCGTTAATACCAAACCTACAGAAAAATCAAGACTATATTTTTTATCATACGTATGATTCACCTCCTACCTACCTTTTTTGAGTCCCTTTAAATTTTCAGTATTTTCGCCCGTCATACGTGATGTTAAAGGCTCATCTTTAAATTTCTGTAAATATTCTAACCTGTGGGGCAGATTCGACCATTGGTTGAAAGTGCCCCTCACATAGGTGGTTGAATCTGCCCCGCGGCATTTATTTTATAAAACACAATCTTTTCCCGCGTAGAAGTAAATTGAGGTTAAATTTGTTATATTTTTTCAATTCCTAAGTTAACCAAATATATGGGTTAAAAAATGATATATCTCTAAACTTGTACAATTTCCAATAAATTTCAAGTCAAAAACTTACTTTTTTAAGGCAATTTTTGGAACGTTTGTGATTTTCCGGTACACCATCCACTTACATCAACAAAACTTTCCGTACTGGCGGGTTTTGAAATGTAAAGCAACATGTGATTATTGGACGCAGGAAATTCAAATCTGGTTTTAAATTATAGGCGGTGATTGAATGTGCCCCATGGTCGAATGTGCCCCCCTTTCCCTTACAGGGTGTTAAAAATTTATTTTTATTTTTGTTTCTCGTAAATAATTTTTGAAATAATGTCTATATATTTGAACGAAAATTTGTATTATATGGTAGGGTATGGTAAATTAATAACAATAATAATAATTAAAACTATTTAACTATGCGTCAACATATTATTTTTGACATAACACAAAATAAACATTACAATATACTTACTAGCCTACTTGATACTTTTATTTTTAAGTTTTTAAAATTGTTTCACTTTTTAACAAACACATGCATCGATTAATTTAAATCAATATATCTCGAAAACGGCTGCTTGTAGCGACTTTTGACAAGCATACCATTTTCACGTAAAAATCATAGAGGAATCGACTTTCCTTCTAGAAAATGTGATACATACATGCACGAAAAAGTTGTGACTCCCCAAAAGAGAAAAGACCTGTAGGTGGCGCCCCCCTTGATATATCAATTGACGTGTTTCGCCAAATTTTCATACTATCATTGGTAGAGGCGAAATTAAATGCTGTTCGTTTTTAAATTGTCACCCTTATGTATTTACGTAAAAGAAAAGGTTTTGGAATTATAAGTGATTTAAGTTTTTATAACTCTTTACCGTCCGGATCTTGTCCAGGGCAACATGTGGCAATCGCGCACACGCTAACCGAGTTTTTTCAACCAATTGATATAATAGGTTTATTTTTGAGACATACGAAATATATCAGAGATATTTCTGAAAAGAAGTGTGCTGTGTGAGCATTTAATCTCGGTGGTAAAAACGAGGCCCAATGTGATAATCACCCACAATACCAACCCAAACATTCACGGAAAACTGTTGTTGATAATTATTTTCTATAACCATAACGTATGTCATGAGGCTAATAGTGTTGAATGTCCGTCTTACAAATATTTGCTAGACATATTAAGAGGGAAAATAGACTACGGCCAAGGATAATGGCTGTACAACCAGAAGCAGATGTACTTGGTGAATTGGAGGATCTGGAAGAAAACATTCAACTTCCACGGGAGGGCATAAGTGCTGATATTCTTAAATCTCAAATAAAACTAAAAGACAAAATTCTAAATTTGTTACATATTAATATAAGAAGCGTTAAAAAAATTTTGATAACTTATTGGTTTATTTACAGACATATGATTTGTTTTTCTGTGATATTATTATTTTGAGTGAGTGCTTCCAGCTTTTAAATGAACAATTTCATATACCTGGATATAATATCCATTACAATAATGCTGATTATAACAAGAATGACGGAGTACTAATTTATACCAAACATGATTTAAATGTTCTTATATCTGACTGTAAACTCACTGGATCTTTGGTTACTTTGAGTAGAATTATATTTACCATACAAAATGTAAGATTTGGTGTAACTTGTTTGTACAGACCTCCCTCTACTAATGAACGACTTTTCATTACCGATATTGAAAAATATTTTAATGACAATTTAACAGAACAAATAGAAATTTTTGTTGGGGACATTAACTTAAACATTTGTGATGCAGACAATGATTGTGTCAATTTGTATATGTCAACTCTAAGCAAATTTGGTTTCTTGCCCTTTATTAATTGCTACACTAGGGTAACATGTAGGACGGCTACATGTATTGATCATATTTTTGTGAGACGGAAACTAAAAACTAATTCTTTGGAATATCAATCTTTTGTATTAGATACCGATTTAACTGATCACTACCCAATAATGCTAAATGTTTCTCTAATAACAGGTAACCAGACAAATAAAGAATCACACAGCAAACAATATAAAAGACAGGTGAAAGTTAATTACAATAAATTACTGGAACTATTAGAAGTTCAAAATTGGCATTCTGTGCTAAATTCTGACGACCCTGAAGGGGCAACCAATGCATTTTATGAGGTTTTCTTGCCTTTATGTGAGCAAGTAAAAACCACTAAATTGATCAATATAGTAGACCATAAAAAGATAAAGCCATGGATAACCAATGGTATAATATCATCAATAAAAAAAACGCGATAAAATGAAAAAAAAAATTAGTACAACGTCATGATAACGAGTTAAACAATCAATATAAAGCATATCGAAACTCCCTTAATAAACTTATTAATGAATGTAAAAATGATTACTATAAGCAATTAATTGAACATAATGAGGGCGTTGTCAAAAAAATGTACAGGATTGTTTCTGAAGCGACGAACGAACAAAAATCGAAAAGTAATTTTAACATAAATATCTTGAATAATGAAAATAAGTTTGAGACCGATAAGGATATGGCTAATCACTGTAATGAATTTTTCATTAATATAGGTAAACATATGGCGGAGAAAATCAGACCAACAAATGACATAAACCTAAATTATATCTCTAGTTCCTCCATGTTCCTTTATCCCATAAGATCTAACGAACTCATTAGGCACATTCAATCATTAAAAAATGGCAGTGCTCCTGGAATTGATGAGGTGACAGCCGAGATTATAAAGGTAGTTCATTTACATATTCTTGAGCCACTCTTTCATATTATAAACTTAACTTTTAGATCTGGTGTTGTTCCATCTCAATTTAAAATTACGGTGGTTAGTCCTATTCATAAGGCAGGAAATAAGCAGGATATAAATAATTTTAGACCCATAAGTGTAATGAATAATTTTGGAAAAATTTTTGAAAAATGCCTTAAAGACCGTCTTTTTAAGTTTTTTGATGAAAATAATATACTCAGGTAATCCGTTTGGATTTGTGGGTGGACTGAGTACGTGTGATGCGATGTACGAGCTGGTCGGGCGAATAACTGCAGACCTGAACGTTGGAAAAAAGAGTGTTGCTGTGTTTCTCGATTTGGCTAAGGCATTCGACACTGTGCCTCATGACAAGCTCCTTGGAACCCTTGAAAACTATGGTGTCAGGGGCACTGTGTTGGATCTTTTCCGGTCATACTTAACAGGCAGAAAGCAAGTTGTTAAAATCAGGGATGCATGTAGTGATGCTTTGGACATCAAAATGGGGGTTCCGCAAGGAACGGTTCTTGGTCCAATTCTATTCATCACCTACATAAATTCACTAACTTCTCTTGACATAAATGGTTTAATAATTTCGTATGCGGATGACACGGTCTTGCTTTGGAGTGATTGGAATGAAGTGAGGAGGCTGGTAGAATTGGGTTTGGTTAAAGTAAAGAATTGGTTGGATAATCACAAGTTAACACTAAATTTAAATAAAACTAATTACATTGCCTTTTCTGCAACATTGGCTAACAGACCTCATTTTGCCAGTATCTCTATAGAAAGTTTTGAGGATAGTATTAAGGAAGTGGCTAGCATGAAGTATTTGGGAATAACAATTGATAAACACTTGAAATGGGATGATCACGTTCTTAGATTGAAAGATAATATTAGGAAGTTAATCCATAAATTTTACCTCTTACGAGAAATATTAAACAAGCATATGTTAACAATAATATACAGATCACTAGTAGAATCTTTGATTCGATATGGTATTGTAGTGTGAGGTGGTCTGTAAAATAATGCATTAAAACAGTTAAATGTCATACAAAATTTTATTTTGAAAGTTATTAATAAAAAGAAAAAGCGTTATCCTACACATTTATTGTACAATATGGAAATATTTAATGTAAGGTATTTGTATGTTCTCACGGCATGTTCGTATGTACATAGGGAAAATAAGTTGAAGGTCTATATTAATCACAACCATGATACTAGAATCAAACTTAATAAAAATCTTCAAGTTCCAGTGAGTTATAGGGGTGTAAATCAGAGATTTTTAAATTATCTCGGTCCTAAGTTGTATAATTTATTGCCGATCAATATTAGGAAAACAGAAAATCATAAGACATTTAACAAAAAATGTAGAGCTTTTATTTTTGAAAGATATAGAGACTTTATGGACATTTTTTAGAAATAACATGGCCTATTTTTCTGGGATTGTTGGAGAGCTATATCTCTTCTCTGTTTCTTTCTTTTTTAATCTTTAATTTATCATTTGTTTGCTTTGATCGTACTTTACTGTAAATTGTTATTTTTGTTTTTGTTACTTTATGGGCACATACAGCTGTTAAATCAGCTAGGTGCTAAATAGGAAATCTATTAACTTATAACTAGTTTGGTATGTTATATTATATGCAATTGTAAATTGTAAATATTATTATTAATAAAGTATAATAAAGTATATAACCGCATGGGGATTTTCTTCAGCCCAGATATGATTGTTATGAAAGTTCATAATTAAATTTGGGGAAAAACACGCTTCATCGGTAAACAAAATATGGGATAAAAATGTCGGAGATTCTACCTGTTGTTTCAAAAGCCAAGTACAATAAACAACTCGCTGAGAAAAATCCGCAGGTAACAACGCTTGAACACGCTTGAACACGCTGTATGTGGTAAAGATACAGTTGATATTCCCTTAAAATCTGCCATACAGTACGCAGTGAGAAATGTTTAATTGTTGTGCAATTTTGCGTGTACTTGTATCGGGGCTACGCTCAACTTCATGTAAAACTGCTTCCTATCTCCACTGTTCTTACTGTTGCAGGCAGGTCTCCCAATAAGATCAGCCGACCTTTGAAAGGTGTCTGATTCGCACAATCTTTCATGTATTCTTACAGATGTTTGTCTATTTGATACAAAGACATTCTTTGATTTGATACAATGAGGATATCTCTCTTGATAAATGCGTCTAGCCGCTCTGTATTTGCCTTGGGCCATTCCATATACAAAATGCATATCGGCCACTTCTGAGTTTGTAAACTGAACCAATTTGTAATATCCAGTAACGAATTTTATAGCCTAAAACTCTTAAAAATACTTCAAACAATTAAGCTGGATTTATAAACTCGAAAAGTTGGCGAGGTTGAGGTTCAGTTGGTGTTGGAAATAGGAGTTCAATTTAAACTAAAAGGAACACTCAGTTCCATTTATACACTCGTTCATGTTGTTCATGTAAAGCTCATGTAAGGTTCGAAAATTTCCCGGGTAGTTCGAGATAACCAATTTTTATGCTCGGAGTTCGGAATATCTAACCTCACAAACTTGATCATAACTTCAACCTCACCAACTTCTCGAGTTTATAAATCAAGCTTTACGATCAAATAATTACGTATGCACTGTTTAAAGTTATGTCGGTTATGCCAAAGTCAAATTTGTTTGAACAATTGTTTTTTCTTCCATGGCCCTCTTACTTTTTTGTTACTTTCAGAACACTGCAGTAATAAATAACGTTAGTTGTTTTATCGACAACAGTTAATCTGAGCGAAAAAATTCAAAAGATGAATTTTGTTTAATTTTAATTTCTTAATTATAAATAAAATTCACTTTATCCCATGTCCACGGACAACAGTAAAAACATGTTTTAATTATTTATGAAACACACAAATTTTTTTTATTGAATAATAAAGCGATTTTTATGTTTTTTCTCAAAAACTAAGCAAGATACGAAAAAAATGCTAAAAATAAAACAGCTGTAGTTGTAGTGGCTTAATGCGAGAAAAATACAAAAATTGCAAATAAATCAGTGGCGCACATTTTTTTCTCAAAAATCTTAGTTAATGTGCCTTCTGGGACGTCGCTGGACTTCAAAATTTTAATTTAGTAAGAGCTAAATTAGCCCCTTACTACCCTAAATAACACTGCCAAGTTTCAACAAAATCGGCTAAAGGATTTTTAAGTGTTTACGAAACAACGATTTTTTTTTTAAGTTTAACACCCTGTTTCTTGAAAACGAAGCATTACCGGACCTATGTTTATATAAACTTCTCGTCTTAGAATCACTCAATGAATCACCTCTTGAAGATTGGCTACGTACTTAAATAACACCCTGTATGTCGCCTTATTGTTGCCTCTGTGCTGCCTATAGATTGTATAATGTATAAATACTTTTTTTTTGCAGGAAACACCTATCCTTAGACTTAAATCACGCAGAAAATAGAAGATTCTCAGTGGCGAAACCAAAGGGAAGCGACAAAGATGAATTTTTCGGAAGCGCTATTTCTTTTACGGATGAAGAAGACTCGTAACCAAAGTGAAAAGCTCTCGTATTTTGACAAAATGGTGAATTTATTAGTTAAACGAGTCCTCTGTACCGATACGGGCAGAAAGAAAGCAGGTTACTGGTAGTCGGCACTCACAGGCCACTATCGGCGGTAGTCTTGCCACTTGTAACATAATTAACGAATTGTGACATAATTTTTCCTTAAAATAATGCTAAACAATGTTTTTATTGAAAGAAACGAGTCCTCGTTTTATATCGGTAAAGTTTTTCAGCTCTCACAAAAACGAGTAGAATTGTCTTAAACAGAAAATAGAAAGAGTGCAGAGAGAAAATTTTAACAGAGAAAAAAAACGACGGTGGAGTTTTATATTTGGCAGGATTATTTCATAAACTTTAAATGTTGCGTTCATATCTATAGGGCTGTTCAAAAATCCTGTATAAAATTCATATCTTCTATACCGAGTGCCAAAGATAAGGAGGGCGTCTATAAAGATCTCACTTATGGTAGGATTTGATTAAATGAATTAAAAGTTGTGCAATTAAAGGACTAAAAGTATAGCACACCAAAAGTTCGGGTAAGATGTTTAAGTTTTGAGTTATTAAAAAAAAATTGAATTATGAATTTTTAATTTTATTTCTTTAATGTGTTAATATTAAAGTTAGAGAAGAACTGACAAAACTTTTTCACAACAACTCTAAATGAACCATGTTTCTGAAATTTTCAAGATACGGACCTGGATCATCGAACGTTGCATATCGTCGCTGTGCCGTGGAAAATTCTCCTATGTGTCTATTTTTATGAAAATAGAGTTTTTGAGTCATCCGACGGTAATTTAAGGTATCTACCTTGCAGCAAAACCTCATATTATGTATTGGTCATAAGTTAATTTTTTTAATCTTAAAAATAAAAACCTTCTATGTGATTGTGAACCTAATCTAAAAATGAACACGGTAAAATCTCCTATCTGACTGTTTAGTTACTTGCTAAACACATAGGAGGATTTGCTGCAACCTTGAATGTGACGGTAAGTTGCAAGCTAAAGTAATAGAAATCGTTAAAGGAAAAATGATCCAAAATTGCAAGAAAATATGTAGATCAGTTAAGCAGCGTTGTGGCCATACAATTACTACTGAAAGAACCAGTAGAACTTTTTTATGTAATCTGATATCTGATAACGAAAGGCAATTACTTTTCAAAAAATATGGAATTTTGCTACTTGGTCTGAGAAAAAGTCTTTGTAAATGGTTTAGTGATTACTAGAGAAATTCGAGGAAGAAGAACATATTAAAAATATGTTTAGAAAAAAGGAAGGAGATGACATATTTTTACTATCGGCTACTGGAGACAGAGTAAAAGTATGCGGGCTTTTTTTCAACAACATCTTGAACGTAGGAGAAGATACATTTAGAAGATGGGTTTTGCGGAGTGACGATGATATAATTTTCGATAGTACGGGGATAGGTGTAACGAATAACAATAATGAAGAGCAATCACAAGCGTAAAGACGCAAAACCAAGGGAATGAAAAAGAAAACACACAAAGAGACGAAAGAAAATGTTGCAAAATGGTTAAAAGTACTTCTAACTGTTCCAAGTCATTATTGTAGGAGCTTTCTCAGATGCGGAACGTATTTGAAGAGTGGTGTGTCAAATATTAACTATGGCTCCATTCTTTATGGGTCGGCCTGCAAGACCACTCTTGCTATAGTGGACAAAATACAGTATAAAGCATTAAGAATTTGCTTGGGAGCTATGATATCAACACCCACTGAAGCACTTTTAGCTGAATCATTAGAATTACCGCTTTGCCTAAGGAGAGAATTTCTCAGCACTAAATTTATTTTAAAACATAGATACTTGCAAACCACTCTAGTAGACCAAATATCTCTAGTAAACACTTCAGATTTGGTAAACAAATATTGGGTTAAGAAGACTTCGCCTCCCTTGTGCGTTGCTTTCAGAGAACATAATCAGATAATATCCAATATAGCACAAGTTAACTTATTGAGCGTCGACTATTTTAGTTTATTCACAGATAACCGTCAAATTTCCAGTGTACCAAGAGAATTCAACAGCTAACAAACGTTTACTTAATGCAGAATTATCTATCACCGAAGACTCTTCAGTGATATATACGGACGCCTCTAAAAATCTAGAAGGAAATGGTGCTGCCTTTTTTGTTCAGCGTGACAATTTATCCTCAATGTTTAAAATTAACAAAGACTTCTCAATTTACACAACTGAGGCCATAGCAATTCTGAAAGCACTGAAGTTTGCATCTAAAAATATTACTAATTCCAAGATTGTTATTGTATCTGACTCCAAATCTGTTCAATCAGCCCTTGCTGGAATTTATAGTTGGAATTATAAAATTAATTCCATACTATTGGATATTAAAAAGATTATTTACAGACTAAGATATAAGGGGGCAATATGTAATATTCGTATGGGCAAAGGTTCATACAGGGCTTCATGGAAATGAGTATGCTGATTATTTAGCCAAAGATGCAATTATTAATGGTAGTGAAACTGCCTTTCGACTCGACATATCCGATGGTTTTAACATAGTCAATGCTCGAATTAAAGATAAATGGAACCATAGATGGCACAATTACACCTTATCCAACACCTCCGGTTATGCACAGATTCAACCTACTCTACCAAATAAATACTGGCATGATGATTTAAATGTAAGTTGACGTTATATAACTACTATTACACGTCTAAAATTTGGGCATGCCTGCTAGCCTGCCCATCTTTTTAAAATCAATATTTTAAAGTCTGAATTGTGCGATACTTGTAATGTGCGCAGTGACTTAGATCATATATTTCTTAAATGTACGAAGTATCAACAATCTCGACATCATTTCCTTTCGACATTAAGAAGTACCTACAAAGTCCAATCTCTCTTCAACTTTTTAAATTTATTAACGTATCAAAAAAAAAAATATTTACACCTGCATTATGAACTTCTTACATGATATTGACCTAAAACTATAGAATCTTATAATTTCCGAAAATCCAAAAATCCTTTATTGTGTTTCCTGTCAAAAGGGTCCACCTGTCCTTGTGAACTTTTAAAGTTGCCCTGATAGACCCCTGGGCGTGAAGTGTGTGTCCCTATTCATTTATGTGTGCCTTTTAAATAAGCGTTCTTATATAATATTTACATATTTACACAACTATTAACCTAATCTTTAAGTGACTGGCTGAATGGCTGATCAGCTCATGCCAATACGGAAAAAAAAACACACGAAGAGATGAAAGGAAATGTTGTAAAATGGTTAAAAGTACTTCTAACTGTTCCAAGTCATTATTGTAGGAGCTTTCTCAGATGCGCAACGTATTTAAAGAGTGGCGCAGGCAAAATTCAATAAAGTGCATTTCAAGAACATTTTTTTTAAAAAGATTTGAGAAGTAGTCCATGGTCTGTGGTTATGTATTTTAAAGGGAAATGAAAGTCTGTCTTTACCACCAAATATTTTTTTTTTTTTTTATATTAACTACACTACACCCTAGATTTGGGTATCGAGGGCATATATATGGGAGGGATTCACCATATGAGTTAGATGTTCAATATAAGTTTGAAAATTGAGTCAGACTAGTTTCGACCTTAGAAAAGATCATCATCAGCAACTCTATATAATTATAATGTAAACAAGGTAAAACACAGTAGTGGATGGTTCAATGAATGTGTATGCCTGCCCATGGACTACACAGATGGTTAAGAATAAGGGGTTAATTGATACACTTGTTGAGTATCCAGTGTAGAGGTTTTATATTCATTTGACGTAAGCCAATAACTGTAAACAGTAGGAGAAATAGGTCTTAAACAAGTTTGTTTTTACTCTTGACACATGCTAGTAGAGAAATTATTTTATTTATTTTCATTACATATATTATTGAGAGAAAAGGATTATGATTTTGAATTTGTGGTGGTATTCTTTGTGGAATAGACTTTTTAATTAAGGTGGGTTAATTTTTAATTTTTAATGTAACATTTTTAGATGTAAGATAGTACTAAAGGTTTGTTTTATGTTAAATTTAGGTTTTAGTTCGTTTTTTTTTTTTATTTTATCCTTATTTCTCAGTCACTCAACAAAGGTGAGGCTTTTCTCTTTTTTCTCTTGAGAAGGTAGAACATATTAATTTGGTAATATTTAATCATCAGTTAAAAACTGTAAACAGTAAGACACTCTAAGTACTAGCAGAGTAATTTAGAAAATTTTTTTTAAAGTTCTAAAAGAACAAAATATTAAAATACACCATCCTCGCAAAGACCAATGCGACATCTGTTGTGGACATGAAGTGAAAATGGTTACTCCAGATGTATACCAGAAACACATCGAGACGAAAAATGAAGCATGAGATGCTAAAAATGTGGCCAAGGATGAGGCTAATGACAATCACTTAGTAATGACCATGAACCTTTAAAGTTTCTTGTTGTGCCCGAAAACTGAGGTTCATAATTTCACTAATTTTGTTTTAAACAAAAAAAATGTAACATTGTACGTATGGCACGAATCAAATGGCGACGTAACGTCTAATGAGTTGCGTTACAGATTTTATTTCATCCCAAGCTGACAGAGTCAAAGTGCTTACAATTATTTCGGATGGATGTAGTTATCAAGATAGAAACAAAAACCTAGCTAGTGCTTTAAAGTTTGGCAATTGAAAAGGACTTATTAATTCGACAGTTATTTCGTGATTAAGACACACAAGTGTGACAACGTTAATGCTGCACTGGAAAAATACTTTATTCCCCCCATAAACTCTCCAAGCGATTACATAGCCCAGAAGAGGAGCACTCGCCCAAAACATCCCTATAATATAAAAGTATTCGATTACTCTTTATTACTACTTCGACTAATATTCAATCATTGCGCATTGGAAAAAAACAGGGGATTCGCATGTAGTTGGTATCTGGGCTCTGCAGTACCGTTCTAATGGGGAAATTTATTTTAAAATTCGCCACACTGAGGCTTCTGAGGCTTATCAAGTGATGCCACAAAGAAAAAGTACAAAGACCAACCTGGCTGTATACAAGACCAATTCTCAAAAATGAATCAAAATGGTAATTCATGCAGGACTTGAAAAGGTCGTTAAAAATGATCATCATGGGTTTTACGATAATATTCCATTTCAGCCCGATAAAAAAGTGTATCCAAAAGAAATAAATTATTATTGTAGTAATCTGTACTTCTGTAGTTTGCGTAAATGTTGTACTTTAGTACTTATAATAAGGCCATTTACGCGCGTTCTCTTCGTTGCGCCCAGATGATACAGTTTTCGCACGAATCACCTAGTGAAGAGTTCAGGTTATATCTAGTGAAGGGTTAACAATACTAAAACGCATCATCTGGGCGCAACAAAAAGAACGTGCGTAAATCGCCTCATATGGACAGGCATCATTTAGATGAGGAAAAACACTTTTGTGTGCCATGTTTAATAGGTACTCGTTATACCACCTATGTGTGTTTTCTGTTACTTCAAATATAGAATTTAGTTTGTAAATCACAAACCGTTGTTTTGATTGTATTTTTAATAGTGCAAAAAACCTAAATACGATACTAGATTCAATGAAAAAGCGATATATACGCTTCGTCTTAAATGCGCAAGTTTTTTTACTCTCCTGTAGAATTTTCATTTCAGCACATAGAAGGTTTTTCCACGGCAGTGACGATATGCTTTTCAGCTTTTTTAATCTACAGAATAAAAGTAATGGCTGTATGAAGTAACAACTCAAACTTTTTAATTCATTAAGTTCAATTATGGATTTTTTTTAAATAATTAAAGTACATAATAGATATTTAATTATGTATTTAATATTGTAAAATACTGATTCCAAAATCATACGTTCATCATCAATCAACCTTTCCTTGTATCCACTGCTGGATATAGGTCTCCCTTAATCTCTTCCATGTGTTCCGATCTTGCGTCGCCTGCATCCAGTTCCCGTGATAACGTTTTAAGTCATCGGTCCATCTCGTTGGAGGACGGCCCCTATTTCGGTAGGCTCCTTACCTGGGTCTCCACTCTAATATTCGTCTGCTCCATCTGTTGCCTGTCAGTCTGGCGACATGTTCTGTCCAGTTCCATTTAAGAGTGGTTATTCTTTCTATCGCATCTACTATTTTTGTTCTTTGTCGTATTGCCTGGTTTAAAATCCTGATGTCTCTAAGAGAAATGCCCAACATTGCGCGTTCCATTGCTCTTTGTGCCACACAGATTTGGTAGTTTTTCTGGTCAGTGTCTCTGCTCCATAGGTCAATACAGGCAATATGCACTGGTTGAAAGTTCTTTTTTTAAGGCACATTAGAAGGTCTGATTTGAATATATGGTTTAAGTTTGCGAAGGTTCCCCAGGGTAGTCTTATGCGGCGGTTAAGTTCAGCAGTATGGTTGTCCCTTTGCAAATCTCGTGTCCCAAATATTTGTAAGACTTAGTTTATTGGTCGATTGCATTTCCAGCGACCGTTATATTTTCACTGAGTACGAGGTTTGTCCTAATATGTGATTTGGACATGTTTACTCTTAGTCCGGTCTCCAGGGAGAAAAGGTAGAGCCTGTCTAATAGATTTTTGGCTTCGTCCATTTGGTCGACTATCAAGACTATATCGTCAGCGAATCTCAGGTGACTAAGCCTTTCCCCATTTATATTTATGCCCCCTTCATCTAGGTTTGCCCTTTTGCATGTATTTTCCAGCAGTGCAGTAAACAGCTTTGCCGATATGGTGTCTCCTTGTCGTACACCACGTCATATGGGGAATATATTATTTGTTTGTTCGTCTCCGATTTTCACACTCGCCGTAGCATTTGATTAAATTTGTGTAACCGTGATCTATTCAACATTCCGTTGAAGCCACTAACATTTTTGTTGATTTATAGTGTCGAAAGCTTTTTTGTAATCCAGAAATATCAATACCAAAGGTTTGTTGTGTTCTGCACACTTCTTAATTAGGTTTTTAATTACCAGTAGATGATCGTTTGTGCCATATCCAGATCCAGATCTGAAACCTGCCTGTTCTCGTGGTTGGTAAAGCTCTAGTTTGTTAATTAGTCTCTTTGTAAAGAGTTTGTATACAGTGTGGCAAAATGCCAAAAAGTCGCGCATAATGCCTATAACTTTTAAATTACCTCGTATACGAAAAAGTGACCTTTATGAAAGTTGTTCAGTAAGTTATTCTCCACATTTCTACCTGCAAGAATTTTTTCTGTAAGTTCTGGTTTGGTTGCCATAGAGACTAACCTACTTTTTTTATTGGAATATGAATATGATTGCATATTTGGATTCTACTAGGAAAACTCAAAATCTTTAGTATTTCAAATTTTTATTTATTTAAAATTGTAACAGACTTTATAATAACAAAATAAATAGCCTAGACAATCGAACAACTTAACATCGGAATAATAAACAAGTAAAACCTTTTCAGTGGACTAGGTGTTCAAAATAACAACCATTTCCTGCTAAGCAGGGCGCCAGTCGATCCCTGAACCCGTCTACAACGTTTAAAAGGAAGTCCTTTGGAATGGCCCGAATTTCTGCACTAATTCTGACTTTTAAGGATTTTAAGTAATTTGGACGGTTAACGTAGACTTTGTTCTTTAAGTGTCTCCACAAAAAGAAGTCGAGCGGGGTTAAGTCCGGGGATCGCGCTGGCCAGTCAATAGCACCTCTTCTGCCTATCCAACGTCCTGGAAATTGTTCGCTTATGTATTGTCTAACATTTGCCGCATAATGCGCAGGTGCTCCATCTTGCTGGAACCATACCTGTTCGTTTATGCAATTATTTACACCTGTTAAAACCATTCTGCAAAAAGAAATTATGTGATTCCAGATATTTTTCGCCATTCAAATTAACGTTCTATGAAAAAAGGTCCCACAATATGTCTACCAACTATGCTCGCCCAAACATTAACTTTTTTGGGCCTCTGAGTATGACCTTCCCGGAACCAGTGAGTATTCTCAGCAGACCAATAACGATAATTGTGTCTATTAATAATGCCATTTAAATGGAAAGTAGCTTCATCCGAGAAAATGTTATTTGTTTTGTTGCGAAGTTATTATCGTTACTGCATCTTTCCATCATCAGCTCTTTTATCAAAATCGTCCTCGCTTAACTCGTGCACCAACTTTATCTTGTGGGAATGCAACTTCTCCTGCTTAAACAAGTTTTTTACTGACTAATGAGACACACTAAAATCCATTGCCATTGGCCTGGATGATTGTGTTGGATTTTCATGTATTAAGAGCATGATATCTCCCCCGGTTGCTGTTTTAGGTCGACCTGATCTAGCGGCTTCCCTAACACTGCCTGTTTCTCGAAATTTCTTTACCACTCAACACACCGTTGACTGATTTATTGGAGGCCTATTTGGATATAATTCATTGAAAAGTTGACAAACCTGATCTTGCGATCTCTTCATTTTTCCGTAACCGCTCATTGTTAAAATTTCAATTCGTTGTTTCTCATTTAAATGAACCATAGTGTAAATAAATTAGAAATCAGACAACAGAAAATTAAACAAGAACTCAAAATTGACACCTCTTAGGTCGCTGTCAGGAAAACACCTTGACTCAACTGGTGGGAATTAGGTAGGAATAATTATAATTAGGGAGTTTTTCATTTTTGAGCTGTCATTATCTCGCTATATTGAAAATACAAAAAATTCAGAGTTTTCCCAGTAGAATCTAAATATGCAATCATATGCAGGGTGTTCCATTTAAAAAAAGTAAGTTGGTCTCTATGGCAACCAAACCAGAAATGACAGGAAAAATTCATGCAGGTAGAAATGTGGGGAATAATTTACTGAACAACTTTCATTAAGGTCACTTTCTCGTATACGAGGAAATTCAAAAGTTACAGGCATTATGCGCGACTTTCTTGCCACTCTGTATATAAGAGAGTAGGCTTATAGAACGATAGTTTGAGAGATCAGTAATATCTCCCTATTTGTGCAGCAAAATTACCTTTGCGTTGCTCCACCAGATTGGCGTTGTCGCTTCTCTAAAACATTTATTAAAGGGTCTTGCTAGGGCTCGTAGATATTCTTCCCAAGTCGATTTTATAGCCTCAATCACTACTCCATCATTTCCCGGGGATTAATTGTTTTTCATTTCCTATATGGCCCTTCTTATTTCATGTATTGTTATCTATTATCTCTGGCATCTCCTCAGAACCCTGATTTATTACCCTTATTAAAAGTCGATTTTTGTCTTGTTGTTCTGGTTCTTTTTATAGTTGGCGGTAAAAATTCTCTACTTTCTCCAAAATCCCCTATCTGCCATTGATAGCTTGTCCCTGTTGGTCCTTCAATATATGTATGTTTCTCTTTCCCGTTGCCATGTTTTTTGTCAAAAAAATTTTTGTTTTCCTCGGCCACTTTGGATATCTCTCTTGTGTTGTGTTTTCTAATGTCCTTTCGGATTTCCTTGTGAATCTCCTGGTTTAAGATTCTCCATACTGTTAGGATTGTATCTTATTTGTTCCTCATTTCTCTTCTTTTGTCCAGAAGGCTTTCGTATTTTTGCTCAGTTTCTCACTGTTTTTCGTGCTCATTGGACATATCTTCTCTGCTTCTTTCAGAGTGGTTGCTCTGTTAGTGTTAATGTGTTTAATATCCATTTTTTCGTGAGTATTTAAGTTATTGTTGATGGAGTCTTATATAATATCGAAATATCTTCTCTGGGGGTCGGATGTGTGCATGTCCCATAACCTTAAAATCGATTTTGGCATAAGTCACGTGACCACGAAAACGAATATGCAATCATCAGAAATTAGATTACTTGATGAGATATCGAAAATATTCCAAGAATAAAAAGTGTTTCAAATTCCATTAGAACCTTATATATAATGTTTGAGATATCTACTTGGAAAAACATAAAATCGAATTTGTTTGTAAATATTTTTCTACCGAATTAGAAATTTCTATATTTTGCCTTTCTAATCTTCTTACTGGCAGGCAATCTAGCTATCATCGGATACATAATAATTCAACTTCAATAATCACGTTGCAGTAGTAAACACGGTTGTGGTTAGCACAGGTTAAATTACATTTTTTTATAAACACCTAACCTTTTTTAAAAAAGCTTTTCCTAAAAATGAAAAACTTTATTCTTTTTTAAAAATATGGAACATAATATCTACATGTTAGTTAACAACAGTAACAAAAAAATTTTTTCAACAATTAAAATAATATTTCTTAATCTTCATACATATACAGTGTGGCCCAAATTGGGCCTACATGTATGGGGATCTTGGAAACTATAGAAGTTAGAGAAACGGTTAAATGAAGAAAGTTTTTGACAATTATATTTCTAACTGAAAACCGTTTAGTACGCGGCCCTATCTTTTTTGGTTTTTGAAATATGTTGAAAAAACCAAAAAGATGTATTTTCGAAAATATGCTGTAGATTTCTTATTATTCACTATTTTGGCAATCTGTAAAAACATTTGAAAGCAACTTTTTAAGTAGATTTCAGTTCTGCAATTTAATTTTAAACACGACGTTTCAGTTATTTTATACCATCATCATTCATTTTTTCTTATGGGCGCCATATTGTATTTTATACTTAAAAGGTAGCTTATGACGTCAGCTTTTCAACGATGTATTATTTGTTGGAAAATAAATGAAATTGACTTAAAAAATAAAGAAAATTAATTTTCGCAACACGTCAAATTTGAGAAGAACACATTAGGCAGGGTTAAATTTGTTTAAAATATCATAATATTATAATACATTATTTTATTTTTTCCTTATGATTAAAAATCTCATATTAACATTTCAAATAAAGAAAACTAAAAACGCAATAAATAATAATTATTGTTTTGAAAAGAAAATAAGAAAAAATATCTAACTTACTATACTTATTCGAAATGTTGGCCGTTTTTATTAATACATTTTTGACACTTTTTTAACACAGTATTGATGACCCTGCGAAGCGTGTTGCCATTTATGCTCGTAAACACATTCCTCACTCTCTCTTCTAATTCTTGTACAGATTCCGGGGGTTCAAACTCATATACTTCATTTTTTACATAACCCCATAAATAAAAATCGAGAGGAGTTATATCAGGGGATCTAGCAGGCCAATTAACTGGTCCGCCGTTTGAAATTAATTTGTCATCAAATATCTGTCTTAAGAGAGTTTGAACTTCCCGAACATTATATGCGGGACAACCGTCTTGTTGAAACCAAATATTATTCAATTGATCTTGAGGAACTCTTGCTCTAATTGCCGGTAATATTTGATCTTCTAACAGCTCCAAGTATCTTTGGCCATTGAACGTATGATTATAAAAGAATGGTCCTATAAGTCTGTTGTCTAAAATGTAAGGAGAAAAGTAAAGCTGGGTTACTTAATACCTGCTATGCATTTAGCAAGCTAGGTGACATTACTTACCATACATACATTAAAACCAAATCGGGTTTGCAGTCTTCGTTGAGCCAATTGGTGAGGGTTTTCTGTTGCCCAAAAATGATGGTTATGTCTATTAAATACCCCGCAGTTGGCAAAATGTGATTCATCGGTCCAAATTACAAGACGACTAAAATCATGATTTTGTTCGCATTGATTCACATACCAATTTGAAAACTGCATTCTTCTTGGATAATCCGTTTCTCGTAAACCCTGAACTATAGTTGGCTTGTATGGTCGATATTTATTTTCCTTAAAGACTCTTTGTATGGTACTTCGCGGGGTTGGTAAGTCTCTTGCCGACGCTCTTGTAGATGATGTCGGAGCGGCATTAAAATAGGCTCTGACATTTTCGTCACGCTCGTTATTACCTGCTTTTTCGTAACTCTTGGGCCGCGGTTTTTCAAAACTTCCATGGTTTCTCAGGTTCATAACAATTTTTGGAAAAAGTCTGACACTTGGCTGCGGTCTTTCAGGAAAATTTTCAAAATACCTTTCTAATGCAAGGTTTGCATTTCTGTTGCAATGAATGTAACATTCTAGCAAATCAAATTTTTCTTCGTGAGAAAAACGCAATGCCATTTTCTTTTAAATTCAGAATACACAAATAAATCGTTATTATTAGATAATAATAATAAAAACTATTATACTTTTACTCGTTCTGACAAGTATTATTTTTGTTTCATTTTCAAACGGTAGTGGTTGGTCATAGGCTACTGGATTTTATTTTTGATTCATAGGTTATTGTAATATTGTTGATTGAAACAATGCAAGCAGTGTTTTGTGAATACTACAAAATGTAAACCTTTTAATTGGTATTCAATTTAGGGAGTTATAGTGCAGTTGTCAAATTTGACGTGTTGCGAAAATTAATTTTCTTTATTTTTCAAGTCAACTTTATTTATTTTCTAACAAATAATACATCGTTGAAAAGCGGATGTCATAAGCTACCTTTTAAGTATAAAATACAATATGGCACCCATAAGAAAAAATAAACCTGATGATGGTATAAAATAACTGAAACGTCGTGTTTAAAATTAAATTGCAGAACTGAAATCTACTTAAAAAGTTGCTTTAAAAATGTTTTTACAGATTGCCAAAATAGTGAATAATAAGAAATCTACAGCATATTTTCGAAAATACATCTTTTTGGTTTTTTCAACATATTTCAAAAACCAAAAAAGATAGGGCCGCGTACTAAACGGTTTTCAGTTAGAAATATAATTGTCAAAAACTTTCCCCATTTAACCGTTTCTCTATCTTCTATAGTTTCCAAGATCCCCATACATGTAGGCCCAATTTGGGCCACACTGTATGTATATAAATTTTAAAAACTTTTATAAATAAAAAAAAATCTTTCTCCTCCAATAATATTATAACTTAATTTATTATCTTTTATCCACAATATTTTTTCCCTAATTAAGATTTCACATTTATAATTAAAACTTCACTTATATTCGAATCGTAATACAATTAATATGTTAATATGACTAGTTAGTACGCACTAGGTCTTCAACTTTACATTCCCCTTCCCGTTAAGTTGTACTCACTAATTTGAGGCAACTAACATTAACATTTTCGCTCAACTTGTGGATAGTATCCCCTGAGGATGAACCCTTAAGCGTTCGAAACATGTAGGGAACTATTTATTTGTTTTTACAATAATTATTAAGCTGTGGAGGAAGACTGCATTGTTTTATTCACATTATAATTGATTGAAACGAGTTATTTGATTGGACGAAAGGTGAAATTAATACGTGTAAGAATTAGAAAATAATATTTTCTTCATTTCTCCGAGGGTTTACTGCGACAGAATGATGTGGTGGTGATAGACTTGGTTTAGAGAACGTGATAGCGTGGAGACCAAGTCACTATCATTCCGCACAATTTAATAGAGACGTTTTCCTATCTATCCTATAATCTGAATCGGGGCAAAAGCACTCTTGAAGAATCTGGAAGATCAGACGGTATATAGACGTATCTCGAAGTTCTCATATCGGAGGATGTAGCCATTAATTAATATTGTTAGTACCTATTCAGATGCACTTACCCACCTGGACCTTGTCTGAATCTAACAGTCAGTTGTAGCTGGGGTAGGATCGTAGGATCCCTTACTCCTCTAGTCAACTGGTCAGCAAGCACACGTATAGTATTACCCGCGTCCGCGAGACTACCGTGAACCCCAGAATTCTCGTTAAGTTGACCTTATAAGTAGTTTTGTCAGGAATTATTATTAGCCAAATAAAACAACTACTTCCTCAAAACACTTAAAATCTATTACAAGGAAAAAGAAAGTGATATTTTAAAAAAGAGCCTTAAATATATTTACAAAGGAATATTTACATCTAGCGAAAAAAGCCCAACTAGATAATTATTCAGTATTCAAACTGAATAATCGACATGCGTCTAATGAAAATCCCCAATAAAAGGTGAATTATGAATGAAAATTAATTTCGAATACAAAATTCCCAATAAAGAAATAAAAAAAAAATAGAAGAGAATGAACTACCAGATGGTATACGTCTTACCCCAAAACACTGATTATTAATCAGAAGAGATTAAATTGAACTTTATAAAATTAAGAAAAGGATCACTTTACACGAGAATTAGTAAGTCGACCAGAAAGTTCGGTAACAATCTCGAAACTGATTTTACTGCGCTCTCAAAAAAGAACTTCTGACCATAGTACCACACCCCTCGGCTCCCAAAACTCCAACCTTTTAACTGTAGACCAATTAAAAATTCCCAAAACAAGTAATGGACATCCCCGCGTCCCATGACTGATGGTAAACTCCATTCCACAATAATTCTTTGATTTCTCGACCGCAATAAAATTTAAATGACAACCCTCAGTCGTAATCCCAACCATAAATAAGTTGCCTGACAAATATCTATTGTGTAGGCACCGGACCTTTTGAAAGGGTATAGGTCCTGATTACCTCTACTAATTTCAATAGTTTAGGTTAGCTATTTTCAACAAAACAACAAATATAAAATAATAGGTAAGTATCTTTATTTTAATCATGTAATTAAAAAGCTATTAATATTTATACAAAAATACTTATCTACAATATTATAATAATACAATATTTAACTTAACCTACTCTATATTTAGCTCTGTTTCACTATCACTATCGTCTTCATCTATGCCTAAACTAATTATTAAGGGCCTTACGTTACTATTAATTATGTTATAGGAATCTTCGACTTGGATCACGTGTCTCACAGAATTTTTCCAACTTTCTACTGGGATATTATTTACACATTTTTTAATTAATTCTATAACAGAACTACTTAGTGTAGGGGATGTGTTTTCTCTTCTAATCATCGTCTTTAACTGGCTCCATATAATATGTTCTATTGGGTTAAAAATATAGTAATACGGAAGGAGGCGTAAACCTGTGTGTCCATTAGCACTTGCGAGATTGTCAGAGATATATTCTTTTTCAATATTGAATGTTTTTAAAACATTTAAAGGTCCTTTTTTGTATAGGTTTCCTCGAAATATATATTATTTTCCATCATATAGTTTTGAATTTCCACTTTTGTATTATTTGAATTCGGCACAATACATTGTTAGCGACTGTGGTAACTAGCGTTGTCCATCACAATAACACTATTTTTGGGCACATTCGGAAGCAGACGATTCTGAAACCAATCTTCAAACAATGCATGTAGCATCCGTGTCTTGATGGTAATCCAAAGATAAATTGGCAATTTTCTTCGCAGATAATAATAGAGCGTTCGGAATAAATCCATTTTCTGAACCTGCATGTAATATCGTCATTCTTTGTCCTTTGTTTGAGGGAGCTTTAGTTTGACATTTGATTGTTGAATCGCTCTAACCTTTTTTAGGAGTGTCGTGGGTATCAAACCAAGTTTCGTCCAAGTATATAATTGAACGATTTTCTTCCCTATATTGTCTGATAAGATTCAAATAATCTCTACGCCATACTTGTAAACGCTGCGATTCCATTAGTACTTGTCGTTTGTCAGTGGTACGATATATAAAACCCATTGCTTTTACCATTCTCCAAAGACTTGTCCTGTCAAATAACATGTCGGTTTCGTCTGCTGTAAGTACATTTTTTAGCGTACCTATTGTTGGAATTATTTTTTTACTGTGCATATCATAAATTTTCCTCCGAATCAAGTCTTTATCAGCTTCTTCGATGCTTCTCAATTTTCCGCTATCACACCGTTTTTTCCTTGGCTGGAAGGGTTTGGTCACTATATCTTTTACTGTCGTAATGCAACTTTGGTCAAAATACTCGTTTCCCTAAAACTTGCACTCCGGTCATACCCTTTTTCTAAAAGGGTACAGTAAATGTTCTTTATGATATTTTTGGCATGAAGTGATAAATGTTTTTTCTTCGTTACACCATAACTTCCGGAAGCAATATTATCTGAAGTTTCACACAGATCTGACATATTTTGGATGCTTGATAACACACACGAAAATACCTTTACCGCACAGCTTGACAAACACCAAACGACTGATGAACTAAGATGAAAAGACTCTGCTTTATATTGAACACCTGCAATTTGCCATTAACCTACCTAATATATCAATATAATAACATAATTAATAGTAACGTAATGCCCTTAATAATTAGTTTAGGCATATATGATATTATAATATTGATTTCCTCTCATACCTATAATTTATACAAAACAACAAAGTCCTAATCTAATTATACCTAAAAAGAGCTAGAAATGTTAAAAAGAAAACCTGCAAGGTTATTTTTGCTTGTTTCCTGTGGTATTCAGGTGTTACGTAGGAAAAATAAACAGATCTAGAGCTTAGATACCAGTTTCAGTCTCAAAATCGCAGCCTTATCTATTTTTCTTCAAATATCAAAATATATGATTCAATTCCCGCGCATTCTTTGTTTTCGAGAAACGTTGCATGTGGTAATAAAACCCATGTGTTCTCCACTTTCTAAACTGAACCCTAGAAGGTAAGGATAATTTCCAGGAAAGGTTCTGTTTCGAGCAAATTTATGTTTAAGTATCCATAGAGAATATTTTCTTTTAAATTCAAAACTTGTCGATCTTGAGAAATATTTATGGTCATTTACTTTTAAGTCAGGAAGTACCATAACGAATAAAATTAGGTCCAAAAAGGAGTTAGGTCTATATTACAGCAAAGATGTTCTATAGTTTGATTTACTGTGAGAACCACATGTTAACGTATTTCTTGGGAAAGTTTCTTCCAGTAAAGCAAGCCTTTTAAATACAAATAAAATATTCTATGCTGTTACAATTCCTATACTTGATTTATTGTAAAATGTCTGTTTTTCACAAAAATAGACATATTTTATGTACATCTTTTTAAATATTTATAACATAATTTTCAACAAATATCGATAAATTTGGTTATACTGTACGATAATTCCTTCACTAGCCCGTGACATCACTGCTCGGCACCGGAAAAAAAGTACTGATGATCTGAACTAACCTGCTTTCTTTCTGTTCGTACCTCAGCACATCACTTTAATTATTGATGTCGAAATATGATTATTTGTAGAAAACAAATTAAGTTGTTGAAGATGTATAAGAACTTATTTGATGGTAAAAATAAATAGTTGATTTTTGCAGCTACAAGTGTTTTTATTTGCGCATACAGGATTTTATATTTTGGGGATGTTTCCTTTTACGTGGCCGACGCACGCGTCTGCCGGACCGCCGTGTATTTTCTTATAAACGGCCGCCGGACGGCCGCAAGCCGCCAAGCATTCATAAATCATGTCTTTCGTTCATGGAACAGGTCGGTATGGATGCTAATCTTGAGCTGTACTTATTATTTGAAGAGAATGATGAGGACAAAATACTTCAATTAATGAATTTGGATGGTAGAAATGAGGATATACATCCTATGTTACCATCTTTTACTATTTGATCCTTATAAAGCGAATTCTCCAAATCGTGCAAGGAAGGTTATTTTGCACCACGTCAAGCAATAATTCATCCTCTGTTCCAGTAAATATCACTTTGGCTTTGGTGAAGTTCATTTTTGGGTAAAAATTCAAGACTCTCGCATTTTAAATACATTTACACACCAAACGCGCTTGCGGCTGCGATTACACTGCTATCGAAGCAGTCGAGTGGCAACGACCACAGTCGTTTACGGCTAAGGGTATGTTTCCTTTACAGCAGCCATGTCAAACTCAAAATCACTGGTTGGCCAAAAGCATGAAGACCATAGACTAGGTGGGCCGCAAAACCTAATCTTAAAGAAGACAAACTACTGAAAATCTTAACGAAAAAAAGTACTATTATGTTAGATTAGAAGTATATTTATTAAATTTCCAATAAAAAGGACATTACAAAAACTTACAAACATTAACTTCTTTTGCCAGATATTTGACATCTTTTGTCTTTAATTAAGTTGTCTATTTGTGGCGTGAATTTATCGGCGGAAATAACTTTTAAAACTGCGTCCAAGTGTGCGTCCGTCAATCGCGATCTTGCGGGAGATTTGTTTCCTTTCATCAAAGAAAATAATTGTTCACACTTATAGGTACTTCCAAACATTGACAGGATTTTACAGGCAAATTTTCTCATTTCTTGGTATTGAAAAGGCAAGTACTTATAAAATTCGAATGTACCAACACTATCAAATTTTTCTTTTAAATGGGTTTGACACTGAATCTCAATCACTTCCATCTGCAAGTGAGGGGGAACTTTATCAATATCGATAGTGAAAAGAACAGTAAATAAAGAAAAATTGTTTTCTTGGGACTTAAAATCCTGAAAACGCTTTTCAAATTCTGACAGAAGGCTTCCCATTTTCTCTGTATACATTTTGTTTGATATTGGGCCACTTGTACTTTCCTGATACGCCTTGCAAGTCGGAAAATGTGACAGATTATCCACCGCTAACTGGTTTTTCCACAGCATCATCTTACACTTGAAAGCTTTAACATGATCATGCATATCTGTTATAACTTGACGTGGTCCTTGCAATTTCGTATTTAAGTCCGACAAGTGTTTTGTAATGTCTACCATAAATGAAAGATCTTGTAAAAAAGGTACGTCGGATAATAAGCTGACATCTTGTTCTTTCACTTCCATGAAAAGGCGTATTTCTTCTTTGAGTTTCCAAAACCGATCGAGAACCATAGAACACGAAAGCCATCGCACTTCTGCATAATAAGGTAAACCAGTGTACTCACTTTCTAAATCACGTAAAAACGCAGAAAACTGTCGCTGATTCAAGCCACGTGACCTTATGAAGTTTATCATTTTTTTCACTGACTTTAAAACGCTTTCCAACTTGATCACTTTTGAGCATAAAACTTCTTGGTGGATTATGCAATGAACATGATGAAAATCTGGTTTGTCACTGCCCGTTTCTCTGATCTTTGTTTGTAATATTTTAATGAAGCCATTATTTACTCCAGTCATTGAAGGAGCTCCGTCTGTTGCAACGGAACACAGTTTTGACAAATCTAAATTGTACTTTTGCAGAAGTCCATAAACAGCATTGAAAATATCCTCCCCAGTTGTTGTATCATGCAATGGTACTAATTCCAGTAATTCTTCATAAACGTTGATATCTCTATCAACAGCACGAAGAAAAATAGCGAGTTGCGCCACACCACACACATCTGTACTTTCGTCACAGGCAATAGAAAATGCAATGAAAGAGTCTGATTTTGTTTTTATCTGTTCGCTTATATTGGCAGCCAACTCGGTAACTCTTTTAGCGACAGTATTCCGGGACAAGGATATATTTTGAAAAGCCTTCACGCTCCCGGGACTTACAATTTCCGCGGCCTTTACAAGGCACTCTTTTATAAATTCACCTTCAACAAATGGTTTTGAGTGTTTTGCGATCAACTCCGACAGTACGTAGCTTGCTTGAACGGCATATTCATTTTCTTGCTTTGGACGTGTAAACATAAGCTGTAGATCTTTGATCTTTTAACCGTGATTTTAACTCTTTTAACTTTTCGTTTCTAATCATGCCTGTATACTTGTCAAACTTAGTTTTATGACTATCATAGTGACGTTTTATATTATATAATTTTGGGACACCGACTGTACTGTTACAAATCAAGCAAATAATTTTGTCTTTCACTTCACAGCAAAAAAACTCTAATTCCCACTTTTCTTGAAAGATACGATGCTCATCTCCAAGTTTCCTCTTACTTCCACTTGGTTTTGAAACAGACATGTTAAAAACTTTATCCGAAATAAATAACAATAAGTACTGTTACGTGTTGTAACAATAAGTACGCAACTAAACTCGCAATTCTATCGCAACTGACTCATAACTAACTGAACAACTGAACTCAATCGAGCGGTATTGGCTTATATACGGATTGTGATTTCTCGACAGTTCTTTCCAGAATGTTCAGGTAGCGTCATCTGTATTCTCGCGCGATAGAACTTTCCGGAACAAGCCAGGCTTTTAGGTTGAGCGCGCATCTTAGTTCATGCTCCTAAACATAGATGGCACTATTTGGGCCATTTTTTACCAATCGTAACAGTACTTTATTTTCGGTTTTTAACAGGCTCGCGGGCCGCATTACATGGCTGTTTTCAAAATTGATTCGGGGCCGCAGGAAAATGCTCAGTGGGCCGCATGCGGCCCGCGGGCCGCATGTTTGACATGGCTGCTTTACAGAAATCAAAAACTTACTTTCCATCCATGCGGCCGCCGCAGGCGTCAGCTGGACGGCCGTTTGTTTCCTTAGGGTGGCATTACAGGCAACTTTTTCTTTCTGAAGAAATTTTTTATTGCGGCAATAAAAAATGCCAATCCCTTTATTACAGCGCGCAATTATTGATCATTTTTCTTTTTAATTTCGTACACACTGCCAACTAAATAAGATAAAATGGCAGATAATCTAACTTTTTCGCATTGTTTTGAGTATGCACGGTTCGTTATTTATAAGAATTAAAATGAATAAACCTCATATGTAAACGGTGAGAATAACAACCAAAACCGACCAAAACAAACCACAATATAAAAATGATAGAAATATATTTGAACCAAAAATACTAATATTTTTCAGGTTAAGTGCTAAAAGCTATTTCTCACAATCTAAAGCTAATTACTAAAAGTCGTGCAATTATTTATTGCAGCAATAAAAAATCTGCATCTGTAATCCGGTCTTCAGAAAGGGCCGCCGGCAGTCATGTGTTATATTTTTGGTTAATGGAACAGGTCGTTATAGATGCTGATCTTGAGCTGTATTTAATATTAGAAGAGAATGAGGAGGACGAAACACTTACAATTAATAAATTTGGATGGTGAAAATTAGGAAAAACATCCTATGTTACCATGGGTTATCCTTTACTGTTTGATCCCTATAACGTGAATTCTTCAAACCTAGAGATGTAAGAGGAGAATATTCTCGAGAGAATATTCTCGAAAACGAGAATATTCTCTGTAAGAAAATTCTCCCGAGAATATTCTCTAGAGAACTTTTTTTTACATAATCTACTCTGAAAAATTTTGCAATGATTTTTAAAATTTTGAACTTTTCTAACCTTTTCTATAACTCTGGTTACAGTGTTTTACGTCGGCGCTTCTAAGGGAATCCGAGTATAACAGTAATTCAGGGAAATCCTTAGAAGCGCGAACATATACTCGTATACAGCTATGTGAATTGTAAATGATGTGGTGATAACTAGTCTTATTTTGGCGTTCCGCTCGGCTCAGTTTAGACCGTCTATAAGTATAAAAACATGGAACAAAATAAATTAGAGGGTATCACAAAACCAAAAAAGTAACGTTTCGAAATATTTTAATACAAAAAATGTACTGTAATGTAATGTAAAAATTTTATTTATTTTTATTACCATTTCTAGCGATTTTCTTACCATTCTCAGAAAATTCTCTAACCTGAGAATATTCTCCAAAAGATTATTACCGAGAATTTTACATCTCTATCCAAACCGTACAAGGAAGGATGTCTTGCCACCATATCAATAAGTTATCCTCATGTAAATATCACTTTGGCTTTAGTGATGTTCATTTTTGGTTAAAGATGCAAACCTCTCGCATTAATATACATTTATACACATACACGCCAATATGCCCTTGCAGCTGCGACTACACTGCTATCAAAGCAGTCGAGCCGCAACGCAGCCGTTTACGGCTAACGCATGCGGTTGCCGCGTGGAAGGAAACGGTTACATAAACACGAGGAGGCCGGGGAGCAGTAGATTGTGGTTGCCGCAATGCGACAGCCGCGTGGAAGGAAAGGGGTAAAGTAAACGCCACAAATATAACATTATCATTCACATTTAAATATTTGTATAAAAAGTCCAGCAAAAAATGTATCAAAGGAAGCGACAATACCCGGGTTAATACTTTAGGGGTTAATAATATTCTATTGGCCTTCAAAGTCCATTTTCCATTTCTCATTGGCTGAATAATTAGTTAGAAATTGATAACACCATGTAAAGCTCGATCTATAACTTACTTTTTTTTTAATGGAACGACCGGTATATCATCACATATTTAAAAAGACATTTTTTTTCTGATTACAAAAATATACCATACATGCCCTTTATTTTTATTTGTTTAGCCTAAATCGATATAAATATGATTAAAATTGGATTTTTTTCAAAACATCAAGATACCCGCATGTATTATTTTCAATAATTATTGTCATAGTTTTTATAGTTATTCTATGATAGAAGATTTTGTGGTTTTTAAACTAAACTATAAATTATTGGACTAAAAAAACAAAGAATGTTTAAGCTAACCATTTTAGTAAATTAATGAAATACATGTAAAACTAATATAAATCGAATTAACAAATAATGAACCATTAAGAAAAATAATTGTCTGTATTTATAAGTGCTGCTCTACGTGACCTCCTTCATTTTCAATGCACTTAATATAGCGTTTCTTTGTAGGTCCTATAATGTTTAATAGAGTGACTCTATTGTTTTGCACCTCTCGGATGGCACCTCTAATTCTAATTTTTAGATCATCCAAAGAATAGCACGGCGTAGAATAGACAATATTTTTTACGTGACCCCATAAGAAAAAGTCGCATTATGTTAAATCGGGACTATTAGGAGGCCACTATATTGTACACGATTTTCCAATCCACTGTAAATATTTTCTATCCAAAAACATTTTTACTGGGATAACATTATGTGGCGGTGCCAAATTAAATGTCTTGAGAGGGCTATAGGTAAACCGTCAATTTGGTCTTCAATTTCTGCTTCTAGCATATTCAAATAAACCTGACCAGTCAACGAACCATTAAAAATTATAGGATCCAACAGGTGTTCACCAATTAACCCGCACCAAACACTAACAGACTGCCGACCTTGAAACTGAATTTCCTGTATTTGATAAGATTTTGAATCTGACCAATGGTGCTTATTTTGGCGATGTCAACCTCTGCTAGTAGAGAAAGATGACTCATCGGTCCACAATATTTTATCCAAAAATGTGGCAACCCTTTAAATTATCTCCAAGAGCAAAACTGCAGTCTGTTTCCCTTTTGCGCTGGCGTTAACTTTTGCACCCTTCTTAATTTATAAGGGCGAAATTTGTATTTTTTTAGCACTGCATGGGCTGATCCTCTACATACTGGCTATTCTTTAACTAAGTCACTTAATGCATTTTGAGGATAAGCTCTAAAATATGCTAAAAATCAATTTCTGTCTCCTCCGTCAAAACGGTTTTTGGCCTAATAGTTTTTTTTCGATTCAGGCTACCAGTTTCGAAAAACTTCTTCTTGAGTATATAAAACATTTTCTTGGATGGAGCTCTTCTACCTGGAAATTGCAGTCTATATCTTCTAAGCGCCTTTGTAACACTACCAGTTTGTCGATAGATATCGAACATAAAACATTTTTCTTCTGTGGAATATCTCATTTCGTGTCCTTACTAACAAACTATACCAGAGAACAACATTCACAAATATGACATTTGTAATAACTATAAAAACTATGATAATAAATTATTGAAAATAATACACGCGGGTATCTTGAATCTTGATGTTTTGAAAAAAATCCAATTTTAATCATATTTATATCGATTTAGGCTAAGCAAATAAAAAGAAAGAGCATGTATGGTATATTTTTTTTTTTTTTTTTTCAATAGCGCATCAACCACTTAGGGTTATTAGCGCGACAGTTTGGTACCCAATTTGGCTTAATTTAACAAGGCAGACTTATTTACCAGTAGGTATAACATTATATTAGGGTTAGTAGGTCACCATCTTTAAGAAAGTTCAGAAGGTTTTGGTGGTCACTGTTCAAAATGTCATGCATGTTGTCTTTAAGATTATATTTGAGTCTTGTTGGGTTAAATTTTGGACACTCTATTAGAATATGTTTTATTGTTAGGGGTATTTGGCACTGTTCACAAATGGTTCTATTTTCTTTTGATAGGATGTAACTGTGAGTTAGTTTCGTGTGGCCTATACGGAGGCGGTTTATAGTCACTTGCATTTTTCTGTTCTGTATATGATGTTTCCATGGTTTTACACTGCTTTTGCATTTGTGGAGTTTAGTTAGCGAGTTGTCCCATTTTCTTTGCCACGCGTTCAGCATCTCATTTTTGATGAAACACTTAAAATCGCTGGTGGTTGTATTTGGCACTAAAATTGAGTCTGGGTCACCCATGGCAGCGCGTGCTGCCTGGTCGGCCATTTCATTTCCGGCGATGCCAATATGAGATGGTACCCATATAATAACTACCTCTTTTCCCATAGTGTGGATGTTGTGAAGAACTCTGTAGACCTTTTGCACCAGTGGGTTTTTGGAAAAGGCATCATCAAGGGAATTGATGGCGCTTAGTGCATCTGAGAGGATCATGTAAAAGCCCGTGGTTTTTCCTTCCTGGATGACAATTAACGCCTGCAGGATCGCAAATAGCTCTGCGCTGTATGTGCTGGTATATCTACTCAATTTGAATTGACGTGTATGTTCGGGTGTTACAATGGCGGCTCCGGTTCCGTCACATGTCTTTGAAGCGTCGGTAAAAATCTTGATTTCATTGGGAAGGTTATCCAGTAACAATGCCAACTCAGATTTAATAATACTTGGGGGTGTTTCGTGCTTACTGAACTTGGTGAGGGTTGTTATGCAGCGGGGTTTAGTTATAATCCATGGGGGTGGTAGTAGGTGGTCTTGTTGGAAGAACTTTGGAAAATGTATGTTATATTTCTGTTTGTATTGATTTATTCGTTCGTAAAATGCTGGTCTGGACCGTTTCTTCTGATTGTATAGATGATGGTAACGATCTGAGAAAATGTTATGATAGGTAGGGTTTCCAGAGTATTCTGTCACGGATGTGGCGTATGACATGGAGAGGTAAGCTCTTCGGAACTCAAGAGGAGGTTCAGATGCTTGACATAGTAGACTACTAATAGGGCTTGTGCAGAAAGCGCCAAGAGCTAGGCGTATGGCCGAGTTTTGGATTGGGTCTATCAGTTTGAGTACGGATTGTGTTGCAGAGTCATAAGTGATGGAACCATAATCTATTCGTGACCTAATTAACGCTCTATAGATTTTTAGCAAAGTATCTGTATCAGCTCCCCACGATGTATTAGCTAGGATTTTTAACATATTTAGTCCCTTGGAACACTTTAATATCAAGTTTTGTATATGCGGTTTCCAGGAAAGTTTTTTGTCGAAAGTCATTCCGAGAAAGTTTACAGTATCGAAGAATTTTAGTGAGTGTCCATATATCCTTATAAGTGGTGTAGCATCATCGGCTTTTTTCGAAAACAGGATGCATTTGGTCTTTTCTGTGGAAAAATTAAAACCTGTAGTCTGGGACCATTCTTGCAGTTTATTAAGGTGCCGTTGTATGATGTCTGTCATTGATTTAATGTTTTTGCTTTTGATTATAAGTACTAAATCATCTGCAAATAGTCTACACTTTACAGGAGCTGTGATATTCTGCGTAATACTATTAATTGCTGTTAGGAAGAGCGTAACGCTAAGTACGGATCCTTGAGGAGTACCATTTTCTTGGGTTTTTTCTTCTGAAGTTGAGCCATTTATTCTTACTTTAAAACTTCTGTGCTTAAGGAAGTTTTCGATAAATTTTAACATGTTTCCTTTGATGTTCCAATTGGTGAGTTGTTGTAAGATTCGGTATCTCCACGCAGAGTCATAGGCTCGTTTAATGTCGAAGAACACGGCAATGCATTTTTGTTGATTTACGAAAGCTTCGTGGATTTCGGATTCTATATCCACAATGTTATCTTGTGTTGATCTTTGTTTACAAAGCCGCTCTGTTCAGGGGTAATTAGCTTTTGTTTTTCAAGGTACCATGACAGTCTTTTATTAATGATCTTTTCAAGTGTCTTGCACATCACACATGTAAGTGAAATCGGTCGAAACGAATCTGTATTATTTGGGTTTTTGTCTTGCTTGGGTATTGGTACGATGATCGCCTTTGACCACATTTTAGGAAATTTATGTTGTGCCCAGATAAAGTTATACATATTCAAAAGAAAATCCTTGCCTTTTTGTGGTAAATTGACTAAGAACATGGCCGGAATGTTATCCGGTCCTGGACTGCCATTTTTAAGATTATTTAAGGTATCTTCTAGTTCGGTTATGGTTATGGCTACATTTAGTGGGGAGTCATTGTTATCATGTTGTGTAAGAGGTATAAGTTCATTGTTTAGTTTATACCTTCTGAATTCTTCAGAGTAGTTTTCGTTACTGCAGTGTTTTACATAAGTATCTGCGAATGCATTGGCTATGTTAGTACTGTTTGTTATAGTGTCTCCATTGTTAATTATCAAGCGAATTGGTGTACCAGTGTTTTTTCCAGATATTATTTTTATTTTATTCCATACTTCTCTGGATGGTGTGGATGATGTCAAAGTTGAGACATATTTGGACCAAGACTCTTTTTTACTTTTTTTGATTATAAATCGAGATTTTGCTCTTAGTTTTTTAAAATGGATCATGTTCTCTTGTGATTTATCATTTTTGTATTTGTTCAAAGCTTTTTTGTATAGCTTAATGGATGTTGCACATTCGTCGTTCCACCATGGTACAGGGTTATGCCTTGAGTTGTTTATATTTTTGCCAATAGCTTGCTCACCGGCTCGTGTCAGAATCCTGGAAAAGTTTTCCAGCAGGGAGTCAATGTCATTTTTATGCGGAAGTGATTTAACTTCGTTTTCAACCAATGTTTGGTATTTGTACCAGTCTGCTTTTTTTAAATTCCACTTTTCTGACTGCGATGTCTCGTAGGAAGTAGATAAATCCGTAATGGTGATGGGATAATGGTCACTCCCATATAAGAATGGAAGGGCATTCCATTGGAGAGATATCGCCAGTGATGGGTCACATAAACTGAGATCGAGTACTGATGACTGGCCTGAAGAAGTATTAAAATGTGTCCCTTCTCCATTGTTAAGTAAAACTAGATTGGATAGCTCAATGGCGTCGAATAAAATTTTTCCCCTAAGGTCTGTTTTTGTACATCCCCATATTTCATTGTGGCAGTTAAAGTCTCCAATTATTATCCGTGGGGGTGGAATTTGTGACAGTATATTATTTATCTCATTAAAATTAAAATCTTTGGATGGGGGAATATAAATATTACAGACTGTTATTTTCTTGGTAAGGGTAATGGTGACTGCAACAACTTCCAGTGTTGACTTAATAGGAACTTCCTGGGAGGTAATGTCTTTGCGAACGAGTATTGATACCCCACCGCTGACTCTGTCTTGGTTTGGTCTAATTTTATGAAACCCATTAAAGTTTTTGGGACAGTGTGTTTTTGTTTCTTTGAAATGTGTTTCCTGTAGGCCAATAATAGTAGGGTTTTCTTCTTTGATGAGGACTTGGAGCATTTCTAAATGAGAAAAGTATCCGTTAAGGTTCCACTGTAGCACAGAATGAAATAATGGCGCCATTTTAAAATTATATAAATTATTGTGACGCCCTCTGAGAAGATGCGTCACTTTCAGACCCCGAGGACAGTCCGTCTATATGATTCTTTATCTTATTTTTTAACTTTGTGCATCGTGTTTTAATGGAGCGATCGTTAAGATGAGGATATATGTTTTCTAGCATGGACTGTAATGCTGAAAGGTCAGTGGTGTAATTTGATGTGATATTGATAGGGTCTGGTGCACCTTGGATGTTGGAGAATAGGTCCGTCAATTGATCATAAGTTAGTACGAATGGTGGTGAATGTGTTTCAATAATGTGCTTTACTGCTATGAATGGGTTTTCTGAGGAAGTAGGGGTGGTAGAGGTTCTAAATGGATAGTGCCTTGCTTTTTTTTGTTGGTGTAGTTCAGTTGGTTTTAGGAACAGATTACTTTCATCGGTTTGATTTTTATTTGTATCTGCTGGAGGTGATAAAATGTCTTTGAGGTTACGTTTTTGTGCGGGTTGTTTGCCATCTTTATCAGTGTTTGGCGAGTGTGATTCTAGGGGGATTAAGTCGGCTTGCGAGTTCGGTGAATCTTCTTCGGATGTTGTATTTTGTTGTAAAGGTTGTGGCTGGGTAGGGGGTGTAATTTCGAATGGACACTTGGAGGCAATATGCCCCGATTGCTTGCATTTAAAACACTGACTATCAGTGGTTAGGAAGATGCGGTATTGATTATCTTCATGAGTAATAAGAATTGTTTCTGGGACAAATATTTCTTCAGTTGGTGAAATAAACACTTGGCGGCGGAAACTTAAGATATGGGAGTAGTCTGGATCTGGAATGTTTATTCGTAAATATGTAATTGTTGAGAGTAGTTTCAATCCTAACTGTTGGAGTTCTTCTTGTAACACGCTATTTGGAATCGTGGGGCATACGTTAGAAATTACTAGTCGCTCTGAGGGTGTGATTAGCCGTCTACCATATAATAGTTCGTTATTAACCTTGATTGGTCTATGTTCGTTAATGAAATTATCAACAGAATCTTTGCTAGACAGATATATGCAGATGCGATTATTGGATATTCTTGAGGAAAATATAATGTTTTTAGGGCCAACGTAGGGTCCAAGGGCAAGTATGTAGTCTAGAAGTTTGGTATCATTGAGGGCATAAAATATTATGGCCTGGTCTTTTCTTGGGCATTGTTGATTATTTACAACAGTAGCATACGATTTGGGTGTGAATGAAGTGTTTGCATTATTAGGGGGAGGGTCAGGTATATTTTTGTAGTCAGAAAAAAAATGTCTTTTTAAATATGTAGTGATATACCGGGCGTTCCATTAAAAAAAAAATAAGTTATGTCAATAATTTTGACATTTGACAGTTCCTTTTTTTATTCAACGTTCAAGTTCAAGAAATACGTATTTTACAGCCATTTCTTTTATAATCTCTGCGCTTTTCATGCTGCTATTTGTTACTTCGTTATATAAATTTTGATTCTCTGCTTCCTTTCTACCAGCATTAACTGCGTCCGCTGCAGCGTAGTCGCTGTCTGAAAAAATATTTGGGTTGTATGGGAAGATACCTGATGTTCTGAAGCCACTGCAAATATTGTTAGGTGTAGCTGCCCTCATAAACGCGTTACAAATTAAAGGGCCCATGTCATATTTTGTGATTCGTTCTCCTGCATGGTTTGTCATCCAAATGTCCATTTCGGAATTTAAATAGGACTTAAAAGGACCAAACACCGTAAGGTCAAGGGCTGGAGGCGATTAGTACAATGTGGTGGTAACGTTACCAGTGGCGTATTTAGGGGGGGGGGGGGTCTGAACCCCCCCCCCCCCCCCCGTGGACTCAGTAGTAAAGAAAACTGAAATTCACATGCGTTTATTTGCAATAAATAAAATGAAACATTATTTCAAATTTTCCAGATGTTTGGGGATTTCCACAGTCTTTTAATTTAATAATTGTTGAATTTTATTTTTTGTTCCGTGTTTTCTAATTCAGGTGAGTAAAATAGTATACCGTTATACATACCTTCAAAAAACTAATATTTCAAATGCAAATATTGGCGTTTATATTTAAAAATTGCTTTATTTCTACGTTTTTTTGAGCCGGGCTATCAAAACGTGGCACCTAAAAAATTTTTCCCTGCGGCGCGTTTTCTTAAGGAAGATAAATGGATTCCCCCCCCCCCCCCCCATGTCACAATCCTAAATACGCCACTGAACGTTACTACAACAATTCCATTCTCTCGGCACAAGGCAACTGCTTTTAATGATTTGTGGCTTCTGTGCCCATCAACAATAAGTATCGTTGGATTATCCTTACTAGCTCGAACTGATTTAATAAAGTGCTCTATAACCTTTAAGTAGATATCCGTATCTATCCAACCGGTGGAGCTAGAAACTCCAATGGTTCCTGGAATTGCACCGGTTAGTAAATGACACGTTTGTAAATTATTAAAACTGGAGGAATAAAGGATCCAAAAGCGTTTACACATGCTACAACCGTTGCCGTTTCTCCGCGTTCAGCAGAAGTAGCTCTCCCAACTTGTTTTTTCCCTTTTTGTGCTATTATTTTTTTTGGCCGCTGAACCACAGTTACGTCAGTCTCATCGAGATTAAAAATACGGTCTGGTTTAAATTTATATTTCAGTTGAACTTCTTGTAGTAGGTCAAAAAATCGCTGAACTTTTGCCCTAGAAAAACCAGAAATACGTGCCATGCTTGTCGCTTCTGGTGTTCGAATAGACAAACCTCCAACTCTCGAGATAAATGTTTGTGCCCACTGTTTTCCGGCAATACACTTTTGTTTGTTAAACTGATGATCAATCTGATTTGCTTCCCCAAATTCGAATGCTAGGCGCAGCAGCTCTGTAGCAGAAATTCCGTAAAATAGTCGCTCCAGGGACAATACATGGGTTTTGAAATCTTCCTCTTGTTCGGCATTGAATGTAGGCTTGTATCTTCCAATATTGATCAATGAAGACTGACTCTTTTTTACTCGCTTGTATAGAGTTGCTACTGCGATGCCATATTTTTTGGCAGCTTTTCGCAAACCAAGAGTTTTTGACTGAACGTCGTTAATTGCTTTGTTCATATTCTCCTGGGTATATGCAGCTCTGTTGCTTTTCCGGATATAATTTCGAACCATCCTAAAAAAGATTAATAACGTGACCAGCGGCGCAAGAGTGAACACATGTGTTCACTCTGGCCCCAAAAAAACAAATTTTTTTAATAAGCCAGCCCTTTTAACAACGCGCCACTGGTGACGTTAAATACCAATATGAATTTATAGGTTAGGTTTTAAAGATTTCGTAAAAGAATGGTAGGAAGTCAAAATAAACTACCACAAGCGATTAAACTATCTAAATTATCAATTAATTGTTATATCGTATACTTTTAAAAATAAATTTACCTTATTTTCGGCTTATTTTTCTGGGAAATTCAAAACAAAGTTGCACAGAGAACTGAAAGCACATGGTTTGCACTACTGTGACCATTGGCAGCGAAAAAATTATTAATTATAGAAATGTTATTGCAGTGTCTCCTCTTGCCCACCTGTTTACTCTTGCCTCCCTCTCCCCTACATAGTATTAGCTACACTTATTTTTGATTAAACATTCTTAAAAAAATACAAAATACTGAGGAACTGTCATCTCCTCTTGACGTTATAATTAACGGATCGACGCCGACGGTCCGATCGATCAGGTGGTCAAGATCCCACATTTTCTCCTCTTCTTTAATGACGTGATGGACTGCTTTTGGCCAGTTCGCCAATAGCTTAACGTCTTTCATTTTGAATGTCGTGTTGTCTCTTGCTACAAATCCTTTCACTTGCGCCCATATAAGTTCTATAGGATTTAGTTCGCAATGATATGGCGGTGTGCGCAGCACAGTTACACTATGTTTTTCTGCTATATCTTCCACGGCATATTTCATAAAACGATGGTTATGTAAATTTGCTATAGCTAGTAGTTTCTTCTTTATAAAATTATCTTCAAATTCAATACTTTTGGTGGTTAACCAGTCGATAATTTCTTGTTTTCCCCAAGATGTAGTTGGAGTATTTTCTGTGCGTCGTGAATGATAGCTTGCGTTATCCATAACTACTACTAAATCGGCTGGAAGATAATTTATCATTTCACCAAAATAGTCCTCAAAAACATTCGAATTCATGTTTTCGTGATAATCTATTGAACGACTGAAAGGTTAGCAAACCTTCTTTTAAAAATCCCTCTTCGCTTCCAATATGGACGATTATTAGTCTCTTCCCTTTACCTGAATGCACCTTAATACCTGCTGACAGGCCTTCCATGAAAGCTTCGCGAGCACTGGTTATATTTTTGTCTTGCCACAATTTTGGTACTATATAACCTTCATTAATCCATGTCTCATCAAGATAAAAGATTTTCTTCTGTACTGCTTTATACTTCTAAAGTATTTTCGTCACCAGCAAACAATTTCATCGCTTTCCAGTAAAAGTGATTTACGGTTATGCTTTTCCCAGACAAAATCCATATTTTTTAAAGTGGTCCATAAAAGTTTTCTAGTTATAAACGGAATATTGTCATCCTGGCCAAGCTCCATTAGAATCTTATCTAGGGTGGGTATTTCTTTTTTAAAATAAAAAGAGTGAACTTTTCTTCGAATAATCAATAATTTAAAAACGGTGGACTTTCCAACTCCAGTCATTCGGGAACATCGGTCGACAGTTTCTTGTACAGTAAAATTCAGATAATGAGAAAATTTTTTAGTAGTTTTAAATAAAATTTTAGTTAAATTAACTAAAAATTCATAGTAGAATAGGCCTCAGCCTAGATGTCTTGTTATTCTTACTAAAGTAATCTTGTTAAAATTATTTAGTAAAAATAACTAAAAGATTTAGTTGTAATCCATTAGAAAAAATAAATTAAAACTTGTTAAGGGTACTAAATGGAATAGTTATTTCAGAATCTTAATATTATTATAACTAACTATGTTGCTTATTAAATGTGGCATTTTTTATATTAAGAGTTATTAAGCGTTTATTAATACTAACTAATATACCTATTTATTTTAAAAATAAAATCTATTGTCATTACTAAGAAATCTTAATAATGTTTAATTAGTAAACTTAGTAGCAGATTTCTTTCTACTAAGTGATAATCTAATATGTATGTAAAAACTACTAAAATATCTTAATAAAAACAATCAGCTATTTAATTGAATGTACTAAGTAACCTTAGTAAACTCTACTAAACAATCTTGTAATTTTAGCCAAACAATGATATTCAGTTGAATATACAGGGTGATCAAATATTGGAAAAAATGAAAAGCATTTTGACTATTGATGTCTCAGTAAATTTAATTAAATTTCTAGGCTAGGAAAAGTTTAGCCCGCTAATACAGTAGCCGGCAAAAAGTAGGACCCATATGGGAAACTTTTTTATTATTAATTTTACGAAAAAAAGTTATTTCTTCATAAGAAGCTCTGCATGGTCTAAAACCTAAAATGCAACTATCAGATATTAGATTTTTCCAGGCGTATACGAGGTTTGTCAAAAAATATGTATTTTGCCCAAGAGTTAAGTATGTACCTTTATTTTTGACAAACCTCGTATACGGCTGAAAAAAAAATTTAATATCTGATAGTTGCATGCATTTTAGGTTTTAGACTATGTAGAACTTTTTATGAAGAATAATTTTTTTTCGTAAAATTAATAATAAAAAGTTTATTTCCAGGTGGGTCCAATGGGTTGCCAGTCACGGTATAAGCACTGTTTAAAAAAAAAATATTCTGTAAAAAACATAATCAGAAAAAATAAAAATCGATAGTAAAAATGTATTCTATTTCTTGCAAAACTATTTTAGCTCTAGTCAAGTTTGTATATTTAAAGTATTGGGAGATTTTTTGACTTCTTATACAAATAGGTGACTACAATGGAAATAAAAGAAAAAATAATTTTCTAATATCTAGGTATGTAAAGGGTTTTCCAATAAGAACGATATGATTTTGAAACGATATGGTAACCATGGTAATAAAGTTATACCTGTCACCAGTTGTCAGTTATTGTCAGTAAACTATAACAATTTATTATGGCTAAATACGCGCTTCAAGAACGTTTGGTTATTATCCAAAAATTTTATGAAAATAGACGATCTTTTGTGAACGCACTTATCGCGCACTTCGCGAAAACTTTGGTGTAAATAATCGTCCTTCTTTGCTTGCCATTCGTCGCATCGTTGAGAAATTTGAAAATAATTTTACTCTCACGATGCAAAAACACCAAGAAGACATCGAAACGCAAGAACTGTTGAGAATATTGCTGCTGTAAGAGCTAGTGTTGCAGTGTATCCAAATTTATCAATTCCTCGTCGTGCTCAAGAGTTAAGGATTAAAAAAACGACAACTTGGCGTATTTTGAAAGAAGACTTGAATTTACACCCGTATAAGATTGTTTTGACCCAAGAACTTAAGCCACTGGACCATCGTCGGCGCAGAGAATTTGCTGCTTGGAGCTTAGAACAACTTGAAAAAGATCCTAATTTTGCCAAAAAAATTATCTTTTCAGATGAAGCTCATTTTTAGTTAAGTGGATACGTTAACAAGCAAAATTGCCGTTTTTGGTGTGAAAACAATCCACAACAGATTCATGAGAAGCCTTTGTATCCGCTAAAGGTAACTGTATGGTGTGGTTTATGGTACGGTGGCATCATCGGACCATTATTTTTCCAAAATGAGGCAGGAGATGCAGTTACAGTGAATGGTAAACGATATCCACAGATGTTAAGAAATTTTTTGTGGCCAAATATAGATGCACTTGATTTGGAGGATATGTGGTTCCAGCAAGACGGTGCCACATGTCACACTGCTCATGAAACTATCGGTATACTGCAAGAAAAGTTTAACGAAAGGATAATTTCAAGGAATGCTACTGTTCAGTGGCCTCCAAGAAGCTGTGATTTAACTCCTTTAGATTACTTCTTTTGGGGCTATTTGAAATCTAAGGTTTATGCAAACAGACCACAAACACTTGATGCATTAAGGTTGAACATTGAACCCTGCATTCGTCAGATCACGCCCGATTTATTGCATAAAGTCATCGAAAATTGGGTTCGTCGAATTCGCTCCTGTACACGAAGTCGCGGAGGACATTTAAACGATGTGTTATTCAAAACATAAATGTTATCAACTATACATTAAGATAATATAAAAAGTTTTATTTTATCTGAAATAATTTTAATTTTATTTCATTTTGAAATCATATCGTTCTTATTGGAAAACCCTTTATATTATTATAAGTAATGAAACTAAAAAATTTTTAACAACTTATTTCTAATTTAACAAACAATAATATTTTATCTTAATACCCGTTAACCTAATTCTCTAAAATTTCTGGTTAGTTATCATAAATAATTTATTGCACAAAGTTTACCTGCGCCTATGGCCGACACCAAAATTGAGCCGAACTGGACGGAATTTCCCATTTTATTACTCTACACCTTTCTGAAATAGACTATAGAGGCAAATAATTTTCAGAAATATTTCAAAAAATTTCTTGTAATATTTCTGTAAGTATTTAAAATGGAATAATATATCGTTTAATATCAAGAACATATTTATTAAAAAAAATTTACAGTCCTTTACAAAGATGCAACCGGGGATGACATTGAAAATGCCGAAGCAGAGTGCAACGCTTGTGACTATTGTGAGATTTGAGATCTGCGAAAACTCATAGATTTGAATGTAATATTTAGGTAGCTGATATAAGTTTTATTGATTCATAATATAAAAAATAGTAAAATAAAGGTTATAAACTCTAACGCGGCTCTAAAGTATGGTTTCTCTGGAGCAGTCAGCGGCCGCGGCTGGCGTTCGCGATTAGTAGCTCGGTACTGGTTTATTGCGATTTGTATGTACACGGTTTCACTGCCGCAGCTCAGCGACACAGCGTTCGCCGTCAATTGCAGCGGCTGCGTTCGGACTGCTAGAGAGACCAGTCCAGCCGCGATCGCTCAGCAGAATGCCACCGTTTTCGGCAATTGCTGACGAGTGTTTGATAGAGGAGGTGCAAAAGTACCCCCCTTTATACAACTATGAGAACGAAAATTACAAAAATGTTCTAATGAAAGAAAATGCATGAAAAAAAGTGGCAGCAAGTGTAGGGAAGAACGGTAAACTGTACAAAACCATTCTGTCTATTTTTTAGCATTACATTACATTACAAAGCTTATAATTAGGGTAGACTGGGGCAAGTGCGAAGCCCTTTTTAATAGTTCAAGTTTATTTCCTTCCTCCTTTAAATATACAATATTTATAAAAGTGTCTTTGTAAGAAAGTAATAGTTTAATATGTTTACTTTTCATACTGCATAGGGCACTCATGAATTATTTTTGAGATATTGAGATTTGAATGACTATTTTTTTTTGTACCGAAATTTTACACTTACCCCAAAAAAGGAAAGTGTAAAATTGGAATACAATTTCCATGCATGTTCGCAGAAGTGGTAATGGGAAAGTGTAAATGAAGTTTATATCTCCCATGCCAATTTTTCTTTTTACAGACTTAAAAAAAAATAAAAATCTGGGAAGTAATGAACTTTTTATTGTTGAGAAATACTTAGCCAAACAAATCATAACAACGAAAAATTAAAAGGTACCACTAAAAAATAATAAGTAATCCAAAATAACCCTCAAAAAATTCCTAATAACAAGAATATTTATCCGTTCAAAACCCAATGTTTGGCTTTAATCTCTAACACAATAGGAATTATTCCCAAGAAGAAAATATAACAGAAAAAAAATTAAAGTTTAAAAATTCGAATAATTTTATGGAAGTTTGTTAAATATTGTATCCCGCAAATTTCACATCAAAATGAAAACCTCCTCGGCGTGTTACTACCGGTTCAGGTAAACGAGTCACTATATCGTCCAGCTGTACTACATCGCCATCATCGGTGAGTGGCCATAAAAAATTGTCTTTTAATTTTCTAGTAAACTTGATTTCAAAGCCGTTGTCAACAGTGTTTACCTGGCCAATAAAATGTTTGTTTGCTTTTGGTAATGTGTATTTAACCAGTACCCAGTCTTCAATGGAAATATTGTATTTGTTTATTTTAGGAATCTGATCTTCGTAATCCGATTCTAAAGTGAAACTTTGATCCGATTCCATAAAAGGTACACTTTCATTATCTGATTCACTGGAGCTGGATTCAAATTGATACGGACTTGGCCGACTTTGTTTACTCTTTCGGTCAATTTTCATAGCTGGTTTAGATATAGTAGATGAACTTGTAGAGAGTTTTGACTGACTACTTGCGATAGTACCTGCAATGGTTTGGCCACCTTGAATTAAGCGCTTTCGTTTCCTTGGATTAGAAGAAGGACTGTCGGAACGAATCAAGTAGTAGATCATCAAAACTTACCTTCTTTTCTTGCCGATTTTCGGTTGTAGCTGGTACTAAAGCTTCAGTTATAGGATCCTGATGATTATTTAGTATATTTTCTTCATTTTGATCAGAGCTGACAATTACTTTGAGATTGGTGGCACTAGATGCTGATGAAGGAGCTGTAAGTAATTCTGCATTAGATGCTAGTTTCCTTTTAAATGAAGCGCCAGATGTAAAAGGCTTTACTGTTTTTAACATTGACTGTTCGAAAGTAGCGGGTTTTTCTGTTACATTCGGTGCTACAGCATCATGTTCATTCCTTTCAATATCAATGCGTTCTGGCCTCGGTTGTAAATCTGTTACAGATCTTTGATTTTTTAAGTGTTCCTCCCATCTTTTTAGGGCATCGATGTCATACTTTTCTTTAGGAATAACATGTCTATTAAATGGAACAATACCATCCTTTCTGAATCCTGTTCTTATGATTCCGGAATCTACTTAAGCCCAGGTGTTCACTAGCAATGTGGCAAATTCCTTTTTGGTAGTCATTGTCCCTGATGTCGTCTTTGCCATGTTATTACTTCCCTCTCCCATATTGCCTTAAAGGATCTAAACACACTCAAATCTAGAGGTTGAAGTAAATGACTTGTATGGGCTGACAGTTTAAGTATATGAATATTTTCTTCTCTCGCGGCTTGAATTAATAAGCAATCCACATGCGAGACATGCCCATCATATATAACAATAATTGGTGCCTGATCACGAACCAAAGGAATAAAAGTCTTTAGAAAGTTATTTCTAAATATTTCGGAGGTCATCCATCCATTGGCGCTGGCTGCATACACGGTGTTTTTGAAGAGGTCTACATTTTATTCTGAAATCCAGGAACTCCATACATTATTGCCTTTAAATATTATCAATGGTGGCAATTTTCTACCACTAGCACTTGCTCCTGCCAGGACGGTTTTATTTTCTCTGCCCGATCCAGCAATTATTCTTGAAGAGGGTTTGCCTCTCGCGCCAACAAATTTAAGACGAGAAGGATCTGTACACAGTGAAGTCTCATCTAAATTGTAAATACATTCAGGACGATCCTGAAGACCCAACTCCAATATAGCCTTTTCCAATAAAACAAAATATTTGTCTTTTATGAATTGGTCCGTAGATTTCTTCCTGCAGTACTCTAAGCTTTGTGTTTTTTTCATACTCAAAGAGTGACGACCCTTCTTTTTTGATGGTACGTTAAATGGCGAACTGTATCTAGAATTTTTAGAATTTGAGTTAATACCGGCACTTGCTGTACTCTATCCAAATCCAGATGAGCCAGACATTCCCAACAATAACTTATGGTACCAGCAAGACGGAGCACCAGCCCATTACACACGCCCGGTGCGTGAGTACTTGGATACAGTCTTTCCTGGCAAGTGGATTGGTCGACGGGGTCCAAAAGAATGGCCGGCAAGGTCACCAGATTTGACCCCGCTAGATTTTTTTCTGTGGGCTATTTAAAATCTAAAGTATACTTTACCAGACCTAACAATATTGATGAACTTAAAGCTCGAATAAGGCATGAGGTTAGATTAATAGAGCCCCAGGTAATCCATAACGTTTTGGAAGAATTCAAAGATCGACTTGCATATTGCCAGGAAGTTGGTGGCGGTCAATTTCAACATTTATTAAAATAAAATTTAATATAGTCTATGTAAATATTATAGACTAAATAGATAGATGTAAAGAGTTTATTTTTAATTGTAGTTTACGTACCAGAAAAAATGTCAATATATCGAAAACCGTTGATCTTGGAGATATGGTATGTTATACAAAAAGTGTTTAGAATGTATCGTAGAATTTAAAAATATTATAATATACAGGGTGTTCTATTTAAAAAAATTAATGTTGGCGGTATATGTTCTTCTTGAGACAACCTCTATACACATTTCTTATGTCAAAAAACTCGCAATTAAAAATAATAATCGACAGGCCCAAGCGTTTTTCCAGAAAATAATCACCTGAATTTTAAACGAATTTATTCCAACCTTTTTGAGCTCACTGTATAACAATAATTGGTGGCTGATCACGAACCAAAGGGATAAAAGTCTTTAGAAAGTAATTTCTAAATATTTCGGAGGTCATCCATCCATTGGCACTGGCTGCATATACGGTGTCTTTGAAGAGGTCTTCATTTCTTTCTAAAATCCAGGAACTCCATACATTATTGCCTTTAAATATCATCAATGGTGGCAATTTTCTACCACTAGCACTTGCTCCTGCCAGGACGGTTATATTTTCTCTGCCCGATCCAGCATGCAATAATTCTTGAAGAGGGTTTGCCTTTCGCGCCAACAAATTTAAGACGAGAAGGATCTGTACACAGTGAAGTCTCATCTAAATTGTAAATACATTCAGGACGATCCTGAAGACCCAACTCCAATATAGCCTTTTCCAATAAAACAAAATATTGGTCTATTATGAATGAGTCCGCATATTTCTTCCTGCAGTACTCTAAGCTTTGTGGTTTTTTCATACTCAAAGAGTGACTCTGTTAAAACTTTATTAGCCAGTCTGTGTTGGCATATTGTTCTTAAAAGGATTGGGAATATTATTTAAAGTTACAAAGTCCCGGACTTTTTCTTGAAACTCTCTCAAAGTTAATCCATATCCCCACTTCTCCATTGTTTTTATATTTTCGGCCAGTTGACACTCATCTTGCCAAGAAAGTATTGGAGGTCGGCCCTGTGTCTTGCTTTTTTCGCCACGGCGTCCAGTTATTCTACAGTAGATTGTAATGTATGGGATTCTGAATTCCGTACTGGCCATCGACATGGTTAATTGACCTTGATTGACGGCATTTATTGCAGAATTTAATTGCTCCTCCCCATAGGCAGCCCTATCGGACTTTCTTTTAAAATTTCGTACCATGACGCCAACTCTCTGTAAAGAATAAAAGCTTTAAGTGTCAGTCCCAACGAACTTTAGCATTCCCAGGAAAATGGGGCAAGTGTAAACTAACCTTTACACTTTCCCCATTACAATTTTCACACATGCCCAACATTATGTTTTTTATGGGGGAAGTGCAAACCTGTTCGTGAGTAAAAACCGCTTTCAGATTTGGTCGGTATATAGGATTTTAAAGCTACAACAATTGACTAAACATAAGAAAATGCAATAAAACTAAAAGTATATTATAAGTTTTTACCTTTGACCAATTTTTTATGGAGATATCACACACTATTCAACGGACCGATTCGGAGGTTATGTTACAAATTACTACTCAGATAGAAAAAAACACCTGTTAACTTGCCGGGAATAGATAATTCAACAGCGCTAACGTATAGTTAGTTGCCTCGAACCACACAGACAAGTAAACTTTCAATATTGCCTGATTGGCGCTCTGATTTTCCACTTTCCCCATTTTTACACGCCCCAGTCTACCCTATACCATATTCAAATCCAAGATTATGCATACGAAGGAAACATTGATCAGTACTTTATGACAACAGTAACTCTATTTCGATTGGTCAAGCGGCAATAAAACTAAAAGGCCCTGGGCGACAGGGTTGAATTTAGTTTACCGGTGATTTTCGCATTATTGCATTATATCGTTTGGTGTTATTGTTTGTTATCAATCTGGATCATTAAAGAACACAACTTAAAATAAGTTTGTGTATAGAGTTGTCCCTTATCCTTTCCGTCAGACCCAATCCTTGGACGCGTTTCGCCGTTTACGGCTCCTCAGCAAGGCTCCGGGTCTGACGAAAAGGTAAGGGACCTCAAAGTGCTTTAACACAGAAATGCAAGTTGACGAATGAGAGTTGCAGCACATGGCTACATCTCGTGGCAACCACACGTATCAACCCAACCAGGACAGCGAGAATCCATATAGGTTCAAACGCTGGCAAGGCGGCCCATTGCGGGCAAACTACGTTGGGTGTCGCTGGATACACTGGCTTCCAGCGACACCCAACGTAGTTTGCCCGCAATGGGCCGCCTTGCCAGCGTTTGAACCTATATGGATTCTCGCTGTCCTGGTTGGGTTGATACGTGTGGTTGCCACGAGATGTAGCCATGTGCTGCAACTCTCATTCGTCAATCAGGATCATGTTCGTTCTTTAAATCAGTCGGGGACTATTAATTTCTATTTGTATACAGGTAAGCTTCTCAGCGGGACTTAGCATACATAGGTTTAATGCTGAATCTTCAAATTCGTAGCTTGTTGAGGTAGAAGGGGTGGTAGACAGCAGCAGAGGTGTGTAGTTTCACAGTACACAGACTTGGTCTATGTGTAGTTTTAATTATTTTGTGATCGTTCTCGGTCAGTTTATTGTGGTGGAGGGGGAAGGGGAGGCTGGGCAGGAGTGAGCCAGTCTCTCGGTAGTCTGTATGATTTAAGTGGGTTTGAGTGAATGTGTGATTGTATGATCGGCGGATTTAGGGAAAGGTCTGTCCGTTTGTAGTAGTTGATAATAAGTTTGTCAATATGTTCAGCAATTGTCGGCAGTTGTAGGTCATTACGTAGCGTATGTATCATCGTGAAGCGTGGAGCGTTAGTCATAATTCTGAGTACTTTGATCTGGAATGTCTGAATTTTTTTTATTGTTGACTTGGATACGGTGCACCAGGAGGCGACGCCATAAAGAAGAACAGGTCTAATAATAGTCTTGTACAGCAATGTCTTTGTCGTAAGTCTAGTCTACTTCTACTATTGATGAGCGAGTAGATGGCGCCGAGTTGACCATTCGCTTTTTTTAAGCGCTGGTCTACGTTATCGTTCCAAGCCAGCCTCTTATCGAAGGACAGGCCCAAATATTTGATGTTATTACACCAGTCTATTCTGGTGCTTTTGACTTGAAGTCTGGTTTGGGGAAATTTACATGTTGACCTCGAAAAGTAGATGGCTTGGGTTTTAGCGTCATTTAGGCGAATCTTCCATTTGTCTAACCACGCCTCGATAAGTTTTATGTGGCGCTGCAGCTTTGAGACTACCAACCTTGGCTGTTTGGCGGTGGCGGTGATCGCGGAAATATTTGTGTTTTTGACCGTTGTATTTGAATGTATACAGGGTGTTTCAGAAGTACTAACCTGAACTAACCTGAACATGTATACGGAGTTGCCCTGTTTTTGATGTACAGGGTGTACAAGTTTAAAAAAAAAAAATTTTTTTATTATTTTTGTAAATATCCTTTTTCCGATTTTATTGCAATTTGGTACCGTCATTCATAATGATAAGAGGCTTAATTTGCCCTAACTAGATTAAATTTATTAAGTCCAGTGGCGTCCCAGGAAACACTACTTAACGGATATTATTGACAAAAAATGCACGCCACTGACTTTTTTCTAATTTAGATATTTTCTCGGATATACCAACTAATGATACAATTTTAAAATGTTTTGGTACTTTGACGTCTTAATCAAATTGATTTGTTTACTTGGTATGCTGCAGCTTTGATTTAAATATGGTACCTATAGTATAAATTCAAGTGTTAATATAATATGACGTTTGTCGAAATGGATGAATTTGGGCTAACATCTCCTCTTCGTCTTCTTCCTCCAACTACAGCATGCAACTAATGTAATCGGCGTTCATTATAAATCATACATAAGCGCTTTCACTACGAAATACGAATATGATCTGAAGCGCGCTCCAGCCGCGTCAGCCAACCCACCGTGGTGTGACGTCAGGGACAAATGCAACACAAGAATTTCGAATTCCGTACCCATACTAACGTGCCCGTGCGATAATATAAACATTTTCAATGTTAAAAAAACATATAAACTATTATTAAGTAATAAATATGAATATACAAAATAGGATGCTTATTTATCTTTAAAATTCTTCTTTCCATGGGGCCCTGAAAGTAGAAATTTAGAAATAAATAATTTTAGGTATGAATCATAATAATATTATGTTGGTATAAAGGTGCATTTATAAAACTTATCGTCACCGCTCCCGCTGTAGCGCCCACCTTCTATCCTCAAATGTGTACTTACTCTTTTAGGACCTCATTCCTTGAAGGCGGCTACAAAAATCCTCAACGGGGTTCGCCGTACCAGTGTGTTATACCCAAATACGTCCAAATTGTAGTTGAATCAAAGTAGTTTATATTTTTCTTTTCAAGGGAGCAATATTTAATCGTAAATGAAATGAGTTTACTTCTAATTTTTAGAAGTAAAACGACAGTCACTATTAATTTCACTTATTTATTATATTATTAAATTTCAATCGGAGTCACCAACACTAAAATTTAAATTCACAAACAAATCTTTCAATTACTTCTTAAATTACATATAATCCTAACGTCGACACTTACTTTTAGAAATGCGCTCACTTTACGCTTTCTTCAATTAAACTTTTCGCGCCAATAAGTAAAAGTTTCTGCCGCCACGACGATGCTTTACTATCTCCGTGTGACTTCGGGTCAACGCACTTTCAACGGACGACGGTACTAACTTTGTGGGTATTTGAACATTACGACGGTTAAAAATGAACTAACTCTTCCTCTAGCAAGCCCACCTATTTATAGGGGAAAATTGAACAAAACAACACCTGAAAATGCTCGCAGATGTTTACACAAGTGTTCCAGTTGCTGGAATCCCTTTGTCGGTATGAGAAAAACAAAATATTTCGGATTTTTACAATGGCAATTATCTTAATTTATTTGACAGTTATTAGAAAATAGTTGCAGCTGAGCAACAGAAGTTGTGCAGGTGTTACTTGTTGACACCAACGCGATTCGTCCCCATTCCGCGATCTATCCAAATAAAACTAGTTTAAGTTAAAGTTTTGACCAACCAGAAATCGTACTAGCGTGTCAACTCCGAGGTGGGAGAGAGATTATTTAAGCTTTAGCAGCGCCCAATTTCATCAGTCTCTCGCGTACGGTACCTTTTGTTCGGTCAAGTAACTAGTCGAAAATAAATAGCGAAATGAAAAATAAATTAAAATTTTATTTAATTTTAATTTATTCTGTTTGAAATATTTTTGATAATTTGTTATGTGTTCTATTGATAAACCCCTTATTGGATTATTTTATTTTATAAACGTAAGTTTTCCAAATATTATTTAACTCATTTTATTTTCTTGAATTTTTATAAAATAATTTTAGAGTTATCTGAATTTTAACAACAATTTTGATGATGATTAACTTATAAATTTTATTTAATTAGTTTATCTGAAAATATTTAAGATATTTTAATTCTCTCTACTTTATTTTAACTTATTCTGGTAAAACTTTGAAGTCCAATTTAACTTTAAAATTTTTCAAAAAGTGTTCTTATTTTATTTTGGAATAATTTTAATTTTTAATATTTTTTCCCAAAACTTATTTTAAATAAAATTTTTATTTTCTTTTTAATTTGAATGATAATAAAAATAAATTCTTTATTTCTAAAATGACCGAAAGTTTTCCCGAGTTTTATTTAGTTATAATATTTTTAAAATGCCGTTCACCACAGCGGACACCTATAATAATTTATTTATATAGGGTTACCGCCAAACGACAAAAAATTGGGTTATTCTAATTCTAATTCTAATTTAGTAAAAATTAAAAACTGTAGGGGACAGATTTACGACAATGCTAGTAATATATCTGGTAAATTCAAAGGCGTTCAAGCCGCGAAATTAAAAAACGTACGTACGTCTCTTGTGCAATTCATTCATTAAATCTAGTTGGGGAATTTAGCGTAGACGAATGTGTAGAGGCTACAAGTTTTTTCGGATTTTACAGAAATTGGGAAATTTTAATTAAAAACATCAAGAAACAAAATGAAGAAGGTGGGGACTTGAGTTCTGTGGTGGGGACCATAAACGATTGTTAGTTGTAAAGCAACTTTCTGCAACAAGATGGTCGTCTCGCGAACAAGCAGTAAAATCCCTTGTCATCAATTATGATGAAATTTTTAATGCCTTAAAACAATTAGCCGAAGACACGTCAGAAAAAAAAGATACTAGAAACGATGCATTTTTTTTAAGAAGCATATGGTGAAACTTGAAACTGGCTACTTGTTGGAAACAATTATTATTCATCGCATCTCCGTCCTTCTATGAAGTATTGGTAGGTCTCATTTCATGGCCTGCCGACACGCACAAGTTTTAAAGAATGTGTTAAATAAACAAACAAATATCCCCCTTGGTCCCTGTCGGTCCCTGATCTCCACTTTAGTTCATTTTATTGTGCCGTCACGTACAGTGTTCCGCTCAAAATAATTGTGAAAAATTAACGTAGTTTGTGAAATTTGATATTGACAGGATGCCGAAAGTACGGAAAGAAAAGCGGTATCGATCGGAGTTGAAGTCTGTAAAACAAACCTTAGCGCGGTTAGAAAGGATGATAAAATCTGATAACACGTCTTCGAGTGATTCATCTTCCGCAGGTAAAAATTGGTACGTAATTTACTGTATTTAGACAACAAAAATAAGGGTATAGTCGTTTTGACTATTTTTGCCCGCAAACCATTGTTTGCAAGTATGTTGTTAAAATAGGGGTATAGTCGTTTTGACTATTTTTGCCCGCAAACCATTGTTTGCAAGTATGTTGTTACAATAAGAGTATAGTCGTTTTGACTATTTTTGCCCGCAAACCATTGTTTGCAAGTATGCCATAATTTGTACTTAAATATTTTTTAATTAAAATTTATTTACCCTTATCTGCCAACTATTGTTTGCGATAACTGGGTAAGTGAGTATTTTACATACCTACTAAAACTGTTAAAATAGGGGTATAGTCGTTTTGACTATTTTTGCCCGTAAACCATTGTTTGCGAACTATTTAAGACCTTTTCAAGGGGGGGGGGGCTTTAGAACATTGGGTTAACCGAGTACTAACTCAGGACACCCAAAGAACCATTGTTGCACGTATTAATCTATTTCCTCAACCTTGACAAATTTGTTTCGGGTTTTTCTTTATAGATTCGGAATCATCCTCTAGCTCTGAAGAGAGCAATCATGCTGGGATGCATCAAGAATCATCCAGTATATCTGATATTCAAAACAAGTTTCCGTCACTTACTGATAATACCTTAGAAAAATCAACTAAACACAAAGATATTACTGCCATTTTGGGTGATCCCCCTAGTTCTTCCACTAACACAGGCCCTAACATTCATGAGGAATTGTGTGTTCGCTGGTCGACCTTTACCAAAGAGGGCCTATCGCCAGATACACAGAAATAACTTTTACTAAAACATCCAGTACCTGCAAATTGCAGCACCCTGGGTGCTCCCCTATTAAATGAAGAAATAAAATCTATTTTACCAGCTCAAATGTTGAAAAATGACAGATTCTTAATGGGGTTACAAGAACAATTGGGTGCTAGTCTATCTGCTCTAGGTATAATACTAACAAAAAAGCTGGGCAGTCCTAAAGATGATACTCTCTTATGCAACGACACAATCGAAAAATTAGCTGAAGCGGGACAGTTAATCGCTAACGTGCACCATGCTATATCGGTCAAAAGAGGATTTGAGGCGCAGCCGCATTTAAATGAAACATGTAAGATCGCCGCGCAGACCATACCTGTTGATGAATATTTGTTTGGTGCTGGCTTTCTGGAAAAAGTGAGATCATGCCAAATAATGAAGAAGGCGGGTGCTGAACTTAAGAAGCCTGCAAGGAAAGATTATCTTGATATAACGGGCCCCTCCAGAACCAGAAATTTAAACTTCAAGCGCCAACCTTACAAATTCAAGAAAAAAGAAGAGAAGAGGGGACGAAAGCAAAGGGACCACATGAACAAACATCGGGACGAGGTTCGCTACAAGAAAAGACAGGAAGACCTAGGTCGATTTTACCAGAATTATCCCCCCAAATACTTCAAGTAGAGGTAAATTGTAAATTGGCGGGTAGATTAAAATATTTTAGAGCTGAGTGGCAAAAATTGTCACAAAATTGCAAATTTTTGCAATGTGTTACAGGTATTAAAATTCCTATTCGCTCAAAGCCAATACAGATATATTTCCCAAAAACTATTGTTACATTGAAAAACACACATATATATGAGAACGAAATTGCCAAATTAAAAAATAAAGGCACAATTTCTGAGTGCAGTTACGAAAGGGGTCAGTTTTTGTCTTCCTATTTTTTAATTACAAAACCAAATGGGGAACATAGGTTTATCCTAAATTTAAAAAAAAAGTTAAATTCATTTATTACCACTCACCATTTCAAAATAGAAGGTTATAAAAATGCCGAAAAATTAATGGTTCAAAATTGTTTTATGGTTAAATTGGATCTGAAAGATGCATACTTTCTTTTGCCTATCAACAAGAAATATAAAAAATTTTGAGATTTAAATTTCAAGATACATTCTATGAATTTAATTGTTTACCGTTTGGATTAAATATAGCTCCATTAATATTCACAAAGCTACTTAGGCCACTTTTAAAACAATTAAGGTTACAGGGGTGTAGGTAAGTCATTTATATAACTTCTTAATAATCGGAAAAGACTTTAATGGTTGTAATTATTTCCTTCACCTAGTATCAGATTTCCTTACATCATTAGGATTAATCATCAACAAAGAAAAAAGTGTGTTATGGCCCACTCAGGAGATACAATTTTTAGGGTTTACTTTTAACTCTGTAGACATGTGCCTAGGATTACCAGTTGAGAAAGTTGCTATTATTCATAAATTATTATTAAAATTTAAGAACATTCATAATATCTGCAAAATTAAAAAGCTTGCTTCTTTAGTAGGGAAGTTAGTGTCAATCTCACCTGCTGTAGTCTATAGTTAGCTTCATGTAAAAGCCTTTTGAAATTATAAAACTAAGAGCGTTAAAGCAATGCAGAAACAAATTTATAAAAAGATGACTATTCCTCGAGCTTTAGATATAAAAATTGATTGGTGGTTATCCAAAATTAGCGGGACAAAACGACCTTTGATAAAGACACCGTATTATTTTGAAATATTTTCTGATGCATCAAAAACAGGTTGGGGTGCTTGCTACGAACAATATGAGGCATATGGTTTCTGAAATGCTTATGAGCAACAAAGGCATATTAATTGGCTTGAATTATGTGCGGTTTTCTACGCCTCAAAATGTTTTGCTAGACATATTTCAGATTGTAGACTTCTCCTACGAATAGACAATATAACAGCGATATCATGTATTAATAAAATGGGAAGCACTCGATATAACCTCGTAAATACTATAACTCGACAAATCTGGGACTGGTGCGAATCAAAAAATATATTTGTCTTTGCTTCATATATTAATACTAGACACAATACTAAGGCAGATTTTTTATCAAGAAATTCATATATTAATGCTAGACACAATACTAAGGCACATTTTTTATCAAGAAGGGGTTTGAACACTGAATTTGAATTGAGTGATAATGCCTTTTCTAAAATTATACGGGTTTTTGGGCAGCCGGATATCGATCTCTTTGCCTCAAAGAAAAACGCAAAATGTGAAACATTTGTTTCTTGGGGCCCAGACCCAGACAGTATAGCTATAGATGCTTTTACGCAAAGCTGGAAAGGGTTTTATTTTTACGCTTTTCCACCTTTTGCGTTAGTTGAGAAGGTTTTAAACAAGATTCAAAGCGAACAGGCAACAGGCATATTGGTAGCACCAGATTGGCCTTCTCAATATTGGTATCCGTTATTCTTAAAGTTACTGATAGGAAGACCAATTTTGTTACAAAAAATGGTGGGACTTCTGTCTTACACATAGCTATAATCCTTTTGATTACAAATTAAATCCCATTTTAAGATGTTTCTTAAAAACATTTTAAACGGGACTTTCTTACTCATCACTTAATAGTTGTAGAGCTGCTTTTTCATTAATATTTTCTTTTAATCAGGAAGATGAAGCTATATTAAGAAGATTTTTTAAAGGCTTATATAACAGAAATCCTGCAACACCTAGGTACTCTGAAACATGGGATCCCTATCCGGTGTTAATTTACTTGAGTCAGTTATTTCCATTGGAAGGTTTAAGTCTTAGATATCTGACTTTCAAATTAGTAACTTTATTAATGCTTACTTCGGGACACCGAGCTCAAACAATTGCCAAAATACAAATAAAGAATATAACCAAAATCAGGAATAAGATCGAAATACGAATAACTGAAAAAATAAAGACGTCTGGAATTAAACGAAAACAACCTTTTTTGGTTTTTCCAATTTTTAGAGAAAAACCTGAGCTGTGTATTGCTTCAACATTAGAACATTACCTGAAAGTAACACAACCGTACCGTCCTAACAACACTAATATGCTGATTATAACTCACAAACGGCCTTATCATGCGGCGTCTACACAGACTATAAGCCGATGGGTTAAGGAAGTCCTACATAACAGTGGCATTATTACTGCAAAGTTCAAAAGCCATAGCGTTCGTCATGCGTCAACATCAGCAGCTTTTCGATCAGGTCTTAATATAGATTTAATCAGAACCACCGCGGGATGGTCAGAAAAATCAAATATTTTCTACACATTTTACAATCTTCTTTTAGCCCCAGAACAGGGAAGTTTGCAAAAAGTATTATAGATTGTGTAAATATCTAGGGTACAAGGCTACATTTTGGGGTATATGTAGGAAATGTTGTATTAGTTTTAGTAGTTTTTACATCTTAGTAAGTCAACCATTTACATGTAGTTAAAACAAAAGATACTTAGTACTAGTTTGTAAGTAAAAGTTTTGAACGGAAGTTAAATTTTTTATATTTCAATATATCCCTTTTCTGTAAAATATCGCACTACTTATATTCTTTGAACATCTACCAATACTTCATAGAAGGACGGAGATGCGATGAATAATTATAAGATTGTTCGACTTACCTGTAAGAAAGATCAATCTTAATTATTCGAGCATCGTAGTCCTTCTATGATAGGGCCCACCCACCACAAATGCAAGTGCCCATGTAGTGCGACTGTTCCGCCACAAAATGAACTAAAGTGAAGATCAGGGACCGACAGGGACCAAGGGGGATATTTGTTTGTTTATTTAACACATTCTTTAAAACTAGTGCGTGTCGGCAGGCCATGAAATGAGACCTACCAATACTTCATAGAAGGACTACGATGATCGAATAATTAAGATTGATCTTCCTTACAGGTAAGTCGAACAATCTTATAATTAGAGCGGTTTGATGCCACCAATACTTATTTACAAAAACCCGGTCTCGATGTCATAACGGGATATAAAATGTTAGTTTCATTGTTAGAATTTGTTTGTAATATACGAGGTCAATTCGAATCCTTAGAAGAAAAAGCCAAAGATATATCTTCGGTTTTAAACACTTCATACAAAGATGTATATCAACGTAGTAGCGTAAAAATTTAGCAGACGGCTGAACAGAAATATCACGACAAGGTCAAGATCAATTTCGCATAAAATAGTTCCTGCCAATGATAGATAAAATAACATCTGAGCTTAAAAAGCGAAAAAAAGCTCACAAAGAAGTAAGTGACCTTTTTGGACTTTTTAGCCAGTTAACTATTCTTTCTTCAGAAAAAATATCTGTCAATGCCAAAACTTTAATTTCTCAATACACCAACGATTTAGAAGACAACTTGGCTTACGGACTTATTCAGTCCTCTTCATATTTAATAACTCTAAATATTGAAAGTGTTACTAGTGTTCCCTTCCTTCTAAGTCATTTAACTGAGAAAGATTTGTTAGAAACTTTCCAAACACATACCGGGTGTTGCATCGTCGAGCGGGACATAGGAAATCCCATGTAATTTTAAATGGGGTCAATTATTGGCTTCCCTAATTATTTTAGAGAAAAATTCTATTTAGGTTTATTAAAGAGCACTAAAACATTATTCAAAAGAATAACTTTAGATATTTTTGATGAGCCCGTTTACGGGTTATCGCCGATTTCTTTATAACTATTTCTTCTTTTTATGGCCCAGTATTTGCGGGCACCAGTCAAGGTAAAAGATGACTGTCAAATAAAGTGGTCATTTTGAAATGTGTGCTTTATTGTTATAAAAACTCGTACATCGAAAATATTAGCCATGAATTACACTTCTGAAGAAAAAATATTGATGATTAAATGGTATTATCAAGGAAATAGTTATCAAAATGTGTCAGACATGTTTGCTGCTCTGTATCCGAATAGACCGATACCTGCAAAATCTACAGTCGAAAGGACTATCAATAAATTTGAGACAAAAGGCACTGTAATAAATAACTGCAGATGTGAAGAAAGGCAGGAACAAAGAAGAGATGCAAGAAATGATAGGGACTTGCAAGTTTTATTGTGCGTGGGTGAAAATGATGGGAAGATCAGCACAAGGAAACTTGAGGATGACATAGGATTAGATCACACCACAGCGTTACGAGCTTTGAAACGACATAAATATTATTCATACAAATATGAAAAGCACCAAGAGCTAAGAGATAGGGACGAAATACGACGACAGGAGTTTTGTTTTGGTATGATGGAAAGAGCAAACATGGATAGCGAATTTTTAAAAAACATTTGTTTCACTGACGAATGCACATTTACCTTAAACAATGAACCCAATGTTCAAAATTATCGATATTGGAGCAAAGAAAACCAACACAGGTTTGTGGAAACAAGGACGCAATATCCACAAAAAGTTAATGTATGGGCTGGGATTTTCGGAGAAAATATTATCGGGCCATTATTTCTTACATCAAATTTAAATGCAGAATATTTTTTGGAACTACTTGAAGATCATATTTTACCTACTTTACATGATGCCGCCAGGGAAAATCAGGAAGTTTGGTACCAAATGGATGGCTGCCCGGCACATAGTACCCTGGCTGTCCGGGAATATTTAAACCGTGCTTTTAATGGAAATGTTATTGGCTTAAATCATACAGTAAATTGGCCAGCCAGGTCTCCTGATTTATCGCCAAATGATTTCTTTCTCTGGGGCCATTTAAAAAACAGGATATACAAAGATAAAAAATACCCAAATCTAGACGAGTTAAAAAATGCTATTTCTGCCGAATGCAATAGAATTTCAGTTTACCAACTAGCGAATGTAAGAAGAGAATTTTATGATCGCCTCGGTTATTGTCTAGCAGTCAATGGAGGAATATTTGAACATCTTCTTAAATCCTAAAGTTCTAACTATTTAATAGTACCTACCTATTAATTAGTAAAATATTGAAACATGTAAAATGTCATAATTAACCTTGTAATTGGATACTTTATTTTAGTTTTATTCAGATTAATTTGTACTCATAAAAAATGCACCTTTAATATTTTCGATGTACGAGTTTTTATAACAATAAAGCACACATTTCAAAATGACAACTTTATTTGACAGTCATCTTTTACCTTGACTGGTGCCCGCAAATACGGGGCCATAAAAATGAGAAATAGTTAAAAAGAAATCGGCGATAACCCGTAAACGGGCTCATCAAAAATATCTAAAGTTATTCTTTTGAATGTGGGTTTTAGTGCTAGTTCCGCTCGAAGATGCAACACCCGGTATACCTATAGCTTTAAGAATTTATTTATACAACCCAATTAGGTACTAACTGCGAAAGCGAAAGATCATTTTCAAAACTAGCTCTTATAAAAAACAAATACAGGGCCATTATGGGCGAAGTTAGACTGTCCAGTTTAGCTTTAATGAGTATTGAAAATGATCTTTTGTCTTCAATAGATTTTGACGATATTACTGATACATTTTCACCTTAAAAAGAAAGTAAAAAAACATTTTAAAGATGATTATTTTTTGTTACGGTAAAAGTTTACATTATTTTTGTTTGTTCTTTGTCTTTGTTTGCATTCTTATACAAAATATAATACAATAAATATTTTATTTATCTTCATTAAGGGTCCCTCCAGGTTTTTAGCCTCGGGCCCACATCTTCCCTAATCTGGCGCTGGACCCCCCATTGGAAAGCTATAGATACGTCCCTGCGTGTAACAGCCCGTTAAGAATCAACACTTCTGTGTGCGAGTCAGGCTAGGATAACTTAAATAGTGAAGATCGTACCCCCTTCGTTTAGTTCTTCAACCAGACGATGATGGCGCTATTTTAGGTATTCTTTATATAAGGTTGTTCATATCCTAACGTTGGTAGCGAAAAAAAAAATGGCATTTAGAATGAGCGTGGGATGTTAAAGTAAATGATATCTTGCAAAGCTAAACTTAACGTTGGTATGGTATACTGAATGATAGAGGGAGCTTTTGAACTGGAGTATTGTTGGTTGCAGTAAAGTAGATGGAGATTATTTTTGACAGAATGAAGTAAGGCAAGAGAAGAGATGTATGAGTTTGAAGTATCTCGTAATCTGGCAATGTTTTTGTAAAAGTTTTTTTGTTAGTTATTTGTTGATTATTAAAAGTTTAAATATATAGGAAGGTGTTTTAACAGTAAAAACAATCATCCTGAACAGGTTATGGGCCCAGGATATGCGAGTAAAAAACAGTAAAAACCAGAAAAACTAAAGTAAAAACTCATGAAAAACTAAACATCGAAAGCTGCAGTGTAAAAACCGTGAACGAAAAAATGGCGAACAGCAACATTACCTTTGAAAAAACCGCGCGAATTGAAAAACTTAGTGGTGCAGAATCTTTTCAGATCTGGAATTTCCAAATTGGAATATTATTTAAAGCACACGCACTTCGTGAAATTGTTACAGGTGAATCAAAATTAGAAGATTTTACCAAAGACGAAGAAAAAAATGCATGGTCTAGAAAAGACGCAAGAGCACAAAATGTCATGGTGACATCAATTGAAAAGAAGGTACTAATGCACATAATAAATTGCCAAACTTCTGCAGAAATGTACAATAAATTATGTTCATTATTTAAAAATGACACTGAGCAGCAGAAATGCGTACTGTTACAAGAATTCTTCAACTTTAAGTTTGATAAAACTCAGATATGTCATTAAATATTAGTAAAATTGAAAATCTTGCATTTGGGCTGAAGGCAATAAATGAAGACATAAGTGATGAAATGAAAATCTCTAAAATACTGAGTAGGTACATTACCAGACATGTACAAACCATTTCGTACTGCCTGGGAATCCACTTATATACAAGAACGTACAATAACAAATCTAACATCTCGACTCATTAAAGAAGAATCTTTACTTAAAACTACAGAAAATGAAAATACCACAGTGGTTTTTAATACAAATGAAAAGTTCTGCTATAAATGTAAGAATAAAGGACATTTAGGAAGATTATGTAGGTCTAAGAGTGTGACAACTACAAGCAAAGGTATGAAATGCTATAAATGTGGACTGGAAGGACACTATGCAAGGAATTGTGTCAAAGAGGTGTCAAGAGAAAGAGCAGCATGCAAAATATGTAAGAAAAGTAATCATGCAGAGAAAGATTGTTTCTTTAGAGAAAAGGATACCAGAAAAAGGCCGGAAGATAGAAAAGTGGCTTTCCTAACAGAAATACAAGAAAAAAACATGCAGGAAAAAGGTAACAATACATTCTTTGTTGACTCAGGGTCATCGTCACACATGATCAACAATACAATTTTGTTTAAGAATTTTGAAAATATAAATACAGATATTGGAGTCGCTAAAAAAAATTCATCAATGAAAGCAGAAGCAAAAGGGGTAGTAGAAGGTGAATCATGCATATTAGAAAAAGTACTTTTTGTGCCGCAATTAAGCAAAAACCTACTCTCCGTTAGTGCAATCACAGAAAAAGGTGCTGAAGTCATTTTTAAAGGAGAGAAAGTTTTAATAACAAAAGACCATAAAAACATTTTTGAAGGAACGAAAGAAGAGAATGGACTTTATTCAGTTAATATAAATGTTAAAAATGAAAACAGTTTTTTTGCAGTTTCTAAACAAGAAAAAATTGAAGACTGGCACAGAAAATTAGGACATGCAAACATTAAAAAAATCCAAAAAATGGTAAATCAAAATTTAGTGACCGGGCTGGACATTAACAACAAAGATTGTGAACATTTTAATAAATTTTGTGAAACGTGTACTAAATTAAAACAAACGAGAATACCATTTTCAAGTGAAAGAACCAGAGCTACCAGACCGCTTCAAATTTTGCACACAGATGTAGCAGGACCTTTTGACCCTCCTACATGGGACAATAAAAATTATGCTTTAACAATATTGGACGATTTTACACACTATACTGAAGTGTTTCTAATGGAAAATAAAAGTGAGGTGTTTGAACATTTAAAAGACTAGATAAACCGTGCAGAAAATTATAAAAACCTAAAAGTGAGTAAATTACGGTGTGACAATGGGGGAGAATATAAAAGACATGACCTAATAAATTGGTGTAAAAATAAGGGCATTCTTATTGACTACAGTGTTTCACATTCTCCACAGCTTAATGGTAAAGCGGAGCGACTTAACAGAACCTTGATGGATATAAGCAGATCATTAGTTTTTAATTCAAAATTGAATAAGAAATTCTGGGGTGAAGCTTTAAGAACTGCCGTGTACATACTGAATAGAATACCTAGTGAAGCTATCGAAAAAACACCTATAGAATTATGGACAAATAAAAAGCCAAATTTAGAACGTCTTCAAATATTTGGAAATACAGCTTATGCGAAAAATCTCGGTTATTTAAAGAAGTTAGATGAACGCAGTTCAAAATACACATTTATTGGATATGCATTGAATGGCTATCGACTTTGGGACGAAGAAAAACAAAAAGTGTGTGTTTACAGAGTAATATTTCAAAAACCTGAAAAGCAAATGATTAACCGACAAGCTGTCTGTGAGACAAACACAGAAAATGGCGACGTGAAAACAAATACAGAAACTCGAGTAAGAGTCATTGACCTAGACGTTGAAAATAAAACCGAAGTTAACCACGAAATGGAGAACTTTGAAGGAAATGACGACATCCAAGCTGACATTCAAGAGAGAGATAGAGAACGTGAATTTACTGAACGAGAAGAAGAAGAAGAAGACTATCAGCTGAGTGTGACAAGCGATGATGTCGAAAGAGAATACGTACACAGATTAGGAGAAGGACAGAGACATGATAGACGAGGACGTAACATCAAGATACCATAGAAATATGACGAATATGTGTTATTGACCTATGAAGAAATTTTAGAACAGCCAGATAAAAACAAATGGATGCAAGCAATAGAAGAAGAAAAACAGTCATTAGATAAAAACAAGACATGGGAATTGGTAGATCGAGAGGATAATATTGAAAGGAAGAAAATTTTGTCAAATAAATGGATATTTAAGATCAAAGAAGATGGGACATATAAAGCAAGACTGGTTGTACGAGGCTGTCAACAGAAAAAAGGCTTAGATTACGATGACATTTTTAGTCCAGTGGTTAATGCAAGTTCATTAAGATTACTGTTAGCCCTCTCAGTTCAAAACGATTATTGTATACAAAAATTCGACATAAAAACGGCGTTTCTATATGGGTCACTACAAGAAGAGGTTTACATGCAAGTACCAGATGGTTATAATATTTCAGAAAATAAGATTTGCTATCTTAAAAATGCCCTTTATGGACTTAAGCAAGCACCGTCTCGATGGAATGAACATTTTACGAATTTTTTAAGACAAAAAGGCATGTATCCTTTAAAAGTTGAGCAGTGTATATTTAAAAATAAAAATGGAACATTACTGTTAGCAATCTATGTTGATGATGGTCTTATCCTTGGAGAGAGTGAAACAGAGATTAATAAATTGCTAAAAGCTCTTCAAGAAAATTTTGAGATAAAGATAAGCAACACTGTGAACAGTTTTTTGGGAATAGATATTTGTACAAATGAATCAGAATTAAAACTCAGTCAAAAATCCTATGTTGACATGATAATAAACAAATTTGGAATGGCGCAAGCAAAGTCAGCTGTTACACCTATGATACAGGGTGAAAATGAAAGTACAGAGAAAGACAAAATTGAAGAAAGCAATTTTCCATACAGAGAGCTTATTGGTACCCTGCTTTATTTATCACAGAAAACTCGACCTGATATAGCATATGCTGTTGGATATGGAAGCAGAAAAATGGAAAATCCTACCAAAGGAGACATAAACAATATGAAACGCACCTTAAGATACCTAATTGGAACAAGTGACAATGGAATAGTGTACAAGCAAAGTGAAAAGGACAATTTAGAAATTATCGGTTTTTGTGACTCGGATTTCGCTGGAGATATTGAAACTAGAAAGAGCACCACCGGATTTGTGATTTACTTTGCAGATGGACCTATTAGTTGGTGTTCCCGCAAACAGCCAATAGTAGCACTTAGCAGCACCGAGGCTGAATATATTGCAGAAGCCGACTGTACAAAAGAGCTGTTGTTTCTAAGAGCGTTGTTAGAAGAATTAACAAATAAAAAAGTAAGTGTAAAATTAAACATGGATAATCCAAGTGCAATGACTATCATAAAACAAGGACATTTTAATCGCAGAAGCAAACACATCGACGTACGTTTTCACTTTATAAATGAAAAAGTAAAAGAAGGACTTCTAACATTGGATTATTTGTGTAGTGAAGACATGATCGCAGATGTGTTGCCCAAAGCTTTGAACCGTAACAAACATTTAAAACATAAAATGAAACTTATTAAATAAAAAACGACAACCACTAAATCCTAAAATGTAAAAAAATTAAAAATCTGAAGCTATGAACACTTATGAACATTTAAAACATAAATTAATCTTGAAACATAAAAGTAGAAAAAAAGGGTTTTTAACTTTTTGGTTTATCTTTGTAATATATCAGGAGAAGGTGTTAAAGTAAATGATATCTTGCAAAGCTAAACTTAACGTTGGTATGGTATACCAATATTGCCATCAGAAATCGAAGAATTGGTCAATAAAGCAGTTGTTGGTTTGCTGCTCGAGAAGTCTAAAGGCATATAATATGAAAAAACGTATGTCAACTACAAAACTTGGTGTTCCCAGAAAAAGGTTGTCAATATCTTACACGAGAAGGTACTTTTGGCATATTTCAAGGAAGAATCAATGAAGAAAAAGTCTTCGAGTTTATGGAGTTATTACTCTATGTTAAGGAATACACTATTACTTAAGGAAAACGTCGACATAAGTAAGTTCAATCAATTGATAGCTTTTTAAAACGAAAATCTGATTCTTACACACCCAAAAAATCCAGGATTTTGACTAAAGAAAATATTGCAAAGTGTTTACAAGAGGCAGACAACGAAACATACTACTTGCTATTAAAAGTGCCAATGATAATAGGTATAAGTGGAGCATGTCGAAGAGTTGAGTTAAAAAACTTAAGGATAGAAGATGTACACGATGAGGGGGTTGATTTTCGAATTTTCATACCTAGTACAAAAACCAAAGTTCCCCGAGAATTTTACGTAACGCCTGGCGATGTCGAAGGAATAAATATGGTGCAGCTTGTTCGGACCTATGTAGCAATGAGACCCCCCGATGCCGAAGTTTCTCGTTTTTTTTCTATCATTTAGAAACAACAAATGTACAAAGCAACCAGTGGGTATCCATACTTTCGGAAATATGTGCAAAACGATCGCTGCTTTTTTAAAGTTACCCCATTCCGCCGAATACACAGGTCACTGTTTCCGGAGGTCTGCAGCTTCACTGCTGGCTGATTCAGGAGTCGATCTTCACACTATTAAACGCCATGGTGGCTGGAATTTGACACAGTTGCTGAAGGATATATAGAGAACTCTTGCGAAACCAAGAAAATAATTTCAGCAGCCATTCTCGGGAAGAAATCATCATCGAGTGTTTCATTGACTGTCGTTCCCTCAGAAGAAACAGAAACCATAGAAATTAAAACTCACAACAATGCAATAATTTCAACTCCTATGTCCAACATCAATTTAACGAATTGTAATAATGTTACTTTTAATTTTAATCATTAAAATTTGTTCCATTTTGTTTTAAATAAATTTTTTCATTTTTGCGTCTATTTTTCATTATAGTACTCAGTCCTATAAAGTATGTCATTTTGACACTGCAAATGAAATCCATAATAATGTCATTATGACACGTCGGAATATAAAGATAAAAATATGACTTATGCGCTGATATATAATAAAAATATTTTCCGGAGTCGGACCCAAGCGACATATTGACATTTTAAAATTAAATTTTTAAGCGAAGCGGCGCGACGTATAAGTTTATTAAGTTTATTCTACTAAAATGGTGATTTATTGTTGCGTTCCCGGATGTAAAGTACAAAGTGTGAAAATGCACAGGTTCCCAAAAAGCGACCCGGTAAGTTTTTTGTTGTTTTAGCGAAGTAATAAAAAGGGTGTATCGTGAAGAGCCAAAAAGGCACCTTGCGCCTATACTGTATACAAAATATTGTTGCTATCTAAAAAAAATGTATGCAGGACACTTTTTGATCCTGAATAATCATAAACATTACTTATATACTGATTTTCTTAGAGTTATGACAGTTTACGATCTTAGTATAATGTCCGTGTATTTTTAGACGCATAAACTTTGGGTAAATGCTATTCAAAACAAAATCCATTACTCTGTGGCAAAGACAAGATTGGCATTCATAAAACTTACTTATAGAGCTTGTCACACACATTTTGGATATGACCAAAAAATTGAGCATGGCAGAATTAAGAAGATCCTATTTAATGCTGAACGCTGGTCCTATGTTAATTCTTTACAGCAACTTTTGGGAGACCTTACCAGTCAATGACAATGTTAATACCAGTATCGATGAAAAGTAGAATAAATGTTTAGATACTAATAATATCTACTAGTTGGTGTCATTTTATATCTCTTGTATTTTTTATATACTTAGGTATATGTTTTTTACCACGTTACTGAGGACAATAAATAAGCACTGAGTTAAGTTGTATTTTACTTGGTGATATTAATTGTCCTATCTACCATTGCAATCAAAGCACGCCTTCAAATTTTATCAACAAGTAAAAATATAATTGACTTTATTCTCATATTTACATTATGCATAATATAACCTAGGTAAAACTTGCCTTGTATATTAATTTATGTAAATATGTAATATTAATAAAGCTTCTCGCCATATCAGAAACGTTGTTACAACTTCCTTATAATCTCCCAAAATATATTGACTTTAATTCAAAAGGTTCGCGCTTCTAACTTTCCATCAGAGTTAGAAGCGCTAAAATTTGAATTCAAAATTGTAAAATTTAAATTTTAATGCGTGGCGCTGGCCTCCCTCCCATAGCCCACAATGCTACATTTAGTTCTTCAACCAGACACGAATGGCGCTATAATAAGGGAACCAATTTAGTATGTTAAAGTTGCCTATCTATCCCTACCATTGACCATTTAAGGATGACGTCGCTGGGGGGCAAATTTGACAAATTTAGGTTAAAGTTTATGTCAAAGCCAAAAAGCCATGAAATTACCATTACATATTTGACAACGGCCATATTTGCTGGGGACAAGTTTAGGTTATACTTCTTGTCAAAATCATATGTTCTTAAATGATCTATAAGCGCATCTCCCTTGTCTATGGTGTGAGTTTTGAAAGGTACACATCAATTCTGCGCTCCGAAATTGTCATGTGATCGAATGATTGTTATATTGCATGAATCCGTCCAATATTTGAAAAAATCATTTTTTTAAAATACTAACAGCCGCTTGCAGCGACTTTTTTTTAAAGGACCTTTAGGGTAAAGGCCCTTTAAAGTGCCATTAGAGTATTTTGTATCTTGCACCGATTTTAATGGTCTTTTAAAGCGTTCTTTAAAGGACCATTAGTTAATTGGCCAAATTTGGTCACTTAAAGCTGTTTTAAGGTTAATTGTGCGTGCTAGTTTAGTTTTGATTTTTGACACAAAACTCAAAAACAGACAGAAAAAAAGATGGATTATGTAAACGTTATTGAAGATGGGTTGGTAGAGGATGTGGTTGCAGATGATTTGGGAACATTGGATTTTGTTGTATTTGGCTTCCCTCGAAGACTCAATGAGCGCCGTAATTATTACGAAGAAATGGACCAATTTGGTTTTTTTCCAAGGTTCAACAACGAACCCGGATCGGAAGTAAGTGTTAAGGGCCATAGTTTTGTTCTGTATTTTGCTAAAACAAATTACGCATTGTATTTTAAGATAATCGCTGTGTGGGTAAATAGTGTGTACGTGCCATATGTGTTTTTTTGAATTTCTAAATAATAAAAAACTTTCGTGTTCCATTGCAATCTTTGTTTATTATTTACAACAAATAAGAGCTTCAACACCTAATATCTCACATAAATACTTAAGAAATTACGCAGCGTACGAGGATCTATCCTTTTCGAGACTATTCTAATATAAATAAATAACCAAACAAGCTCAACAAGGCACTACCATCCTGCCTGAAACAAAAACTAGCACACAGATTCTCTCCGAACCCCAAAATTGAAGTTTTGTAGCTGCCGCCACAGAAGCCGAGTCAACCGACGTGGGAAAGGCCGAAATTAAGCAAGTCACAAGGGCCAAGACGTGGGCAGGCGCTATATATACTGCCGACATAGTAGTGAAAATGAATAGGTACCACAGATAGGTACTTTTTAAAAAACTCAACACTATAACACACAAACAAAAAGAAAATCAAAAATAATTTTTGTGCCAAAAAGATATTTGGATTTTAAGCACAAGTCAATTTGAAGTTTAAATTAAGGCCCTCCAACAGAAAAACGCAAAAATTACAGCGTCCTTGCGACGTTGCCATATTGTAACAAAAATTAAAGCATAGTTAGTTAAAATTTTGAGGAAATGTTTCCGTGCAAATCATTTGCAACTTAAGTAACAATTAAAATTAAAGGTCCATTTGTTAAATAACAATTAATAAAAAGTCGCTGCAAGTGGCTGTAAATTTTGTAAATTTCAAAGCCCGATTTCCTCGCGACTAATCTTATTCATCAAAAAAATTGTGCAATATTACGTTATTTAAAACCATACTTTATGTTTAGTATTGACTTTAAATAAATATAAATAATAAATAATATATTATCCTTCAAACAAAAGCCCAGATTGCGCGGTGTCGCAATATGACGTCATATTTTGGAGAATCCCAGAAAAATCGAGAAAACTCTGGCGACGTACGTCTCGTAGTTTAGTGCGCTTCTCATATAGTCGTGTTTATGCATATAAACGTGTTTTCTTATTATTTATTTACAAAGAATTAAAATTTTCAAGAATACGGTACACCATCAGAAAATAGCACAAATTTATTTGTGACAATCAAGTATGTATATTTAAGATTATCTGTGACTCAATCAAATATTTAGAGTGTCAATTAACGTCAAAAGATTACAATTATTAAAAAATCAATTTTTAAAAATTTGCAAATCACGCTAGAGGATTTAAAAATTTAAATCCTGCCAGGGAATTCGAGTTTTACACCTTCTGTGTTGGCTAGTTTAAATGGCACGGCGCAAGCGCATTTTTACTCCCCGCAAGCGCAAAGGAGTTCGGTGGTGATTTTCAGCAGGGTCACTGCGACCCCAACTATATCTGTTTACTGGTGCGGCGGCGGATAGATAAAGTGTTTAGTAAATATCCTTTGGTAGTTATATTTTTTGTTTTATTTAGCAGTTTGAAATCAGAATTAACTTGTGTGTTTGATCATAGGGCTGATTATGTTATTCGTTAATTTTTCTTAATTGGTCGGCATAAATCCACTTTAACTGTCGGTAATTTTCTGTTTACTGCACCTGCACTCTGGTTATAAATATGATATTTTCGAAAGGTCTAAGCTTAGTTAGTTAGTTTTGGAGGCATATGATATTTATGAGTAGGCAACCAGGCATTTTAATGTTAAAAGATAACGAATAACTACTACAGACTTCAGCATAAATCATATAAGTAATTGACATAATAAGTATCTAGAAAACTAGCCGTTAACTACAAATTTGGATTTCTGATTCATAACCTACTCCTCAAAAAATGCTGGTGCTCTCATCAAAAAGGCACCGTGTTTTTATGTCTCTAATAATAACTAAATCCCCGCCCGCCGCAACAGAAAACAGTCCTGGATCTCCCCGCGTCAGCGCAGTCCGTTCCCGTGTTCTTTGTCTAAAAATCTTGCATGTCCGCTGCTGGCCGGTCCTGCATGTTGAGTTTTTCGCAAAGAGAAAGAACACGCTGCACCAAAGGAACCAATTAACTAAAGTGTCCTTTCGTGTCCGATGTCTAGTGCTGAAACGGCAGATAGCTCCGTCAATCCTCCATCTAAGAAGCGGAAGCTAGAAACAAGAGCTACCACAGAAATGGCGAACAACGGAGTGGCCTCCGGGTCCCAGGCACAGGTACATAATTTATTACTTTATTAGTCACTCTAAATAATTTATAGGTTTAAAAATTGGCGTTGCTATTGTTGCTTTCAACGACTTTTCTATAGGAAAGTTTTGGCTGATTGTCAGGGCAGACTGGGGTTGTCGACTTCCCTTACCTACCTACATTCAGTAACTAAAACTAGTTTAAGCAAAAAAGCTTTGTTTTGAAAATATTTTCATTGGCCTACGATAAACTGAGGTATTGTTCAGGTTATATTAGTTCAAGTAATATTTTTACTTATTTATCTCAGGACATGACCCATTCAAAATAATTTAGTACAAACACAGAATAATTGTAAATTACATTCAGTTTCAACAACCAAGGCACTGAGCCTTACTACAAAAGCCTCATATGTTGGACAAAAGTAATTTTACTATTACATTGTTAAAATTCCTAGACCCCTATTAGATCTGCTTTGTCAACTTTAACATTAACAATTATACATTCTGCAAAAGTAGGATCCTTGAGCTTGCTAATTTAAATAATGTGCTTACATTGATATGCAATCTATTTAGTATTTACTGTTTGGATCTTTCTGCACCGACTCTAAGCCATTTTTTCTTCTGATTTCTGTGCCCGGCAACCTGAGTTTTACCCTTTGGTTGAGCCGTCCCTTACTATTTGTTCCAACAACATTAATATGTCTTACCCCTTCCCAGGCCGATGGTTGGCAACACAAAATGTACACGCTATACCCATTTCCTATTTTTACAAAATATTAGGGATGATATTGACATTAAAACACGCATTTTATTTCTTAAAAGAAGAAAGTATCTTTGTATCCAATCTCTCTCAAAGATTTTTTTTATGTTTTTAAATGAGTGTCTTACAACATCCATTAAATCAAATAAAGTTTATTGTCCAAAGAATACAAATTTCTCATTGATAAAGTCTACCTATACCTAGCTTATCATTTAACAATAACAATAAGAATAAAAAACAAAAAATAGGAGTAGGCCTTAAAATTTGGTTATTCAATTTAGAGATGCGACTACCGAATATTACCAACCGAATATTCCCATAAATTGCATAAGTTACGGTAATATTCGCACCCTCCCCAAGGAATATTCGCTTTTGGGTAACGTATTACGGAAACATTACCGTTATATTACCGAGAACATTCCCGGTAATATTACCCGAATACATTCGCCTTAAACTCTGTGTAGTTCCCCTGAGTTCTCCACACCTGTGCTGCCTCCTTGCGTGTGTTCGGTCAGCGTCAACAGTACTGAATTAAATAAAACTACTAATACTGATAGTCTTGATGGCAATAGCAATAGCAGTCTGAAGTCAGCTAAATGGACAATAAAGAGACAAATCGAACATAGGAGTGATAGTTCTTCTGACGCAGATAGTGCAGAAGAGTTTTCACTTTACGACACTAACTCGAGTGTTGGAGAAGAAGATTTTTCTGATTTGGAAAATATTTAGGTCATTTCATGTTTAGTTGTCACTCCTCAGTATTCCTTATTTTAAATAATAAACCTAAATTAACCTAAACTAGCCTGTTACTTTTTATAATATTTTTATTTTTATCTGTTTTGGTTTTATTTGTAGGTAGCTACTTATGAAAATACATTATGTTATTTGAGTTAAAATGTTTTCACATTATTATATTATACAATAAATTATAAATTAATACAAAATATTTCATTCTGGACCCAATTTTAAAGATAAAATATTGACATTTTGTTTAATAATATATTTTTTACCAAGGATAATAAATTACCGACTAAGTGTAGTCTACTGCTTAAGAACGAGTTAAATTTCCTAAAATTCTCATAAATTACGGTAAGTTCTCGTAATTTAACGAATATTACCGACCAAAAATAAATTACGGTAATTTTTACATCACTAATTCAATTAGAATTTGATTATTCAGGCTAGATCAATTATTATATCTAAACATATTAACATAAAACATTTAAACAAAGCAGCAAAGAAAAATAAATAAAGAATAAAGAGGTCTTGATTTCTATACAGACAGTACAAAACCAATGCACTCAACCAATCGAGAGATCGCCACTGTAGTACTCCTGCAGGCTATAATAATAATAATAATAATACTTCTTTTATTCTATTTTATTTATTTCTATATAATATGCTTTATTGACAAGTAGGCTTTTAATTTTTGTTGTACATTAATGATTTAACAAATATTAATATTAAGGGACGGTTTACTTTGTTTGCGGATGATTCGACAATACTTTGGACTGGCACAAGTTCGGAAGAACTTGAGACTGATGTGAGGAGTGATCTGCTTAAGGTAAAGGAGTGGACTGATGCCAATCTTCTGTCGCTAAATGTTACAAAAACAAATATAATGACTTTTAAATGCCTTTTTGATGGAATAACTGTTGGGAACCAGATGCTGAATAGTGAATGTGTGAATAAATTTTTGGGTGTATATATATAGACCACAAGCTAAAGTTTGAAAAGCATATTACGTATCTCAGTAAAAAATTGGCCTCAAATTGCTATGCAGCCAAAATGATATCAAACAATTTGGACTGCGCAACCACATGGACCGCGTATTTCTCATTAATAGAGTCACATTTAAGATATGGTGTATGTTTTTGGGGGTATTGTCCCCGATATCTGTTCAATTTATTGTTTGCTTTGCAAAAAAGGGCCGTAAAATATATGTGCCATGCAGGACCTAGAGACCCTGGCAGACCACTCTTCTTAGCTCAAAATATATTAACTCTGCCATGTTTATTTATATTGGAGACTGCTTGCCTTATTTTTAAGAAATTTAAGAGTCAGATTAATTTATTATCGGTAGGTATATAATACTCGCCAAGTGTATAGGATTGGTCTGCCAATACCAAAATCTAGCCAGACTAAGAATTCCATAATATTTGAGGGTAAAAAAATATTTAACCACCTTCCACTGTGTATAAGAGGGTGTCAAAGTGATAAGAAATTCAGGAGGGAAGTTAAAGCTCTTTTGATCACCAAGGCTTATTATACTATAGATGAGTTTTTCCAGGATAATTTTGTTTGATTATGGGTGGTTATTTACCTGGTATTTTTAAGGTGTATCGCGATTTGTACCTTTTTCTGATTTTTGTAGCCTAATTCGTTAAGTGTTTCTGCGCATATATACATGGTGTTTGAGGTACTATATATTGTTGTTTGTTTACTGTTACTCATATACATTGTTTTTGTTTTTATTTTTTGGTATTTTAAATTTGTTTCTGAAAGTGCTTTGTCAATGAAATTTTATATTTTTTAAGACAATAAAGCTATGTTTGATTTTATTTCATTTTGATTTAATCTTCTTTTTAAATATTTTCAAAAATTCAACTCTTATGGATTGAGAAATGTGACTGTAAATTTTATTACTTTTGTAAAAAACAGTTTTTAGTCAGTGCAGTTTTAGGAATTGGGAGTGACAGATCAAAATCTTGCCTTGTATTGTGTGCACCTTCCATAGTGAAACCAAAATACTTTTTGGGTATAAGACATTCCGTCTCGAGTATAAAGAGGCATGTTAAAGTGAGAATCTTAAATCTAACAAAAAGTGGTCCACGGTGCTCTTACACATGTAGCGAATAGCTCTTTTTTGTAGAATAAAAGCAGAATTAAATCGTTGTTGACTGCAGTGGCCCCAAAAAGCAATACCATAGGTCCCATACTATCAAATTCCTATTTAAGTAATAGCTTTTTAAGTCACTTATAAATACTACAGCTAATAAGGATTCATTACTTATATGTGATAACCTATAATCTATAATAAGATTCATTATTATTTAGTATACCAGAATCAAGTGATACACAATACCCTGCATGGCATGCATGTCGGTCCTCACTGATCTACCAAACAAATTCTCTGCCGGTCTGGACGAGATCCCAATTGTCATACTAATAATAATAATATATATTTCGGAATAGGTAAATACATCCTAATAATACAATAATAATAAATTATCTTACATAAAATAGAAATAAAAAATACAAAGAACAATGGATTATCATACATCACAATAAAATAGAAATAAAATACAAACAACAATGGATTATCTAACTTAATCACAATAAGTCTCCCAGTTTGTTTGCTTACCTTTGGTTGACATAATCAATACATGCTTTCTTTCTGGAGCTTTCCCATCTAATTTAAAAAAAGCCAAATTGATTCCAGTGCCTAAAAAGGGTGACCAGCAGGACATATCCAACTATAGACCAATTTCTTTATTGCCCTCATTGTCGAAGGTCTTTGAAAAGGTCATATATACCAGGTTAATGAATTTCCTTATTAGTCAAAATATTCTTACAGATAATCAATATGGATTTCGTCCCAATCGTTCAACACAAATGGCTATTTTCAAAGTAATTTCATGTATTATCGAAAGTCTTGATAAAAATGAGAAGGCTGCTGGTCTTTTCTTTGACCTTTCAAAGGCCTTCAACACTATTGATCATGGGATATTGCTCAAAATTTTAAATAAATATGGTATTAGAGGAAACTGCTTGAACCTAATTAGCTCATACCTACAAGGTAGAGAACAGATAATGTGTGTCTCCAAGAACAGAAAGAACTACCGCTCTGCTTCAGCCGCCATAACTGGGGGGGTCTCCCAGGGCTCCATCCTGGGCCCTGTGCTCTTTCTGCTGTATGTGAATGGCCTCTCTGGGGGGTTCTTGGGGGGTCTGGTATGCCAGTATGCGGACGACACATCCGTCGTGCTGTGCGGCCTGGACCTGCCGAGCCTTATCGGAGCCTGTTCACGGGCAGTGGAGGGGATGAGGGATTGGTGCACTGATTATGCCTTGCAGCTTAATTCCACAAAAACAGCTTTACTTACCTTCAGTAAAACAACCAGTAGAAGTGAATCATTATATGTTCAGTGTGAAAACAAATCTGTGCCAGTGATCGAAACTGCACAGTTTCTGTGCCCTGACACGCAGACTTCGTGAGGTGGTCTCATTGAGTACACTTCGATGGTTCTATTTTGCCTTAGTGCAATCCCTATTGACATACAGTATAATGTTCTGGGGCTCGTCACAGGGCGCTGTCTCCGTTTTCATAGCACAGAAACGCATCATAAGATGTTTACTCAAACTCCACCCCCGCACATCATGTAAACAACATTTCATAGAGCTAGGTTTCCTTACACTACCGTCCCTTTATTTTCTGACACTGGTTTTATTTGTAAAAAAACATCCGCATTTCTTTAATAGCAATGCTTATTACTATGCAGATGATATGACAGTTGTTACCCGTGGCAGGGCTGATCTAAGTGTGCCTCCACACAACTCGGCTTTTTTTAAAAGAGCGCCCCTATATAGGGCTATTAAAGCATTTAACATGCTCCCCTATGAAATACGCTCAGAACAGGATTTTGCCATTTTTAGGGATAGAACCACCAAATCCTTACTGCAAAAATGTTTTTATAACTTCAAGTTTGAATTTGAATTTTAATACCTATCATATCATTTTCTCACCTATTATATAACTATTATTTTCAACAGGTTTCCCTGAAAATAATTTTTAATGTGTATTGTAGATGTTTTGCCTGCTTTTGGTTTTTAATTGTGAGCTCATGTCTAATTTGTATATTTTATTTTTATTTTATTTTATTTTATTTTATTTTATTTTAAATATTTTTTTATGCTAGAACTGTAAGGCTTTTGCCTTATCTCGTTTTCTGACCTTGCTATGTCTCTAGACTCTAGAAGATTTTGCTGGCAAGAAAGAGATTATTTATTTATTATTTAAATTTATTTTTAGTAGTTTCTTTGCCGCAATTTAACGCAAATATTTAAATATTGACAACAAAATTTTAAATAATTATCAGATTTCTTTGTGCCCTTTTAATTCTTATTTTTCTAACTGACCTTTTTCTCAGTGTACCATAATCCTGCCTCTGTATCGATTGTTTCACGTCGACTGAGAATAAATATATCCGTAGATAGGCAACTTCTAATACATTTCGACAAAAACATGGTTTGGGCGCTGCAATATTACAGCCTTATTATGAAATGGCTATGTCTGAATTTTTAAGACTTGCGAGCTCTAAGGTACAGAGCCTGTTGTGTATTTTGATATTTGGTACTTTAATAGGTGCCAACACTATACCGGAATTTAGGTTTAAGTTTTTTGTATGTACCAGTACGATGGATAGGTGAGACGTTGGTGGGGTTAGTCAGTCGGTACCGGGTCGCCGGGCAAAGATTATTTCAATAAAGAATGTTACTTATTTTCATGGGTTTTATTTAACACGGAAATAAAACATGGCGACGAGGATATTTTTAAACCCACAGTATCAGTAAAGATTAATTATAGCGGGCGAGTCGGTTGTCATAAATAATTGTGTAGTACCTATTTCAATATTTACAGTAGGTACGGGAGAAAACGCGAGTGAGGCAAAATGGCTACCGGGTTTTTGGGTACTTTAAATACGTTCGACCCGAAATCGTCTAATTTTTCGGTTTTTAAGGAGAGGCTCAACCAGTTTTTTATTGCAAACAATATAAATGAAGAAGAGAAGAAGAAAGCTATTCTTCTTAACACGATTAATGAAGAATGCTATATTCTCTTAAGAAATCTTTGCGTGCCAAACTTGCCTGAATCCGAAACATATAGCAATTTACTCGAGACCTTAAGAACCTATTTTTCACCGGTCAAATCGTACTTCGCCGAAAGACAAAAATTTTATAATGCAAAAAAGTATTCTAGTGAGACCGTATCGGAATGGCAAGCGAGAGTGCAAAGTCTAGCAGCAAATTGCTGCTTTAATGAACGCGTATTAAAAGTTGTGGTGCGCGCTATTTTTGTTACCGGTATGGCTAACGACAGAATCATGGAACGATTGTTTGAAGAAGACGCCTCTAAGGATACAGTGACACTTGCAAAGGTAGTTAAGCTAGCGTTGGCAAAGGAATCGTCTATCAATGAACATGTGGTACCGGCGGATGGCATCAGGCAGGTAGTTCCGGTGAAGGAAGAGGAACTTCATTTCAACAGGGCGCAGGCTAGCAGCAGTGGTGCGGGCGGCCAGCGAGGTCGGCCTTTGCCGCAGCAAAGCCAGCAGGGGGCAGGGGCAGGAGTAACAACACAGGCTCCTATTCGCAGAACCCCAAATAGGCAGCAACAGGTACAGTCGTGGCAACAAAGTAAGTGCAGTGTTTGCGGTAGATTTAACCATAGATTTAGTGAATGTGCGTACCGAAATTGTATTTGTCATAAGTGCGGAGTACAGGGCCACTTAGCTTCAGTCTGTCGAAATAGGAATCCGCGGAATTTTTATATGAGGGACACCGAGGAAAGGGAAAGTGAATCAGAGCGTGATTACATGTTTAGCTTGCGCGATATCAATATTGAGGCAATCGAAAATGTAAAACCTACTTATCTGAATATTTTAGTAGAGAATATACCTATATGTTTCGAGGTGGATTCGGGGTTTGCGTATGCAGCAATTTCTGAAAAACTGTATTTAAAATATTTTAAAAAATTACAGTTATGTAAGAATGATTTAACACTTAAAGATTATGTAGGCGTTTCTTTTCAGTCTTTAGGTTATGCAAACTTAAATGTTTTTTATGAAAATTGTAAACACCTTTTAAAGGTTTATGTAATTAGAAATGGGGGACCACCGCTAATCGGTAGGAATGGTATGAAAATGTTAAATATAGGCATTTGTAATCTAAATCAGGTATCACAACAGGGCAATATTTTTAACATAGGCTGTGCTACCAATGTTGAGAGTTTTTTATCAAAATTTTCTCAGATATTTCAACCCGGTATTGGAACTTTTAAAAATTTCACTGTCTCATTAAAGCTCAAAGAGGGTGCAACCCCTAAGTTTTTCAAAGCCCGACCGGTTCCTTTCGCATTGAAACCAAAAATCGAACAAGAAATTTATAGATTAGTTGAGCAAAATATCTTAAAACCTGTAGAATTTTCCGAGTGGGCGACGCCTATAGTTCCGGTATTGAAACAAAATGGGTCGATTAGGCTATGCGGAGATTTTAAAATAACATTAAATCCACAGCTGGAAATTCAACAGTATCCTTTACCCAGAATCGAATATCTTTTTAATCAACTGAAGGGTGGTCAAAAGTTTTCTAAAATAGACTTGTCTGAAGCTTACCAACAATTGGTATTGTCTGAAGAAAGTCAAAAATTGGTTACAATTTCGACACATAAGGGGTTGTTCAGTTTTACACGGTTGCCTTATGGAATTCACTGCGCGCCTGCAATTTTTCAAAATTTAATGGAGAGTTATTTTAATATGCCGGGAGTATGCTGTTTCCTGGACGATATATTGGTGACAGGTAAAGACGATGCGGAACACTTTAATAGATTAAGTACGGTATTGGAGCGTTTAAGAGACTGTGGTCTCCGAGTTAGGAGAGAAAAATGCTCATTTTTTCAGGACTCGGTTATTTATATGGGCCACATAATCAATAAAAAAGGGTTGCACACCTCTGATGAAAGGATTAATGCTATTAAAAATGCACCCTTGCCAAATGACATAACCGAGTTAAAATCTTTTCTTGGGATGGTCAACTATTATTGTAAATTTGTTAAAAATGCGTCAGCAGTGCTTCAACCATTATATAATCTTTTAAAGAAAAACGTCAAATGGCACTGGTCAGCTGATTGTCAAATCAGCTTTGACAAAGTAAAAGATATTTTAATTTCAGCTCCTATATTGGCTCATTATGACCCAGAACTACCATTAAAATTGACTGTTGACGCCTCAATGTATAGTTTAGGCGCTGTAATTAGTCAGATTGATAAAAACGGCTCAGAGCACCCCGTAGCTTATGCTTCAAGGCTTTTAACAAATACGGAAATTAATTACTCTCAAATAGATAAGGAAGCTGCAGCTATTGTGTTCGGCATTAAGCGTTTTTTTCAGTATGTGTATGGCAGGAAGTTTATACTATGTACTGACCATAAACCGCTATTAAGTATTTTTGGTAATAAGAAGGGTTTGCCCACGTTTGCTGCTAACAGATTACAACGTTGGTCATATATGTTATCAGCTTTTGATTACGAAATTCAATATATTAGGTCGGAAAAAAATAGTGCAGATTATTTGTCACGCATGAGGCAACCCTCAGATTTTTTACCAATTAAAACAAATTGGTTGGATCAAGGTAATTTTTCATATTTAAATTTTTTACAAGAAGAAAATATTCCGATAAATTTTAAACAAATTAAATTGGAAACAGCGCGAGACCCAGTCCTGAGTAAGGTTTTATATTATATGCGAAATGGATGGCCAAAAAAATGTACGCCCGAATTACATCCATTTTTCATAAGAAGAAACCAATTAAGCAAGGAACAAGATTGTTTAATGTGGGGATATAAACTAATAGTGCCAAGTAAATTTCGAAGCGATCTTTTAAAAGAACTGCATGCGAATCACATGGGGATAGTCAAGATGAAATCGTTGGCTCGTTCTTATTTTTGGTGGCCTTCCATAAACGGCCAAATCGAAAGTATTTCACAAGAATGTAAAATATGTCAAAAATTTTCCGGTAATGTACCGGAAACTGTAGTTAAACCTTGGGAATGGCCCAAGGAGCCATGGAGTAGATTGCATGCAGATTTTTTTGGTCCATTATGTGGAAAATATTTTTTTGTTGTCGAAGATGCCACTTCAAAGTGGATAGAATGTTTTCCAGTTTCTTCTATGACGTCAATGGGTACTATAAATGTTTTACGGAAGTTATTTGCTAGGTTTGGATTACCTAAAGAGTTAACCACTGACAATGCGCAAACTTTCTTATCAGAAGATTTTCAAAACTTTTTAAAAAGAAATGGTATTAAACACAAAACAGGAGCACCATATCACCCGGCTACTAACGGTTTAGCAGAGTCGGCGGTGAAAATTATGAAGGCAGCCATAGTTAAGGGAAAGCAAAATAACATAACGGACATAGATTACATTATCGACTGCTTTTTGTTTCAGTACCGAAACACCCCTCATACAACTACCAACGAGACACCCTCAAAGGTTTTAATGGGGCGACATTTGCGTACTAAATTTGACTTAATTATGCCATCGGTTGTGTCAACAGTCGCAAATAAACAGGAATTTCAATTAAATAATCATAAAAATAGGAATTTGGTTTATATGAAACAAGGCGATAAGGTATGGGCTCGCGATTATAGAGTAAATAAAGGTGCTATTTGGTGTGAGGGTAGGATTACAAAGGTCCGTGGTAGCAGAACTTATGAGGTAGAGGTGGAGGGTGAAAGAAAATGGAGGCGACATATAGACCAGTTAAAAAAACATTATTCAAATGGTAAAACAAGCCAGAGTATTCTTCCGCGATCCACTCTACAAGATTTTTCAGTTGAAAGCGATGATGATAAGGACTTAATGCCTGTAAATATTGATTCTTCAAACAACGAAGTTGATCATATGTTACTTAGAAGACGTAGTCAACTAAACCCCCCAGAGAGGCTTACTTATTCATAGGTAGTATTGTTTAGGGATAAAATTTTTAAAGGGGAAGGGTATGTTGTGTATTTTGATATTTGGTACTTTAATAGGTGCCAACACTATACCGGAATTTAGGTTTAAGTTTTTTGTATGTACCAGTACGATGTATAGGTGAGACGTTGGTGGGGTTAGTCAGTCGGTACCGGGTCGCCGGGCAAAGATTATTTCAATAAAGAATGTTACTTATTTTCATGGGTTTTATTTAACACGGAAATAAAACAGAGCCCTTGTCTAAAAATGAGTACTTTTGGTTCCACTTTTTTCACTAATTTCCTAGGTTTATTTTAAGAAATTCTATGTGCCTTAGAAATAGAAATAGTCTTCTATTAAAATTTAATTTAACCGGATACGTATCTTAAATAGCCTTTTCAGATTTCTACAGTAGCGGAACTGTGTTAATCGTTCTATAAATTTATACATTGTAGAGCACTTTGTAGTAGTGATCGACCGATACCGATACCGATATATCGGCTATATCGGCCGATAGATGTAAATATATATCGGCTATATCGGCCGATGTATAAAAACAACCATAGCAGCTTAAAGCATTTTTTTTATATTTAAATTTAAAGTAATATTTCAAATAAGTTAATCTTAAGAAATTATGGTAGATATAACATGAAATAGGCATTTAATATGAATAATGTAGTTTAGGCAAATTATCATGTAAAAATATTAGTTTCTCGGTTGTTTCTGGATTCAGCCGATTCCAGCTTCTGAAAACATTTGCTCACTTGCAACACTGCCAACTGGTGCAGATAAATATATAAGAGCTTGATTATATAATAATGGTAGAACTTCTCGTTTTTCTTGCCACCAAGAAATGGGATTCGCTTTTCTTTCAAGAAGAGGATGTTTCTTATATTCTGTAATTTCAGCATTCACTTCTTCACAAATGGATGCCCTAGAAGATGATTTTGTGTCACAAGAAGATGTTGTTGGAATGGTTTTTGTTTTTGTGGAGCTCATCCCTTCTCCGGCAAATTCTTCGTAGATTTCCCAAAACAGATTTTGGCCAGATGTTCGACTAGTCTCAGGTTCAGAAGTTCGAACATACTTAGCAAGTGGTTCGTTGTCATCACTATCAATTTCTATAGAATCTATAGTTTCATTTATTGTATGGTCTTGAATGTAATCCGAAATGTCAGGGGAACTGGAATGTTCTACAGATGTATTGTTTTCTTTTATTTGAGACTTTAGATTTGTAGTTATGTATTCGCATATAAAATCACGGTCTTTTGTAAAAAAATTGTCTTTGAAGCGAGGATCCAAGAAAGTCGCGATGGTATAATGTTTTTTTATAAATATATTCTGAAATCGTTTATTCAAGCTGTTTTTCAATTCTTCTTTCATTGTACCTACTACTGCAAAATTAGCGTTTTCTTTGTTAAGATAGGCAGTGATAGTCGAAATAAATGGAATGACTTCAGATATGCAGCAGTCTGAAGAACTTATAATTTTTGTTATGTCTTCAAATGGCTTCCAACTAATTCCCATTCGGAAAATGTCAAGTCTGTAAGAGTCCCATGATCCAAAATATATAAATTTACTGCTTGTTTTTGTTCAAGTAGGCGAGAGAGTAGATAAAATGAGGAATTCCAACGTGTTTGTACATCTTGGAAAAGTTTGTGTTTGGGAAGGTTTAGTTGTTCTTGTAGTTTACTCAGTTTATCGCAAGCAGTTTGAGAGTGATTAAAATGCGAAACGATTTTTCTTGATCTTGCTATTAATTCACTGACTGAACGTTGACTTTGTATAGCATCCTGTATTACAAGTTGTAAAGAATGAATGAAGCATGCTTCATAATTTACTTTTGCCTTAACAAAACCATTCCTCATATTGGCAGCATTGTCTGCTAATACTAAGTGAATATGTTCCCTTTTTATATTCCATTCTTGTAACAAAGAATTAAATGCTTCAGCTATGGCGTCTCCTGTATGAGGAGATCCTGGGAACTTCTTGCAGGCAAGTGAAAAATGGGATCTCTGATTTAAACTTAAACATGGTTTTTCAAAAAAATGGATTGTGAGAGACAAAAAAGAACTGTTTGTATATTTGCACGTCCAAATATCTGTAGTAAAAGATGCTTTTCCCAACATATTTGAAATTTTTTGAGTCACTTGTGCTTTACATCTTGAGTAAATATCTGGTACAACTTTTTCTCTGAAGTATTTGTCAGAAGGAATTTCATAATTTGGAATAGCTTTCTTTAGTAGCCGAGTAAAGCCATCATCTGATACAATGCTGAATGGCTGATTATCTAAACATATCATTTCACCTATAAGGTAGTGAAACTCCTTCGCTCTGGATGAATTAATGTCCCACTTTTGCATTTGCTTGAAAGAGTCAGCCAGTGAGACTTGCAATAGCTTAGAGTTAGAGTTAGAAGTACTACTAGAACTACTAGAAAGTCCAGCCGTTTCTAAAAAAAATAGACTCAGCGTGGTCAAAAGTCAAAACGTTGAAATAAACGGGGAAATTTGTTTTTAAATAAAATCATATCGTAGGTGTTAATTGTTAATGAAACGATTTAAAGTGATGAAAAAGAAAAATGTCCCCCCTCCTACACAAATTCCTTTAATTTCCCCAAATTCCCAACAAATTACTTATTTCTTCAGATTTTTAAAGTAATTTTTTTACACAAATTCCCTTAAAATTCCCCAAATTCCTAATAAAATAAATCCCTAGATTTTTAGCAAAAAATTCCTGGGTGGTTTGCCCCTCAATCCTATATAATAATATAATCCTTAATGAGCAGGTCCTATTGTTGGTAAATATTTTTATAACGTGAACTGGAAAATAAAAATTTAGTACTAACCTGAGCTTGAATCAGTCCCTTTCAATTTATAATATTCTTGAGGATGTTTTTTCTCTAAATGGTATTTCATGTTTGAGGTATTCGCCGATTTTCCCACTCCCCCTAATGAAATGGTTATGTCACACAATTTACATTTTGCGGTGGATTTCTTATCTGCTGGGGATAATTTATTTTTTATGAAATATTTCCAATAAATACTTTTTCCATCCATTTCGCTACTTTGCACTCCACCAAACTCCAATAGGATTATTATTAACTATTAATATTATGTCTTTGTTAAAGATTAACTAAATTACGCCAAGAAATAATCGAACTTAAAACGATCTGCTTTAAGAATGCAATACTGAATGCACGGCAATAAACGCACGGGATTCACCGAGAAATTCAAATTAAGGGGATTCACCAATGACTTGGCGCTGAGCCACATAAATTACCGCCTATTGCTGTGTTGCCAAAGTGCAATTTTTGTTTTTATTTTTGTGATTTTAAATTGAACGTTAAAGAATTATAAATTATATTACAGAATATTCAGATTTTAGACATTAATAATGTTATCAATTAAAAAAGGCCGATATGCCGATATATATCGTTATCGGCCAAGGCATTATCGGTATCGGCCGATTATCGGTATCGGCTAAAAAAGTCATATCGGTCGATCACTACTTTGACTTTGTAGGTAGACCGGTACCTATTTTTCTCGCGCAAGGAAGTTTTAAAATCGTTTTATCTCGAAAACAACGCCTTAAATCGTAGAGTAACTTTGTTTTTGCAAAAACGTTGAAGTTTCCTAAATAAATATAGGAAAGTGTATAAATCAATATTATAAAATTTTAAGTAAATTTTGACCGCCTTCCTCTTTTAAAATTACTAGACTTAAAGACCTAAATTTGGCTCTATTGGTTTCGAAAATATTAAGAATCAATATCTTTAGAACCCCTCCAATTTGCTCTATCCTTAATAATTATTGGCCATACCTTTTAAGATACCCTGTAGCTACAGATTATAATATTTTGAATGCTTTTTTTGGATGAATTGATATGATCCGATTGGTGGTACATTTAACATTATTTCATAATAATAATAATAATCTTTATTTCTAATTATGAACAAGAATACATATCATACACAAAAAGCAAACGGCGTCAATAAAAATAAGCCTAATTGTCTAATCTTACGGAATTTTACAATAACTAACTTCCATTACTATAAATTATAATCCGGTGTAGAATAAAGTTTCATGTCAACTAACATTGTCCTGGTAAGTTATTAAAAAACTTTATTAAACACATATATTGTGGATTATTTACTGCGGCTTCTACTTAGAAGCTGGACTCAAACTGTGATGAGACAAAAAGCGCAACGCTGCACAGCATGGTTATATTGGTAAAACTATTCAGTGGCGTAACAGTTTCGTGTTAATTTGTAATAAGTTTGACAAAATATGATCGAAAATTTTAGGTGAAGTATTCATAAATTCAAAATACTTTTGCGGTGTCTAAGTAACATGAAATTGACTTGCGGCTGAACTAACCTGCCAAAATTCTGACAGTAGATGTTAAGAGTTCAAAGAAAACTGATGATGATAAGATATTCATCCAATTGTAAAATCCGAATGATTCTTCTATTTTTATTTTTTTTATCACGCTTCTTAAAATTTTTAAAGACAACAATGGACCTAGCTCTCTAGATATAACCAATTTTTTTTTTTGGTTTGATAAAAAAAGAAAAAGTAGTCAGGTATGGGGTTTTTAAATAAATTATGTAAATTAAATTAGAGTAATTTGCTTTATTTACAAAACAAGTGTTACACAGGGTGTACGTAAATTCCTTTCGTATATTTTAAGGGGATATTCTACATATGAAAATAAGTTCCTATGAATAAAAGTCCTTAAATGTCTTGTATAAATAGTTGTGGCTGTCTAAAGGTGACCTCCAAAGACTAGTTTTAATTTTATTTCTTTGCAACCCCTTGAAGGACCCGTGTGCCTTTTATATACGAAGTAATAAATAAACGCTAATTTTTTATATTGAGAATTAACATTAAATTTAATCAGTCCCTAAAGGACCTACATTTATATAAACTTTTTTTTCATGCAGAATATCCCCTTGAAATATACGAGTTTGAATTGAAATTGAATTTCCGGACAACTTGTTTATAATAATAGAATGGAATAGAACTTATTCGTGATAAAAAACATAGTTTTGAAATATTATATAAAGGTATTTAGTAAATAATTTAGGTTAATTCTAAATTTTTAATTTAAAAACTAATTTATTCCTAAACTATATAAAAAAAAGGCTTGTGGAAAAAATCTTATACCAAGATTGAGTTTATATCATTTAACAAATATGCATAATAATAATATTTTAAGCCTACCACCATAAACACAAGCACTCCTTTTGCCTCCGGTAGTATCTAAATTAGTACCAATATTCACATAATCAGAAAATTTTGTTCCTGTCCACCCTCTCTGAGAAACTTGAGTAAGCCAGTTAAAGTCATAATCCTTGCTTTTAACCTTCGTATGGTGGTATTAAGTCCCTTAATTTTCTTTCTTTGTTTTAATATTGCGTTTTTCAACGCCTTAAAATTCATTTTAGGTATACTGTCACAATCTTCCAAGGACATATCTTCAAGGTAGTTCCTTTTCCTACAACAATTATTTTCCCTTTGTCAACTCCATGCATGGACACACTGTACATTATATTATGTTTACGTAATATAATAAATAGGGTAATCTGTGATGATTATTAGTCATTATTGTTAGCAAAACTGTCAAAAAGTATTTACCTTTTTCCTGATCTTCCTACAGGATGAAGCTTTCCTTTAAAACCTGATTTCAGCCCCACAAGCTCTTCGTTAGATATACTATTTGAAGCCTTTTCTATTTTTTTTAATATCTAAACTTCTGTTTCCGAACCGGTTAAGGTTGTTCAAGATCCTACTGAACTAGGACTTTGATGTTGAACCTTTGAAGTAGATGGGGATTCTAGGCTTGGATGTGAACTTTGTGGGATCAACACTTGCTGATGGTTCGAGGTGGGCTAAAATCATTATTAGTTTATACAGTTATATTAACTGAAACGAACGCTGAAACCTAAGAAACCCTCTTCATGAAAAATATAAAATATATCTATGACTAGGCTGTTTTACCTAGTTTTGCCTGTGAGTTAGGCAAGAATTTAACCTCTAACCTCTTTGGGTTTGATTATAATATACCAAACTACACCATTCCACTAATCTAATCATTTATAAATACTTGTATTGATATTTACTTATGGAGAAGAAGAAATACAACATAAACAATTTAAGTTTATAGATAGAAAAACTTTAACTTACGAGTTGTTTTAATTACAAGTCGCTGGTAAGCAACTAAATTCTTCACTTAAATTACTGCAAGTTGATACTAGAAGCTCCACTACAGGTTTTAAACTAAAAAATAAAACTTATGTTACATATCTCAAAATATATCCACAATTTATTTATATTTGTGTACTTTGTTTGTTTAAAAGTTTAAAGTAAAAACATATTTTGTGGGCCTAGTTACCTGATCTGCAACGGAAGGCACAAATGGTTTCTTTGGAACTGCTTCTTTCTTAAGTATGCGGGAGCCACCTGCCCTATAAGTAAAATCCTGCTCCTCAAAATCCTCACAACATATTATGTCAGCACTCTTCGGAAGGACTTTATCTTAAAGATTTAAAATTTCAAGCCACAGTGCTCGTCTACTAGGGTCAGGGGAAACCTAAAAGTTACGATACGATGAAATCATAATACTAGTTCCCCAGAAAACCAACCTAAGTGAGATTTAATGGGTAAAACAAACAAAAGCCCCAGTTCCTACGCCTATGTTAGTAAACCTAAAGGGGGCATTCCGATACGGGAGACCGCGACAAGCGACCGAGACCGAGCGACAAGCGACCAAAGGTCGCATGTCGCTGCGGCGACCAGTAGCATACAAATACAGAGGACGCGACGTGGCGACTTTGGCTAGGTCCATTTTGTTTAATTTAGTAATTGTGAACGTTTCAGAAAACCATGTCTAACAATCTTAAAGTAAGAAAACATTCATTAAAACGTTTATTAGAAAACGAGGACGAAGATATAATTGTGTTGGCTTTACCGCAAGAAAAAAGACAAAAAATTAAATAAAATACTATCCTTATAAGCCTGGAGAGTGCTGTCATATAATGGTGGGTGATTAGACACTAAATCGATAAACAATTCATCTTCCTGAGTAGAAAACGTCGCCATTCAACCCTCTCTAGGTATAAAATAATTGAAATAAACTATGCAGGTCGCAGCGTATCACTGCTTCCAGAGCAGTGTGGGCGCGCGACCGTTGGTCGCACGATGGCCACGCCTACCGTCTCTGGCGACGTTTCCTACTCGGGAAGATGAATTGTTCATCGATTTAGTGTCTAATCACCCACCATTATTATGACAGCACTCTCCAGGCTTATAAGGATAGTGTTTTATTTAATTTTTTGTATTTTTTCTTGCGGTAAAGCCAACACAATTATATCTTGGTCCTCGTCTTCCAATAAACGTTTTAGTGGATGTTTTCTTACTTTAAGATTGTTAGACATGGTTTTCTGAAACGTACACAATTACTAAATTAAACAAAATGGACCTAGCCAAAGTCGCCACGTCGCGAGCCGCGTCGTCTGTATTTGTATGCTACTGGTCGCCGCAGCGACATGCGACCTTTGGTCGCTCGGTCTCGGTCGCTTGTCGCGGTCTCCCGTATCGGAATGCCCCCTTAACCCCAAACTTGAAATTACCTGTGCAAACTTAGATTTCCACGTGAATAGTCTATTTTTCTGCACACTTGGCACTGTCTGGGCATTTTCTCTTTAAATAGTATCACAAACTGTCACAAAAACTTAGAAAAATACAAAAAACTGGAAAAAAAGCTAATAGCTGTCAACTTCACTTCAAGAGCGAAACCAAAATCGCGGTCATATGGTCATAAAATATCATTCATGCTTGTTGAAGGTTTTGCGTAAATACTTAAAGCGTTGTTGCCGGATTTGTGGAAGAAATTTTTTTAAATCGATATATTTCTTCTAACAGGGCTAATAATGAACAATGTAACATTGCTAATTACCAAAGCCTACCCAATACACTACTTTAAAGAATAATTATCGCCATTTGTTTATTATATTTTGCATAGAACATATGACTGTGGCCTGTTGTTGGCGACACGCCAAATGTAAACAAACTCCGTCCATCCGGTGTTAAGTCGTTGGTTATAACCCATTCCTTTTACAATTCTTACTGCTCGTTTTTGAATCACAAATACTTTTTCTATTAGACTATTGCTACCCCAGAATATTATGCCGTACTTCATTATTGATTCGAAATTCGCTCCAAGAACACAAAACGTATCAAAGTTGTATTTTTTTAAAGCGAATTTTATTAAGGTTAACCTTGCTTAAACCTTAGAGTTTTCAAAAAGTTTTGTGTTTTCTGAAAATGTAATATGTACCCAACAATTTTTATTGATTAAACTCTTAACATGTGTTTTCTTTTTTTGGGCCAATTTCACACTGGAGTCTACTAATTGACTATATAAATAATTACAAGTTTTAAACGATTATAACTTGTTTCATTTAGATTATGGTTGGACCGGATCTGGTTCTCTCGTATGGGCATAAGTGTAATGCAGTTCACGTTTTTGGAATTAGTTCTGTTTTATTTCATTACTAAAAGCCAGAATGAGAAAGTCTTCAAGTAATGTTCTGTGTGTTTTTATATGGTTTTTATTGTAATACGCATTTCAGTGTGGTGTGTCCTTATAATTATTTATTAGTTCAGGATCAGGACTAAGACAGGTTTTTTGCTAAAATGTCCACACAAATAAGTAAAGTCTGGAGTTTTTTTGAAGTACATAAAGAGGAGAAAAATAAAGCAATTTGAAATTTTTGTAAATATATCCTTTCAAGAGATACACCATGCTAATTTAGAAAAGATAAATTATGAATATTAATGGTTACATGTTACATGCAAATAAGTAAGTTTTTCTAAGAACAAATGTTTTCAGTTTTAATTTTTCTAACATTAGTTTTCAGTTTTAAGATTTTTAATAAAAATCAAAATATTACACTTTTGTAGCTTACAGATTTTGTTTTTTTACCAACAAAGTGATGTGCTTAATAGTTTTTAAATAAATTCGGCCGGACTTAACCCCTGATCCTGCCGGAACAGTAGATTCGGTGTTAAGGCCGGACCCGGTACTATTGCCGGAATTCTTTCCCATCCCTAATTTAGATACCCTGTATTTTATGTCAACAGCAGATGTAAAATTAAATTGTCTATCAAATAGCATTTTACATTCCCATATAATGGGAGCCACTGACTCCAATTACACTTTCTGTCTGGTCATCAGTTTTATTTGTATTTTCATATACTTAGTTATATTTAAAAGATTTTTGCAGGTACCTTTGGTACTGATTAACTTACTTGATAGATGATTAATATAATTATAGTTTCCAATGTGCTAAAACCTACAAATTTACATTGACATTGACACATTCAAACCCCTGATTATTACAATTGGCCATCAAATCAGGTAATCAAGAGCAAGAGTAACGGAACTTAAAATTTGTTTAACCATATTATTACTATTATTAGCAGAACACACCTTAACCTAAGTTCTTAGCTGTAGGTATTGTATTAATGACTTAGTTCCAACAAATTTTCCTATTTTCCATAAAAATAAAAACGTGTATAACTGTTTTTTTATTACTAATCTGAATAAACAAGCCTTGGCCAGAAATTAAATTATTTCTTTAAATATATTTTATCAGTTATATTTCTTATTTTAGAGTCATGTTGGAGATATCGACGAAGGGCTTTATTCCAGACAGCTCTACGTTTTGGGCCATGATGCTATGAGGCGTATGGCCTCCAGCGACGTTTTGATCTCCGGTTTAGGTGGTTTGGGCGTTGAAGTTGCTAAAAATGTTATTTTAGGTAGGTGACAACTATTATTTACCTGAAAACATTATGCCGGTCCTTCCAAAGGATTCACTTTTATCACACAGTCTTTAAATGTTTTGTATCATTTACCTTTATAAACAACCTGCTAAGTTTCAACCTTTTATAGTAAACCGTGAACGAGAAACAATATCCGGGTATTAACTTAAGCTCCGGGATATTCAGTTAGGAAATATTTAAAAGAAAACGAATAGTTTGACGACATTTTAGAATAATTAATTTTTCATTCATCATGAATCTTTGAAAATCGCGTTATGGATTATAATTTTTAGGCAAAAATATAATCACTCCTTCAACCTTTAGTAGCATCAAGGATAATATCAAATATAACATACTATGTCAGAGTTATTTAATGCCATTGATTTTACCTAAACTCGTGTTACTAAAACCAAAGTATTTTTTGAAAATAATTTTGTATTCTCCTAAAATAAATAAATTTACATTTTCCAGTGTTTTGACTTGTTCCCAGAACTTTAGTAAAATAAAATGTTTTGCAATTACTTAACTTAATTCTAACTGTAACCAGTCAGGTATGAGTATTTGTTAGGGTCAAAAAACCCAATTTCCCTAATCTAAAATAATATAAATTATATGCTTTTTTTATTATGATACATTATAATTATTAGAAAAATTAAAACCTCTAGAAAAGGATAGGTATATGTAATGCTGTCGTCTGATCAAGTGGCTTGCATTAAAAGAAAGAAAAGATTTCCAGTGTAATGTAAATTATTTTATTTCATGCTGTATTGTAAAACACACCTTTACATATTTGAATTTAGTCCAAAAAATAAGGTTTTACAGCAATAAGTCCGGTAATTTTTTTTTACCGGACTAGTCCTGTAGAAATTCTTTACCGGACTGAAATTTGTAAGTTTTAGTTTAATCAATGTCTAACACACAATGTTTCCACCAGTAAATGTAAGCACTTTTCAAATATACGACGCAAAATAAAACTTCATTATAATTTCAAAACATAATTATAATTTTCAACAGAACAGTATGAAATAAAATATTGTACGTCATTCGTCCGGCAAATCCTTTACAGTATTCGTTTCAAAATTCCAGACTCGGCTCCTTCGTCGCCTCGTCTCGAAACATTTCACTCGTACTGTAAAAGTTGATTTACCGGACTTATAACGTAAATATCTAGTACGTCATTCGTCCGGCAAATCCTTTACAGTATTCGTTTCAAAATTCCAGACTCGGCTCATTTGTCGCCTCGTCTCGAAACATTTCACTCGTACTGTAAAAGTTGATTTACCGGACTTATAACGTAAATATCTAGTACGTCATTCGTCCGGCAAATCCTTTACAGTATTCGTTTCAAAATTCCAGACTCGGCTCCTTCGTCGCCTCGTCTCGAAACATTTCACTCGTACTGTAAAAGTTGATTTACCGGACTTATAACGTAAATATCTAGTACGTCATTCGTCCGGCAAATCCTTTACAGTATTCGTTTCAAAATTCCAGATTCGGCTCCTTCGTCGCCTCGTCTCGAAACATTTCACTCATACTGTAAAAGTTGATTTACCGGACTTATAACGTAAATATCTAGTACGTCATTTGTCCGGCAAATCCTTTACAGTATTCGTTTCAAAATTCCAGACTCGGCTCCTTCGTCGCCTCGTCTCGAAACATGACGTAAATATCTATTACATATGTCTGAAACATTACAATTTTTTTCTATATTTCGATTTCCAAAGGGTGACTAAGATTCATTTTGGGGGGGTGGCGGCTCGAATAGTACGAATCTTGGCTTGAACAAATCAACACGCTTTAAAAACTTTCCGCCGCCTCTGATAAACGATATAAAAATGTGTTTACAAAATCGTTTCTAGGCGAGACGACGTGGGAAGTAGGTGGGGCCGAGAGTACTGCTAATTTTTGAAAAGATTAGACAACAAAAGTCAACTTTTAAAAAAGTTACAGCTAATTTAAAATGGTGCTAGATATTGCTTTTGCCGATCTTTTTGTTAACCGGTTTATTTGATTTGATTATAGGCTAAACCTATAATAAAGAATAAAGCCATTTGATGATTTTTAATGTACAAATTTCATTTTCTAAAAACGTGTTTTTCCCTTCAAGATGGCGACTCGAGGTCGAAAACTTGTATTTTTCATCAGGGTCATTACTTAAACAACATAATATTTTACTACCCCACCTTTTGTAAAGCAAAGCATCCACTGATTGGACATTGGATGTCAGGCGGGACATTTTCGAATAATTACATCGAAAATATCAATAGATATTTACGTTATAAGTCCGGTGAGTCAACTTTTACAGTATGAGTGAAATGTTTCGAGACGAGGCGACGAAGGAGCCGAGTCTGGAATTTTGAAACGAATACTGTAAAGGATTTGCCGGACGAATGACGTACAATATTTTATTTCATACTGTTCTGTTGAAAATTATAATTATGTTTTGAAATTATAATGAAGTAAAACCTTATTTTCTGGACTAAATTCAAATATATAAAGGTGTGTTTTACAATACAGTATGAAATAAAGGTTTTTAACGTATCATTGAAGATTAAGTCATTTTTATATGATATCTTTATTAATAATTATTAACATCATAAACGTACTAAAACCTACATAAAACCTTAGTTACTCATAATACATTAGTTACCATAATTTAATACGTTAGTTACGAAAGCATAATACGTTAGATACCAAATAATATTAGAACTATTTTTCATAAACATGTAAAACAATATTTTGACAGTTTTCAAATTTGATGGATACACCTTTGTCTTTAACGTCCACGATCTTAGGTATGCCCTCTGAAGACTGATTAATGACCGAGAAAGCACTCCTTTCGATTTCGTGCGGTTCCCCAGTGCCTAATCCACTGCCGGAAACATCGCCGATTTGAATTTTGCGAGCAATGGAAACTTTCTTGGTCACACTTTCTTCTAAATACCCTCTAGCAACCTTCGCCGATTCCCATCCACCAAGTTCTTGTAGGTCTAATATATCTCCTCCAGCATTAACAAGAAAATTTGCCGAAGATCTAACGCAGTGACCAGTATACAAATTAGGATTTTCAAGTGAGAGATACTCAGCTATTTTTTGAGGTATTTTAGAGAAGAAATGAATGCCGCAGGGCTGTACCGTACATTTCCCTCTTCTATATGATACAAACAATCTTTGACGAGTGACATGGTCTGGCCTTAACATTGCGTACTTTTTAAATAAAAGCACAGGATTGACTTCGCCGTCAAATATCACAGCGAAAATACGTTTCTTGTGGGTTTTTGAGTCGGGAATAGTAACAATCAGCTTGTCCTCTAAAACGTCAACATCTTTCGTGGTCATCTTCGCTAATTCATTAGTTCGACAGGCAATTCCAATTAAAAAAGCCACTTTCAGGCAGAACACACAAATTCGTTGACTTGTTCTCTTGTAAATACTTTTGATTTTTTTGCTCTATATCCAACATTTTTCTTCTTGATGAAACGTATTAAGGCGCCGTATTTGTCGATTTCCACTCTTTCCTTCAGTTCTAAAGTCGCTCGTAACATGGAATATTTCGGCCATAAGGATGAAGCAGAGTATTCCTCAGAGAGTTTTGCGAAATACGCCAGCAATACCGTTTCTTCTGCACCTTGAACATGTACTTTGTTTCGCCACTCACAAAACTGCCGATATTCTTTTTCATAATGGATTTTAGATTTGTCCGGAAGCAAGTTCAACCTTATAATGTTGGCTGCAGCTAATATATCGTCAGGAATATCAAAATCTTGCATGATTTTAATGATGACTTTTTGAAATGCCAAAATAAAATGACAAAACACCTTGTTTTTATTTTCGCATCGCCGTTGTCAATGATACGATAAAGGTCGATTTATAAAACTTTTCGTCGCTGTTCCCGTTCGTTGTCACTGCTCCCGCTCGTCGCCGCCGTTGGATAGGTATTTATAAAAAAGTCGAACTACGAACTGCGCCGCAATAACAAAAGAAGGTTTGAGGTTGGGAAACAAAGTTAAGAATTGTATTTTATTTTAAAAAGCGTGATGTTAGTACCTTATTATATGTTATTAATGTTTTTTTTTTAGTAAAATCCACAAAACAGCAAAACACTCTAAGTACTCTAACCCTAAAATCTCTTCTTTCAATACTTCAAACCATATGATCGAAAATTTCTTTCTTCTCATTGGCCAGAAGTGGGAACGACGAACGACCAAGGTCAGTGGGAAAGACGCGATTTAAAAATTGGCCAATTCAGAACTACCAACGGGAGCGGTGGCGGCTTTTCTGAACGTATACACTGTTTCCCCTTAGGTTAAATTGCGACGGGAACGGCGGCGACGAGCGGGAACAGCGACGAAAAGTTTTATGAATCGGCCTTAAAGCTTTGAATATAACTCGATTATGAGCGATTTAACACCGTCTGGGACATTGCGGGTGACTCGGCTGTCGCCTCGTCACCTAGCAATGTCCTCGACTATTATAAATCGCATAATAATCTCGTTATATTAATAGCTATTACGCGTGTTCAGCTCTAAACACTAAACATGTGTGTTTTCAGAAGTACGGTATGTAACTTAAGGAGGTGATTCCTTATGATATTCGAAGAGAAAAAGTTCATATGAACATATGTCCGGGAGTTGCCCCGTTTGATATACAGTATACAGTACAGGGTGTTAAAGTTAAAATTGGTTGCAATCGTGCGTTTTATCAGAAGGTGGCCATTTTCAACATTTGCTTTGATTGACTATTGCATTTTTTTTTATCACTATTTAAAAGGTAATTTTATTTTTAATTTAAATGTTTTAATTAACTTTGAAATACATAGGTATTTTTTTGTTCGAACACGAATCATGATGCGAAAACAATTCAGGGAACAAAATATTGTATTATTAGTTGATAAATCCGAAAAAAAATATCAAATTTAGAAAAAGTCAGTGGCGTACATTTTTTTTCTCAATAATATTCGTTAAGGTGCTCCCCGGGACGCCACTGGACTTAACAAATTTAATCTAGTTAAGGCTAATTAAGCCCTTTATCATTATAAATAAGGGTACCAAATTTCAAAAAAATCGCGAAAAAGATATTTAAAAACGATTTTTTTAAAAATGCTTTATCAATAACGGGGCAACTCCGGATACATGTTCATATGAGCTTTTTCTTTTAGAATATCATAAGGAATCACCCCCTTAAATTACCTACCATACTTCTGAAACACCCTGTAGGGTATAACCGGCAAAGAAAAGAGCCTGAAGTGCAGACCTCCTATATCAAAATTTTTTTCCCCCCAATCGACTAAGTGAGGTCCCAGCTTGATATCCCCACTCACGTTCAACCGACCCGAGGGGGGAGGGGGGCAGGGGCCATTGAAATTACGGGATATCGGTTTTTCGTGGATTGCTCCGTCAGTTTTGATCCTACCGAAAAAATTGTTCTTTCCAAAAAGCAAGAGCTTGGCAGAACACGTAAGCTCGTGCAAATCCGAAGTCGATTGGGCAACTTGTTCGCGAAATATAGCGAATTTTCGGTGCGAAAAAAAAATTTCAATTAGTTTGTTCTTGGCCGGTCGTGCATGTAGGGGTTCAGTTAAGGTTTTTTAGAAGGGTGTTTTCATGTTTTTTAAGGGCCCGCTGGGGAGGGATGGTGGGACAATTAGGAGGGGAGGGAGAGCGAAAGTTCAAGATTTCTTAAAACCCCGATAACTCGACTCCGAAGAGGCGTAGCGCAAAAAATTAAACTGCTTTTTTTCGTCTCTTTGCCCGGAATATAATGAACCCTTTCCGTAGCAACGTTCGCGAAAAATCCGCCGCTGGCACGCGAAACAAAAATCTGCGTTTTTTTAAAAATGTTTTATTGGCATGAAGGGAAGGGGTGGGGGGAACAATTTTTATTCGAAAAGATGCCCCTATCTTTCAGCTTTAATTTTCGCCCTTCAAAATCCCGCTGCGATAATTTTCAAGGGATATATGGGTGTTCTAGCTTTCGACTTTGTAACGGGGAAACGGAGAGGAGTGGGGGGTTCTTGAGGGGCTAAAAATGAAGCTGAAACGAGCTCAAGCGGCGCGTGAGTGTGTCATCACTAATGGGTATAAAAGCACCGTACAAATTTATTGGCGTACACGCTGAAAGGGCTAAGAAAAATACACCTAAGAAACTATCTATTTACTCCTATATACTCCAAGTGGCTATCTCTTTTTCGGCCAACTTTAAGAAAAAATTCGATCTATTAGTCTCACAATATCGTTTTCAAGACAAATTTTATTTGAAATCCCTATCTTCACCATGATAAAATGACATGCTATTATGTAAAAACACGTCTTTCGAAATTCCAAACAAAATGACCAAAATCGACCGAATTTCCAAACACTCTGTATCTGAATATAATCTAGAAGGGTCACACAACCTATTCCACCCAATTTCAAATCTCAAATCGCTAAATTCACTTCGTAATCTCGTTACAAAAAGTAGTGAAAATGGGACATTTTGACAGATCGAAAATATAATTAATTCTGGTTCAATTTCAAAGCCGTCTATTCAACATTTGCTGGTGTTTTTCGGTTAAATTTTTGGCATGTTTTCCGACATAAATTACCATTTATCTCCAACTTGAATGATAAAACTGCAAACTTTATGGGGTTATTCGTGTAGGGAAAACATGGAACAAGAAAATAAGCCATAAAACTACCCCCTAAATTTTATTTTGATATTTTTTAAAACCTGTTGAATAAAATTTTTGAAAAAAAAAATCGTAAATAAATTATTTTAAATACTTAAATATCGGTTGGGAAGCACCATTTAGCGTTTTTTCAAGCTCTATTATCCCTTCATCATATAAGACCTAGAGTTTTAAAAAGTTAGAAACTAAATTTTGTACAAACTTATATGTTGATTGATGTTTAAACAAAACATTGAAGAAAAAAATAATTCAAACTCCTGTAGCTCACTCTGTATAAATATTGAAAAAATTTGCAAATAGCCAATCTATGTAATTTCACGAGCTCTTTCGGGACATGAGATAAAATTTCCATTTTCACCCCAAAAGCGATTAATAATTGCGTAAAAATAGGGTCAAAAACAACCATTTTCGATTTTTCTAAAATTCTCCCATTTTTAGTGATTTTAAGACAAAATGAGAGGTTAGATAGATTAAAATATTTGAGTTGGTCAATCCAAATCTTCAAACCGCATTTCGATCAGATTGATGTAATTCGATCTATTAGCCTCCGAACTTACCCGCGTGAGTGCATTTTTTCGACCTAAAAGTGTAAAAAAAAAAAATATTTCTAAATCCTTTTTTAAAAAAACTCTCCAGATTGTTCGAAAGACCATCGTCCTCTATATAAATCCAAAAATATAATTTCAATCAGTCCACCATTAACGTCAAACGAGTCTCCCAATCACAATCCACATAAATTAGGCACTTAAAACGGTCGCCCTATTTTCGCCAAACACCCGGTAGATTTAATTCGTCGATATTTAGATAGCATTTGTCCTTCAAAAAAAAAATCTAAAAAGTTTATCGTTCCAGCGTGTACCGTTTCTGAGAAAATGAAAAAAAACGAAAAAAAGTGCAATTTTAAAAAGTGGGATCCTATACACGAGGAGCAGGGCGAGCGATATAATGAAAGGGAGCTACGTACCGAGCCCACCGTGTTGGAAATAACGGTGACAATGATCCAGCGAGATTCGACGACTTGAACGAAAGTGGAAGCATCTCGTCATTTTCCTCCTTCCTCGAAGTTCAACGGTTAACAGGAAGAAAGAATTTTCCATATCGGTTAACAATTGACCGAGATACGAGGAAGCGAGCATTCAAAAAATATTTCCGAGCGCGCGGCACATACACAGTATTACACAGGCTGTGAACGCGTGTGTGAGTCAGAGAAGAGAGAGAGGAGTAGGGAGAGTAAGCTCCGCCCCTTCCCGCTCGCCGCCGCCCCGGCTGACTAACGCGCCCGCTTGGGCTCGTTTTCATGCTTTTAACTCGCGCGGACGGGCGAAATATGGACCGAATGGAATAAATTTCTTTTTTAAATAAATAGCCAAATGTTTCAGCTTCATTTTTAGCCCCTCAAGAACCCCCCACTCCTCTCCGTTTCCCCGTTAGAGTCGAAAGCTAGAACACCCATATTTCCCTTGAAAATTATCGCAGCGGGATTTTGAAGGGCGAAAATTAAAGCTGAAAGATAGGGGCATCTTTTCAAATAAAAATTGTTCCCCCCACCCCTTCCCTTCATGTCAATAAAACATTTTGAAAAAAATGCAGATTTTTGTTTCGCATGCGTTGCTACAGAAAGGGTTCATTGTATTCCGGGCAAAAAGACGAAAAAAACGCAGTTTGATTTTTTGCGCTACGCCTCTTCGGAGTCGACTTATCGGGGTTTTAAGAAATTTTCGAGGAAATTTTGAACTTTCGCTCCCCCTCCCCTCCTAATTGTCTCACCATCCCTCCCTAGCGGGCCCTTAAAAAATATGAAAACACCCTTCTAAAAAACCTTAACTGAACCCCCTACATGCACGACCGGCCAAGAACAAACTAATTGAAAATTTTTTTTTTCGCACCGAAAATTCGCTATATTTCGCGAACAAGTTGCCCAATCGACTTCGGATTTGCACGAGCTTACGTGTTCTGCCAAGCTCTTGCTTTTTGGAAAGAACAATTTTTTCGGTAGGATCAAAACTGATGGAGCAATCCACGAAAAACCGATATCCCGTACTTTTCAATGGCCCCTACCCCCTCCCCCCCCTCGGGTCGGTTGAACGTGAGTGGGGAAATCAAGCTGGGACCTCACTTAGTCGATTGGGGAAAAAAAATTTGATATAGGGGGTCTGCACTTCGAAATACCCGATATACCCTGCTAAAGGTGAAATAGTTATTTATGATGTGAGTGTTAAAAGTGATGTTTTATTTTGTGAGTGAAAAAGTTTGTGAAATGAGCGGAGCGAATTGAACAATTTCACGAACAAAATAAAATTACTTTTTTAACACAAATATCATACAATGTTTTTTGTATAACTGCCTCATTTCGATAATAAAGTAGGGGAATTTGGAATGACATTAAACTTCAAAATGCATCTGTCATTTAAATAATTGCGTTCTTGTCCAATTTTTGTCTATGTAGTGTTAAAAATATTTTTAACACGCTTCCACCTAAACAATCACTTTTAACACTGTTGACTGTCATTAAAAGTGTCACTTTTAATGGCAGTTGTACAAAAAGTTCATATAAACATGGGTCCGCAAGCCCTTCATTTTTGAGATACAGGGTGTTAAAAAATTTATTTTTATTTTTGTTTTCCGTAAATAATTTTTTAATTAATGTCTATATTTGGACGAAAATTGGTATTGAACAATTTTAAAAACTTTTTTTGAATCAACATAGAAACATTTCAAACGGTAATTTTTAAACAACGAAAAACTAAATCAAAATCACAATAAATATTGAAAATGTCCACCTCCTTGCTGTATGCAATTTTTAACACCCTGTATCTTAAAAATGAAGGACTTATATGTATATTAATATGCTTATATGAACTTTTCACCTTGTAAAAATATCTGAGGAATCGTCCTGAAAAATATCGGACACTTATTAAATAACACCCTGTATATTTAGTATACACAGTGTGTAGAAAGTCCCGGACCGTTCAATTATTTAGAAAATGGCACACAATATAAAAAAACTTCCACTATAAAAGTTGTAGGCCTTAAAAAAATCTACAAAAGAAGACACTGTAATTATTCAGGGTGCCTCAAACAGTCACAAAACTTTGGTTTATTTAAATGGAATAAGCCCTTTTTAATCACTTTTTCTGATTCCTCTAAACATTCTAAACAACAATTATGAAACATGTTATATGGCTAAACCTAGGGATGTAACGGGTAGCCCTTTTTAGGATCCGGCCAAACCGGGTACCCGGTCAATTAAGACCCGGCAAAACCGGGTACCCGGTCTTGCGGAATATTACAGGAAGCTATTGGCAACATCGCGCCGGTAGGCCGCGCGTGCTATCCGTTCCGGGGAAGTCCCATATTATAACACAGGTCTTCGGGCAATAGAACTGTGTGCTTCTAATATTCTAGCTCGTATTATTCACTATTCTGTGTGTTTAAACGCAACACGAAACCATTAATCTACGTACGTATTGTGTCAAAAAGAAAACAAAAATAATGAGTCAGGTTTGGAAGCATTTTTATCTTGACGAAGACGATGGATCAAAGGCAATATGTAATATATGCAATACTAAATTGGTACGAGGTATCGGAAAACAGGCGAGCACATCATCTTTGTGGAAGCATTTAAAATATAAACATTCCCATATTTTAACAAGTTCAGAACGTGGACAAACTGAGGCATCTTCAAGCTCTTCACGGAATTTGAGGCAGCTTAAGATACCCGAGAGTTTAACCAAACTATGGAATTTAGATGACCCGAAAGCAAGAGAAATACATAAATTGATAGGCGAAATGATAGTACTAGACAATTAAGCCCATTTTCGTGGTGGAAAATAAATTCAGAGAGATTTTCTAATCTAGCAAAGCTTGCTAAAAAGTTTCTTTCAGCACTTGCCTCAACAATATTTATAATACTCTGCAGGCCAACATTGATATAGACTTATTTGTAGGTTCAGTTAATTTATTCAAAAGAAGGATCTTGCCAGTAATCTATACTTTATAAACTCTCTTTTACTAGGTTACATAATTTCATGGCTTTACTATAATATTTATTTTTCTAATGCAAATACATTCATGAATTTATATTGTATAATTGATAGCTAAAACATGTTTTCTGCAGAGTTCGTTATTATTATTACTTCACTTCTTACTTGGACTATTGGTTTTTCTTATCTTCTTCTAAAAAAATGCTTGCAAACTTATGTTGTGTATTTAATAATTAATATATGTATCTGTGCTGTTGTCAATTTATGGTGAATGTGTGATTTTCCCCATAAAGTGCACTGATTGTCTAAGCTCTGAATTGTCAAGTGTTGGTTAGTGTTACGTTGCATGTTTTTGCTTTATAAAAAGTTTTGTTTAGGTATAGTATGCATTAATTGTCTTTTATTGGAATTTTTCTGTTAGACAATAAAGAATTGAATTGAATTGAATTGAATTGAATATTTAGTGAACGGTTGTTTTCAGAAGCGGGTAATATTTATGAAGAAACCCGAAACCGACTATCCTCTGAGAATGGTAAATTGTTAATTTATCTTCATCACAATTTGCCATTAATTGATTTTAGATATTAAATGATTTATTTAAATTTAACAAAGTTTGTTGTTATAACCTTTTAAAATCTGTTTTTTTTTATGTATTTTTTATCATCACAAAAATACACTGTTTCAGTTCTTTTATGTTTTATTTTACCAAAAACAGAAAACAAAATAAAAACCCGGGTACCCGGCCGGGTAACCTGATACCCGGCGAAACCGGGTATCCGGCGGGTAGACCGGGTATCCGTTACATCCCTAGCTAAGCCCATTAGTTTAAGAAATAACTTGAGTTAAAGGACATAAATATAACAGGTAAGATATTACCTACATTTTGCATTTTTACAAGCTGGTACCAGAATGTTTTGCGTCACTGTCATATTAATTTCTGAAAATGTCTCTCAACGAAAGGGAACGTATAACTTTACTAATGATCAGAGGTTCTGGAGACCGACAAAGATCATTTACCGAAACAAAGCAATTTTTCAATATAACTTTTCCAAACCGACAGCCTATATTAAAATCTACAGTTCAGTTGTGAAAACAGTTCAAAGATTCGAGGAAACCGGGTGTTGCAGAGATAAAGTTCGTCCCGGAAGACTAAAATCGGCAACTAGTGATGAAAAAAAAAAATTAGAGACATTACTTCATTTCGTTCAGGATCCACATTTGTCGTTGAGAAAAGCTGCTACCCAAGTTGATGTATGTTTTAAATCAGTTGAAATTATTTTGAAAAACAGTAATTTTTACCCCTATAAAATAACTTTAGTCTAGGAATTATCAGGAGATGATTTCGAATGTAGAATGGAATTTTGCGAAGTCATGATGCAAAAACAGGAAGAAAATAACAATTTTTTTAATCAAATAGTTTTTTCGGATGAGGCAACATTCATGTTAAACGGGAATGTCAATCGACATAATTATCGTTACTGGGCTGATCAGGAATCCACATTGGATGAGAGAAACACACACTCAACACCCCCAGAAAGTAAATGTGTGGGCCGGTATTATTGGCAATAGATTAGTGGGACCTTTCTTTATAGAGGGGAATTTGAATGCAGAATATTATTTCCACATACTGCAAAATCAAATTGTGCCAGCAATAACCAATACAGTAGGACCACTATTACGACATACGTGGTTTCAGCAGGACGGAGCGCCTCCTCATTTTGGGCGAGCTGTAAGAGTTTACTTAAATAATACTTTTCCTAACCGCTGGATAGGGCGAAGGGGCCCCATAGAATGGCCCACTAGGTCGCCAGACTTAACGCCCCTTGATTATTTTCTCTGGGGACAACTAAAGAATAAAGTGTATGTGACAAAACCTGCAGATCTGAACGAATTGAGAAGAAGAATTATTGAAGAATGTGAATCTATTAACCAAGAAATGTTACAAAACGTCATCGACAAATTTTATTATAACCTAGCCCATTGTCATACTGTGGGAGGGGGACATTTTTAACATATAATTAAATAACGACTTACTTAAATTTATTTTCGTTCTTGTAAATTTGTTAATAATTTTACTGCTTGTATTTAATTTAATTGTTATTAAATTTTTGACAAAACTTGCGTGGGTACATTTACTACAATTTTTATGTTTTTTTACAGTTTTAACGCAAAACGTTCTGGTACCAGCTTGTAAAAATGCAAAATATAGGTAATAAAATAATAAATTATAACTAAGAAACGGTGTGTGAACATCGTTAACCTATAATTGTTTTTTTACCAGCATTTTTTAGTAGCTACAGTTAAGTATGTCGAGCTATATCTGGCCGGTGGACGATTACTGCAGCGTTAGCTGCTGGCCGGTGATTAAAGACTGTACCTCTAGAAACGGCTTGTTGCCGAGAAAGGGAGCCTTGAACGAAATAAAGGATGATCTCAGTGACGTCGACGGTGGCCCAGAAACTGTTTGATATTCGGATGGATTGAGGCAATAACCTTGAACCAAAGAATTGGCATCATAGTCTCGCGGACACGGGTCTGATGCTGTCTCGGATGGTTCGAGGGTCCCCGCGACATACATAACTCTCTTAGCTGCACACAAATGTATTTAAAGGCGGGCTAGCCAAGGTGTGTGATGAGCAAAGAGACGTTTTAAACAACAAGACCTTAAAAATACTGTGCCGAGAATACCATCTATCGATTTATACTATGATTCGGAACCCACGTTAAACTGTAGGGCCCGTCTAGATATTACACATACATTAAAACCGGGTCGGCAAAAAGGGTCTTAGCTGGCCTACTTGCTTGGCGTCAACCCTTCTCGTACACTTCTACTACTACTACTACTATTGATAAATATTATCTTACCTGTTGTATTTATGTCCTTTAACTCAAATTATTTCTTAAACTAATGGGTTTAACCATATGGCATGTTTCATAATTGTTGTTTAGAATGTTTAGAGGAATCAGAAAAGGTGATTAAAAAGGGGTCATTCCATTTAAATAAACCAAAGTTTTGTTTACCATGACTGTTTGAGGCATCCTGTATAATTACAGGTATCCTAGTTTTATAGAATTTTTTAAGGCCTACAACTTTTATACCGGAACTTTTTTTATATTGTGTGCCATTTTCTAAATAATTGACCAGTCCAGGACTTTTTACACACTGTGTATAAATACCGGGTCCGCCAACGAAGCGGGGACGGAAGATTACATCGTTATCGAAGAACTTATCAAAAATACTGAAAGAGCATGAGGTCTTGAATAAAAAGTGGCATATTTTAAAAATATTTTACATTATACAGGGTGGCTCAAAAAAGTGGGTCGAACAACACTTGTATTTTTTTTTAATGAAACACCCTATATCTTACACTATTTTTGGATTCTACATGAAATAACAATTATTTTTCAATAGGTCCATTATAAGTCTAAACTTAATAGTTTCCGAGATATCGACTTTTAAAGAAAAATTACATTTTTGAACTTTGACAGCTTCTAGCTCTTTAATGGTACGTCTTAGAGCAAAACGGCATACATGCCCCTATCTTACTTTTTTACTATCTCCCCAAAAGTGTAAACTTTTGTTAAGCCGGATATAACTGGAAAGCCGGAAAGATGGTACTTCCGGTTGGTTTAACCGGAAATTTGTATTTTTAGGACGATAATAAAGAAGAAAGATAGGGACATGAAAGCCGTTTTGCTCTAAGATATACCGTTAAAAAGCTAGAAGCTGTCAAAGTTTAAAAATGCCATTTTTCAAAAGTCGATATCTCGGAAATTATGTTTAGACTCGTGCACTTATTAAATAATAATTGCTATTTTATGTAGAATTTAAAAATAGTATAATATATAGGTTTTTCCGTTGTTCCATTTAAAGAAATAGAAGTTTAGTTCGCCTCACTTTTTTGAGCCACCCTTATGTAAAACATTTTTAAAATATGCCACTTTTAATTCAAGGCCTCATGCTGTTTTAGTATTTTTGATAAGATCTTCGATAAGGATGTAATCTTCCGTCCCCGCTTCGTTGGCGGACCCGGTATATAGTTTCCTACTCTATAATAACCTTTTATAATTAGTTTCATACCTGTTGAGTTTGTTAATAAATAAATAAATAAATATTTTACTAAACCGTTTTCTTCCTTTCGTAGGTGGTGTAAAATCTGTCACCCTTCACGACGACAAGGCAGCGTCAATCACTGACCTCAGTTCTCAGTTTTTCCTCTCCGAAGACGACATCGGAAAGAATCGCGCCGAGACGGTTTGCAAAAAGTTATCCGAACTGAATAATTACGTGCCTACTCGCGCTCATACTGGCGCTCTAGACGAAGACTTTATTAAAAAATTCCGGGTCGTCGTCCTGACCGCCTCGACTCGCGCCGAGCAGCTGAGAATCAGTGAAATTACCCATGCGAATGATATCGCTTTGATTGTCGCCGATGCGCGTGGACTGTTCGCGCAGGTGTTCTGTGATTTCGGCGACGATTTTACGGTGGTGGACACCAATGGGGAACCAACGGTATCTGCTATGATTGCTGATATTAGCACTGATGAGCACGGTGAGTAGTATTAATATTTATTGATATACAGTGAAATCTCCCTTAGAGGCGGACACCAGCGGGACCAACTGAAAGTGTCCGTTCAAGAGAGGTGTCCGCCTAAAAGAAATGCAAAAAAAAATCGTTTTTCTTTTTAATGAAAACTGTAATTAAAGAAATTGGAACATTTAAAATGTAAATGTCTTAAACTTAAACTTAAAACTTAAGGAAAAAATAAGAATATGTTATCTTGCAAAATATAAAAGAATATGTATAGTAATCCATAAAGTGAAATGAAATGTCACTTTAGTGACGCAAGAATTGGTATATTGTTGTTGGTCTTGTTATCCTTTTCACCAATAATACGACGCCAGTGTAACGTTTTCCCTAAATTATTCTTGGGTGCCAGTATCCACCATAGGATAACCTAAAATAAACTGCGACAAGGCAACCTATCCACCCCTTACTCTCGCAACCCTACGCCCTGGAGGATGTACATCAGACAACAGTCCCTAAAAATGACCTATGTTGTGCTGCCTGAAAACTCACCCCTTAGCTAGCTCGACTCAGGGTAGGTTCGCTATTTTGTTTCTAGATTGAGCGGTCTAGCACTCTTATATAAGTAAGTTAAAGTCAAATCCTGAAGGCGTCACCTTAGTTTTATTTTACTTAAAAGCCTTTAAATGTTCTAGTGTTTGGCCTTCGAGAAAAGCAAACTAGGAAAAAAAAACAAATATGTCACAATCGGTTTTCAATAGCTTCTTATAAGCTCTCATTCACTCAAGTCCCTCAAAGTCGCTGTCTTAAATAAAAGCCACATTTAGCAGAGGCCAATACAAATATTTATTTCTTATGTCGTGTTAGGCCCTTGGCTACTTGGATTTGTAAATGCAAGCTCCTCTTACTTTGGTGGACAATAGGTACTAGAAGTTAAAAGATAGATAAGTGAAATGTAATAACAAAGTGGTAGTATTAGATTTGACATAAAAGTTCTGAAGGTTCAAATTACAAAGTTATTAGAAGAATAAATAAAAGTCAAACCCTATTTGACAGGGTCTTGCACAAGACGGGAACTGTCAGACCTACCCATAAGAAAAAAACGACTGTTTGGTCTGATCTGGTAGCCACATAGACCTACATCCAGGACATTGCCTCAGACTTGCAATTTCCGCAAGGTCTGTGCAAGAACCTCTCACAACTAACTAAATTTACCATAAGAGCATTCTTAAAGTACAATACAAAATCTTACAAGTACCTGTGGTTAAAATGTTAAAGTTACAAGTGTTAAATTTAGAAGAAACAAATGGCGTTTAGCCGGGAAACAAAAATATTTACTTTATAATAATAAATTGTAACTATATTTACAACAAAATTACCTGTAACAGACCACCTAACGTTTTAAAATACTAGAGGCTCTTGTGACGTCTTAACGCTATGTCGACATACGCTACACGTTTACAATGCACAAGCTCTGTACATAACATGGGTGCAAAACTTTACCAAAACACTGTATATCGAACAATACGCAAATGCAAAATATTAGGATTTTAGGTTGACTACTTTTTAAAGAGAAATGATCACAGGGTAATGATGCTTAGCTGAAAGTTTATGTGCTACCCATAGTTCATGGAGTCTCGATCTTCATTAAAACTCACACACATGGTCTTTCAAATAGCTAACGTGGATACTGCTACACTGCTAGACTCCAAAAATTCAAACAGTACATGGCAACTGGCACGTCTCGCGTCCAGGCAGCTCCAATAAAAAACTAGTACTCCAGTTTGAACTTAGACTTTTAGCCCCTACCAAAAAAATATCCTCAAATAATTAACGAGGGTTCCAATCTACAGAATGGCGTCTAGGACCTTGCTAAAGTTGATGGAAAAGCATTTTTAATCGGTATTCTGCGCAAAGAATACGCAAACTACAAAGCCATATCCTTTTTTTAAACCATTTGTGGATGTTTTATTGGCACCACATGGCCTTCCCTGCCCAAGAAAACTAAAATTCGGGAGCTACATCCACAAACGTGCTTTCCTTCAAGCGTCTATTGTCGTGGAGCCGCGGTAAACGCCAAGAGAGTTTTATAGCTCAGAAAAGAACAATTCGTTGCAGGTGTAAATTACACCCACAAATGTCATGTAGAACTTTTTTTTATAAAACTAAAAATCTTAACAGCACCTTCTTTAGGGTCAGTCCATATCAAATCAACCAAATATAACTGAAAATTTTACCACATCATTTCCGATTTTGATGATTTTTGGTATAGTTGTTCTATCAATCAAAAAACTTAAAAACCCAAAATTTGAGATTTTTTCGGACAAGCAGTTTTTGTTAAATAATTTTTGAAATTTGATAAATCTGTCAAATTCGCTCTTACAAACACATACAAAATTTGCCATAACTTAAAAAGTACTCTTAAGAGAAAAGTGAATGAGGGCTCATTTTAAAGGTCTAGTAAAGCCCTTTTATATGAGGTGTCACATGACCTATTAAAAAAAAATTATATACATGGTTCCTAAAAAAAAAATTGTTTTTTTAAAATCTCAAAAGGGTCATTTTTAATTTTTTTCAAAAAAATACATGTTTTAGGTAAGAATGTTACTTAGTTATGCACAAAATTTTGATTTGGAGAAATGTTGGGTTCATGGTCAAACAAAAAAAAATAAACGGGATGTTCTGTAAAAAATGCAATTTTTTTCGATTATTTATTAACAAAACTTAAAAATATACAATATACCTAACAAAAATGAAATGTTATTATAATTTGTTGAATTTTCTGTTAAGGATTTTTGTAGAATCTGATATTTCCTCTTTGCTTAAAGTGTAGGTCCTACCAGTGGCGGTGTTAGGTTCAACTTTTTTTAATTTTTTTTTTTGTTATACTTAAAACGGGTGTCGGTATTATCCTGAAGGGATGGTGAGATAAAATGAGAATTTAATGTATATATACCAACTTTACCCTTTTTAATTTCCCAAACTAGCTCATCAGGGTGGGTTCACTGGATCTCATATCTGGTCCTGTCCAATACCATGATGCTACTACAAAGCATTACTACCATACTTACTTCTTACAGACCATGGAACATCAAGTTACAATCTATAAAGGGCGCCAGACAGTTTTTACTATAAGCAAAACTGCCAAAAAGAATATAAAATATAGAGCCAAAGACCACAAATAGGCAAATCAAACACAATATAAGGTTGACTGGTTTATTTTAATAAAAAAACTACCCTGTAATTGGGTGAAGCCCTTAAATAATAGGGTGTGATTTAGATGGTCATAAGATTAATACGGCCAAGTACAAACTAGGAATTCTCAATTCCAAAGTAACAGAAATGCTCTATGAGCAATATTTCAAGTAAAGTGTTAATAAATTATTAAAGTAAATATTTCAACCTGGTATACTCAGCGCAGTGATGTCGACATTACCTTACAAAATGCTGGTACCTTACAGCATTATAACAGCATGATAATTAAGAAAAAAACAGTAAATTGATATAAATAAAGGTAATGATTTAGAGGTTCATAAAATAAATTAAGGAGGTCTCAGCAGTCTAGGTTAAGCTTGCCTTCAGCCACAAGAAAGCTTACAAGGTATCTCCACCAAGAGATGTAAAATTTAATAAAATAGATAAAGAGTAAAAGGCCTTGGCAAACGCTTAGACTAGTCTGTCTGAGACTGTAAAAGTTATATCACTGGTATTATTTTAAAAACTTATCTGTCGATGAAAATGAAAAGTCCAGGTACTCGATAGACTGCTACCAGGCCAAGGAAACTGCAGGTTGGATCTACTAGCAAAGCATAATAATCAATATGCTATCTATAATGGGTCCAAAAACCCATAGGTGACTTCAAACAGGCAAACGTCCAAATGTTCCGAAATGCCTTGGGTTGGCTTTTACGCCAAAAAAATGTACCCAGACTAAAAACCCTAAGGAAACATTGTTTCCATTAGTAAAATAATCTAAACCAGAAAACTCAGAAGGCAAAGTTTACCCTTTAAAATAAAAGACATGCTTTTATTTTAACCTCAAAAAAAAATCTTTAAAAAAACTCAAGGTCGACACATGGTCAAACCCAATATATCTACATGAAATTAAGGTAAATTTCACCTCAAAGTATCAATTTTCACCAAAAATTTAATTATAGAAAAATGCAAAAAAAAGAACCAAACTTACCTCACAATACCATGGAGGGCCAGAGAAAAACGTGTCGCAAAGAAGGCCGATGTTCCGTAGCCTCTACGTGAATAAAATCCGAGAAACTCGCTAATCAATCCATACTAACAAAACCTACATAAAGGCCAAATAGGATTAATTAAAATTGAAGTTCAGCCAACATATCCGCTACACAGCGTGAATTTTCCGAAGAAATTCGTCTGTTGATCTGACTTCTTTCACGTCTGGACAAAAAGTAAAATGGAGATCCTCCAAGGGTTTAAAGAAAACGAAGGAGTGTCAAAAGTTGATTGACAAGAAATTCGCCACAGAATCAAGCCTTAGATGTTCACCAGGTTAGAGTGCAATTCTACTCTAGGTCAGTAGGCTAGTTGCGGAGTGTACGAATGAGAACAGACCTACGCCCACCCTATCGAACTGTATCGACGCATAAAATAAGTCTATGCAAACGGCCAAGCGAATAAACGGTCCGAGCGACGTACCAATAAAAACGACCAAACAGCTGACTGGCAAATTTCATATGTAAACAAATTCAAATCTGGTTTTACAAATGTATTACGATGGATTAAAAAGAAATACGAAGCAAGAGAAATCACGATGGATATCAGAAATAATTAGCCATAACTGATTACCTGAAAAATTTAGTAAGGAATGACCGAAATACAAGGTATGCTTGCAACAATACATAGTTAACAAATTCCAGACCATTACACCACTCCCCTACCAAAAAAAAAATTACCCCGTAATTTTCCCTAAAACCTAAATTACCAAAGTAGAGAAAACAGGTGTATTACTAAGTGAAAACTGACCTCAAGGTGAAAATACCCCTAATAAAAAATATTACTATCTAAAAACCAAAAATATTCCAACGTACATCTCACAGGAAAAGACACCAGTGAAGTTCCCAAGGAAAGAAGTAAATGCTTCAGACTGCCACCATGGTTAAACGTGTCCTAGGTAAAAACAAAACAAATAATAAGAAAATAAAAGAGAACGATGTTAATGTGAATTTGAACGTTAGCTAAAATTGCGTTGACATCCAGATCAGTGTGGAGCAACCTCGTATCATAGCCTCAAAATGACAAGTCTGAAAAATAAACCACCAACCCGAAGCAAAATCAAAGATATCCCCCCATGGGGTGTAAGCTGAAAGGTGGAAGAAAAGGATTAAAAATCAAAAATAAAACTAGGATAACCCAAGAGTCCACCGTACAAATGGGAGTGAATTGTAGTACTCACCAAACTAAAGAATACTAGGAAGTATTGTAAAAAATCCAAAAAACTAATTTTAGGGTGTTCCGAAAGGCGGCACTATCAAAAATCCTCCAAACTCAAACGAAAAGGGAGCTCAGGACCCATACAGTAGTACGACCCAGCTTGTTTCCCGAGAAAGCTAAGTTCCGGAAGCCCAAGTCAATACCCCCCATACAGACCCCTTCCAATTTCGGTTCTAACCTAAGTTAGAGATGAAAATGGAGCTATTTAATACCCAACGCCCACCGGCCTGTAAAACAAAAATACAATTTTAAAAATCCTTAGCACTATCTGTAGTGTAAGGACCAAACAGACTAGTCGAACTAATCGTCTCATACTAGGAGAAATCGTCAAAATCGGTATAACTTATCTTAAAGCATGTAACTTCATAATTCAAAAACTGCAAGAGAGTTACCAAGAGAACCTAAATATGCACAAAAACGAAAGAGAGCCAAAGGGTTGTTCAAAAATTTACCCACCGCTAAGGGTAGTTAGCTGAAGACTAACATCCTAAAACCAAAAACTCTAACGAAGTCTCACCACATGTCGTATCTGCACTTATCCCATTTCACGCTAAGATAATTGCCAACACGCCGTAGGCTAAACCGCAATTAGAATCTACTTTACCAAAACCCAAAAATTCCAAACAAACCAAAACGGTGGTAACAAAAGTAACAAGGCAGCTGAAGGCTATCCTTAATACAGCATTTTCAGTGGGTCCTACCACAACTAGTGCTCAGTGCAGGATAATTCTTTGATGTAATTCCAGCAGTGTCTATACATCCATCCGTATCGCGCCATGATAAATGTCTAGATACTCTGCAGCCCATCACCGCAGGGCTGAACAACCCAAAAAAAACAAAAAAGTTATTCAGTTACTCTCCAGTAGGAGCGTAATAAGGTTTCAAGTCCTGCACGTGCCATCTTCCCTTGGATTTGTTGTCCTTGTCCACCAACTCGTACACACAATAACCACATTTCTTTTTGACCTTATAAGGCCCCTCGAATTTACCAGCTAACTTAGCAGAAAAATAGTTACCAGCATCTGACAAGGCATACAAGCGTTTCCAAACTAAACTACCAACAGGAAAATGAACATCGCGACGTCTTAAGTTATATTGATCACTATTCTTTAAATGTGCTTTCTCTAGTTTCTTAGCTACAAAATTTCGCAATTTATCTAACCTTTCTACTTTCTGAACTACTCTATCTTTAGGAGGTTCGTTGTCATTAACCGAATCGTTATCTGAATTATGTATATCGTCTAAGATTGTCGCCCTCTGATATTCGCTACCGTGTAGAATCATTTCGCAACCAAAATTGAGAAAATAGGGAGTACGGCTAGTGATTTGGTGCACGGACGTATTTACAGCGCACTCAAGAGACGTTAGATTTTCGTCCCAAACACGTTGAGTGTCTGTCACGAACGCAGAGATCATAGTTTTAAGCACTCTATTGACACGCTCCGTTAGATTTGGGGGTGGATAATAATTAGGGTTAAAAAGTATTCTAGTGCCATATTTTTTTGTTAACTGATCAAAATTGCAACCTTTAAATTGCTTGCCATTGTCACAACGTATAACTTCAGGTACGCCAAAACGTAAGAAAATTTGTTCTTCAACAAGTTTGACAATAGTTTGTGCGTTTGCGCGCCTAATAGCAAAGAAACGATTCATTTTACTAAAAGTGTCCGTAACAACAAAGATGTGCATATTGCCTTGCTTAGTCTTAGGAAGTGGTCCAAATAAGTCCATACTAATAATCTGCCAAGTACGATGCGCAGCAACAAAACCACCCATATGACCAGCTGGAAGCTTTTGCTCAGGTTTGACGCGTTGACAAGTCAAACATTCCTTGACATAACGTGCAACATCCGCTTTAAGACAAGGCCAATAATAAAGTCTAGAAACCTTATAATAGGTTTTATGAACGCCAAAATGTCCACTAGTCGGAGTGTCGTGACAAGAATAAATAACTTCCTTGCGTTTCTCCTTAGGTATCACCAACTTCCAATACTCAGCATCTTCTCTCAATTCGGGAACCTCTAGCTGAACATACTTAAAAATTTTGCCATCACTGACTCGCCATTGTGGATAGGATAAAGGATTTTCCAAAATACGCTTCCTAAGTTTAATATACCACTTGTCCTTAATATCCTGAAGCTCAATGTTTGAAGTTTCCAATTCACCGCTAGTCTCTGGAACAGCTCTAGACATCAAATCTGGTCCACAATGATCACGACCCTTCCTATGAACGACATTATAATCAAACTGCTGAAGGCGAAGTGCCCATCGACCGAGACGACCTTGCGGATCCTTCAAATTATCTAACCACTTCAAACTATAATGATCCGTAATAACAGTAAATCTTGTATATTCTAAATAGCAACGTAACTTTTCAATGGCGAATAGTACTGCAAGCAGCTCTCGTTCAGTAGCGGAATACAATCTTTCTTGACGACTCAGAGTCCTTGAAATATAGCAAATGACATGTTGTACTGGACTAACAAAGACAAAAGGTCTTTGACTTCAATTTCCTTTTTAAAGTAATTACGATAGTTGCATACATCAATTATTATTATCCAGCACAGCGCTTTTAGGAAACCAATAAGTTGTTTAATTAGTATAAGCAATTTTAACTATACTTTGCATATGCTATCGTAGCACTTTTGTGGGCATTGACTTAGATTTACTGAATAGACGATAGACGAAGTTTGATGTTCAATCTAACAAGTTGTTTGTTTTTACCCCTATCCTTGCGAACCAATGAAGGGTGACTACATGGCGATCCTGCCAGTCCTTTAACAAGTTTTACTATTTTACGTGTGTTGGGTGCAATAAGTGATTAAGTGATGCATAAGTAACAAAAAACAATATGGGTAAATCGCAAAGTAAAGAAGAAATTGTAATTGCTCAAGCGGGCAACAGCGGTGGTCAAACTACATCACAAGGTGCGTCGATATGGGAAGTTGCGATTTTACTAAGTGTTGCAATAGTTGTGTTCCTAATCATTGCATACTGTTATCAACAAATCAAAAAGAATTTAACCAGAAAAATTAGAAGAGAAATCACCAGAAGCCAAGAACTTGTGTAGACAGCCATCAACGATAGGTGCTACCAGCTGTTACCAAACCGGGGCTGGCATCGAGGGAACGAGCTAGTGTAGGCGCAATGCCGCTAGTTCGCACCGTTGGAAATAAGCTGACAGAAGGCAGACAACAGGGACAGGATACAGTACTATAAGGATATGAGGTTAGATTGTGTTGATTTTTTTTATTCTGTACTTACATTTTTTTTTGGGCTCTGTTTTTAAATATTAGGATATATATAAAATTTATAATGTTAGGCAATGAGCGCCGATATTAGTGACTTTAAGGAACTGTACGAAACTACAAAAAAATTCTATAATAATATTACTAGAGATCCTCTTGAAAGAAGGGAAAATGCTCAAAGGGTTAATAAATTATTGTTAGATGTAGGTTTATTGGACACTAAATATTATAAACTTATAGAAGATTTTAAAAAAGTTTCTAGTGACGAAAAAGTAAGCAAAGCAGTTGAGACTTATGCGAACGAGATTCAAAAAATTATTGCAAATTCGCGGAAAATTATTTTAGACAGATTAGACAAAATAGGAGAATCTAGTAATAATAGCGATTCCAACATGACCGATAAATTCGATTTAAAAACCGCGGCATCCTTATTACCAGCTATGGATGGTAGTGAGGATTCCACAAAACAACTAATAGATGCAATCGAACTTTACAGTGAATTACTAGACAACAACAGCCACAAACTCTTAATTAATTATGTACTTAAAACTAGACTCTCTCAAAGCGCGAAAATAAGACTAGAAAAAACATACGCGACTGTCAATAATCTAATTTCAGATATGAAAATTCATTTATTAACCAAAAAGTCTGCTGCTGCTTTGGCTACTGAGTTACATTGCGTTAGGCAAAATGGAAAAACTATCGACGAATACGCTAGAAATATTGAAGAATTATTTACAAACTTAACTATTACTCAGGCCGACGGAAACGATAGCAGTATTCCCATTTTGCGCAGCGTAAATGAAAAAATAGCTATAAATGTTTTTGCAAATGGATTGAAAAATAGTGAGCTACGCACGGTAATAAAGGCTAGAAATTATACGTTATTAAAAGATGCTATAATAGGGGCTAAGGATGAAGAAAAAATTAAAAATTTTAACCCGATATCAACCACATTTCACATGCAAACGCAAAATAATACGCGAGGTTATCGAGGAAGATTTAACGTAAACAGGTCAAATAATAGAGGTAGAGATTTTAATTTTCAAAGCAATTCAAACGGTAGGCACTATGTAAACAATAATCAGCGAATATTTAATAACAATCATTATAGAGGTCAAGGCCGCGTTGCATCTCGAGGCACATCGGGAAGGCCGTTTCGCAGCCATTCAAATTTTCGCGGACATCGACAAAATAATTATAGGGGTCAACAAGCGACTTACGTTACAGATGTTTCAAACGATTTCAGCGAATGCCCTAATAACACAAATTTAAGTACCGGATCAAGTAGCCAAAAATTTTTTCGTCCCTAAAGAAAATGATCATGTAAACAATAATGTAATAAAGAATGAATGTGATTACAATGCAATGAATGAGTGTGTAATTTTAAACTTAAATGGTATGAATTTTGTGCAAGTAAGATACCGAATGGAAAACATGTTATTTTTATTAGATACAGGAGCAAGTATAAGTGTAATTTTTTCAGGAAGTATACATGGAAATGAACGAATTGATAAAACAAAAAAGACTAAAATCGTAGGTGTAGGTGGATTTACTTATTCCTTAGGAGTAGCGAATATTTTATTTTCTTTAAATAATTACGAAATTCAGCATGTATTTTTAGTAACAGATAAATTTAGTTCAGGCATTCATGGTATTTTAGGTTCAGATTTTTTTTCCAAATATGGGGCAAATATAAACTATGAAACATATTTATTTTCGTTTTGTATTTTTAATAATAAGGTAAATGTACCTATGATTTCCAAATATGATTCTTGCATATCATTACCCCCCCGAAGTGAGGTAATAACATATTGCGAAATAAATAAAAGTGGTGAATTCGTTGTTTTGCCAGAAGAGCTATGTGAGGGTGTACTTGTTGCAGGAATTGTTGTATCATCTTACAATGAAAAAATTGCTGTAAGAATTGTGAATGTTAACGAGCGTGAAGTACAAATTAGAAATTTTAAACCACGTTTACAATGTGCATCAGATTTCGGAATTTATAACTTTGACAAAACAGGCAATTTAGTTATAGACCGAATTGACAAAATATTGGATTCGATAGATATGTCTACACTAAATATAGAAGAAAAACTTTCTATACAAAAAATATGTGCTAAATACTCTGACGTTTTTCATTTAGAGGGCGATCCACTTACTGTTACCAATCTTTACAAACAAAAACTTCAATTAAAAGACGATGCAGTACCTGTATACGTTAAACCCTATCGATTACCGCATGCGCAAAAAACCGATATAAGTAACCACGTTAATAGAATGCTTAGAGAAGGCACTATAGAAGAGGCAAAAAGCGAATGGAATTCGGCTATTTTAATCGTACCCAAAAAACCTGATAGTTCCGGGATTAAGAAAACTAGACTTGTGATTGACTATAGATTAGTCAACCAGCGGGCCCTAAGGGATGAAAAGTTTCCCTTACCTTGTATTGCGGAAATTTTAGATTCTTTATCTGGCGCCTTGTATTTTTCTCATCTTGATTTATCACAAGGGTATTATCAATTAGAATTAGATAAAGCCAGCAGACCGTATACCGCATTTACTACAAACGAAGGTCAATATCAAATGAAAAGATTGCCAATGGGGCTCAAGGTTAGTCCTTCTATATTTTCTAGACTTATGACGGTAGCAATGTCAGGATTAAACTATGAAAGCTGTTTTATTTATCTTGATGATCTCATAATATTCGGAAATTCATTACAAAATCATAACATAAATCTTATCAAAGTTTTACAACGACTTAGAAAAGTTAATTTAAAACTCAATCCAAGCAAATGTGATTTCCTTAAAAAAGAAATTTTATATTTGGGTCATATTATTTCATCTGATGGAATTTCTCCAGATCCAGAAAAATTAAAAGCAATTGTTCAATATCCAATACCTCAAAATGCTGATGAAGCAAAACGATTTGTAGCATTTGCAAATTATTATCGAAAATTTATTAACAATTTTGCTCAAATTGCCCAACCACTTAATGAATTATCTCGAAAAGGAAAAATTTTTGCATGGACTGAGAAATGTCAACTTTCTTTCGATAAACTGAAACAAGCTATCACTAATCCGCCCTTGCTACAATATCCAAATTTTTCAGAAAATAACACTTTTATTCTTAAAACTGACGCTAGCGGGTATGCTATTGGCTCTATTTTGTGTAATGGTAACGATAAACCTATAGCTTTTGCTTCTCGAGTTTTAAATAAAGCGGAACAAAATTACTGTACTATAGAAAAAGAGTTACTAGCAATAGTATGGAGTGTTAAACATTTTAGACCATACTTGTACGGTAAAAAATTTCAAATTTTTTCAGATCATCGTCCCCTTATATATTTATTTAGCATGACTAATCCATCCAGTAGATTAACGAAATTTCGTCTAATTTTAGAAGAATATGACTTTATCATACACTACATTAAAGGTTCTCAAAATGTTAACGCAGATGCTTTATCGCGCATTAAAATCGAATCAACAGAACTTAAAGACATTACTGCAAAAGTAAATAATAGTGTAAATATAATGACGCGTGCACAGACAAAAAGGCAGAATGTGCAAAAACAGCCGGATTTAATAAATTCTCAGAATGAAAGGCTTGATCACCCTGGAATTGTAGAATTATTAAAACCTCCTGTCGACAGTATAGAATTACGTTCAGTAAATGAAATCGATTTCAATAAATATAAAAATAGAATAAACCATGGTTACATAAATAATAAAATTTTTATATATGATGAGATATCTCAAATAATTTGCTTTAATCAAGATCACCGATCGACGCTTGACCTAGGTACATCGTTGAGGGATCTTGGAATTTTATGCAAAAAATATCAAATTCCGGAATTATATATATTAAAAAATACTAACAATGATAAATTTATAAAACACATATCGCGATATAGGAAAGAACTTTTAAAGAACGGTATTAAATTAAACATTGTCAGCAATGTTAACCGTGTTGCAAACAATGAAATGAAACAATTAATACTGAATGATTTTCACAATTTACCTACAGGTGGACATGCAGGTATAAATAGAATGTACAATAATATTAAAAAACGTTATTTTTGGTCTGGATTGAAGAAAGATGTAGAGGATTTTGTCAGACGCTGTAATGATTGTCAACGGCATAAATATTGCAAAATAAACAAACAGCCTATGACAATAACCTCCACAGCTACTTCAGCATTCCAAAAGATTTTTCTTGATATAGTAGGTCCAATTAAAAATGATAGTTTGGATAATTGCTATATATTAACAATTCAATGTGAACTTACTAAATTTGTCGAATGTTATCCACTACAAAATAAGGAAGCTTACAGTGTTGCCAAATCGTTCGTAGAAAATTTTATATTACGATACGGTATCCCTCAGGAGACTGTTACTGATCAAGGCAAGGAATTTGTAGCGAATGTATTTCAGGATTCTTGTAAATTATTAGGAATAAAAACCTTAAACTCAACGGCTTACCACCATGAAACTCTTGGTGCGTTAGAAAATTCACACAAGCATTTAGGAGCGTATTTGAGAATTCAGATAGCAAATCATGAAGACAATTGGAGTACTTGGGTACCATATTGGTGCTTTTCATACAATAATACTGTGCATACTGAAACCAAATATACTCCTTATGAACTTGTTTTTGGAAAAATAAGCCATATACCATCAAATATCTCTAATAACGTAGATCCTTTATATAATTTTGACAATTATCCACATGAATTAAAATACAGGTTACAAGTTGCTTGCAACGATGCAAGAAATAACTTAATATCTTCCAAATATAAAAGAAAGGAACAATTTGACAAAAACTGTAATAATATTATTTATAATATAGGAGATAAAGTTTTAGTTTTAAATGAAAATATGGATACTAAGTTAGATTGTGTATACATAGGTCCTTATATAGTTTTAGAAGATTCGCACCCAAATATTTTATTGAATATTATTGAATTCCGTTAGCTAGACTTCGCCTTTTGGGAATTGTAATTTTCTTTTCTTGCTTTTGATTTTACGTTCTCAATAAAGACAATATATTATTATTATTATTATTATTATTAATATCAAAAATAAACCAACATTAGTACATAAAAATAGAATTAAGCTTTACCACGATTAATCAAAAACAAATTTTTCTTGTTTTAAAAATTTTTTTTTCCTTTCCCAAGGGAGGTGTACTGGACTAACAAAGACAAAAGGCCTTTGACTTCAATTTCCTTTTTAAAGTAATTACGATAGTTGCATACATCAATTATTATTATCCAGCACAGCGCTTTTAGGAAACCAATAAGTTGTTTAATTAGTATAAGCAATTTTAACTATACTTTGCATATGCTATCGTAGCACTTTTGTGGGCATTGACTTAGATTTACTGAATAGACGATAGACGAAGTTTGATGTTCAATCTAACAAGTTGTTTGTTTTTACCCCTATCCTTGCGAACCAATGAAGGGTGACTACAATGTTCTCGACCATCATAAAATTGACTTAAAATTGCTCCAACTGCGTAGTTACTGGCGTCTGTAGCTAGAGTGAATTCATGCTCGAAGTTAGGGCATGTCAAAATAGGTGCCGAAATAAGTGCATTCTTGATATCCTGAAAAGCCTTCACACAACTCTCATCCCAAACAAATTTTATTCCTTTCCGGAGTAGACGAGTCAAAGGAGAAATCACATCAGAATACTTTGGAACAAACTTACGATACCATGATATCATACCAATCACTATACGAACTTCAGTAATGTTTTTAGGAGCTGGCATGTCAGTAATTGCTTGAACTTTGCTCGGATCCACAGAAATTCCATTACGGTTAACTAAATATCCTAAATACTTTAACTCAGAGCGACAAAATTTACTTTTCTCCTTATTCAGTGTTAAGCCAGCTGTCTCCAGACGTTGAAATACCTCTGCAAGAACCTCTATATGCTTCTCAAAAGTCGGCGTGACCACAATCACGTCATCGAGATAACAAAACACATAAGGCTGCAGCTCAGGACCTAGCACAGTATCAATTAACCTCTGGAACGTAGCTGGAGCGTTGTGAAGACCGAAGGGTAAACGACAAAATTGAAATAGTCCGCGTCCTGGTACTGTAAAAGCCGTGTACTGCTTACTGGACTCCTCCAATTCCACTTGCCAATATGCGCTCTGCAAGTCCAGAGATGACAAATAGCGTGCTCCACCTAGTTTGTCCAAAGTAGCAGAGATATAAGGCAATGGATATGCGTCCTTAGCGCTGGACATATTAAGACGGCGAAAATCGACACAAAAACGCTGTGTTCCGTCGCGCTTAGGTACCAAAAGGACAGGACTTGACCAACTACTGGTAGATCTTTCTATTATACCCGAAGAAAGCATTCTATCAACCTCTTGATCAATTAGTTTCTGCTTAAAAGGTGATACTGGGTAATACCGCTGCTTAATAGGGTCGCTGTTAGTGACTATCTTGTGTTTGACAACAGAAGTACAACCTAGTTTGTCTCCGATCTTATCAAAATACGCAGAAACCAATGAATCCAGTCTTGCTTGTTGATCAGCTCCTAAGTCTGCTTCACACTGAACTAAAGAAAGCTCTGGGGCAGAAAAGTCTTCATCCGAAAAATGCCACTCACCTTTTCTCATATCTGGTACTATACCTAACTTAATCCAAAAATCAATGCCCAAAATCAGTTCATGACGCAGCTCCGGTACTACATACAAATCAACTATCCGAACTACGTCACGTACCCTAACTGGCACACAAGCAATACCAATGCAAAGGCAAGAATCATTATTCGCGACAGTACAAGTAGCTGTCCTATTCGGATCTAATTTAACTCCTAAATTCTTTAATTTAGTCCAACCCTTTTCGCCAACAAAAACTTTATTAGCGCCCGAGTCAAGTAAACCATAAAATTGTAAACCTAAAATATTAACTTTCAAGTATGGACACTCTCCAGGACCTACGTGAGCAAGAACGTAATCTAGTACGATTCTATCTTTAAAATTCAGATCTGTAGAATTAAAAACATCTAAACTATTTTTATTTGAAATATCAGAGGTCGACAAAACAGTGGGAAGCGCGTCTCGACCTAACGACGTTCCCCGGAGTCGTTTCCCGAACTCTTAGATTGTTTTTTGTTACATTCAGGGCAATTCTTTTTAGTAAAATCTTTTTTATCACATTTAAAACACTTAATGATTTTAGAAGTGCAGTTTTTAGCCATATGATTCGGCTGATTGCATTTAAAGCAAACCAAGGAATTACTACTATTGCCCGATTGATTACGCTGAACTTCACGAACTAACGGTTTATCTTGATGTTTTGAGAAATCACGCCTAGGCGGATTATAATCTAAGTCAGGTTCCAAAGATAAATTTCCTCTGCGAGGTGGTCTAAACTCTTCAACGCGTAACCGAGTCTCTTCAAGTTTACGACATAATTCGATGACTTCAAAAGGTGTGTGAATGTCATGTAAAGTTAAACGCTCCTGATAAAATGGTAAAATGTTAGCTCTTAAAACTTTAAGCCTCAGGTCATCAGACACAGGTAAAGGCATACGATCAAAAAGTTTAGTCATAGCAGCTACATAAATACCTATCGGTTCATTATTGCCTTGAGTTCGCTCTAAGATTTGCCGCCAAAGTTTATCACCCAAGTGAGAGGGAAGGAACTCATCCTTTAATAATTTAACTAAACCATCCCAATCACTACAATACCTAACAATGACATGATAATAATTTAGGGGATCTCCCTCAAACAAATCCGCAGCACAACGAAACAAATCTGCTTTACTAACACTTCTCGAAAAACAAAGTTCATTAACGCGTTCGAGAAAAGCATTAAAACTTAAACCGCATGAGTTTCCTGAAAACTTAACGTCCCACTTCCAAACCGGTAAGCTATTAAATGAAGTTGAAGGCATCATCTGTGTAGATGGTCCAGCTTGCGTTAACTTAAGAGGGCTAACATTTGGGGGTGGCGTATTTAAATGATGTAACGTAGACTGTCCAGTAGGTGTCGTTTGAACTGGAGATTGTAAGACTGAATTAGAAAAATGCGGGTTTAAAGGACCTACAGGTTGAGTTTGTTGAGTACCGATCACTCTAAGCCTATTTTCATAGTCCGAAATACAAGTGGTCAAGCTAACTAATACTTTAGATCTTTCCACGTTTACGTCCTTATCCTGATCCGGAATCCTATCAATGCGACCTACTAAATGCGCTATCTTAGTTTCAATCTTACGAGATTGTGTAGAAGATCCGTTAAAAGCTGTAATAATATCGCCTAATTCTTTTATTTTATTACTACACTCCGTAATTTCAGATTGAGGATCAAGAGACTGTGAACTATGAACGCTACTACCCGATCTTTCTAGAGAAAGCAGCGAACGCAAACATTTTCTTAAGTTATCTACAGTTCCAGATTCGGAAATACCGCGAATTTTCAGCTCGTACTCTAACTCACATTTATTTAAACGATCAACGTCTAAACTATACATCGTGCTAAATATGTTCAAAATCCTTTTTAAAAAAATATATCCAAGGTAGAACAAAAGTCAAAATCAAGTAAAGGTAATAGCAGTTGCTAAAATACCTAAAGTCTATCAAAGTATATCAGGTGAACTCCCAAACAAAGCAAAGTTTCAATAAAAAAAATCAAAACCTGAAAATAAGTTCACCCTGTATACAATATTTCTAACAAAATTTGTTCAAAATATATAAGTGTCAAATCCAGGTATTAGCACAAAAGAATAAATCAAAAATACCAAAATATTTCAAATAAATTACCAAAATACGAAGTTACTATCAGGTATCAGTACCAAAAATATTCAATAAATGTGCTAAAAAGATTAAAATGTCATAAAAATATTTAAGTGTCATAAGATTATTCCATGTAACTGTAAGAATACCATCACAGATATCAGCAGAACCAAAGAGAAATCTTTTAATTTGTTCTATAGGTTTATCAAAGAAAAGTCACACCACTTGGCAACCCTGTATTTGAATTTCAATTCAATATACCTCACCCCCTCAAAAAAAAATAAGGGAAATTATTACCAAAAAATTTACAAGTCACTAATCAAGTTAGGTCTAAACCAAAAAAAAAGTGTACCAAAAAGTTTCTAAAAACACTTCAAATCAAAAATACCCAAGCTTGACAATGTCTATTACTAAATAATTCCCTTAGCTAAACTGGGGTTGCAGCCACAGTAGAAAACAAGTAAGTGCAATTAACTTTGCTATCAAAATTAAAAAAAAGTCACTCAAGTTTGCAAAGGCATTAAAATTTAAAAAAAAATTGGTGGAAAGCCAAGGTCATGTACTAAATTAAATTTTAAGAATCAAGATAAGTTTTTAAATCAAATGTCAGAATAGAAACTCGATATATAAATGTGGAAAGTAGGCTCGTAATAATCTATCGTGCCACAGTACGGTTTAAACAAAATTTAAAAATTTTACTCGAGCAAGGTCGAATCAAGTTCCTGCAAACTGAGTGTTTTACTAACCAAATAGAACAAAAAACAGTTGGGCGCCAGTGTTATACTTAAAACGGGTGTCGGTATTATCCTGAAGGGATGGTGAGATAAAATGAGAATTTAATGTATATATACCAACTTTACCCTTTTTAATTTCCCAAACTAGCTCATCAGGGTGGGTTCACTGGATCTCATATCTGGTCCTGTCCAATACCATGATGCTACTACAAAGCATTACTACCATACTTACTTCTTACAGACCATGGAACATCAAGTTACAATCTATAAAGGGCGCCAGACAGTTTTTACTATAAGCAAAACTGCCAAAAAGAATATAAAATATAGAGCCAAAGACCACAAATAGGCAAATCAAACACAATATAAGGTTGACTGGTTTATTTTAATAAAAAAACTACCCTGTAATTGGGTGAAGCCCTTAAATAATAGGGTGTGATTTAGATGGTCATAAGATTAATACGGCCAAGTACAAACTAGGAATTCTCAATTCCAAAGTAACAGAAATGCTCTATGAGCAATATTTCAAGTAAAGTGTTAATAAATTATTAAAGTAAATATTTCAACCTGGTATACTCAGCGCAGTGATGTCGACATTACCTTACAAAATGCTGGTACCTTACAGCATTATAACAGCATGATAATTAAGAAAAAAACAGTAAATTGATATAAATAAAGGTAATGATTTAGAGGTTCATAAAATAAATTAAGGAGGTCTCAGCAGTCTAGGTTAAGCTTGCCTTCAGCCACAAGAAAGCTTACAAGGTATCTCCACCAAGAGATGTAAAATTTAATAAAATAGATAAAGAGTAAAAGGCCTTGGCAAACGCTTAGACTAGTCTGTCTGAGACTGTAAAAGTTATATCACTGGTATTATTTTAAAAACTTATCTGTCGATGAAAATGAAAAGTCCAGGTACTCGATAGACTGCTACCAGGCCAAGGAAACTGCAGGTTGGATCTACTAGCAAAGCATAATAATCAAATCTATAATGGGTCCAAAAACCCATAGGTGACTTCAAACAGGCAAACGTCCAAATGTTCCGAAATGCCTTGGGTTGGCTTTTACGCCAAAAAAATGTACCCAGACTAAAAACCCTAAGGAAACATTGTTTCCATTAGTAAAATAATCTAAACCAGAAAACTCAGAAGGCAAAGTTTACCCTTTAAAATAAAAGACATGCTTTTATTTTAACCTCAAAAAAAAATCTTTAAAAAAACTCAAGGTCGACACATGGTCAAACCCAATATATCTACATGAAATTAAGGTAAATTTCACCTCAAAGTATCAATTTTCACCAAAAATTTAATTATAGAAAAATGCAAAAAAAAGAACCAAACTTACCTCACAATACCATGGAGGGCCAGAGAAAAACGTGTCGCAAAGAAGGCCGATGTTCCGTAGCCTCTACGTGAATAAAATCCGAGAAACTCGCTAATCAATCCATACTAACAAAACCTACATAAAGGCCAAATAGGATTAATTAAAATTGAAGTTCAGCCAACATATCCGCTACACAGCGTGAATTTTCCGAAGAAATTCGTCGGTTGATCTGACTTCTTTCACGTCTGGACAAAAAGTAAAATGGAGATCCTCCAAGGGTTTAAAGAAAACGAAGGAGTGTCAAAAGTTGATTGACAAGAAATTCGCCACAGAATCAAGCCTTAGATGTTCACCAGGTTAGAGTGCAATTCTACTCTAGGTCAGTAGGCTAGTTGCGGAGTGTACGAATGAGAACAGACCTACGCCCACCCTATCGAACTGTATCGACGCATAAAATAAGTCTATGCAAACGGCCAAGCGAATAAACGGTCCGAGCGACGTACCAATAAAAACGACCAAACAGCTGACTGGCAAATTTCATATGTAAACAAATTCAAATCTGGTTTTACAAATGTATTACGATGGATTAAAAAGAAATACGAAGCAAGAGAAATCACGATGGATATCAGAAATAATTAGCCATAACTGATTACCTGAAAAATTTAGTAAGGAATGACCGAAATACAAGGTATGCTTGCAACAATACATAGTTAACAAATTCCAGACCATTACAAAGGCTATCTGTTTTTATGATTAAAATATCCTGATTTGGCTTTGGGTAGTAAAATGCTGGAGCTGGTCCTTTTGGATGGAGAAAACTTACTTTTACCTCTTCAGTATCTACATTTTTTCCTAGAATGCAGGCTAGCCACCAGGCTTCGTCATATTTTACCGTAACAAATCCTGATGCAAGATTTTGAAGTTCTTTTGGAGATGTTTCAACACCTGGTAAAAGTTCGTGAGTTTGAACCTCTAAACTAGATGAAAAAGGTTTGGCCACAATATAGTGATCGACCGATATGACTTTTTTTAGCCGATACCGATAATCGGCCGATACCGATAATGTCTTGGCCGATAACGATATATATCGGCATATCGGCCTTTTTTAATTGATAACATTATTAATGTCTAAAATCTGAATATTCTGTAATATAATTTATAATTCTTTAACGTTCAATTTAAAATCACAAAAATAAAAACAAAAATTGCACTTTGGCAACACAGCAATAGGCGGTAATTTATGTGGCTCAGCGCCAAGTCATTGGTAAATCCCCTTAATTTGAATTTCTCGGTGAATCCCGTGCGTTTATTGCCGTGCATTCAGTATTGCATTCTTAAAGCAGATCGTTTTAAGTTCGATTATTTCTTGGCGTAATTTAGTTAATCTTTAACAAAGACATAATATTAATAGTTAATAATAATCCTATTGGAGTTTGGTGGAGTGCAAAGTAGCGAAATGGATGGAAAAAGTATTTATTGGAAATATTTCATAAAGAATAAATTATCCCCAGCAGATAAGAAATCCACCGCAAAATGTAAATTGTGTGACATAACCATTTCATTAGGGGGAGTGGGAAAATCGGCGAATACCTCAAACACGAAATACCATTTAGAGGAAAAACATCCTCAAGAATATTATAAATTGAAAGGGACTGATTCAAGCTCAGGTTAGTACTAAATTTTTATTTTCCAGTTCACGTTATAAAAATATTTACCAACAATAGGACCTGCTCATTCAGGATTATATTATTATATAGGATTGAGGGGCAAACCACCCAGGAATTTTTTGCTAAAAATCTAGGGATTTATTTTATTAGGAATTTAGGGAATTTTAAGGGAATTTGTGTAAAAAAATTACTGAAAAAATCTGAAGAATTAAGTAATTTGTTGGGAATTTGGGGAAATTAAAGGAATTTGTGTAGGAGGGGGGACATTTTTCTTTTTCATCACTTTAAATCGTTTCATTAACAATTAACACCTACGATATGATTTTATTTAAAAACAAATTTCCCCGTTTATTTCAACGTTTTGACTTTTGATCACCCTGAGTCTATTTTTTTTAGAAACGGCTGGACCTTCTAGTAGTTCTAGTAGTACCTCTAACTCTAACTCTAAGCTATTGCAAGTCTCACTGGCTGACTCTTTCAAGCAAATGCAAAAGTGGGACATTAATTCATCCAGAGCGAAGGAGTTTCACTACCTTATAGGTGAAATGATATGTTTAGATAATCAGCCATTCAGCATTGTATCAGATGATGGCTTTACTCGGCTACTAAAGAAAGCTATTCCAAACTATGAAATTCCTTCTGACAAATACTTCAGAGAAAAAGTTGTACCAGATATTTACTCAAGATGTAAAGCACAAGTGACTCAAAAAATTTCAAATATGTTGGGAAAAGCATCTTTTACTACAGATATTTGGACGTGCAAATATACAAACAGTTCTTTTTTGTCTCTCACAATCCATTTTTTTGAAAAAACATGTTTAAGTTTAAATCAGAGATCCCATTTTTCACTTGCCTGCAAGAAGTTCCCAGGATCTCATACAGAAGACGCCATAGCTGAAGCATTTAATTATTTGTTACAAGAATGGAATATAAAAAGGGAACATATTCACTTAGTATTAGCAGACAATGCTGCCAATATGAGGAATGGTTTTGTTAAGGCAAAAGTAAATTATGAAGCATGCTTCATTCATTCTTTACAACTTGTAATACAGGATGCTATACAAAGTCAACGTTCAGTCAGTGATTTAATAGCAAGATCAAGAAAACTCGTTTCGCATTTTAATCACTCTCAAACTGCTTGCGATAAACTAAGTAAACTACAAGAACAACTAAACCTTCCCAAACACAAACTTTTCCAAGATGTACAAACACGTTGGAATTCCACATTTTTTCTACTCTCTCGCCTACTTGAACAAAAACAAGCAGTAAATTTATATATTTTGGATCATGGGACTCTTACAGACTTGACATTTTCCGAATGGGAATTAGTTGGAAGCCATTTGAAGACATAACAAAAATTATAAGTTCTTCAGACTGCTGCATATCTGAAGTCATTCCATTTGTTTCGACTGTCACTGCCTATCTTAACAAAGAAAACTCTAATTTTGCAGGAGTAGGTACAATGAAAGAAGAATTGAAAAACAGCTTGAATAAACGATTTCAGAATATATTTATAAAAAAACATTATACCATCGCGACTTTCTTGGATCCTCGCTTCAAAGACAATTTTTTTACAAAAGACCGTGATTTTATATGCGAATACATAACTACAAATCTAAAGTCCCAAATAAAAGAAAACAATACATCTGTAGAACATTCCAGTTCCCCTGACATTTCGGATTACATTCAAGACCATACAATAAATGAAACTATAGATTCTATAGAAATTGATAGTGATGACAACGAACCACTTGCTAAGTATGTTCGAACTTCTGAACCTGAGACTAGTCGAACATCTGGCCAAAATCTGTTTTGGGAAATCTACGAAGAATTTGCCGGAGAAGGGATGAGCTCCACAAAAACCATTCCAACAACATCTTCTTGTGACACAAAATCATCTTCTAGGGCATCCATTTGTGAAGAAGTGAATGCTGAAATTACAGAATATAAGAAAATCCTCTTCTTGAAAGAAAAGCGAATCCCATTTCTTGGTGGCAAGAAAAACGAGAAGTTCTACCATTATTATATAATCAAGCTCTTATATATTTATCTGCACCAGTTGGCAGTGTTGCAAGTGAGCAAATGTTTTCAGAAGCTGGAACCGTAAATTCGGCGAAAAGGAATCGGCTGAATCCAGAAACAACCGAGAAACTAATATTTTTACATGATAATTTGCCTAAACTACATTATTCATCTTAAATGCCTATTTCATGTTATATCTACCATAATTTCCTAAGATTAACTTATTTGAAATATTACTTTAAATTTAAATATAAAAAAAATGTTTTAAGCTGCTATGGTTGTTTTTATACATCGGCCGATATAGCCGATATATATTTACATCTATCGGCCGATACCGATAATCGGCTCTCGGCCGATATAGCCGATATATCGGTATCGGTATCAGTCGATCACTAGCCACAAATGAACTCTCTGAAAGAGGAATCACAGCGTGAATTTTCTGTGTCCCTGCTATTGTTAACACTTCAGCAAATTTCTTATTTAAAAATTGTTCATGTTTGTTGTAATCTTCTTCAGTGCAATATTTAAAGTTGATGCCATTAATGTTTTCGTTGGACCAAGTGAACAATTGTAATGGGGTCATAATTTGGTCCTCGTAAGAACGTTGAAGGCTAGCCTTGGCAGCAAGTCTTTTAACGGTGCCCCCTAAGCCATCACATGCACTCTTGCCATGCGAAGTGGCAAAAAAATGCCACTCTGCCTCAAGATCGAAATATTTTTTATGTAGACATGTATTAAGAAAATTTTTCTTATTTTTATACTGAGCCGCACTTCCATCCGAAAAATAAAAAATCTTAGACAGTTCCGGAATTTTTTCTTTCAAATCTGATATTAAATTAGTTAAAAATAAATGAAAGGCAATGGTATTGTGTTTAAGGCACTCTGAAATAAACACATAATTTAAATTTTGAAGCTCAGTTCCATTTTTAAAGTAAATTGCAAATGGATGTAGGGTTGCCTGGCTATTGTTCCGATGATAAGCTTGAACTTCGTCTTGCATAATGAAGAAAAAGTTTTAATCACACGTAATCAAAGCTTCCCCAAAAATAAGTGTGTTTTTAATTTCATTATAATGATCTTTTTGCATTGTGGCTATAAAGGAATGATACTCTAGTTTAATAAGATCGTCAGTAAACTCTTCAATAAATTCCTCTGTCTTTTTTATAATACGATTCACAAAAGTTTGTACCTGCCCAAGTACCTGCCACCTTCGTCTTGATTTAAAGATGTCAGTTTTGTGACTTTGACAGTTTGTGACAAAATGAAAAAATTTTCTGGGTTTTTGCATCCCCAAGCAAAAAAAATGGTACTTAATCCGATACGCTATTTCGAAAATACAAGAAAAAGTGGAAATTCGCCAACCAATATTCAGGAAACAGCAGCCAAAGCACTGGGAATTAGTTTGAGGGCTGTGCAGAGAATTGCGCATGAAAAAAAACATAACATAATACCCAAGAATACTAAAAAATGTAAACGAAGAAAGCCAAAGACTGAGGATTTAAGCGGAAATATTAAAATGGGAGTTCGAAATGTGATTTACGATTTATACAGATCAAAAACCAATGTAACTCTTCCAGTTTTACAAGAAACATTAAAAATTCGGGGCGTTTTGGAAATTGGACTTGAAGCGCTATAAAAATTAATAAAAAAGTTAGATTTTCGCTATAAAAAAGACTGTAACCGAAGATTAGATAGTGAGTCAGCGTGTTCAGTTTTTAAAAAATTATACGGAGAATTACAAATCGAAATTTAGAAAAGTGGTATTTTTAGACGAAACGTGGATATTTTCAAATGGAAGTGGTTCAAAATCTTGGCAAGATGATTCTGTGAAAAGCGTGAAAAGGAAAAAGGGATGTGGCACGGGAAAGCGGTTCATTATTTTACATGCTGGTTCTGTAACAGGATATGTTCCAGGTGCAAGCTTAATTTTTTCTTCAATATCAAAAAGTGCTGACTATCATGATAATATGAATTGCGAAATGTTTGAAAACTGGTTAAAAGTTATATTGATACCAAATTTGGATTATCCGTCTTTAATTGTATTAGATAATGCATCATATCATTCAAGAATTTTAAATAAACAGCCTACTTCATCTTGGAGGAAAAATGATATTTATGAGTGGCTTGAAAAACCCAACCAAAATCCTTCACCAAATATGCTTAAATCGGAACTCCTATCAATGGCAAAGTCTCTTAAAAAACCAAGAATATACGCGGTAGATGAAATATTGCGTGAATATGGCCATGAGGTTCTACGACTGCCGCCATATCATTGCCAGTTTAACGCAATATAATTATTAATATGGGCCGGGGCAAAGTCTTATTATGAAAAACATGTAGGTGATGGTCTTAAATCCGGCCAAGTACAAATAGTTTGGCAAGATTCTTTGGATTATATTACACAAGAGTATTAGAAGAAATCAGTGGAACATACAGAAATATTAATAAGGGATTGGTGGGATCGAGAACAAGTACTAGATGTCGAAGTAGCGCCAATGATAATTGCTCCATTCGAAGACGACTCGGACGACGAGGACTTTTCAGATTTTATAAGTGACGATGACAGTTTTTAGTCTATAATTAGTTTATAAACGGTTTTCTTTGTTTACATTTTTTAGTATTCTTCGGTATTATATTATGCTTTCTTTCATGCACATTATTCTGCACAGTCCTTAAACTAATTCACAGTGCTTTCGCTACGGTTTCCTGCATATTGGTTGGCCAATTTCCACTTTTTCTTTCATTTTCGAAATAGTTTATCAGACTAAATGCCATTGAATTTTTAGGTTTTAGTAGTAAAATTGTTAAAATAAATTACACTGTTTATTATTGTCGTTTTTAATAAATACATTTAAGGTATACTATTTACAGGGATGGCGAACCAATGGCACGCGACATAAAATTTTGACTCGCCACCGATCACAATGTTTACTATGAATTATTATATTACGAATTGCGACGGCACGTCTATGGCCTCATTAAACATTTCTTTAGAAAAAATGCACGTTAATACATAAAGATTCGCCACCCCTGTACTATTATGTACATAATTTTTGCAAAAATAATAATATAATATCTGGCTATCTTCACGACTTCACGACAGTTAAAATAATAAAACTATGTATCTTTTCTCCGGGTCTATTGATACCTACATAGTTTCACAGCATTTTGATATAAGCTGTGGAATTTTCGAATTGATTTATATGATCCGTGATCTTTGGACCCGCATTTTGAGACCGGTTTAGACTTTATACGTTTCTTTCTCCCACTTATTTTTAACGGGGCGCTTATTGGCTTGACAGGGGCAAAATACGTGTAAAATAAATTTGGGATTTGATACCTCACCGGCTCTAGTAGCTTTTTCTCGTTGACTTTTGAAGTAGGTAACCTATTAAATTGGAAATATTTTTTTAGCCTGATATTACACAACAAAAATTTAGCCAATGTGTAATTTGATTTTTTTTTATATTTAATTTATTATTATCTGCTGAAATAAACTAAAATTTGTTTAATTTATTTAACATTTCATCGACATTTTTGGTGGTCGCTAGTCAGGGGTTTTACTGTATATTGTTTATCTAATTTTCCACCATCATTTTGTTTATTAAATTTTTAAATGTAAAACTATTGTGTTAACCGTCTGCAATAATACGAACGCACCCCTGAGAAATTAATTTTGGAACGAGACCCGTAATTTTTATTATGACTGATAGTTTCAAGTTAACGGTTAACCTATTAACATTCAATTTTATGGAAAATCAACTGTCCATATACGGCCATATTGGTTTTTATTTACAACATTTTGATGAGCTCTGGAATTTTCGAATTGATTCATATAATCGGTGACCTTTGGACCCGCCAGATAAGACCAGATTTGACTATATAAGAGTAGTTTTTAAATATGAAACTAAAGGAAAAACAAATGTAATACTAGAACTTGACCCATTTACATACAAGTTAAATTATGCCCAGTGGAGAACATATATAATATAGTAATATACCGGTGACAATGAAATCGTTAGGCAGAACTACACTTCATTACCGTTCAATATATTATATTATATTTACCGAAATTGTAATTTGTTTTTGTCCAATCAATAGTTCTTATCGTCTGCTCCTTTGATAAACCTTTCTATTTGTTCCTTGGAAAAAACTTTCAAAACTTTTTGGGCTTATACCCCGTAGATTTCTATTTCAAAAATGCGATTAGGTTTGTAAATGTCTTTATATCAACATTTTTATTTAAATAAACCATCGTTCGAAGCATTGACTAAGTACTCCACACAGTTGATGGCTTATAGGCATCGGATAATCGTAAAAAATATGCCAAAACGACTTTTTCTGATAATTTTTTGCCTTTTTTTTCTTCACACCAGTTTTTAAATTTTTCGTATGTGCCCTTATACAAACTCCTTGATCATTGCCTCATTTGCGGCATTTTCAGTGTCTGAGTCTTCTAAATCGCTCACTTTTTACTTAATATTTGCCGCAGTTTTTGACAAAAAAATTCTTTTCAATTTTTTTTTGACATGAAAGGTGTAAATGAAACACAGGTTATAAAATGTTTGGTAAAATAAATTAAGTTTTTATTATAAAACGCCCGTAGAAAAAATATTGTATACCATTCGTTACGAAACAAAATCACTTTTTTGGCCCGAGGGACAGCAATTGCCCGAGGTAATTGAGACCCTTATAATTCCAGTGATACATAGATAACTATTAGTCACTCTGACGTGTTGTCCAACTCGGCTTCGCCTCGAAGGAGAACTACACTTCATTACCGTTCAATATATTATATTATATTTACCAAAATTTTAATTTATAGGATGTCATTTTATTCCAAATTTTTAAATAGCTCCAAATATTTACAAGTCTAATAAGCTTTTGCTTGTAATAGCTTAAGGAATTAATAAAGACTACTTACCTAATCTAAGATAGGAACGTGCAAGCCATTTTAACTATTGTTTAGCAGACTGCTCAACCAGATAATAATTTTCCTAATTGACTATTTGTTCACGGTATTATGAGAAAAAATAATATTAATTTTAAAAATGCCTGATTGGGTAAAAATGCTCAAAAAACAAAGTTGTTAATTTTATTCCAGCCATTTAATTAGCAGTGTCCTAAAGTATTTTGATAAAATAATTATCCAGGTCGTTATACGTGTTTATTAAGTTTAATGAGGTAGCTAAAGCAGCTTTAAAAATAAACCCTGAAAAAATATGGATAACTCATTTGTCTATTTTTAGATGTTGCAGCGTGTTATTAATTTAGAAGATGAACTAAATACATTTTAGGATATTTTTACCGCGATGATTAAATTTTTGCTATTCTACCACAATTAAAAAGAAAACTCTAAAATTGTGTCATTGCTATAATGCTTATTGGATTAAAAAAAAACTAGTCAACTCGACATTTTCTTTAATGTAAGATTTGACCCGCAATATGTAAAGTACGTCGTTTCAGTCTGTAGCTATGCTGTATTCGTAAGGGGGAAGCGAAGGCATATGTTAAACTCCTTCAACAAGAATAATCCATGGGCGTACTATCTTTGTCTATGCATTCTTTAAATAGTTTTGGTAGACACAGACTAAAACGACGATCTATACAATGAGGGAATAAATATTTTGACAGTGAATATGGTGCAATATTGAGAAAAGTTTTAAAAATTATTTTTCTACTGACGTTTTATAATACCTAACCCATTTCTGATTGTCGTTTTGATTTTTAAATAACCTCCTTTTAGGCACAGCGTGCTTAAAAGTTTTTTAAGCACGCTGTGCCTAAAAGTAATTATTTACAATTAAAAACTAAACACAGACTATAATTTTACCTATTTATTATAAATATTAAAAGTACAGTTACTTATATTATTAAAATTAATGTTTGGATAACCTAAAACAGTACGTTGAAATATTTCTCTTTGTAAAATAGATGAGGAATTTAAACTAGAAATAGAAAATGAATCTGCAACAGCAATCTCAATTAAACCCATGCCACTAGTAGAGCTGGTAGACCATTCTGATTCATTAGATTTAACACGTTTGTTGTTAGCGTCCAAAGATTTTTCACCAAGAATTTTTCCAGAAATTTTTCTTTTGTTTTCTTAAGAATCGTCTATATACCCCTAGGCCACGGCATTTGACCGCCAACCTAATGTGTGTACATTTCTTCGAACATAACAATCTATTTAATGAAAAGCAATTTGGATTTAGAAAACACAAAAACACCGTTCAGGGAATTCTCAATCTGATATCGGATATTATGGATGCTTTTAATGGACAATGCTACAATACCGTACTGATGTGTGACCTTAGCAAGGCTTTCGACTGTGTCGACCATCCGATCCTACTAGGTAAATTGAAGGCCTATAAATTCAGTTATAACAGTCTTAAACTGCTGAAATCGTATCTGATGGGAAGGTGGCAGACTGTGCGGTACGGTGGTGTGACATCTGCGAAACAGGAGATAAAGATTGGGGTGCCCCAAGGTTCAATCTTGGGCCCCATACTTTTCCTTATTTATATAAATGACCTACCATTTATGGATCCAAATGCAAATTATACTCTTTTCGCAGATGACACAACCATCTCTGTTACGGCTGCTACCCTTGAGGATTCTCTGCAGGGTTCCCTGGAGGCACAACGAATTGCTGAAGAATGGTTTAGTTCTAATAAACTTCTATTAAATAAGAGCAAGACAGAGAGAATCGTGTTTTCAATGAGAGATGTGGGTGCCTTGAATGATCATGTGCGCGGCAATAAATTCCTGGGAGTATACATCGACCCAAAAATACAGTGGGGTATGCATGTTGATGATATTGCATCAAAATTAAATAAAAATCTATATCTGCTGCGTCGTCTTGCGGACAATGTGTCCAATCCAATACTAAAGACAGCCTATTTTTCAGTTTTTCATGCACACCTTTCTTATGCTATACTTGTGTGGGGACATGCACCAGGTGCAAAACGTTTGTTTGGACTACAGCGAAAGGCAATCAGGGTGATGAGTGATCTTGGATACAGGGAGGATTGCAGGGCGGCTTTTGTGGAGTTAGGGATACTCACGGTGCCATCCATGTATATCCTGGAGAGTCTGTTGTACGTAAGGGTGAATGTGCGTCTGTTTTCTGCTCATGAGGACGTACATTCGTATCAGACCAGAAATAGGGGTAATTTGGTAACCACGTGCTGGCGATTGAAGAAGTGTCAGGATGGCCCGGGCTACTGGTCCGTAAAAATTTTTAATGTCTTGCCTGCGGAAATAAAGGAATTGCCAATTCCTAGGTACAAAGAAAAAATTAAACAAATTTTAATATGTAATGCATTTTATTCGTGTGAGGAGTATTTTAAATATTTTAATGGAAGATAGGTTATATACATCTGTGTTCTGTTTTTAGTTAAGTTTTAAATTTGTTGTAAAATGACTTATATTTTTTTGTAGTTTTAGTATTGGACGTATGTACATTGCAACCTCTGTAATTTTTAACATGAATAAAGAATCTAATCTAATCTAATCTAATCTAAACCTCCATGTCGCTTTAGCATCAATATATCCGCTCCAGAGTCCGCTAAAAAAGTTGCTGAAGATCTTCGAAAGCAGTGGCCTGTATTAGGGATGTAACGGGTAGCCCTTTTGAGGATCCGGCCAAACCGGGTACCCGGTCAATTAAGACCCGGCAAAACCGGGTACCCGGCCGGGTAGACCGTGCCGTGATCCCTAGTGTTTACCAGTATTGCCAACAGGCGAGATACACTGCGAGATACAAATAGAAAATCATCTGCTAAAGCACCAAACATACAACAGGACGTGGAGGTTGAAATAAGTTCATATTTGGCGTTGCCGTTAATTGATAGACAATTAAGCCCATCTCCGTGGTGGAAAATAAATTCAGAGAGATTCCCTAATCTAGCAAAGCTTGCTAAAAGGTTTCTTTCAGCACCTGCCTCGACAATATTTAGTGAACGGTTGTTTTCAGAAGCGGGTAATATTTATGAAGAAACTCGAAACCGACTATCCTCTGAGAATGGTGAAATGTTAATTTATCTTCATCACAATTTGCCATTAATTGATTTTAGATATTAAATGTTTTATTTAACCAAGTTTGTTGTTATAACCTTTTAAAATCTGTTTTTTTTTATGTATTTTTTATCATCACAAAAATACACTGTTTCAGTTCTTTTATGTTTTATTTTACCAAAAACAGAAAACAAAATAAAAACCCGGGTACCCGGCGAAACCGGGTATCCGGCCTGCCCGGCCGGGTACCCGGTTTTGGCCGGGTAGACCGGGTACCCGTTACATCCCTAGCCTGTATATTCATTTGCCTTTGGAAGCCCCAAGAACTCATCAATTTTCTTTGGTGTTGCTCCATTGGAAGTCTGGAACATTTGGAGTTTCTGTACGTAATAAAAAATCTTTCATGGGTTATGTGTGCTGGACGTAATTGGGCGTACTTTCGGACAATAGAGGAGATAACTACCTATCCGAAGACTAATAACTCTATATCTTTCTCCAGTCACCAATAATGAACTTATAAAATTTATAAATAGCCTAAAAAACGACAGCGCATCTGGTCATGATGGCATAACAACAAGGAATCTTAAAATGTTACATGGTTACATACTGGTACCACTAAGACATCATTAATCAAATATTTTTAACCTTAATTGTACCAAACCATTTCAAAATTTCTATTATAACACCAATTCTTAAGACCGGAAATCAGGGGAACATCCGTAATTATAGACCAGTAAGTTTAATTAGTAACATCTCAAAAATTTTTGAAAAATGTCTTAATGAACGGTTATGCGCATATCTAAAAAAATATAATCTATATCCAAATAATCAATTTGGCTTTACAGAAGGTTGCAATTCTGGTGACACCATGAGCGAGTTAATAAATAGCATAACCTCAGAAATTAACAACGGCAAAAAATGCATGGCAGTATTTTTGGACCTGGCCAAGGCATTTGATACAGTGCCTCACACAAAACTCCTGAATATTCTTGAACGCAATGGAGTGAGGGGCGTTGCGTTCAGAGTCTTTGAAAACTATTTATTGAGAAGACAGCAGAGAACAAGAATAGAAGAAACTCTAAGTAACAGTAAATATATCTTGATTGGAGCACCCCAAGACACTGTCCTGGGACCAACCCTATTTAATTTATACCTTAAAGGGCTATCTCTCCTAAATATAAACGGAAAAATTTTATCCTATGCAGATGATACAGTTCTGGTGTTTGCTAATGATACATGGGAAAATACAAAACTGACTGCAGAAACAGAAATCACAAAGGTAAAAAAATGGCTTGACTGTTACAGACTCTCTTTAAACGTTAAAAAAAAAAACTACGTAGCGTTTTCAAAAACAACGATAGACAGGCCTAACTTCCAAACTCTAACGGCTAAGAATCTAAATGAAAATGTAAAAGAAGTAGAAAACGTCAAATATCTAGGAATTATAATAGACCGATACCTTAAATGGAATGGACATATTGACTATAAGGTGAAGTGGGGTAGGTGTGTAAGCGGGTCAAGTTAGGCAAATAATATCCGTGCTAATTTCATTCTTGAAACAGCGACATCTATAGAAAAACAACTCGATTAAATATTTATAAGTATCTATTATCGAAAACTGCAACCAGATTAATTCAGGCAGCCGCACTCTTAGGTTAAATGTGTAATCGACGTTTTAGGCAGCAGCTATAGATTGAGTGGTTCACGGAAATCGGCGATTATCCATCTTGGAAAGTTATTTTTTATTGGTATTTTGCGGTATATCGATAGTGAAGGTAAAGATTTATTAATGTTTATAATTATTTTATTAATATTTTATGCTAAACCATAACATTTTCATTACTAAACACTTTCCCCCTCAGAAAAGCGTGTTGGGGGAAGTGCGTAGTAAACAGTAAGGGCAAGAGTGTAGTTACTACACCTTTGCCTCCACACCGAAATGTGAACAAGAAAACAGTTGTTTTTTTATTTTCATACAAAAATGGTGAGAAATTATAACAGAACATCCAATAGAAGAACTGCATATACTGCAGAAACACTGACGAGGGCCTTGGATGAAATTAAAAGAGACATTATAACTCAATACGGTCGTGGCTTCAGGAGCAGAAGTCATAACGTCGGATGATGTAATGCTACGCATCTCTTTAAAGAACACTATTAATAAAACACCAATATCAAAATCAAAGGAACGTTTCAACAAAATTCTCGATGAAAAATCTGTAAACGAAGAGCAAATTATTTTTAACGGCCGCCGTGACGATGATGTCGAGGAAGAGATAAGGGAAGCAGAAGCCCTGGATGCTTGTATGTCTGAAATTAATAAACCACTAGATGATCTAATATCGGATGATTGGGTGTTGGTATGCCTAGCAGGGAAGAAATCTAAAAAATACTATGTTGGACAAATTATCACCGTTAATAAGAAAGACGATTTGTTAGACATAAAATTTACAAAAAAAATACCTACATTAGATCCTTTTTCTTCATCAAAATTTTCTTGGAAAGATCCCGAAGAAGTTGCTCCTGTTAGCAAAAGTAATGTGGTCTACTCTCTTCCAAAGCCAACATTGACTGGAAGGCGAGGATTGCTAAAATTTGATGTGGATTTCTCGGCTTATAATATACAATAACCCATATTTTTGCTTAATATATTTAATATTAAGGACACATTTTTCTGTTAAAATGCATTTATGAAAAGTTTTGAATGTGCGGTTTCATTTTGATAAACCATTTTTTTATGGAAATTCTAAGTGTTTAGTTTTTTTTTTTGACCACGTGGCTTTATAAAGCTCACAGTTAGGTATTACATACTTGCATCATATTAGTTTTAATTGCGTTTCTGTGAAAGATACCTGTCGATTACACTCTTGCCCCTGGCGTCTGGGGAAGTGTGTAGCATGAAATTGTAATAAAAAAAATTATTCTAAATACTAAATTGATGACTTTTTCTGCTAAATATCTGTTGGAACATATTGCCTGAACCCTAAAGAATAAACAATAGACGGCGGAGTGCAATACGTTTTTATAGTCGTCTTTTAGCACCATTCGAAGCTAAATTACTGTATTTATACTACACCCTTACCCCACTTCACCTTATATCAAAAAAAATTGAAATTCCTTGTATATAAATTTTATCTATTGAGGAGATTTTTAAATCAAAAATGTCTAACCTCACTATACTTCAGTCTAGTAGAAAGTATACTGAGATATGGAATGATAGTATGGGGTGGCCTGTACAGTACCACTTTGAAACCGTTAAATATTTTACAAAAAAGGATACTTAAAAAAATTTATAAAAGAGATAGACAATATCCAACAAGACTATTATTTGATGAGAAAATACAGAATATCCACTGCCTTTTTGCTCACTCTGTGCGTTGTTATATGTATCGAAGGGATCACCTTATAACTAACTACTAATAACTAACTAACTAGCTAATCAGCATGTACAGGTCCCTAAACCAAACAGTAAATTTTACAAAAATAGCATATCTTATTTAGGACCTAAAGTATTAAATACTTTGCCAATACATATCAGAAATCAGACAAAAATCAACAAATTCAAAAGGGAAAGTCGTTTATTCATATCACAAAACCAAAAATTGTTTTTACACCTCTAATCTGACATTTTTAGATCTGCTTTGTATAATGGTAATTTATCTTATTTGCTCTTTTCTCTTCTAGTTCAAGTCTAGTATTTAAGTTTAATTTAGTTTAAGTTTAAATATGTTACATTGGGCATATAATATAGAAAATAACTTAGCCCCTAACACAACTTACTTATTGTATTATGTACTATTTGTGTGAATAAATTAAATTGAAATTGAATATTCAAGAAGTTGATGCCGTCAATAGAGCCTACGCTAATTATAAAGCTTCTTGCAACATTTGTTTAAAGTTGGATTTATAAACCCTCGCGCCTCGCCGGCGTCGGCGCCAGCATTCGTCGTAGACAAGCATAGTGGGCATTTATAAACTTGGCGTTCGCGTTCGCAGTGTTGACAAACAAAAACATAATCTGACACTTCTGACATTTTAGTTCAGGTGGTATTTTCTCTAGCCAGTTATTACAACAAAAAGAAAGAGTTAAATAAATGGATTTAGCAAGGAAGAAGAAGTTACTTGGTGTCTTAGCGGTAATAAAATTAAAATGACGATTGGCCATTGACAGATTGGCAGATGCCAAACATGCCTTGATGGAAATGCTAAAATCCCATTGGTTATGACGCGGCGCTACGGATTTTTCACGAACGCCGGCTCTGGAAGGATAAATATGGTTTATGTCGAACGCCAGCCGGCGCCAGCGCGAACGCCGGCGAAGTTTATAAATCAGTCAATTACGATTCACTTGTATTACTTCCAGCGCCCACGCCAGCGCGAGCGCCGACGCCGGCTTCGAGTTTATAAATCCAGCTTTAGTGTTTGAAATGGTTATTTTAATTAAAGACTCCGAAATTTCGATATTATTCATCTTTAAATATGCGAGTTCTTCTCTGCAACATGCTCCAGAGATTCCCACAATAAGAATGACTTTGTCCAATCAATAGTTCTTATCGTCTGCTCCTTTGATAAACCTTTCTATTTGTTCCTTGGAAAAAACTTTCAACTTTTTGGGCTTATACCCCGTAGATTTCTATTTCAAAAATGCGGTTTGTAAATGTCTTTATATCAACTTTTTTATTTAAATAAACCATCGTTCGAAGCATTGACTAAGTACTCCACACAGTTGATGGCTTATAGGCATCGGATAATCATGAAAAATATGCCAAAACGACTTTTTGATAAGTTTTTGCCTTTTTTTTCTTCACACCAGTTTTTAAATTCTTTGTATGTGCCCTTATACAAACTCCTTGATCATTGCCTCATTTGCGGCATTTTCAATGTTTGAGTCTTCTAAATCGCTCACTTTTTACTTAATATTATCGCAGTTTTTGACAAAAAAATTCTTTTGAATTTTTTTTTTGACAAGTGTCAATTTTTTTGACATGAAAGGTGTAAATGAAACACAGGTAATAAAATGTTTGGAAAAATAAATTAAGTTTTTTATTATAAAACGCCCGTTGAAAAAATATTGTATACCATTCGTTACGAAACAATGTCTTTTAGTCACTCTGACGTGTTGTCCAACTCGGCTTCGCCTCGAAGGACAATTTTCACGTCACGTGCCTAAAAGACCCTTATTTCGTAACTTGTGGTATAAATAGCTATTTCTTAATCGCCCGAATATTATTTACTTGTTTTATTCGGGTGGGTAAACTATTATAGAAACGGAAACAATTGTAATATGCCCCCTTCTCGTATAATGCTAACCTATGTCTAGGAACCGAATATGTCATGGTTCTTGTGGAATAAGCAACCTAAGACTCATTTCCTCCAAGTAATATTCTGTTTTTACAAAAAAATAGAATATATTCTTGTATGTAAACAGCAGCGAACGTGAGAAGTTTATTCTCTTTAATTTTGCCTCTGCAGGTTTGTCTTGGGCCAATATTAAACAGTGTTCTTAACCTTAACGCCCCCTTTTGGCAATAATTCATCTTTTTTACTTTAGTGGCGACATATTTCGACAGTACTTGAAAGGTATAACATATTATTATTCTATTCAACTTAATTACAGTGTATTCAATGTGCTGATCCCACGAGAGACGACAATCTAATACCATTCCCAAAAACCTAGTAGTTGACTCTAGTTTTACATTGTTACCATTTACACTTATGGTGGCCGGTTCTTGAAGCCTTGATCTTTTTGTCTTGAAAATAATGATGTTTGTTTTGTCATTATTTAATATTAGCTTATTTTTGGTAAACCACTTAGATGTTTCAGCCATCAATAATTTTGATCTATCGATTAGAACAGGTAAACTTGATGCTGTTATTAAAAGATTAGTGTCAACGGCATAGTTGGTTATAGTAGAGGCCTTGTCGGCAGCGTATAGTTCAGTTATATCATTTATACAGGGTGACAATTTGAAAACGAACAGCATTTAATATTGCCTCTACCAATGATAGTATGAAGATTTGGCGAAACACGTCAATTGATATATAAAGGGGGAAATTTTTTAAGGCATTTGTTGTCGTGTTACTTTCAACCCCCTGACCCCCAACGCACCTACCCCTAAAATTTTAAATGGCAACCCCTATTTCTTTTGCCATTTTTGTGTTCCTTATAAAATTCTACATAAACTGTATTATGTTTTTTTTCAAAATTGTGATTATTAACCTCACAAATTAATGAAATGTATTTAAATAATGCAACTCCTTGAAAAATTATGATAATGATAATGAAATACCGGAACGCTCACCTTTCCTACTTTATGAATTGTTCAAAATGGGTTCCATTCTTCTCCAAGCACAAGTACAGCCGGTATTCAAACTGGTTTCGGACGTTTTCAAGAGTTTCAGGTGAAATAGCTCTACACTCCTGTACAATTCTTTGTTGTAATTATTCAATGGAATCTGGTTGAGTTTCAAATACAACGGATTTCAGGTGACCCCATAAGAAAAAATCCAGCGGTGTCAGATCTGGTGACCTAGGTGGCCATTCTATGGGTCCCCTCCTACCAATCCACTGCTCTGGGTAATTATTATCCAACCACTCTCTTACTGGGCGTACATAATGCGGAGGCGCTCCGTCCTGTTGGAAGTGGAGCAAATGTTCATCTAGAGCAACATTTCCATTGGCGTCCCTTTGATTTTCCACCTCACGAATTATAAGAGGTTCTATAGCTGTGTCTAACATTTCTGCATAAATTTCACCATTTAGATTTCCATTGATAAAGAGGGGACTGATGATACTATTGCCTAATATACCCGCCCAAACATTTATTTTTTTAGGGTATTGCGTATGCCCCTCTCTAATAATGTGAGGATTGAGGTCGCTCCAATAACGACAGTTTTGTTTGTTGACCTTGCCATTTAAGTAAAAAGTGCATTCGTCACTGAAACAGATATTCTTTATTAACCTGGGCTGAGTAATAATCTTATCCGTCATAATTTCGCAAAAGTCAATACGTCTGTCCGGGTCATCGTCCCCTAATTCTTGAGTAATTAGGAGTTTGTATGGATGAAATTTGTGAAGCTTCAATAAGCTTCCTGACTGACTCACGCGACAGTCCAGTTTGATCTGCAACTTTACGAAGAGACGTAGTGGGAGCCATAGCAACTTCACCAAGAACCTCAATCTGAGCGGCCTCATTGAGCAGTCTTGGCTCATTCCTTTTCTTATTGCAAACAGATCCTGTTTCTTCAAATTTAGCTGCTAACTCACGGATTTACTTGTGTCCAACATTTCTTTCACGATGTCTTTCGTTGAATACGGCCGCCGTTCTTGCAAAGCAACGATTTTCAGCTCCGTAAATGAAAATCATTTCTACGCGTTCAGCAATAGTGTAAACCATTTTAAGAAACGACACTAATAATTAAAAACTATTGAAATGTTTATGAAATTAACTTTCACAGCTTATTTCACTGATTCTAGAAGAGCATGAAATAAATAATGAACACCAGGAGTCGGAAATATCAGGAATAAGCAAATCGAGAATCTTGTTTTGTCGAAAACGGCAAAAAAATTAAATTATTTTATGTTTTCTAGTGGCGATATCGAAGACGAAATGCAAATAAATAAAAGAATTCGGAATGTAACTATTGGTAGGTACAAACAGTTTTAACCGAAGTGTTATGAGGCGGTGAATGCAATCCGTTTTAAAATTCTATATTAAATACATTTCATTAATTTGTGAGGTTAATAATCACAATTTTGAGAAAAAAAAAATACAGTTTATGTAGAATTTTACAAGGAATACAAAAATGGCAAAAGAAATAGGGGTTGCCATTTAAAATTTTAGGGGTGGTGCCCTGGGGGTCAGGGGGTTAAAAGTAACACGACAACAAATGCCTTAAAAAATTTCCCCCTTAATATATTAATTGACGTGTTTCGCCAAATTTTCATACTATCATTTGTAGTAACCTTATTTTCACGCACTATTATTGAGTATTAATTGTTACTTTAACTTTTAATCGACAATATCTAGACAGCTAAAATTTTGGTGTACCTAAAATACTAGTTTTTGGATTTCATTTCGTTATACAACATCAAAATTTCATCTAGCTAAATAATGTTGATCAAGAGTTATGGATTAGTTTGGAGTAATAAGATTTAGATAGATTTTCATATAAAAATGTATTTCCAGGAGTGGTAACATGCATAGACGACACAAGGCACGGCATGGAGGATGGAGATTATGTAACATTTTCAGAAGTACAAGGCATGACCGAACTAAATGGATGTGCACCTCTTAAAATTAAGGTATTATTCTTTCGATTTTGTTGAACATTTAGGGCAATTCCGAACAGCTTTTCAACGGCTGGTATTAAAAAAAAAAACACAAAGACTGCGTAGTTTTTTAGAATTCGTATTTAATTTTTTTCTTTCTTTAATAAATTTATTTTTTATCCGATTGTGTCAAAAAATCGTTATATAGATTAGATATTCTGACGAAAAGGTAACCTTTTTAATAAGGTATTGATTATTGCGCTGGTAGCTAGGCAACACTTTTCGTCCTAGTCCAAAAAATATTTCTCGGGCGCTAACATTAATATTATTAATTTAATTATTTGTTATATCCATGGATACGCATATTACAGGTTTCATTGTTAACTGACAAACATTAAGAGCGACAAATTACCGTGGAAGGGGAAATGTATTGGTTTACTTTATTTTTACATTATTTTATAACTGGCAATTGGATCAAAAAATCTTTCGTTCTAGAGTGTTGTACCTTGGGTCAATTTTTAGGTTTTTGTTATTATAAATTTCAGAATTATATATTTACTAAGTTTAACCAATGCATCTGATACCTTAGCTATTGTGCTATGTAAATTGATTTTTATACGCATTTGAAGCTTAATGGTTGGCTAAAAAAACATTATTTAGATAACCCTTGCACGATGACCCAAGGTACAAACTGGTAATGTACCTTGGACCAGCATATGTTGTACCTTGGGTCGATTATAAAAAAAATACGAAATTAGGACAGATTTTGCAAATTTTTATTTCAGAACGCAAAATAATGAATCCGTAATAAAAAATAAATAATAAAATAAACAACCTAATACAACTAACTCTATTGACATGTTATCATAGTTTAATATGAAAAAAAAAATATAATAGCAAATATAAAAAACTTATTTTACGTTATATCCGCCAAACTGAACATCAAAGTGTAATTGGGAATCATGACGCACAGTTCCGTTTATTGTGCGCGGCTGTGGAAGCTTGCGCACAATATCAGTGAGTAAAAAATCATAAGTTTCGGTTGAGTCATTAATAAACTTATTGGTATCTAAAATTCTTCGTAAATATTTAAGTTCGTTGTTATCCCCACAGTTTATTATTTCGGCAACATAATAAGTAAAAGATTTTTTTCCAATCACTTTCACTAACACAAAATCTCCTTTGTTTATCCCGTCATTTTCAGATAAATCATATATTTTCTGGTCATCTAGTAATTCTTCTTCTCTAGCTACTATCTCTTCAAATGTTTCTTCACCACTTGAACTTGACTCACTGTGATACTTAACAACTCTCTTCGGTACTTTTTTAATCATATCTTCTGTAGCTATTTGCTTAGTAACTGCTTGCACTTTTTTAGGTGACACCTTCTCTTGATTCTTTCCCTTTTTAAGCATAGCTATTTCTTCTTTTTCTGGAGTGTCAGTAAGTATACGTGATTTTCCTCTTGCCCTACCTGACTTCATTTTGCGGGCAAGTGCCTTTGGATAAGGTCGCAACATTTCAGGCGTAAAAGAACTTCCAGAAGTTCCTACTTGAAGACTATTCGAGGTAGAAGGAGTAGAGATGTTCATTTCCACAGCCGTAGTTTCAACTTGTTTATCCTCCTGTTCTCTATCATCGGAAGACTGGTTTAAAGGACGATCAGTTACGTAGGCTGACAAAAACTCATGTTCCGCAAAAATATTTTCATTGACAGGATAAAGGCTGCTAACCTCAAAACCCTTCTGGATGTTAGATGTGGTAAATGCTTTTGGAAATGCCTTACCTGCGAGTTCAGCTATATCGTAAATTGTAATTGGCTGTCCAGGATGCATAATCATCCATTCGCTGCAGGCGGTATTGTAGTAGGCTTTCATGGGCCCAAAAACTGTTCTGTCGAGCGGTTGCATCTTGTCGCTCGTATGTGGATGAAATGTTATCATTAAAATGCCATTATTCTTACAAAAATCAATAGCATTAATATTCACATGGCTATCGTGATTATCCAGAAGCAATATCACTGGATTTTCAACTGTTGGTTTCACATGATTTTTAAAGTGTTCTAAATATTCCAAAAACAACCTTTCGTTTGACCACCCGGACGGATTCGCACCTCCTATAGTTCCAATCGGGCAACCTTTTAGCATATGGGGCTTAAAATTTACCCTCGGAAATATCATCATTGGCGGAATATGATTTCCGAGTGCATTTATTGAGGCTATCAGGGTTATATTTTGGCCTCGCTCACCACTGGTCATTTGGCCTAATTGTTTTATTCCCTTCGGTCCTATAATTTTTGGTGGTACATGGACAGTCGTTAACCCAGACTCGTCGCAATTCCAAATTTTTTCTGGGGAAAAATTTCCACGAGATAAGAGTTCTTTATAATTTTTAAAAAAAGAAGATACGTTTGCCTTATTGAAGGATGTTGATCTGGCCAAACTTGTGGGTTCGGGTTTACGAAGTGATAAATCTTGATTCCTTCTAAGAAACTGTCTTAACCATCCCTTCCCAGCTATCTTCCGTTCATCCCAAGCAGGCGGATGAGGCTTTTTATTTGCATTTGCATACTGGTATGCTAAAGTACGAACTTCCATCTTGGTCAAACCGTAATGCAGGCGTGCAGCAGTAAGAAGATAATTTGTTAACGCAGCTTCTTCTTCTCTAGTAAAAATTTGTTTTACATTATTGGCGGCAACATATGAAAATTCTGTGTCGTCTGATTGTCTGAAGGATTGTATGTGTCTAATCAACGTGGTTTTTGATATCTTATAGCATTTTGCTGCTTTCCTAATTGATAACTCTCGATTTATACATTTGTTTGCTGCTGCAATTAAATGTTGAGAATTTATAGGTGTTCTCTTGACGCCTAATTTGCTTCGTGGCATTTTAAAATAAATATCTGAAACAATAAAAATCGTTACAAGTAACAGTTAGGTCAAAGATAATCGAAATCATTTCATTTGAAATAAGATTGTACCTTGGTCCGGTCCAAGGTACACGACGTATCATTGACCCGAGGTACAAAATTGTATAATTTCACCTGTTCTATGGTTTATAATTTTAGGTTAGACAATTTACAAAAAATACGTTCATAATTATCAAGTCTAAATAATTATTTTTAACAGCAAATTATAAAAAAATAATAATATCTACAATTTAACTGGATGTTAACAGATTATAAATTGGTAAATAATTTACTTACCATCAATCAAAACATAAAACACTCAACAAAACACCATGCAATCAGTTTATGACAAGTTTGTCTAGCTGCCATCTTCCGGCCAGACGTCAAAACAACGTATTCACCAAATCAAACAGAAATCTGCAGTGTGTGGGTAAGAAAACCAACTGACCCGAGGTACAGACCGGTCCGAGGTACAACACTCTCCCTTACTATTTCTTTAGTAAGTACATATTTGCTTCTTAAGTATGCAACAAACACAAAGATTAAAGTTGAAATAATTACATTGTCCACCAATTATTTTTACACTTACAATGCTCTCAGAAATTGGTTGATTTTTGACTAGGTTTTTGGGATTTGGTCCCAGTATACGTCAGTTTCGAGATCGCCGCAATGGCAGATGACAGTATGTGACGTTACATTTGCACTTTATATTTAACTGAACCAGGCTATAGTCTATAAAACCCAGTGGTCTTCGCCGTATTCCATAGGCGTAGTTCAATTATTATTTCATATAACATTTGGAGTTGCAAAAATAGTTGAAATGTGTTTAAATATGACTGGAGTCGGGCAGTCAACAATATACCGACTTGTGAACGAGGATAAACGCGGCCCCATCAGGTCACCAAAGAGAAGTACAGGAAGAAAATAAACTAATAAATAAGAATGAAATGACTGCCATCAGAAGAATCATACACTCGTCTTACTTAAAAAAAGAAATACCTACCTTGGATAAAATAATGTCTGAAATGAAAAAGGATGATTTCATTCCACCCATGGATAAGAAGAAACTATGGAAAACTTTGAAGGAAATGAATTTTTGTTATGAAAAAATTAAAAATAGAAAATCACTTTTAATAGAAAAAAAAATTACGGATCTGGATGATTAGATTAATCATTTGCAAAAAGAATTTGAGAACCTTAAACTAACTTTTAATAAATATTCAAGTAAAGATTTGCAAGTTACTCAAAATAAAAAATCTGAAGACAACAGTGAGACACTATCCACATTAAAAGCTAAACCCTCATCATCATGTGGGAATTTGCAAATAATACCTTATGACGGGGACCAACCCATGTTGTTAGTAAGGAGGCATCAAGATAGCAGCACTAAACCCATATACGTAGGAAATCTAGATCCTAGTATGACTAAATATGAAATTTAAAATTATCTTAGTGCTAAATTTGTTGGGATGGAGTACAATATTGAGAAACTAAATACGAGATCTTCAGATTATGCTAGCTTCAGAGTTGATGTTTCACAAGATAATTTTGCAAATGTACTGGATGCTTCAAATTGGCCTAAGGATGTCACAGTGAAGAAATTTTTTCGTGGCTCGCCGCGAGGTAGCTTTGGAAATAACCGAGGTCGCTTCCGGAGGTTCTAATCCAAGTTGGTCAGACAATGATGCATGTCACTCATCAACCTATGGCACAGACTCATCTGGAACTTGCGATCCATGTACTTTGTACTACCAAAATATGAGAGGTATAAAGACCAAACTGCCTGAATTAAAAGCATCTATGTGTGTATCGGATTATGACTTCATAGCTGTCACAGAATCTTGGTTAAACAAACCAGTTTTTACAAGTGAATTTTTAATGTATTTAGAAAGGATCGTGATGCAATGGTTACTGGTCAAAACCAGGGTGGAGGCGTTTTTCTGGCAGTTGGTAAACATTTACAGGCAAGAGAAATCGGATTATTTCATAATGTTCCTGGATTCGAAGGCGTTTGCATTCAAGTGAGTAGGGCAAGTGGAAAATTTTACATTGTTGTAGTATATATATCTCCAGGGAATAACCGTTAAGTGGTTTCTATGACTGTTTTGAACAAAATTTGTTGAATGAAAAAGTTATTATCGTAGGCGATTTTAATATAAGCGAGTATGCAAAAGATAAAAATAGTAATCGTTTGGAAGATTTCAAAAACTTTTTAGTCTTTAACGGATATTCCCAATTTAATAATGAGATAAATAAAAATGATAACATCTTAGATTTAGTAATAAGTAATTTTGCAGAGATAAGAGTATGTAGAGATTTGGTGCCTCTTTTGCCGGAAGATGACCATCATCCTGCCTTGCCTATAGTATTAGATAATAACAATAATAATAGCAAAACGCGCGACCATTTTAACAATGTAACTCAATATAATTTTAAGAAAGGTAACTTGAGGTATAATAGTGATATCATTAAAAATATAAAAAGAAAGGATAGGTATAGGAAAAAGTTTAGAAGGACCGGTCAAAACCGGTGGGAGTTAAAATTTAAGGAGTACAGGCAGATAGTAAAAGCTCAAAGTACTACAGCATACCGTTCGTACCAACAACATGTGCAGGATGAAATGAAAACAAATCCAAAAATGTTTTGGCATTTCGTAAGTAGTCAAAAGCGTAGCTCTGACATTCCAGAGAATATGCTTTTGAATAATCATGAGGTAAGCAGTGTGCAAAATGTAGTGAATGCCTTTGCTGATTATTTCAACTCCATATATAATGACGTTGACCAGCAGAATACAAGAATTTTTACTGCCTATGATAGTTTTGGAAATAACCGAGCTAGAGATTAAAGAGGCGTATTCAGGTTTATTCTACTACAATATGCTTAGCTTTATGTTACAACAATAAAATGTTTTTTGTCGCCCAGTGTAATTATCAAATCTTGTACTACAACAAAAAACCCCAACCTAAATAATAATAAACTCAATAATGAATTACAAAATATATGGAGATGTTTATATGTTTTAGGTTTTGGGACCGTACACATTTAGTATTGGAGACACCACAGGATATTCGAGATATGAGAGGGGCGGCATAGCGAGCCAGGTGAAGATGCCCAAGGAAATACATTTCAAGTCGATGAAAGATTCATTGGATAATCCCGAATTTCTGATTTCGGTAAGATATACTTTTAGGCTTTTTTTTTTTATTTATTTATCACTGACCTCGAAACAGATAAATCTGGTAATGAGGCCTATACATATAATAAAATAACAATACATTTTTAACAAATTCCTTAAATGGTAAAAGTAATAGTTAAAATTCTAATGTTTACATTTTACAGAGAAAGTAAAAAAAAATGTCTAAATAACATGTTAAATTTACTTGATCCAAAACATTTGAATGGCCTACACAACCATTTATTGTACTCTCACTTACGTAAAACTCGATCCATATAAAATTTCGATCAAATTTAATGTTTGCTAATTTTTCTTTTCGTAGTCGGATTCTCCGATTTAAGAGATTTTTTTTAATATAAATATTCGGTGGTCACAAAAACAAAAGATGGAAATTTAAATATTAAATAAGGCTTAAGGTTATCACCTACCTCAGCTAGCTTAAGCTCGTGGCAATTGTCAACCGGGGTGGTTCTTTTTAGTAGGGTCCTTGCCAGTAAAACTACAATGTGTACGAGTGTGGCCCCCAAAGGATGTTGTTGTGCAAGCCTAGATATATGGTTGAGTTTTGAGCGCCACTCACTCAAAAATTGACGTAAAGCTGGACATAACGAATAATGATTATTTCAAATTAAATAGTTATTTATACTACAACTAGTAAATATACTTACATCCCATGAAGTATATAACATTTTTTCTCCTCCCCGCAGAATTTATTCTTGGATTTTTATTAATTTAATTCGATACTTTTCGCATAAAATTATGGACAGCTTTGACCGGTTTCTATAGCATCATAAGCATTGTTATTTTATCAACAACGTCAAGTATTATTAAAAATTGAGAGAAATTGAAATTATTGATTTGTATAACAGCGAAATGGATATAGAAGAATCAGCAAATATCGCTTGTCTGTCGCTGCTGCCAGAAAAATCAAGGAAGAGGTATGAAGCAACGTATCAATACTTCAGGAAATGGTGGCAAACAAAGACTGCTACTGCAGTTTCAGAAACCGTGCTTTTGGTGTACTTTTATTCACGAAAAATCTGCTGTATTAAAGTCTCCATCAAGCTTATGGTGTGAATATTCCATGCTGAAGTCCACCCTTTTCATATAGGAAAACATAGATATTTCCAAGTATCCTAAACTTCGAGCATTTTTAAAAAGAAAAAATGACGGATATAAACCCAAAAAATTTAATATGTTTGACAGGGAAGATGTAAATAATTTCCTGTTTGAAGCCCCCGATGATATTTATTTAATGATGAAGGTCGTAATGATAATGGAAATTGCTAGAGCATGCCGTTCTAGTGAACTCTGTGCAATGAAAATGGGCAATGTTGAATTATGGCATGAAGTCATATTAGTTACTATTCCTGATTCCAAAAATGGAATGGCACTTAAATTTATAGTGACTAAAAGTGACGATGAGAAGGTTTGTTATTTCAAAATAGTTCGAAATTACATTGATATAAGATCCCACATGACGAATCTTAATCCTCGCTTCTTCATGCGATATCAAAATGGAAAGTGCTTAAACCAGCCTGTCGGGAAAAACTCGATTTCTTTAATTCCAAGTAAAATTGCTAAATTCGGAACTTTCAGAACTTTAAGGAGTATACTGGACACTCCCTTAAAAGAACGTCGGCCACTTTATTAGCGAATACTGGAGTTGATGTCTTAGCCCTCTAGCGACATGGCGGATGGAAATCTGCAACTATTGCGGAAAGTTATGTAGCGGAGAGCGTCAACAATAAAAAGGAAGTTGCAAATAAAATTGTATACAATATAACGAAGCCAGAAGTCTCCTGCAGTACTTTAAGAGTAACAGAAAACTTGGTTAGAGATGGAGAAATTAAGGAGTCAGGACATTTCATACAAATTGAGAAAAACGAGAAAACATTTATCCAAATTTTGTAAGTAATGTTCATAATTGTAAAAATTGTACTATTAATATTCATATCACTTAATATTACTCAATTTTTATAAATCATTGTTTTTATATGGCATAAATTATTACCACCCAAGGGTGGTAAGTTGACTTACAACCCGTCCTCAAGGGCAATCGATACCTTTTTGGTAATTGTTACTTACGTCCTTCAAAACTGTCAAAATGCGTTGTTTGCAATATAGGGAGAAGAAAAAACACATTTTCGTTTCACCAATCCGGCAATCACACTTTCAAAATAAAATACACCATTATGTTTTTCTTACTAAGCCTTTAATTTAACATAGCATACCTAAAACTAGGCCGGTACTTTCACGTCCGAATATCAGAATAATTCCTATAGTTTCAATTGTGTCGACAATTGTTTCTATAGACATTCGACGATAGTGCTAACTGTAGATGAAAGTAAGCGTTCTAAGAGTTATATCATTAAAATTGTATACACAACGAGGACATAGAATATTTAACAGACATTTAAAATATAATATAAAGTACAAACATTACATTGTATGAAAAAAAAAACAGTAACAAGACATGCAACAGATAATAAAATTTCAAGCTCTCTGACCCACGAGATAGCCAATTACATAAAAAGCAAAAAGCAATAAAATAAATACCATACATTGAATTACATCATCAATAAATAGGTACCATACATTAAATTTGATCAAAATTTTGGATGGATCGAATTTTATATCAGTGAGCGTATTTTGCCACAATACAAAAAAATTAAAAACTGATAATGTCGCATAGTGATAATTAAATTTATTTCAGGACTACGCCAAATTCGACCACCCTCCCCAATTACATCTCGCGTTTACCACTCTGCACAGTTTTGTAGAAAAATACGGCAGAGTGCCCAAACCCTGGAATACGGATGATGCAGCGGAATTTTTGGCAATGGCCAAAACTGCTATCACTGACGATACCGAACTAAATACTGGATTATTGGAAATATTCGCAAAGGTAAGATGTGCACACGACTGTTTTTTTTGTCTTGTTTCTTATTCGCACTTGATAAGTTTATTTCAAATAGTTATAATATAGTAAACATGTTAATATTTTATTCTTTAATAAACTTATTCATAGATTCCCCAAAGTCCTGCTTGTTCGGGATAAATCTTTTTTATTTAAAATTATAGATATTTAAGAATATTTTTATGAAAAACTGCAAGTATTCAATAAACGCTACTTTCTCGATGTTAGATATATTAAAATTCTGAAAAATATTAGTTATATAATTTATTGACAATAATATTAAATAGCATCAATTAGTTAAAGCATTTCCAAAAATATTTTTAAATCGTTAGTTTCCAATATAAATGTTTTTATTCCAATTTTATATTTTTTTAATGAATTTTTTTTTAATTATTTGTTGGTAAATATTTAAAAGTTGTTTGTCCTACCGAGTTATTTATTTTGGGTTTTATTGATATATTATTTTTATAACGTGAATTATGGTTATGGTCTTTAAACTTCATTAAGTTTTCATTTTTAAATATTATATTAAAATATTGTGTGTGTAATGTGTATGTAAATTTGTCTAACGTTAATTCTTTTTGTATCTGAATATCATTCTTTTGACGGATAAAAATTGTCCTTATTAAATATAATTTTCAAAAATCGTTTTTGTAATATACCTAGTCCAATAAACGGAACGCTTAAAAAGGAATTTTGGTTAGAAAGCTGCTTTTTTGGTGGAAGGTACATTTTAATGTTTGAAAAGACACTTCGGTATTATTTTGTATTCAACCTTTGCATAAGGGATGGAAAATTACTTTAAAATGTTTTTTTGACCCGTGGCTTTAAAACAAAAAACACTAGAAAAAAAAGTTTTAGACAAAAGTTGTAGAGCATTTAAATCTGAAGGAATAAAAACGTTTATGATCATTTTTACGATATCTCTAATAGTTGTGGCGTTAGAATCATGTGAACTTTGAGGGTTGGTCGGCGTCTTCGAAATTTCACAAACGCAATAAATTTTCAACTTGGCAAAACAGCCCATCGTCTGGCTGAGACTCTATACGGGTGTCTGAAAAAAAAGTTTTTTGGTAGGTACGTTAATTTATTAGAGTATGTTATTTTTGTACTGTTTTGAGGTTTTTATGAGTGAAATATTGTTTGAATAATCCTGTGAAAGGTATGTATGAAACTAAGCCAAAAATTTTGAATGATTTATAATTATTTTATATATATGATATTTTTATTGGGGGTGTATCTTGAATATTAATATTGCCCATTGCCAGTCAACTGTGAAGATATTAAGGTTAAACGATTTTTGTAGGTTAAAAGAGTAAAGCAAAAAATCAGTTTTAAACAGTTTTTTTAGAGCAACTTTTTGGGTGCCAATAATTGATGGTGTGCCAATTTAATATACACTCCTATAATAGGTATCACCTATATGAAAAATAGTACGAAGTACTTAATAACTGTGCAGTGAAATTTATCACTTACCTACTCAGATTTTGATCTTCTCTTACATTGCCTTTCTAAATTAAAGTAATATTTTTTGTTTTTAAAATTTTTGAAATGAGAACTACCCTATGTGCTGTTTCGAGGTATTAGCTACCTACTTACTAACCAAATTTCACATACACCTAAAATATAGATATAAATATTATTTGCGCACCCTGTATCCGCAAAAAATCATTCGGCATCTAAAAACCCGATAAATACTGCACTAGACGCTGCAACTCTTTTCCAAAGACGTCAGTGATGCCATATCGATATTTAGGTCCCATTTATTATAGACCTGACCAAAAATTGTTTTTGAAATTTGCGAACCTCTTATGGCTTTTAGATTCATAGATTAGAAAAAAGTAGTAATAACCTTTTTTGTGTAAAATTTAATGCTCTACAACATTTGGGAAAAACTTTTTTTCATATTGTTTTTCATTTAAAAGTTATAACACAAAAATATATTTTCAACCCCAATTGAAGGGTTTTTTAGCTCTCTTGCAAGGACTGGACACAAAATAACACTGAAGTGTCTTTTCAAACATTAAATTGTACCTTCAACCGAAAAAGCAGCTTTCTAACTAAAATTCCTTTTTAAGCGTTCCGTTTATTGGACTAATATATACTTCTAATTTTTTAACCAAAGTTCTGTTTATTCCTTCCCAACCTAAAATTCCGTAATTAAAATAAATTTTAACTAATGCATAAAATTAATATTTAGATGTTTTTATCCAGAAATTTGTTAATGTTTTTAAAGATGGTAGTAAACTTCTTAACTTTTTAATCAAATATTCTACTTGAAAATTCCAATTTAATTTACTGTAAAAAATTATTCCTAAATATTTTCCGTGATTAGGTTTTAAAATTTCAATGTCATCGCTTGTATTCATACTATTCGTATTTTGTGGTACATTATTTAGGTTTAAAGTAAAAGAAAGATAATCTGTTTAATTAAAATTAATTGTTTATAAATTATTATCAAACCAATTTTTTATAATTTTAAAATCTTTTTTAATTTTCTTATTTAAATTGTTCCAGTTTGTATCGCTATAAGAAATAGCAGTGTAATCTGCATAACTGTGAATCCCATCGCAATTTATACTAAATAAATCATTAATATAAATATTAAAAAGTAATTGTCCTAAAATTGTCCCTTGAGGAACACCTGTGTGAATAGTTCTTTATCTATTTTAGCATAAGTTCGTTTGTCTTTAAGATAATTTTTAATTAATTCTAATTGCTTTCCTCTAAATCCAATATTTTCAATTTTTGTTAATAGTAAATTATGGCTAATTAATGCATTATATATTTGTTCTGTTAGATAGCAAATAGCATCTTGTGTCGATTTATTTTTTTGAAACTCAAATTGTTTTTTAGAAATAAAATGTATTTTTTCTAAATAATTATCAATTCGTATTTTAAAACTTTTTCAAAAACTTTTGCTAATGAAGATATTAGTGTTATAGGCCTATAATTACTAATTTTACTTGAATCTCCATTTTAGCAAATCGGTTTTATTATAGTCCGCCTTACGGTTCTGTGGCTATAGAAGGAATGCGAATAAAAAAAAATGTACCGGGTCTGCTAAGTTTACTAATAAATTTTAAATAAATATAACCTATTTTTATGATGATTAGACCGCGTATGAATTTTTTCCCGCCCACGCATTTCCCGTCTGCCGCTTCTAGTCGATCAAATAATTGTTGTGGACACATGAATAAAATAATGCCTAAAAATGTGTGTTCCACTGCGTTTTTTTTTTACCTATTAACACTAAGAGTGGACAGTGGTGTGGTTTAATTATTAAAATAAGAGGAAGTAAAGTTACTTATTAACTTATAAAATATTTATATGAAACGAGGCACCTGACTTTTTTATGCCTTTTACCCCCTGTCTCCTCAGCCGTTGTAGTCACAGACTCGTAAGGCGGACTATATACCAATTTTGAAAGCTTCTAGATATGTACTTATTTTAAAAATTTTATTTATAAGAAAAGTGAGTGGCCTAGAAATCGTAGTTTTAATAGATTTTAATATTTCAGTGGTTATACCATCGACACCAGGGGACTTTTAAAATTTTTTTTTTTAATTTAAATTATTAATTAGTATATTTTCAACTTCTTGGTGATTAGTTTCTTCTAAATAAAATGAGTATATGTTTTTTTTTATTTAAAAATGTGTTATTACGTTTATTGATTTTATTTGTTAGATTTTATTTATTTATTTATTTATTATCAATTTACGGACATGGTCCATTTTACAAAATATTATAACTAACAATAATAGATGAATTATTTACGATATTAAACATATTGGTATAATCAATTGCAAATAATATATATGTATCGGTATAATTAATTACAAATAAGGAAACACAATAAAACACAATAAAATAAAGGGATGGATGAGACTAATTACAGGTTAATAATTGTCATTGCCTTAGATCTCTTAAAAACTCATTTTTATTAACAAAGAAATCAAGCGTACCATGGCGATGATTGGCGAGTCTTGAAGACCGACCAATAAAATTATTGTAACAATAATTAGTTCTACTAAATGGCTGATGGAACACATTATTAGTAGAGCGTGTGTTTCTGGAAGGAACATGTAGTCCTACACGACCCAAGAGAGTAGGGCAAATATAGTACCCGTTAATAATATTGTACAACATCTGCAGGTCGTGCTGCTCTCTGCGCTGGAAAAGTGTTGACAGGCTCAGCAATTCCTCCAGATCGTTGTACAGCTGCTGTCTATGTACAAAGTCAAACTGAATATTCAATTTAAATGCAATGTATCTTAATAACAGGTGTTGTACGTGCTCAATTGAATTAATATGAACCTGATAGTGAGGGGACCACACACTGGAGCCATACTCTAAGTGCGGTCGCACCAGGGTCGTATATAATAATTTGATGGAATTGACACTAGTGAAATCCTGTGACCATCTTTTAATAAACCCTAGGGATTTTAAGGATTTAGAAATAACATGTGTTACGTGAGGAACAAAACTTAAAGACTGGTCAAGAAGAATGCCCAGGTCCTTTATCATATTAACCTTGACTAATACCGAGTCCTTAATTGTATAATTGGAAATGGTTGCATTTCTTAATCTAGAAAATGACATAAAGTAACATTTTGCTGCATTTAACTCCATCCCATTTAACTCACACCAATGTGAGACAGCGTTGATATCCTGCTGTAAGTTAATACAACTCTGTGGGGAATCAATTTGGGCATATATTTTTAGATCATCCGCAAAAAGAAGATAATTGGAGTGTTTTAAGACAAGCGGAAATGTCGTTAATAAAAATATTAAAAAGCAGAGGACCCAGGTGGGAACCCTGGGGTACTCCGGATATGACATTGACTTCATTTGAAATAAAATTACTAATACGAACAGCCTGTACCCGATCGGTTAAATAACTCTGCAGCCAGAGCAGCAGTGACCCGCCAATACCATTTTCAGCCAGTTTATTTAGTAGAACACTGTGATTCACCCTGTCGAATGCCTTGGAAAAGTCCGTATACACGGCGTGAACTTCAGATCCCTTCTCCAGGGCACTCGACACGAAATCAACATAAGTTAACAAATTAAGTTCCGTTGATTTGCGAGATTGAAAACCAAACTGTGAATCAATAATTAGATTGCCAAGGCTATGATTGAGCTTTTCATATACAATTTTCTCAAAGAGCTTTGGTATGGTACTAATAATACTGATCGGTCTATAGTTCCTAATGTCGGCCCTACTACCAGATTTAAAAATGGGTGTAACAAAGCTTGATTTTCAAAAGTCTGGAAAACAGCCGGTATCAAGAGACAGTTGGAAGGTTTTATGCAAAGGCCTTGCTAGTACAAAACTACAGCTTCTCAACAGACTGGGGGGGAGGCCGTCAGGTCCTGGTCCCTTATTAGGATCAAGACATGATAACTTTGAGTAAACATCGGAGATAGAGATTTGACAATTGGTAATATTTAAATTGTTAAATGACGGATTAGAGATGAAATTACATTTACGATCACTATAGACCGATGAAAAATATTTAGCGAACAAATTGACAATGTCAACGCCGTTGTCTACTCTATGCTCTTCATATGATAGCTGACTTGGAATTGTGGCCGACTTACGCTTTGAATTAACAAAATTCCAGAAGGATTTAATATTACTAGAAATACGAGATTCCGTACTTAAGACAAAGCCATTGTAACAATTTTTGGACAAGTCCTTACACAATCATCTCAACCTATTAAATTCATTATAATCAGCCTGTGATCCAGACATTTTGTAAGATTTGTGTGCTATTTTCTTTAAAATTACATAATTTTTGAGTTCGGCCGAGAACCATCTAGGAAATGTCCTGGATGAAAATTTTTTTACTGGTACAAAAGTATCAACAATGAAATAAAGAACAGAATAAAATGCATTTATCATAATATCCAAAGATTTATCATTCAATAATGAGTCCCAACAAACATGTTCTAGACATTCGTTAACCAGGCGAAAATCGGCCGACCCAAAATCATAGTAAAACCCATCGCCCGTAAGACCAGGGTCGTCACTAAGACACCCGAGCAGCGTAAGTTCCGAAACCAGCGGCGGGTGGTAAGCATCCTGCGGTATTTTCACCGACCTCAGAAAAATAGTCTACAAAACTATTAGCTATACTTTTCTTGTCAGTATGACTTATTTTCAATTTTAATTTCGCTTATATTTTTATGTTTTTGATTTTTATTACAAACCTTTTTAAATTGTTTTCCACATATCCTGATTGGAGTTTTGGCATTGATCAGTTTCATGTTTATTAAAATTGGTTTTTGGCTCTTTAATTAGTTTAGTTAATTTGTTTTTATAAATTTTATGTTTATAAATTAAAAATCGATCATTCTTATTTTTTTGTAATTTTTATAGAGCTTGTTTTTTGTCTCAATAGAATTTAGTAAGTTACTAGTAATCCATTGTCTTCTCTTATTAATTTTTATTTTAATTTAAGGTGTACAGTTCTGTACATTATTTTAAATTTCTTACTAACTTACTTAATTTTCTTTATTAAATCATAGTCATACAATTTAAATGACCATCGACCGGGGTCCTTCAGCCTTAGAATATAACATATAATAGTAAACTAATATTGTAAAAGCATAGAAATGTAAGAAAAATCAATAAAACATAAAATCTTAATTTGTACATAACAGTTAAAAAAAATTGACAGGTTAAACTGTTAAAATCTAAACCATAGGGTATAATAGCGCAATAGTTGTTCCAATGTAGTATTATGTGGTTCGACATTTCGTGGGTTATCGATGGGAACACGCTGAAGACAGTAGGGTTGCATGATATTCAGATTATGTTGTTTTTTCGCCAACATTCTTGATAGTTCAATCACTCTTTCTTCGATAGGCTGCAGGTTACAGATTTCGTATAGTAGTTGATTTGGGGGGTTGTGGATGGGATTGTTGGGGTGACGTATCTTGGTAATTTTCCTCAGCGCTGTCGTTTTTCCGACTTTTAGGTTTTTCAGTGCAGGTGGCTTACATGTAAGCAGAAGTTGATGGCCATATTGTAATATTGGCCGGCAGATAAGTTTATAGATGTTACATACATGTTCTGGAAATTCCTTGAGTTTTATGGGTAAGACTTGAGAAATGCTTAGCTCGGCTTATGATTGGTTTTTTACAATAATTGCAGTATGACCATTGAAATTAATTTTATTGTCTATGACCATTCCTAAGTATTTTGCATTAGCAACTGGGTGTATTTGTTGATTAAACATAGTGATCGTGGGGCTATTGTGGTTATTAATATGGTTAAAGATAATATATTGGGATTTAGCAGGATTAGGCTTTAACTTCCATACCGGGTGTTGCATCGTCGAGCGGGACATAGGAAATCCCATGTAATTTTAAATGGGGTCAATTATTGGCTTCCCTAATTATTTTAGAGAAAAATTCTATTTAGGTTTATTAAAGAGCACTAAAACCCACATTCAAAAGAATAACTTTAGATATTTTTGATGAGCCCGTTTACGGGTTATCGCCGATTTCTTTTTAACTATTTCTCCTTTTTATGGCCCCGTATTTGCGGGCACCAGTCAAGGTAAAAGATGACTGTCAAATAAAGTTGTCATTTTGAAATGTGTGCTTTATTGTTATAAAAACTCGTACATCGAAAATATTAAAGGTGTATTTATGAGTACAAATTAATCTGAATAAAACTAAAATAAAGTATCCAATTACAAGGTTAATTATGACATTTTACATGTTTCAATATTTTACTAATTAATAGGTAGGTACTATTAAATTGTTAGAACTTTAGGATTTAAGAAGATGTTCAAATATTCCTCCATTGACTGCTAGACAATAACCGAGGCGATCATAAAATTCTCTTCTTACATTCGCTAGTTGATAAACTGAAATTCTATTGCATTCGGCAGAAATAGCATTTTTTAACTCGTCTAGATTTGGTTTTTTTTATCCTTGTATATCCTGTTTTTTAAATGGCCCCAGAGAAAGAAATCATTTGGCGATAAATCAGGAGACCTGGCTGGCCAATTTACTGTATGATTTAAGCCAATAACATTTCCATTAAAAGCACGGTTTAAATATTCCCGGACAGCCAGGGTACTATGTGCCGGGCAGCCATCCATTTGGTACCAAACTTCCTGATTTTCCCTGGCGGCATCATGTAAAGTAGGTAAAATATGATCTTCAAGTAGTTCCAAAAAATATTCTGCATTTAAATTTCGTGTAAGAAATAATGACCCGATAATATTTTCTCCGAAAATCCCAGCCCATACATTAACTTTTTATGGATATTGCGTCCTTGTTTCCACAAACCTGTGTTGGTTTTCTTTGCTCCAATATCGATAATTTTGAACATTGGGTTCATTGTTTAAGGTAAATGTGCATTCGTCAGTGAAACAAATGTTTTTTAAAATTCCCTATCCATGTTTGCTCTTTCCATCATACCAAAACAAAACTCCTGTCGTCGTATTTCGTCCCTATCTCTTAGCTCTTGGTGCTTTTCATATTTGTATGAATAATATTTATGTCGTTTCAAAGCTCGTAACGCTGTGGTGTGATCTAATCCTATGTCATCCTCAAGTTTCCTTGTGCTGAACTTCCCATCATTTTGTTCCGCGCACAATAAAACTTGCAAGTCGCTATCATTTCTTGCATCTCTTCTTTGTTCCTGCCCTTCTTTACATCTGCAGTTATTTATTACAGTGCCTTTTGTCTCAAATTTCTTGATAGTCCTTTTGACTGTAGATTTTGCAGGTATCGGTCTATTCGGATACAGAGCAGCAAACATGTCTGACACATTTTGATAACTATTTCCTTGATAATACCATTTAATCATCAATATTTTTTCTTCAGAAGTGTAATTCATGGCTAATATTTTCGATGTACGAGTTTTTATAACAATAAAGCACACATTTCAAAATGACAACTTTATTTGACAGTCATCTTTTACCTTGACTGGGGTGCCCGCAAATACGGGGCCATAAAAAGGAGAAATAGTTAAAAAGAAATCGGCGATAACCCGTAAACGGGCTCATCAAAAATATCTAAAGTTATTCTTTTGAATGTGGGTTTTAGTGCTCTTTAATAAACCTAAATAGAATTTTTCTCTAAAATAATTAGGGAAGCCAATAATTGACCCCATTTAAAATTACATGGGATTTCCTATGTCCCGCTCGACGATGCAACACCCGGTATATTAAACTATGTATTCGCTTTGTCTAATAGCTCCTGTGATCTAGGTCTCGCTTAATGTATTGTTTTGCCATGAGCCGTATCATCTGCATATTTTAAAATATATGCTGTGAGTGAAAAATACCGCTGGTCATTGTAAAGATTGTTGTAGATGTCTGAGCAATAAATACTATATAGAAACGGAGAGAGAGGTGACCCTTGTGGTAAGCCCTGTTGGGGAATGAATCATTCAAACCTGGAATTATTCACACGGACAACAAGTCATTCATCCAATTTTTTAAAAGGTGGACAAGCTGTTTTGAACAGTTGCTAAGATATAATTTATAGAGTCCCACATGCCAAACACTATCAACCGCTTTGTTTATATATAAAGGGAGCCGTGAACTTCTGTTTATTAGTCCTGCTCATCTCCACATTGTTCTCCAGTATTACTAGTGGGCGAAAAGTGGAATTTCTGTTTTAAAGCCGAACTGGTAACCAGGTATGACATTTCCAATTGATGTTTCCAGTCTGTTCCTGATGATGATTCCCCAAGTTCTTGCCTAATACTGGAAGAAGCGTGATAGGTTGGTATTTGGCTTTGGGATAGCCACAATTATGTCTTTCTTCCATTCCTGTGGAAAGTATCCTTGCTTAAGACAGAAGTTATAAATTTTAATGATGCATCTGTGGATATTAGGATGAACCTGTTTTAGGATCTCTTTTGGGACGGCGTCGATGCCGGGGGCGGTGTTTTTTCCTGTGCCTTTGAATTTCTTATATTACATTATTAGATAAGTGATTTGTTTCAGAATAAGAATAGAAATTTGTCCAATCTGTTTTTGTCATATTTTGTTTTAACTTGTAGTATTAAAATTAAATTCAGAAATTATCATGAGGAATATGATCGTTTTTGTACCCATTCCTACTCTATAATTGGGCTATGTTAAGCTGTAAAACTGTAGAGTTTATAACAAATTAAATAAAAGTGTTAAATTCATTCGTCAATATAAAAACTGATTTTTCAATTTTTCCAGGTCTGTGCAGGCGATTTAAACCCGATAAATGCCACGATAGGCGGCGTGGTCGCCCAGGAGGTGATGAAAGCCTGTTCGGGGAAGTTTCACCCGATCCTGCAATGGTTGTACTTTGACGCCATCGAGTGCCTGCCGTCGGACAAATCTGAGATAACCGAAGAATTGGCTTCGCCGGTCGGTAGCCGATACGACGGTCAGATTGCCGTTTTCGGAAAGGATTTCCAGAAGAAATTGGGTATGTATTCGTAGTACTTCTGTGTTACATGTATGTCAGACCAAAGAAAGGGCAGAACCTGAACTCACCTGAAACTTTGGGAAATTGTGGTTCGTGTGATACTGATGAAAAGTTCTCTTGTCACCAATCTAGCCTACACTAAATATCACCGAAACCTCGGAAGCATTCGGCTCATCGGCTCCTTTCGGAGATACGCTGGCTTTTATTCTACGGTTACTAGATTAACTGAAGCTTGTAAGCAATTCAGTGGTCCTGTGGATATAGCATTTGGGTGTGATGCCATAGGTCCCGGGATCGATTCCTGTTTCGGCCACTTTTTCTTAATGACTTTTTTAGTTTTTTATAACTCTTTTATTTTTTTTTTAAAGTAGATCAACTCAAAAAGGGCTGGTAAATAATTGGCCGGTGAACTTGAAAAAGGCGAATTGGAACCAAAAAGGTGGATTAGATGCCGTGTTAGCGCCTGTAAAGTCTATAATTATTAGTTACAGCATTATTTAGTTGAGTTAAGCAATATAATCTTCCAATCCGTTACGTAACATAATATCTTGTTTGACATTTCCGACCGACATGCGTCTATTTCTGACGCCACCAACAAATCCCCATTCGAATTCCCGCCAGGGTATCTCCGAAAGAAGCCGAATGCGTCCGAGGTTTCGGTGATATTTAGTGTCCTGTTTGGGTGTCAGAGGCGGGGAAACTTAAGAATTATTGTACAGAATGTGTGACTTAACGATCCGATAAAGTAATTTTCAAAAAGCTGTTTAGGTAATGCATGAGTTATTTGACCACCAAATCCCTAAACAACATGAATGGGCAATACCTAATTCTGCTACCAATGCATTAATTCATTTTTACCTCATTCTTTTATAAATTAAAACCAGTTAGTCAGTTAATAACATATAAAATTGTAACACGTAATTTGTATTCTGAATTGTATCACAAAACCAATGTGTAACCTTTTCAGTATAATAAAAACTTTTTAAAAAGACACTTTGGACTTCAGTAAAGTTAATCCATGGCTTAGTTGAACATAGGAAATCCCATCTAATTTTAAGGTGGCTAAATATTGGCTCTTCTGTACAGGGTGGCCAACTAAGAATGCGAGGTACTGTATCTGGGAAACTATCCATCGTAGAGGCTTGCGGCAAAAAAAAAGTATTACTAAAACGGCCAAGAGAAAAACCTGGAAAATATTTTCAAGTTTCTGAAATGGCCGCTAGGGGGCGTATCTGCAATCTTGAATCTAAAGTCCCTGTATTGGAAAGTCTGGACACGCGATATAAAGCCCGTGTGTAAGAAAGAGAACTCTTGTGTCCTTTTCTATTTCCTCCTTTTAAGAAATTAATGGCGCCCGGGCGTGCGCGCGGTGTCAGTCTCTCCTGTCATGTTATGTCATGTGTTTTAAAAATGCAAACATGCAGCTATCCCGGTTGCCAAAATTATACCAATCATGGGAGAAAATGTTATATGGCCTCATTTCCCTCGGATGAGAACAGACGTGAGAGATGGATAATTAATGTTGGCCGAAAGAACTAGACACCATCAAAAAATTCATTCATATGCGAGGTGTAATAACTTTTAGCACCATCGCGGATGGGGTGGTTTGTAATAGCATCAGTTTGAATTAAATTTCAGTTATGATAAGACAATTTATTTATTTTTTAATATTATAATTGATTAATTTATAAGCTTATATTTATTAAAAGAGCATTACAGTAGTACTTGTGTCTTCTATAATTTAATTATTAAATATATTAAAATTAGTAGACGATTCAAGAATTAGTAAATAAATCCACATACATGCTATGTTTCCAAAAGCACAATATTTGTTTATAATATAGGTACCTACATATCTGTGATCTCCATAGCAAATCTAAAAAATGATATTCCTTCGACGGTTTTAGAAGGGCGTTCGGGGTAAGCTCCCGATATGCCACCTTTCTGCTTCTTTACTCCCGACATTAAAATCAAAAGAAATCCTTTCTAAATTGTAAATAACCAAAACCAAATCACTTTTCACTTTAAACTGCAGAAAAAAAAAAGATTCGTTTGGTTTTCTAAAAGTAAACAAACGATTTGACAGATTGCGAATGCTGTGAACTTAGCTGCGAATAAGTCTTATCTGCGCTTCTCTTATTGGAGCCGCCATTAATTTCTTAGCTCGAGGCCAACCAATCGCGTGAACGTCCGCTCGTGTCCAGACTTTCCAATACAGGGACTTTACTTGAATCTAAAAAAGTGATGTTTCTGTAAATTTTGCTATATTAACCTAATAAAAAACATCCTGATCTTTAAAGTCGAGGATAATCTGAACCTTTTTTGTTTGACACTTTTTGCAGTATCTCTAAAAATAAAGTGGTTCAAACGTTTCCGTAAATAACATCCTGTATCTTCGAAACGGCTAAGCCGATTTGAACAAACTTGGGCTCGTTAAAAGGAGCTATTCTTGGGCTACAAACATCATTATATTTCAAGTTTCACATATTGCCGCTAGAGGGCTTTTTTCGACATTCCAACAGAAATGGTTAATTTTCTCAACAAAATAAAATGCATTGATATGATTTTTTTTTCATGAAAAAGTAGCTAAATGATGCCTAAACTAGTTCGCGAAAACCGCATCTCGATATCTTGTTCCTAACCCAAAATATCGGCAATAGAAAATTTTATACGAAAATCTCTTAAATTTTCATTTTATTGTAACTATATTTTTCTGGAATTATTTCTATTATGTAAGTTGTGGCCCTAAAAAGGAAGATTTTTAATGCCCCCGCAAATGCTCGAAATGCTGACCATCACGTTCTATGCACAAATAAAGACAATTAATAGAAGCAGGCCATGGAAACAAAACAAATACCTACCTAATCAAAACATAAATAATCCAAATTGTCAATATTTGTCAAAGTTTTGCGTTACTTTGAGTAATTTTTGTGTTTACAAAATGCATTTTACGAATGATGAAGCTGTTGATATGCTTGCGGTTTATTTTGAATGTCTTCAGAATGCCGCAGTAGCTAAAAGAGTTTGCGCCGCTCGATATCCAAATCGGCGTCCTTGCGATGTGAGAGTTTTTCCCGATTAGTGGCGAGTTTACGAGCCAATGGTTGTTTTCGGCCTAAGTTTCAACGGCAAAGAATTGGAAGAACACAAGAAAATAATAACTACGTACTTGGCTATATTGAAGGAAATCCTCATGTTGGCACAAGAGCATTATCCCTTGAGTTGGACATATCACGAACCACGGTTCAAAATATTTTGAAGGACCATAGGTAAGTTCTAATGGCCATCAAAGTTAGGTATTCGTTTAAACTTTTTTTAATTACTTTTAGAATGCACCCATATCATGTCGTTTTGCATCAGGCCTTGAAAGGGGAAGATTTTGATCGGAGGTTGGACTATTGCCATTGGATGTTAGGTATGATACGCCAAAATAGAGAATTTTTATTTCAAATTCTTTGGACCGACGAAGCCACCTTTAGTAGTGACGGGAGAGTCAATCTACATAATATGCACTATTGGTCTGCAGAAAATCCGCATTGGTTGCGTGAAATTCAGCACCAAGGACGTTGGAGTTTAAATGTGTGGTGTGGTATACTGGAAGGCAGAATTATTTGACCATATTTTTTTGAGCAATCCCTAAATGGCAATGTCTTTCTTGATTTTTTGGCCAATCAATTACCGTTGTTGTTGGAAGATGTGCCTTTGGAAATAAGGCAAAACTTGTTTTTGCAGTTGGATGGTTGCCCAGCACATTTTGCCATTAATTTGCGAGAGCATATTAATGCAGTATTTCAACAGCGGTAGATTGGAAGAGGAAGTCTGTTTCCATGGCCTCCGCGATCACCAGACCTAACTTGCCTGGATTTTTATTTATAGGGGCGGTTAAAGGACATCGTGTTTTAGACTCAACCTACGACCAGAGAAGATTTGAAAAACCGGATTCGTAATGCAATACGTAACATACCGAGAGCCGAAATTGAAAGTGCAGTTTTGTCTACCCATGAGAGGCTTCAGCAATGCATAGAACGTGATGGTCAGCATTTCGAGCATTTGCGGGGGCATTAAAAATCTTCCTTTTATAAATAGGTTCTTTTTAGGGCCACAACTTACATAATAGAAAGAATTCCAGAAAAATATAGTTACAATAAAATGAAAATTTAAGGGATTTTCGTATAAAATTTTCTATTGCCGATATTTTGGGTTAGGAACAAGATATCGAGATGCGGTTTTCGCGAGCTAGTTTAGGCATCATTTAGCTACTTTTTCATATAAAAAAAATCATACCAATGCATTTTATTTTGTTGAGAAAATTAACCATTTCTGTTGGAATGTCGAAAAAAGCCCTCTAGCGGCAATATGTGAAACTTCAAATATAATGATGTTTGTAGCCCAAGAATAGCTCCTTTTAACGAGCCCAAGTTTGTTCAAATCGGCTTAGCCGTTTCGAAGATACAGGATGTTATTTACGGAAACGTTTGAACCACTTTATTTTTAGAGATACTGCAAAAAGTGTCAAACAAAAAAGGTTCAGATTATCCTCGACTTTAAAGATCAGGATTTTTTTTTATTAGGTTAATATAGCGGAATTTACAGAAACATCAGTTTTTTAGATTCAAGATTGCAGTTACGCCCACTAGCGGCAATTTCAGAAACTTGAAAATATTTTCCAGGTTTTTCTCTTGGCCGTTTTAGTAATAATTTTTTTTGCCGCAAGCCTCTACGATGGATAGTTTCCCAGATACAGTACCTCGCGTTCTTAGTTGGCCACCCTGTACATTTCAGAAAAAACTTGTATTATAATTTAAGAAGTAGTCCATGGTCTGTGGTTATGTATTTTAAAGGGAAATGAAAGTCTGTCTTTACCACCAAAAATTTTTTTTTTTTTATTATATTAACTACAATACACCCTAGATTTGGGTATCGAGGGCATATATATGGGAGGGATTCACCATATGAGTTAGATGTTCAATATAAGTTTGAAAATTGAGTCGGACTAGTTTCGACCTTAGAAAAGATCATCATCAGCAACTCTATATAATTGTAATATAAACAAGTTAAAACACAGTAGTGGATGGTTCAATGAATGTGTATGCCTGCCCATGGACTTGACTGGGAACGTCCCTTTGGCTACACAGATGGTTAAGAATAAGGGGTTAATTGATACACTTGTTGAGTATCGATATTCAACAAGTGTATCAATTATCGATACTCAACAAGTGTATCAATTAACCCCTTATTCTTAACCATCTGTGTAGCCAAAGGGACGTTCCCAGTCAAGTCCATGGGCAGGCATACACATTCATTGAATCATCCACTACTGTGTTTTAACTTGTTTATATTACAATTATATAGAGTTGCTGATGATGATCTTTTCTAAGGTCGAAACTAGTCCGACTCAATTTTCAAACTTATATTGAACATCTAACTCATATGGTGAATCCCTCCCATATATATGCCCTCGATACCCAAATCTAGGGTGTATTGTAGTTAATATAATAAAAAAAATTTTGGTGGTAAAGACATACTTTCATTTCCCTTGTATTATAATTATTTTTGAAAAGGCCTATATAATAAACCCATGTGCCAAGTTTCAATAAATTTTAAAAATCCACTCCTAACTTATTCAATTAAATGTTGATTTAATTTGGCAAAATTAAGAAATTTTCATAGTTTAGGCATAGACCAACCTACAAAGACTTATCATGTAATGCTTTCAATTTACTGCTCATGCGAATGAACCTTTAGATATGTATGCGTAAATTTAGTTTGGACCGCAAAAACCAGTAGTAAAAGGTCGCTACTGTCGTCCATTAATTCCACATGAGTGTAGCATCAGACGCACGTGGTTTGTAGGCTGTTGCCAGATTGTGCCCACGTGGTTAAATTCCGGATGGTTGTAATTGAAAAGCAATACTCATAAAATACTTTTATTTCATACTGTATTGTAAAACACACCTTTACATATTTGAATTTAGTCCAGAAAATAAGGTTTTACAGCAATAAGTCCGGTAAAATTTTTTTACCGGACTAGTCCTGTAAAATTTCTTTACCGGACTGAAATTTGTAAGTTTTTGTTTAATCAATGTCAAACACACAATGTTTCCACCAGTAAATATAAGCACTTTTCAAATATACGACGCAGAATAAAACTTCATTATAATTTCAAAACATAATTATAATTTTCAACAGAACAGTATAAAATAAAATATTGTACGTCATTCGTCCGGCAAATCCTTTACAGTATTCGTTTCAAAATTCCAGACTCGGCTCCTTCGTCGCCTCGTCTCGAAACATTTCACTCATACTGTAAAAGTTGATTTACCGGACTTATAACGTAAATATCTATTTAAATTCATACATTTTATTGTTTAAATTTACAACAGCTTAGGTACAAAGTCAAATTCGTCCTTTTAAGGGTGTTGTAAGAATTTTAGAAAAAAAAGTATTCTCAATAAAATATATTAATCAACATTACAGAAATTGCTATAAATAGCTTTGACAATAGTGTTTCGGCGTTTCTTAACCTGCTGTTACCAGGCCCTACACTTGCAAGCCGAAAAAAGGGTCGATTTCGCGGTTATTAGCTGATTTTAATAGTTTTATCTTGGTTTCGAATAATTTTGTATTAATTTAGCTGCCAATTTTGTTTTATACTGTGAAGTGCATTTAACCGAATTTCTCTTTGTGGCATTGCGGTTAGTTTTTGAATAAACGCTATTGTGTTGAAGTTATGATACCTACGTGTTTTCTCATTTTTTTGCCAGAAAGGTGTAATTATCATATTTAAGAGATTTACATGTATTTATTTAGTAAAATATTTTAAAATTTAATAATTATTTAGGTAAGATAGATTAGAAATCTTAATACAAAAACAGCGATTCGTGAGATATTTCCCTTTTTAAACATAATGTGGTGTACCTATAATGTTTCACAATAATTAATTATGTTTATATTTATGGATGTATGCCATTTTTTTTTAGTGAAATTCTACCACTTATAGGGTTAAATGTTTCTTATTACATCGTCGCTTTTTTAAAAATAAGCACACAAATCACTACGCTACTTATGGTTCAAGAAGAAAAGAGGGCGAGCCGGAAAAGTATTTGGTAATGATTTTGTTTTTGTTGTGTTTAGTTGGTACTTACTTCGTATTCAGATAAAAATAATAAAGTACAGGGACATTATGCAATGCCTATCCCAGAGCTCGTTGCAAGCCACTTTTCATCTCCAATAATATAACAACCCTTGCATGCTTATTTATCTTAGAGGCTCTCATTAGGGGCTTCTTCATTATTCTTATTCTTATTCTTCTTCATTTATAATGAATGGCATAGAGATATGTAACAACCTGAGCTTGGAAACAAGAAATAGCCAAACCCTTAAAAAAATAAATTTAAGGCCAAGCTATTGTCAAGAGCATTTTATGATATAGACGAATTTTTTACACGAAATGAAATGTGAAAAAAAACTACTTTTTGAAATTTTTAATAATGGTTTTAATTTGATTATCGTTTGTTATTCTAAATTGTAGTTTAGATCAACTTTTATATGTGTTATGTAGGTACTTTTGTTACCATTTTAAGCTCAAATTTTTGTATGTGTGTGAAGGGTAAAGATTAAACTAAAACATAAATAATATTTAAAATTAACTGCACTTTCGTTATGAAGTTAAAACTCGTGATTGTAGCCTCCGGCGCTATACCAAAATACGATTCACCTGTTCTCGTCTACACGAGCCGCCACTGGATTGTACCTTAGTTATGTATTCATTGTCGATGCCGTACTCCTAATTTTTTAAGTCATGTGTTGTAATTCAGCTGTAGAAGTTATCATGCTTTGTCAATAAGATGTATCTATATATATATTCATGCAAAATTATCGAAAATTTTTAAGCACTCGTGTAATTACCCCCGTAAACATTTTCTTAATGGAATGCTCATATTTAGCTATAATTAAAGCGCCTTCAATGAAAATGTTGTTGTCACTGACACTCATAGACAAGGGAGATGCGCTTATGGTAGGGATAGATAGGCAACTGGATTGATTCCCTTATAGTGCCATTCGTGTCTGGTTGAAGAACTAAATGTAGCGATGTGGGCGGGGGGTCGGCGCCACGCATGAAAATTTAAATTTTACAACTTTGAATTCAAATTTTAGCGCTTCTAACTCTAATGGAAAAGTTTGAAGCGCGAACCTTTTGAATTAAAGTCAATATATTTTGGGAGATTAAAAGGAAGTTGTAACAACGTTTCTGATATGGCGACAAGCTTTATTAATATTAGATATTTACATAAATTAATATAATAACAAGGCACGTTTTACGCAGGATTGTACTGTAAATAATTAAACATAGGAACAGCGTTCAGCTTTAAATAGGATCCGCTTCTGGTATGCCCAATTTTTTGGTCATATCCAAAATTAGTGTGACAAACTCTATAAGTTTTTTGAATGCCAATCTTGTCTTTGTCACAGAGTAATGGATTTTGAATAGCATTTACCCAAAGTTTATGCGTCTAAAAATACACGGACATTATACTCAGATCGTAAACTGTCATAACTCTAAGAAAATCAGTATATAAGTAATGTTTATGATTATTCAGGATCAAAAGGTGTCCCGCATACATTTTTTTTAGATAGCAACAATATTTTGTATACAGTATAGGCGCAAGGTGCCTTTTTGGCTCTTCACGATACACCCTTTTTATTACTTCGCTAAAACAACAAAAAACTTACCGGGTCGCTTCTTGGAAACCTGTGCATTTTCACACGTTTCTCGCTTTGCACTTTACATCCGGGAACCCAACAATAAATCACCATTTTAGCAAAATAAACTTAATAAACATATACGTCGCGCCGCTTCGTTTAAAAATTTAATTTTAAAATGTCAATGTCGCTTATTGGGTCCGGCTCCGGAAGATATTTTTATTATGGATCAGCGCATAAGTCATATTTTTATCTTTATCGCACCTTAGCTGGTACGGTTGAATGCAGAGAGAGAAAGATACAGAACGTTCACCACGCTCATTCTCAATACATGTTTTGTTGCTATGAACAACCTTATAAAACAAAATCCCTACAATAGCGCCATCATCGTCTGGTTGAAAAACTAAACGAACGGGGAACGATCTTCACCATTTAAGTTATCCTAGCCTGCTGACGCTACTTTTCGTTATGTCAATGCCAAATAATAATTTGCTGGTGTTTGCTGTATTACCTAAACTATGAAAATTTCGTAATTTTGCCCTCACATTTAATTGAATAAGTTAGGATTGGCTTCTTAAATTTTATTCAAACTTGGCACATGGGTTTATTTATTTATTTGTAAAATATACGGGCACAACCCATTATAATATCAATACAACTGAAATTAAATTAAAAGGCTATTGAAATATCTAAATACTAACTTGACAAAAGTAAGTTTACGATGGTATCGACGAAATTATACAACTATAAACAATTGACAATTACCTTTTTTTTAAGAGAAGTGAGGGAATTAGAAAATATATCCAACTCATTGTGGTGGTTGAGAAAACGCATGGCCCGTATCAGGGGCGCATGTGAACCATAGTTGGTACTGTGATGACCAATATGAAATAGTTCAAAATTTCTAAGGGACCTTATGGGAACATTCAGAGCTATAGAATTTAACAAAGCCGGACATATAGTATAACCCCTAACTATCTTTGTAACAAAGCTAACATCAAACATTATTCTTCTATGAGCTAACAAGTCAAGGCCAACCATACCTCTAATCTCACTATAATCATGATCAACAATCAGTATATTCAATTTATACGCACACAGTCTAAGAAATCTATTTTGAACCTTCTCCAAGCTATATTTATGAACTTCGTAAAACGGAGACCACACCACCGTAGAGTATTCCATTATGGACCGCACTAGGACACAGTAAAGTAAAACTAAAGACGTAATTGAGAAATCACTACAATTCCTCTGAATAAAGCCCAACATTTTTGAAGCTTTGGTGACAACAGCACTGATTTGATCAGTAAATGATAGTCGGCAGTCTAAAATTACTCCGAGATCCTTAATATTGTCAACCCTATCCAGTACTAAACCACCAATGCTATAATCACCGTTAACCCTTCTTAATCCTCTATAGAAACTAATAACATGACATTTTTCTACATTTAATTGCAAACCATTTGTCTCAGCCCACAACACAAATCTGTTAATGTCGTGCTGTAAGAAATCCAGATCGTAAATACTAGTAATAATCTTATATATCTTGACATCGTCAGCAAACATTAAAAACATGCTTTCAATTATGTATTCTTTAATATCGTTTACAAATAGGTTAAAGAGAAGAGGCGAGCAGTGGGCACCCTGTGGTACCCCCGATACAGCCACAAATCCCTTAGAGAAAAAGTTTCCAATTTTTACTTTAAATATACGATTTTTTAAATAACTTCCCAGCCATTTAACTAGAGCTGGGCTAAACCCCACAGCTGACAGCTTTGCAAGCAATAGTCTATGATCGACTCTGTCAAAGGCCTTAGAGAAGTCAGTATAGACAGAATCTATTTGAACACCCGCCTCCAAGGCATCCAACAGTTCCGATTCATAGACTACTAGGTTTGTAGTTGTTGATTTACCCTTAGAGAAACCATGTTGTTGATCTATGATTATCTCCTTACAGCACCACGAAAGTTGATCGCACACCAAAGAATCAAATAGCTTAGGTATGCAAGACTGATTACAGACACTACGATAATTGTCTATGCTATTTTTATCGCCCGATTTATGAATGGGGACAAGAAAGCTTTCCTTCCAGAGTGTCGGGAATTCCCCCACTTCAAGTGATTTATTAAATACAAGAGTAAGAACGTCAGTTAGGGTGCAGACGCAGCGTTTCAACAAATAGTTAGGTATTTCATCAGGGCCTGCCGAAAGTTTGTCCGGCAAGCGACTGATTTTATCAAATACTTCAGCCACTAGTATTGGGCGGTAGGTAGCATTACATTCAAAGTTTAAGCTATAGTTGGGCGTAGGAACATTGCTTTTAACAAATACACTCGAAAAATATTTTTCAAATAGATTAGCTATATCTTGCCCATTAGTAGCTGATGTATCGCCCAAGGTCATGGCCGATGGTAATCCAAAGGAAACCCGTTTACTATTAATGAAGGACCAAAAGCTACGAGGGTTATTATTTATATTCTGTTCGGCCCTTTGAAGGTACTGGGAATAGCATCTTGCTGTCAATGTTTTACATTCGGACCTTAAGGTCACAAAGGAAGTATAGTAATGGTATTGTCCAGTTTCTTTAAATTTCTGATGAATGGTTTTCTTTTTAATAATTAATTTTTTTAAAGCAGGACTAAACCATCTTGGGAAATTTGACGAAACGCTGCGCCTGCGCGGGACATACATCCGTACACCATGGTACATAATATCATACATTAATTCCGTAGTTTGATCAATATCAGATAACGGGCCCAGAATGCCCCTCCAGTCGACCGATGCAAAATAATCATTTATAGCTCTAAAGTTAGTATTTTTAAAGTCCCAGTAGCATTCATCACACCTCAAGCTATTAATATTTACACTTGGGAGAAAAAACACACAAGGGACATGATGAATACTTGTTGGGAGCAAAATATCATCTGCTGTACATACATCTAAAAAAGCAAAGTGGCTAAAAACTAGATCTAAGAAAACATTGCGATTATTTGCAATACTATTATTTTGAAATAAATTAAGAAAGGCAAAACTTTCCGCGACGTGCACTGCATGTGAGTTTGCTGGACACTGAACAGTTAGACCCAGCTCATCATTACTCCAAATGGCATCTGGTAAATTAAAGTCACCAAACATAAACAACTTAGTGCCCGGGAATGATTGACTAATGTCCTCCACAGTAGCACAATGAGCGAGATACTTGTCAATGCTGGAGCCTGGGGGAATGTAAACACCACCTATAATAAGATCACCACTTCTTGACTTTACTGAGACAAAAAGCTGCTCAACAGTTTCCTCTTTAATTTTTATAATGGTGGAGTTTAAATTGTTGCGTAATGCGATGAGTACTCCACCCGGATATCGGACCCTTAAAAAAATTATAAAACAATTTTTCTCTAAAATGTACAGGGGAACCAATATTTGGTCACCTTAAAATTTACACGGCATTTTCTAATGTTCAGCTAAGCCATGCATCACCCGGTATGTTGTTATATTGTTCTGAATAAAAAAAAATTTAAAAAAATACATAGGTTCAATTAAATCACTTTATATTTTTGGTGGTAGAGTCTACCCTGGCGGCTAAGGAATTCTTTTTGGGACACCCTGTGTTGCTTCAGCATAGGATTGAAAGTTTACACGTGAAATCCTATAGCCCGGGTAGATAAAAAACGCACTTCAATAAAGTTTTTATATTTTTTTTAGCATCTCTGAAATATTTCATCGTTGGCGCCGGCGCTATCGGATGCGAATTGCTGAAGAACTTCGCCATGATGGGCGTTGGAACGGACGGAGGTCAGGTGATCGTCACAGACATGGATCTAATTGAGAAGTCCAATTTAAATAGACAATTTTTGTTCAGACCTCACGATGTACAGAAACCGAAGTCTGCTACTGCCGCAAAGGTAAGATAATAGTAATAATTGTATTGTCGGAAAAAGCATTCTTAAAAGAACATGTCATTGGTTAAAAACGTAAACTTAAGATACACTCATGGTATGGTGCACCGTCAGACTGGCCATAGGAAATCCCATGTAAATTTTTAGTGATCGACCGATATGACTTTTTTAGCCGATACCGATAATCGACCGATACCGATAATGTCTTGGCCGATAACGATATATATCGGCATATCGGCCTTTTTTAATTGATAACATTATTAATGTCTAAAATCTGAATATTCTGTAATATAATTTATAATTCTTTAACGTTCAATTTAAAATCACAAAAATAAAAACAAAAATTGCACTTTGGCAACACAGCAATAGGCGGTAATTTATGTGGCTCAGCGCCAAGTCATTGGTGAATCCCCTTAATTTGAATTTCTCGGTGAATCCCGTGCGTTTATTGCCGTGCATTCAGTATTGCATTCTTAAAGCAGATCGTTTTAAGTTCGATTATTTCTTGGCGTAATTTAGTTAATCTTTAACAAATACATAATATTAATAGTTAATAATAATCCTATTGGAGTTTGGTGGAGTGCAAAGTAGCGAAATGGATGGAAAAAGAATTTATTGGAAATATTTCATAAAGAATAAATTATCCCCAGCAGATAAGAAATCCACCGCAAAATGTAAATTGTGTGACATAACCATTTCATTAGGGGGAGTGGGAAAATCGGCGAATACCTCAAACATGAAATACCATTTAGAGAAAAAACATCCTCAAAAATATTATAAATTGAAAGGGACTGATTCAAGCTCAGGTTAGTACTAAATTTTTATTTTCCAGTTCACGTTATAAAAATATTTACCAACAATAGGACCTGCTCATTCAGGATTACATTATTATATAGGATTGAGGGGCAAACCACCCAGGAATTTTTTGCTAAAAATCTAGGGATTTATTTTATTAGGAATTTAGGGAATTTGTGTAAAAAAATTACTGAAAAAATCTGAAGAATTAAGTAATTTGTTGGGAATTTGGGGAAATTAAAGGAATTTGTGTAGGAGGGGGGACATTTTTCTTTTTCATCACTTTAAATCGTTTCATTAACAATTAACACCTACGATATGATTTTATTTAAAAACAAATTTCCCCGTTTATTTCAACGTTTTGACTTTTGATCACCCTGAGTCTATTTTTTTTAGAAACGGCTGGACCTTCTAGTAGTTCTAGTAGTACTTCTAACTCTAACTCTAAGCTATTGCAAGTCTCACTGGCTGACTCTTTCAAGCAAATGCAAAAGTGGGACATTAATTCATCCAGAGCGAAGGAGTTTCACTACCTTATAGGTGAAATGATATGTTTATATAATCAGCCATTCAGCATTGTATCAGATGATGGCTTTACTCGGCTACTAAAGAAAGCTATTCCAAATTATGAAATTCCTTCTGACAAATACTTCAGAGAAAAAGTTGTACCAGATATTTACTCAAGATGTAAAGCACAAGTGACTCAAAAAATTTGAAATATGTTGGGAAAAGCATCTTTTACTACAGATATTTGGACGTGCAAATATACAAACAGTTCTTTTTTGTCTCTCACAATCCATTTTTTTGAAAAAACATGTTTAAGTTTAAATCAGAGATCCCATTTTTCACTTGCCTGCAAGAAGTTTCCAGGATCTCATACAGGAGACGCCATAGCTGAAGCATTTAATTCTTTGTTACAAGAATGGAATATAAAAAGGGAACATATTCACTTAGTATTAGCAGACAATGCTGCCAATATAATGAATGGTTTTGTTAAGGCAAAAGTAAATTATGAAGCATGCTTCATTCATTCTTTACAACTTGTAATACAGGATGCTATACAAAGTCAACGTTCAGTCAGTGATTTAATAGCAAGATCAAGAAAAATCGTTTCGCATTTTAATCACTCTCAAACTGCTTGCGATAAACTAAGTAAACTACAAGAACAACTAAACCTTCCCAAACACAAACTTTTCCAAGATGTACAAACACGTTGGAATTCCTCATTTTATCTACTCTCTCGCCTACTTGAACAAAAACAAGCAGTAAATTTATATATTTTGGATCATGGGACTCTTACAGACTTGACATTTTCCGAATGGGAATTAGTTGGAAGCATTTTAAATTTGTTAAAGCCATTTGAAGACATAACAGAAATTACAAGTTCTTCAGACTGCTGCATATCTGAAGTCATTCCATTTGTTTCGACTATCACTGCCTATCTTAACAAAGAAAACGCTAATTTTGCAGGAGTAGGTACAATAAAAGAAGAATTGAAAAACAGCTTGAATAAACGATTTCAGAATATATTTATAAAAAAACATTATACCATCGCGACTTTCTTGGATCCTCGCTTCAAAGACAATTTTTTTACAAAAGACCGTGATTTTATATGCGAATCCATAACTACAAATCTAAAGTCCCAAATAAAAGAAAACAATACATCTGTAGAACATTCCAGTTCCCCTGACATTTCGGATTACATTCAAGACCATACAATAAATGAAACTATAGATTCTATAGAAATTGATAGTGATGACAACGAACCACTTGCTAAGTATGTTCGAACTTCTGAACCTGAGACTAGTCGATCATCTGGCCAAAATCTGTTTTGGGAAATCTACGAAGAATTTGCCGAAGAAGGGATGAGCTCCACAAAAACAAAAACCATTCCAACAACATCTTCTTGTGACACAAAATCATCTTCTAGGGCATCCATTTGTGAAGAAGTGAATGCTGAAATTACAGAATATAAGAAACATCCTCTTCTTGAAAGAAAAGCGAATCCCATTTCTTGGTGGCAAGAAAAACGAGAAGTTCTACCATTATTTTATAATCAAGCTCTTATATATTTATCTGCACCAGTTGGCAGTGTTGCAAGTGAGCAAATGTTTTCAGAAGCTGGAACCGTAAATTTGGCGAAAAGGAATCGGCTGAATCCAGAAACAACCGAGAAACTAATATTTTTACATGATAATTTGCCTAAACTACATTATTCATATTAAATGCCTATTTCATGTTATATCTACCATAATTTCTTGAGATTAACTTATTTGAAATATTACTTTAAATTTAAATATAAAAAAAAAATGTTTTAAGCTGCTATGGTTGTTTTTATACATCGGCCGATATAGCCGATATATATTTACATCTATCGGCCGATATATCGGTATCGGTATCGGTCGATCACTATAAATTTTACTATCCTCAAATATTGACTCCCCGATTAATTTTACATCAAGATTGTTTTAGACTTTTTTGATGGACTCGCACACCAAATTTTAATATTTTCTTATAAGCCAATTAATAGTATAGTATAAACCAAGGGACTAAAGTGACTCATTTAATCGCGCGAATGGAGTTTTTTGCTCGAGAGCAACAATCATTCAAGGGATTAAAGCACTTTTATACACTATTTTTTGTACTTTCGTGAACAATGCAGTAAACGGATTTTACCATCGCCTAGGGGCGTGTCAGATAGAAGGCGGTGGACATTTCCAGCATTTGTTGCTCTTTTAGAATTTTCATTTTAGTAATACATAACAAATTTTTATGAATAACCTTTTTGTTTCAATTTTCAAATTAAATGTCAATATTTTGGAAACAGCTGAAATCGGGATACCAAGTCCTACATAAAAAATATTTAGAATTTTTCGTAGAATTTGAAAACCTAATAAAAAATTAGGCATTTCATTTAAAAACATTGTCAAAGACGTGATAACTGTTCTATGAGACCCCCTCTGTATAATATTTTTTTATGTCAAAAAATGCACAATTAAAAATAATAATTTACGGGTTCGAGCATTTTTCCTAGATCGTTTTTCTTTAATTAATATTAATTTTATTCGGGACTTTTGGGAGACCCAGTATTATGAAAGTAGTATAAAGTCTGCGTTTTAAGAAGTCCGATATCGGATTAAATCACCAAGGGATGTTATCGCTTTTAAAACAGTAAGTCGGTTAAGTTACGATATCTTCGCACCTTCGCTAAACTTGATCACACCGAACATCCCACTGGTTTACTGTATTCTATTACTGGGCAAAATCAGAGGTTTCAAAACAAAATTATCTTAGAATTACGCTTTGAGCATAAATAATAATTAAATAGATAATTAAATTATTTTGCTATTATTATAGTTAAATCTATATAATAATCACTATTTTCCAAGAACCAATTAAAATTTGCTCAAGTGCGGGATGGTTAAATATGTTAAAGATTTTGTCAGGTATATACTTTTCCGATAATGACATTATTTTGGGATTATTATAATTAAATCTTCATAATAATTACTATTTTCCAAGAAATAATTAAAATGTCTTGAAAAGATAAAGCAGAAAAAAGTTTGCGATATTGGAACTAACAGTTTGTCCATCATCTTAAATACATATGGGTTTCAAATATAAAAAAACGAACAACAGAAAACTGCTTTGCGAGCTGTCCAATGTTGTTTCGCAAAGATGGCAATTTTTGAGGGATTATTTAAACAACAAAATATCGGAATTGTCAAGACAAGTTGTTTTTCTTGACGAAACATGGGTATTTGCAAACGAAACTTCAACAAAAACGTCTTGGCAGGATGACTCAAAGCATTGTTATTCAAGTACCCGTGCAAGTAATAAAAAAAGGTATATTATATTACATGCTGGTAATGAAGAAGGTTTTGTTTTAAATGCCAGTTTGATATTTTCATCAACAAAAAAAACTGATGATTATCACGGCAATATGGATGCTGAAATTTTTGAGCATTGGTTCGAGGAAAAACTTTTAAAAAGTTTAGAAAAACCTTCCTTAATTGTTTTAGACAATGCCTCTTAACATCCGAGACTCGAAGAGAAATTCCCTACAAGCAGCTGGAAAAAGGAAGAAATAAAAGAGTGGTTGTCAAAGAAAAACATAAACCATGAAAATTTATATTTAAAAAGTGAACTTTTAAGCAAGTGTAAAGAGCAGTCATTTAAAAAAAAGTATGTTGTTGACGAATTAGCCCTCAAATATGGACATTAAGTTTTGAGATTGCCGCCCTACCATTGTCATTACAACGCAGTTGAATTGGTATGGGGTATTAGCAAGAACTATTATGACAAACATGCCTGTAAAAATATCGGTAAGCCTAGCGTTATAAAGTTATGGGAGGAGGCGCTTAGCTAAGCGGACAAAGAAGAATGGCGGAAATGCATTGAACACACAGAATGTCTGAATACTACAAAAGCTAAAAAATTATTATTTTTCTTTACCTAAACTAATTTTTTATTTACTTTAAATTATTTTATTTAGAAAATGTAATTCATCAACATCCAAAATTACCTTTAATATAATGTATTGTTTGAGAGCCACCGACATAATGCTCAAGAGGTTTTATGGCTTAGCGGACTTCTTAAAACGCACAGACTTTAGTTGTATTTAATTTTAAAACTGATTTAGGCAACTTTAAGCGCTCTAGTAGGACAAATAAAAGGTGATAAAATTGTATAGGTATTTTTGTACATGTTTACAACGTATATTAGAACGATTTAAGATGGGTCATGGCACTGAATGTAAAAACAAACATCATATTAAAAATGTTAAATTGACATTAGATTCCAAAAATCTTAAAATGTACAAGGGTGTTCCATTTAAAAACACAAAGTTGAGGTTACTTCCGGCTAAACCGGAAGTCGCTAGAATTTGACACGTACCTTAAAAAGTGTATTTTTATTAGTCTATGACTCTTGCCAAGTTTTATCTTGTTTGATTAAAATCTAAAGAGATGGCAGCCGAAAAGTGATCTCATGGTCACTCAGTATAGGCTACACCAAAATTTCATGAAAAAATTTCAACCCGTTTTCAAGATATCACCCTGTAAACACTTAAAAATGTAGTTATTACCGAGGGATACCAAAATTGTTTATTGGGCGTAGAGTCCGGAACGTGACGGGCAAGTGTGGGACAACCTTTATTCTTAAAACGTTGATTGTCTAGACTTTTAATGTTGTCTGTGATTTAGGCTATAAAGAAAATGAATCCCCAAGTGAATGTGCTGGCCCACGAAAACCGAGTGGGGCCCGAGACTGAAAACGTTTACGACGACGGGTTCTTCGAGCAATTGGATGGTGTTGCCAACGCGTTGGATAATGTAGATGCCAGAATATATATGGACAGAAGGTACGTATTATCAATAGCAAATGAATACTACTTGACAAGTGGGAATCATAACATGACATACACTCTGTTCAAAAAGTCCCGGACCGGTCAATTATTTAGAAAATGGCGCACAATATAAAAAATCTTTTGGTATAAAAGTTGTAGGTCTTAAAAAAATCTATAAAACTGGGATACCTGTAATCATACAGGGTGCCTTAAACAGTCATGGTAAACAAAACTTTTATTTTTTAAATGGAATGCTCTATATCTTATAATACTTTTGGATTCTACAGAAAATATCATTTATTTTTTAATAAGCACACTAATAAACCTAATAGTTTCTGAGATATTGACTTTCGAAAAATTACATTTTTGAACTTTGACAGCTTCTAGCTCTAACGGTGTATCTTAGAGCAAAACGGTTTACATGTCCTATCTTACTTTTTTATTATCTTCCCAGAAGTGTAAACTTCCGGTTAAACCGGAAGTACTATATTTCTGGCTTTTGAGCTACATCCGGTTTAACCGGAAGTTGACACTTTTAGAAAGATATATATTTTATATAGATATAGATAGATAGATATTTATTTCTGTCATTAATCAATACAAATTTTACACACGTCAAGTTTACAATACAAAATGATACAACCTACAGACTAATATAGTAGTAAAAAAATTACAGATAAAAAAAAAATACGAACAAACAAACCATAAGAACATCAGTACACATTACATATCAACACACTAATGCCCTAAAAAATTCATCGATTGAATAAAAACTTTCCTTTATTAATATGTACTTTATTTTGTTTTTAAATTGTGAAAATGATAAGCATTTTAGGTGCAAAGGTACCTTGTTAAATAATCGAGGGGCATAAAAGTTAACTGAGTATCGACTTCTTGTTAGGCGTATGAAATCAGGTGCTATCAGAGAGGCATGTCTTGTATTATAGTTATGTATGTTACAATGTTGATCAAACAGACTCTGCCTTTCATGAATCCATAGCAGGCATTGGAAAATATATATTGATGGTAGTGTCATGATTTTTAGAATAGTGAAATGGTTTTTGACATCTGCACGGAAAGGTAAACCCTTTATTATTCGGATGGCCTTTCCTGAAGGCTGAAAAGTTTGCTAGAATGCGGAGAGTCTCCCCAAGCTAGAATCCCGTATGATAAGTTGGAATGAAAGAGACTGAAATAAGCGGTCATACATGTTACATAATTGGCAACCGGCTGTAAACTTCTCAAGAGAAACAAATTTTTTGATAACTTGTTTGATACAAACTGAATGTGTTCATCCCATAACAATTTTGGATCCATATATATTCCCAAGAATTTCACGGCAGGTCGATCCTCATCCAACTGTCGTTGGGTAAATATGATGTTCTCAGTTTTTGTCTCATTAAGACAGTTGGTTAGCCTCAAACCACAGCAAGGCTCTCGATTGCGCCTCATGCATGACAAGTTCAAGGTTGGTTAAATCAATATTTGTATTGGCCAAGGTTGTGTCGTCAGCATACAACACAAAGTCGGTGGAGGGATCGCTGGCCGGAAGATCATTAATATAGATTATGAAAAGGACAGGCCCCAACACCGAGCCCTATGGTACACCCACGCCAACAACATCGGGTTCTGATAGGCGATTATTATAATAAACACTCTGAATTCTGCCACTCAAGTAAGTACGAATAAGTGACAAACCTGAGGGACTGAAACCGTAGTGTCCAAGCTTAGATATAAGTATGTCATGTGAGACGCAATCAAATGCCTTGCTAAGGTCGCAAAAGGTAACCCCAGCAAAGCCCCCATTCTCAAATTCAGACACGACTGTGCCCATCAAAGCAATGACAGCCGACTCTGTGCTTTTTCCTGTTCGAAAGCCATGTTGTGAAGAGTCAAAAATACTATAGGACTCCATATAATTATAAATTTGCCTTGATAAAATTATTTCAAAATCTTAGAGATAACTGGAATAATGCTTATGGGTCTGTAGTTAGCACAGTCATTAATGGAACCTGTTTTATGAATGGGGACCACTTTTGTTTTCTTGAAGGAATCAGGAAATTGCCCAAGCTCAACACATTTATTAAATAGTTTGGTCAAAGGAGACACAATCAGATTCTTTATGGATTTTATTAATTTAACGTTGATATTATATATATCTCTGCTATCAGAATTCTTTAGACTGTCTATAGCTTCCCTTACTGTATTAGGGGTGATGTCTGAAAAATTAAATTGACAATTGCTAAGAAAATGTGTAGGCGAAATGCTTGATTTTGAAATGTTATTTATAGTAATTAAAGGCTGTTGTATAAAAAAATTATTAATTTCATTAGCATCCAAAACATCTGAACTAATCAGTTTCTTTTTGGAAGGTCGGAAGCTATTTACAACATCCCACAAGGCCTTGATTTTGTTAGACTTGGAATTTATAAATCTATCATTGGCACATTTTTTACACTGAGCTATTTTGTTTCTATAAACAGTTCTTAAATTGATGTAAAGTTCTTTATTTCTATCATTTGGATATTTGTGATAAAAATCATATACAAAGTTAAGCTGCTCTCGGAGTATTTTCAATTCGTTATTAAACCATGATACGTGAGTTGTTTTATTTTTTTCTACCCTTATTGTTTTTGTTGTGAATGATAGATTCATTGCATTAACAATTTTTCAAGAAACATTTCGGATATGATATTTACAGTAAAAATATGATTACTTACGAATGAGATCAGTCGTGTCTACCATATTGAAGAAGAGGCTTAGACCATTGTCGGTAATTGGAGTAATAATTTTATATTCAAATGTTTGTTTTTCCTTTGTTATATTTACATCAATAGATACTGCCTTGTGATCTGACATTTTGAGATCCAAGACAGCTGTGGAAAAAATATTTTTATTGTGAAAGTTTTTAATAAGTATGTTATCGATACAGTTCTGACCTCTTGTGCTATCATGTATACATGGGATATAATTATAGGACTTTAATAAATTGGTAAAATTTAAGTTGTTTGCATTATTAGAATGAAAGGCAATATTGAAATCGCCATTAATTATGACATCACAAGATCTTTTACATAACTTCTCAAAAACTTGAGTTATTACTTGGAAAAAATTATTCATATCAGGGGTGGGAGGTCTGTAAATGGTAATAATGATTATATTATTTTTAGAAATTTCCAAAGCAGAAATTTCGCATACTTTTTCGATACTCAGTGAAGAAATATCAGTACGTTCAATAAAATTAATGTTGGGTTTACATAAAATTAGCGTACCACCATGACCGTATGAAGATCTGCAGTAATGGAAACCTATTCTGTAATTAGCAATTTTTAAAGAGCTCAACTCATGGGTTACCAACCAATGTTCACTCAGGCAGAGTACATCGTGACTACATGAGCAACTCTGAAGATAATTTTCAATTTCAAGTGTTTTATTTCTAACAGATTGTATGTTGATATGCGTTACTGATATCTTGGAAAGACAATCAGAGTTAGGTTTGTTTATTTTAGGGCTTCCTCCCGGTTGTCCAAGGCTGGCCTGCGAAAATTTCTTGGCTTGTTATATGGTCTTATAATTGTATATTTTGGCCACACTTCTGGTTCTTGAATGGCCTTAGATCCAGTGAAAGGTACAGTTATTTTGAAAGCAGCAATTTGATCAGATTTAATGTTAAGCTTTTCAATATCTAAAGGTGTTATATTTTTCTCTTTGAGATGTGAAATAATTTGGTCCTTTGATGTATTGGAATGTAGCCGTGAAATAAATATATCTCGTCGGCTTTCTACTGCAGCAATCGGGCACTCTGAATCATTTGAGCCGAATTTTGTTAAAGTACGTTTTTTTCTATATTGAACCGTCCTGAATCCATCGCTATCGATATTTTTGTTGATATTGGTTCTTGGCGCTGTGGCTAGATTAATAATGTCATCCATTACTTCCCTCTGTCGGATCTCAAACTCATGAGTTGAACTTTTATGGCTATTAGGTTGATTTGGTGTTAGGATTTTTATCTCATTCAACTTGTTTTGCCCAATTTTTGATTTCTCAGCATCATACTGGTTTTCGCACTGGGGTACAGTATTTTTATTGAGCAGTGTATCTCGATTCTCAGGTTTCTTATCATTTGCATTTAGTTTGTTTACCTTGGAATTGTTTTTATCTATAAACAAATTCCAATCTGTGGGATTAGCATTTTAGCATTAGCATAGGTTTTTGAATACTGACTCCTCCTACACGACACGACAATATCGTAATCTGCCTCTGCCAATACCATCCTCAACCCTTACAAAAAAATCGATTGTATATGAAATTGTAAAAATATATAATAATTTACCTAATTACTTAAAGGACCTATAGTCACTTAAATTATTTAAGAGGTCTGTGACGCGGATGTTGTTGGAGAAGGCTTACGATTGCCTGGAGGAATATTATTCCGATGTTCCGAGTTTTGTTTAGGGGTTTTATTTGATATCTTTACATAATTGTTGACATACCGTAAATAACCAAATTTTAATTGAATAACCAAACTTTAATGCCTACCCTTGTTTTTTGTTTTTTTTTTTAATGTTATTAATGTATATTATTGTTATTATTAAATGATATAGATAGATGTATATTATATAGATAGACTTCGTCAATGAGAATTTTGTATTCTTTGGACAATAAAGTATATTTGATTTGATTTGATAGTTAAAAACTAAGATAGGGACATGCAAGCCGTTTTACTCTAAGACGTACCGTTAGAGAGCTAGTTCAAAAATGTAATTTTTCGAAATTTGATAACTATTAAGTTTAGACTTATAGTGTGCTTATTAAAAAATAGATGATATTTTATGTAGAATCCAAAAGTATTATAAGATATAGGGCATTCCATTTAAAAAAATGAAAGTTTTGTTTACCATGACTGTTTGGGGCACCCTGTATAATTACAGGTGTCCTAGTTTTATAGATTTTTTTAAGGCCTACAACTTTTATACCGGAAGTTTTTTTATATTGTGCGCCATTTTCTAAATAATTGACCGGTGCGGGGCTTTTTGAACACAGTGTATAATACTGTATAAATATGTATATACACAGTGTTACAAATTCGTGGCGCACCATTGGGATCCTGGAAACGGTTGAAGATACGAGGAAGTTTAAATTAGGGCAAAGTTGCGCAATTTAATGCCGAACAATATGCCGTCAAGACGATTCGTGTATTCCGAGTACTTCCGAAGATATTCGAAAAATCCTGGCGTTTTTAATTTATATTATTATATTTTCCTGCCTTTATTTGGATAGATAATTGAAAACTGTTTTGAGGTCAATAATAAATTATTATTAAAAAAAAAACAAATTTAACACTCTAATAGTCACTTTTTCTCTTCTATTAGACTGTGATATCAGATTTTGAATCCGACGTTTCGTGTTCGGGTCCCATCATTAATTTTTTTTTTAATACGGACCTGGATTTTTATTTCATTTTTGAAATCACGAAGGCTGACTGCACACATTCACTAATATATATTATGACGAGTTTACCTAAGTCGCTTAAAACACATTTCCATTTACACGTTAATATGCATCGACTTTTCCGCTAATGCTTATAATTTTTATTTAATTATTATTTCTATTTTAAACAATTTGAAACTCAAAATCGGTGGCAGGTATTTAAACTAAGTCAAATAAGGCAGAGGTACCGAAATTTAGTTATTTTTAATATTCAAAGTGAAAACGTAACCTCGCTATATTTTTTTTTCCAAGTATACAATATTCTGAATATTCTCGACATTTGGCACATTAATATTCTTGTAAAATAAGAAGAGAGCTAACCTCTAAAGTTTTGATCCAAAACTGACAATTAATATTTAAAAGCAAACAAAGTGGTACGGCGGAGTACGTATCTACCTATCTACTGCGCACCCGAAGGTCAGAGCTCACGCTATATTGCTAGACCTATATGTAGGTAAAATAAATAATCAAACTTATAAAAAAACATAGTACTTATCCCCAGTTTTAGAGCTAAAACCTAAAAAATGTTGTGTTCCAAACTGTTTAAATAAACATGGAATGCGACACCGCTTGCCAAAAAGAGTTCCGATAATTTTTGATCATAAAAATAATGTTTTATTACCTAATTCGCTTTATTTTAGTCAGCTGTATTTTTTTAAATAGGTATTGCTTGGTTTAAATAATTTCTTTTTTGCTGCTTTCTATTTGAGCTCTTAGATATACGTTATAGGTTACTTTACCAACAAGGTATTTACTCCAAACTTAAAAATAAGAGTTACAAAAAATAAAAGCAGAAAAAAATGAATATTTAAACCAAGGAATATTTTAAAGCGGCACCAATATCTACCGATAAAACAGATTTCGTCAAAAGTTGGTAAAACAGTTTTCTTTATTTTAACCCATAGTTGCCAAACAGATTTCTTTCTTTCTCGCGTGTTTCGGATCGCAAATACTAGGACATCAGCGCCAATTAGTTTTTGACAGTTCTAAGAGTCCAGTTGCGTATCTAAATTTATTTCGGTGATTTGTGAATTGATGTTGCTTTGTCATTTTTCAGTCCTATTTTCAGGCAATAAAAGAAATTATTTAGTAATTTAAATTTGGAGTTCGTTATACATAATACATGTGTATAAAACTCTTAAATTTCTCTTGTTATATAGAAAATATTTTCTCTCTTTGAAAAACAGAAATCCAATGAATATCAGTACTTTAAATAAACCATGTTATTTTCAGATGTGTATATTATCGCAAGCCGCTCCTAGAATCCGGTACGTTGGGCACGAAAGGTAACACGCAGGTAGTGGTACCGTTCCTGACGGAATCGTACAGTTCGTCTCAAGATCCTCCTGAAAAAAGCATTCCTATCTGTACACTTAAGAATTTCCCCAATGCCATCGAACACACTTTGCAATGGGCCAGGGACAGTTTCGAAGGCTTGTTCAGGTAAGAAAACATGTTCTTATTTTAATTTATGTTCATATAATCAATCAAATCAAATAATTGCCCGGTCTAACGGACCGACTATTAATCTATATCTAAACCTAAAGTCTGTGTATTACTGGCAGCGACAATAAACAATGATCGACGCACGATTTTGGCGTTCGAGCTTTGCTGTTGGTCCCGCGGCAATTTAACTTTCGACGCGGCCAGACGGATTTTCAGGCAGTTTTCGAATTCGAATAAAAACGTTCGGACGTATGTTTTAGCGGAATATACTTTTATATTAACTTGTGTATTGCGAATTTAGGCCTTCTAGGCAGGTAAATAGTTTAGTTCTGACATCTTTCAAGTGACATTCCTATTATATTATTAAATAAACTTAGGTTTTATTATATTTTTCAGCGATTTGTTTCTATTTAATATGAATGTTTATCCGTTTATACCCCAGGTGGAAAATTTGTGTATGCTTAATCCACAAGTATGCAACGGGCAATTATTTAAATGTTCAATATAAGCTTAAATAAAACCTTACCATGCTGTAAGCACTTTTAACGTTTACAATTCATGGCATCGACTATGGGCTTTGCAATTGGGTATTGAATTGTTTATGTTTGATTTTTTGACGGGAATAAAAATAATCTTATAATAGTATTCTTATTTTTTATTATACTGTCAACTTAGTTCCTTATTTAATTAAATAACAAGGGTTGAAGGGCTTGCTTTTTTCCTTCTGCCAGAATCATCCCCAGACGCGTTTCACTGTATAACAGCTCGGGCGTAGCGCTGCCTAGCGAGGACTGCTTCAATTGTGACGCTTTCTCTTTGCAGGATTTTTTTTCTGATACTTGTGGCTTTGGAAGTCCATGTCAGAGGTCGCAGGTATGCTTCAGAATTGATGTTCTTTACCAGCACCACGAGATTGAGCCATCTGGTTTCATTCTCTGTTTCATCCTTATTTAATCATTTTTAAAATGAGTTTTCGTTATTGTTTGTATTTTCTTATTATTTTTAAATAAGTTAAAGATTAGTGAAGATAAGCATGTGTCATCTAAAAGCCCAGCAACAGACAAATATTTGCAATGCTTCAGTGCTACAGATAAATAGCATCCATACAAAATGAAAGTTCTTCAAAAACGTCTTTGAAGACGATTATAATAGACGCCTTGAATTTTGTGTATACTCAGAACTACCATTGAATGAAGATTTGTTTCCTAGTTTTTCAGTTGGGGACGTGCGCCTCTGGTCAAGGTCCTAGTCATTCTGTAAATGGAATTATCCGCTATAGACAGACCTTGGACCTGGTCGTCCCACAGGTTCGATTGCCCTTCGCTCACCAAATCCTTGACTACCTGGGCTTCCCAATTCGCATCTGCTTTGATGCGAGGATCACCGATACTATACGCCCTATTCTTTAACCGGTTTTTAATTTTAATGCGGTTCTTAATTTCATGGTTTAAAGTCCCGTATTTTGAAGATCCGAACGCTTTTATGACAGATGCTTGGGCCAGAGCTACGTCAATGGCATTTGTGATTTTGCTCACTGTGTTATCAATGGACTATGTAGGGGTTGTCATACCTCCACATTTTTCAAAATATTGTTACACCTAGGCCAGTTCATCGAGGTTTGATGCCCTATTAGACCGTCCGTAATAAGCATTTTGAATCGGTCATTTGAGAAACAAACAAAAAACACAATTTTTGAAACACTTAAAAAACTATCTTAGAAAGAATTATATGAATTTAAAGCGGTTAATTATCAAGAAATTGGGCATTTCAAACAATTTAAAACAATTATGCACACATAAAAAAAAATATTTGGTCCTCAAAATGTTTTTGAAAATTGGAAACATGGGGGTTTCTCAAATAAACAGCACTATATAACTGTATTAATATAATCAAGCAACATGGAACATACTTCATCGGTGCCCTTTTTTGCCTCTCCTTCATGGTATATGCAAAATCTAGAAGTATTATTCCGTAACTCATTAATGTTAAAAACGTCTACTGTCAGCTGTCGTAAATAAAATGATTCCTGTACTGGGATGACAGGAAGCTGCAGGTTTTGCATAAAGTTCATGCAAACTCCCGAAACTGTTTGATCTTTATTGCATTTTTTTAGAATTTCTTTAAGTTTTGAATAAAATTTTTTTACACGACGATTGTGCACCATCTTTTCTGCAATTGCTACCCGTTTAGCATTTTCGTTCAACTTGCGGTTGTTGAAATTTTAGATCAAAATTTTTGCACGTTCATTTGAGAAACACCGGAAGTCCTGGACTTGCGGGATTTCTCAAATGAATATCCAATACCCATATTTAATTTGACCGTCTACTATATGGAAACAAGCGGTGTTTCGCTACGAATCGATGCGTCTAAAGTTGAAAAACCAAAATATGGTGAAATGTGATTTTGGCGAAAGTATGGAATGACCGATTCATTTGTGTCGCCAGCATAAAGCACGGTAGGGTCCGGTGAACCAAAAGAGGTCTGAATGTCTGTGGTACTGTGGGATCAAATTGGCAGTTAAGGTAAAACAAATTAGATACAAGTATTTTTCAACGATAATGTATAGGTACTAATGGTAAGTTGTTTGTTGAAATTTTCAAGAGACCTTTAAAGAAAATTGGAAATTACAGAAAACACTGATTTTGCAAAAAATATTTTTAAACAGCCATTGATATTAATAGCAAGAATTACAAATATACACTAGTGAGCAAAAAATTTAGGTCACATTGAAATTGTAATATTTTTTTGAAATTCTCGGTTTTCAGCTTATATTTGCAAATTGTAAATTATCCGAATGTATTTTGTAAGCTAAATTGAATATTAAATATTAAAAATTAAACACCTTATTTTGGTTTTTATGGTTTATTCTGAAGAAACGTCCAATTTACATTTCAAGCGAAGTTCGACTGATTGTTACTTGGAACTAAAGGAACGAGTAAAACTTAACATTAATAAAAAAAATCATAATTAATAACGTGTATTCCCTCCTCTTGCATTAATGACTGCTTGTATTCGACGAGACATACTTTGAATTAAATTAAGGATCACATGCTGGTCGCTGCTATTCCACTCTTGCAACAGCAACTCTCTCAGCTCCTGGGCAGTTCTTGGACTTCGTGTATGCCTTCGAATTCGTCGTCCCAACTCATCCCAGACATGTTCTATGGGATTCATATCCGGACCGAGTGCTGGCCAATCCAACCGCCTAATTCCTACCTGATCCATATAGTCACTGACAATTCTGGCCACATGGGGTCTAGCATTATCTTGCATGAATATATCGTGCTCGCCTATAGTGGTCATGAAAGGCATAACATAATCATCTAGGACCTCAGTCACTATGTCAAGGAGCCATTCTGTATGAAGACCAACTCTGTGCGTGCTTGTGAAGTGATACCCGCTCAAACCATAACCGACCCACCGCCAAATGGAAGTGTATCGTCAATACAAACTGGGGCATATCTTTCTCCGGATCTTCTCCGTACTTGCCGACGTCCATCTGACGTAGTGAGGCAATGACGCGACTCGTCTGAAAACAGTACCTTGCTCCAGTCATCATCATTCCATACACGGTGATTTCGGGCAAAAGCCAATCTTGCAATTCGATGCCTGCGGTGCAATGTCCTATAGCCATTCTTCTGGAAGACAATCAATTAGCATGAAGCCTTCTTCTAACGGTCCATTAGCTAACATTAACATCTCTAACCTCTTGAAGTTGATTTCGCAGAATAACCACAGAAGCTGTTCTATTCCGCAAACTTGCGGACACCAAAAACCGATCATCTCTTTGGTTTGTGACTCTTTTTCGCCCGGATCCTGGTCTTTTGATTATTAGGCCAGTCTCCTGATAGCGCTGGTAACTATTTTATACAGCACATGGGCTCTTACCAACAATTCTTGCAGTTTCACGTTGTCCTCGACCATCTTGTATCAACGCTACAATTCTTGTTACAACAATAGGATCTAAAGGCATTATGACCTGTTAAATGAACACTACAAACAATACACCGTAAGACCGATAGGTTTTAGAAAAAGAAAACAAGACTAAACTGAGAAATAGGCAACAAAATAAAAATATTAAATAATAGTGAATTCACGTTACTTCACAAAAGGCGTAAGTACGATGACAATACGTGACAAATGATGCACCGCCTACTCCCTGATTAATTTTATTTCTGAAATTATTTGCAATTTCTGAAGTGACCTAAATTTTTTGCTCGCCAATGTATATTTCTTAAAAAGAGTAATTTTTAATAAAAAGTTTAAATTGTATATGCAACTATTTACCTATAAACAAAAAGACAAAACAAAGTTTTTAACTTAAAATTAAATCTTCCTCTTCTTTTTTTTTTCTTTGTTTTCAGATAGCAATTGCAAATCAATATTATCTTGTTATTTAAGTATACAGTAAGAACGTAAAGGTTGGAACAAATTCATATAAATTCATGTATTTTTTTTTGAAAAAGCGCTCGAATCCGTCAATTTTTAATTTTTGTTAGGCATTTTTTGAAGCTTATTTCATGTATACAGGTTGTCCGAAAAACAAGTTATGACGGTTTACTTTATTTTTTTAAGTGGACACCCCTATTTTAAAATATTATTTTTTGGATTTTGTATAAAATTCTAATAATATTTCATGAAATATGTCATATAATTAAATTCAGCCGTTTACAAGAAAATCGATATTATATTCGGATTTTAACATTACTTAAATCCTGAACACTCGAGTGAAGTGATCGAATCTGTAACACGTTTGACTGCTCTGTGAATTTTACCTAATTTTAGAAGATATACTAAAGCATCATAAATAATTTCTATGCTACAATAACCTAAGAATCTCATAATACCGTCAGATCACAGACTCCAACAATATCAACAGTACTCTATGAGAAAAGTGGAAAACAACTGCCGACTACACAAATAAACTGTGAAAACAAACCACATTCCCTTCAACGCCAGATCACCTATAGATCAGTAAAATAGTGGTCGGAGCTACTTCGCGCCAACGTCTTACAATCCTGCTACCAGGCCGGGTGCGCCAGAAGTTAGTGTGCCAAACGCTTTTAAGATGAACTGCAGCAAATGTAATACAGGCACAAACAATAAAAAACTTATCCCCTGTGATATCTGTAAATGTCAGCTATGCAAAGGTCGCATGTCGCTGCGGCGACCAGTAGCATACAAATAGAGACGACGCGACGTGGCGACTTTGGCTAGGTCCATTTTGTTTAATTTAGTAATTGTGTACGTTTCAGAAAACCATGTCTAACAATCTTAAAGTAAGAAAACATTCACTAAAACGTTTATTGGAAGACGAGGACGAAGATATAATTGTGTTGGCTTTACCGCAAGAAAAAAGACAAAAAATTAAATAAAATACTATCCTTATAAGCCTGGAGAGTGCTGTCATATAATGGTGGGTGATTAGACACTAAATTGATGAACAATTCATCTTCCTGAGTAGAAAACGTCGCCATTCAACCCTAGGTATAAAATAATTGAAATAAACTATGCAGGTCGCAGCGTATCACTGCTTCCAGAGCAGTGTGGTCGCGCGACCGTTGGTCGCACGATGGCCACGCCTACCGTCTCGCGTCGCTGTCGCTTGCATCGGAAAGCACCACATACAAATCCGTTAAAGCGGTACGTCGCGGTCTCTCGGTCTCGGTCGCTTGTCGCGGTCTCCCGTATCGGAATGCCCCCTTAAGGAAGCGCCTACAAGCTTTTGAAATACTGGGAAATCTGAGAAACGACATCTCAAATGAGGTTAACCAAACCTTAACTGACACCCTGAAGGGGCAAAACTTCTGTAAACTTCTAAGAACAGAAATGAACTCAATCATGAAAGACATCCTGCAACAGGAGATTACTCAGCTGCTTAATGATACTGTGCAACGAATAAATCAGAATCACTCAGAGTGGATGCTGACCATGAAAACTGATATACATACTTGGCTTAGTGACAGTAACAAACAAACAATGGAACAGGTAGCTCAGAAGCTAAAGGGCATCTCCTCGAGTATCTTGGACTCCAATAAGGACCTAGTATCTTTTCTCACATCAAATCCAAGAGATAATACCCAGACAAAAAAGCATGAGGTGCCCCATAATGTTCTGAAAGCCGCATCACAACATGGTGTAAAACCCACTGACAACCACATCCCCATAAGTAAGAGTTCAGACTTGCGACCAGGACTTGAAGCGTCATACAATTTTTTCGCACCAGTCAGGCCTGTCAACAACAAAAGTCAATCGCCTGAAATTGGTATACGACATAACCAAGAAACGAATAAAACGAAGGAAACCCACAGATACCAAGAAAAGAAAGTTACCCAACGACCCGAATTAAATGCCAACAAGAACGACAATGACCACAATACCCAAGGGAAGAAAAATGTCCAGAGGGAGAGTCCTGGCGTCACTGGAACAGACAACACCGGTTTAATCTGGAGCGTGAAGAGATCCAATCAGGCAGTCGTCTTTGCTTCAAGATTTGATCTTAATGCCACCGAGACACTTATAGGGACATACCTGGAATCTAAATTAAAAACAAAAAATATATCTTGCGAAGAACTCAATAATAATAATAAATCATCTTTATTTAAAAGGTATAAAAAAAAAATACATTTAAATAGTGTCAATAAAAAAGCCTATGTCCTTAGCCTATAGAAACGAACATTATTCCTATCAACTATCCTCAAAATATCTATAATAATCTTCTAGCTGGTAAGGTTCTATTTCCAGTAATAACTGAAAAATTTCCCTCTTTATTATTTATTTTAATGTCATTTAACACTTTTATATTATTAGGCAACCGGTTATAGAGTTTGATTCACTGGTAATATGGACGTTTTTCTGTCATGGTTAATGTATGTCTTGGATACGTGTATTCCAAATTTCTTGTTTGATATATCTGTTGCGATACGTTATTTACAAAAAAATGTCTATTCTTAAAGAGAAAAATAATGCATTCCTGTATGAATATTGCAGTTACAGTCAAAATTTTAATAGAATAATATCAGTAATTTTAAGACTTTGCTACAGAACGAACGATGGGACGAAGTCTAACCTTGCTCAAAATGGAGAACTTAAATTTCAAATTTTTCTAAATACATTTATCTGGTACTATAATCTTGCATTATATCCAAAGAAGGTAAGCCAGCGTGGAATGACGACTCGTCCACAATGGATTACCCCAGAAATAGAAAAGTCTAAAGAACTTAAACATTTTTTCCACAGTCTTTTTAAATAAAACCCTTTCCAAACAAACAAAAACATGTATGGTGAGTATAAAAAAATCTACAATAAACAAATCTTAAAAGCCAAAGAGAGTTACTATAACCAAAAGATATGTGAGTCCAGTAACGCCGCTAAGGCCATATGGGGCATCATAAACTATGAGACTGGTCGAGGACGACCCAAAATTTTCCCTGAAAATGTATCCTCTGACCAGTTTAATCAGTTTTTTGTAGACAATGCTCTAACACAATTGTAGAACAATTACCAAGAACCTCGCAGTCAACGACATACCTAAAAAAGGCAGCTGGAGGCCTAAACACAATGTTTATTCAACCAGTCATCCCCTTTGACATCCAGGCAATAATCCACCAACTGAAAAATAAAAAAACTGAGGATGTATTTGAAATTAATACCCATGTCATAAGAGCATCAAGTGAGCACATTGTGGGACCCATAGAAAACACTGCCTTTGCCATGTTTAACTGTGGGTGTAACGTATTTGGGATTAAACATTGTGTTGATTGACCGTCTTACACGCTTCATTCCATCAGAATTGAAATTTGTATAACGCGTTTCATGGCTAAAAAAAACTTTTTTCCACTCGTCTACTGTCCAATTTAAATGTCGACGTGCAAATTCAAGCCTAGCTACTCTATTTCTTGCTGAAAAAAGGGGCTTTTTAGCCGGGCGTCTACTAAATAACTTTGCGTCTATCAACCTTCTTTGAACTGTCCGTGGACCAACCATAATTTCGGGAATTTCAGCAAAAATCTAGGTGCAGACATCCAAGGATCGTTTTGAGAAATTATTTTAATGCGTCTATCTGTCCAAATTGTTGTTTTTTTCGGCCTTCCCGATTTCGGTAGATTCTCTAAATGTCCCCTTTGAATGTAACTTGAAATTATTTTGGATACGCTGTATCTTGGTAAAACAAGCCGTCTTGAAATTGTGGCTTGTATTGTACCAAGTGTGCATTCACTACTCTCTGCTTTAATTCTTTCGAAATTGGAATACCTCTTGGCATGATTAATACAGTACAGAAATATTAATTAAACAAAATAAACTCTGCAAAAATACTTTAACCTTTACTTTTACTAAAACCTTTCTTTTTTAGGAAAATATTAAAATGTTGCTTTACTCTTGACGCATTACAATACTGTATTTGGAAGTTTACGTCAATATCAGTTCATTTGTTTTGATTGTTGGAAAAAGCTGTTGTCGCCGATAACAGAAGCCTAGTTTGATATTTAAGACACGATGTATTTAAATACGATATCATGCATTTAATATTATAAAATCGAAATTTCTTTCATTTTTCGTAAGTGTTGCTCTACTTTTGCCCGATAGTGTATATGCGCATATTTTGGCTGAATTTAAGTGCAAATATTCCGCCCTTTGAGTGGGGCCAACGATCTATTTACACAAGCACAAGTTGGTTGTAGGCTACTGTAATGAATATAACTGTAGATACATTTATTTTTACCACACTTTAAACATTTCTTAATGATTATCATATTTTTGAAATACGGAGGTGTGGAAAATCGATATCCTGGTTATGTCGAGGAACATGACTAAATGCATTTTCTTAAGTAACTGGGATAACAATATTGTAATTGTGGTGTCTCGAAGCCTCTCCAATGTTGCATCTTATAGGAAACACGTTTTATTTAGTTTATTTTTCTAGGCAAAATGCTGAGAATGCCTCCCAGTATCTTACCGATCCAGAATTTATGGAGCGGACCTTAAAATTACCAGGAGTACAACCATTAGAAACTATAGAATCTGTGAAGGCGGCCTTGGTCGACGATAGACCGAAATCGTTCGAAGACTGTATCGTTTGGGCTAGAAAGCACTGGCAGGTAAGCATTTCATTTATTAACTATGAATAACAGGAATGTTGTTCTTTTAATCATTTTTTCTACTACTATTTATTAATACTAGGCCTCTGGCGCGCTCCATGCGACGTTACGTCAATACATGGCTTATTGTCATTTTAAATTTCGATGAAGAATGCAATAATTTGATATTAGCTATGTTAAGGGGGGACTTTGTTCAGCAAGGAATTTATCGGCCACTGCAACAGACCTGAGCTGGACAGACTAGCAAGATCACACGTGCTGCAAAATACATCCTAAATACGACTTACACACTGAGAGATCTTTATGCTGGCTGTGGCGAGACGATCCAACTGTGTTGAAGACCGGGCTGAATTCGGCGAATTGATATACCTACTTTTATTACTTTTTATTCCGTCGGTGACTTGCGTCTCGCGCTGTTATTTAGCGGTAATTTGGTTTAATTTCGGAAGAGAAATAGGTATTGTATGCAAAAAAATACCTGGATTTAAAATTAGGCACAATACAAATACCTAGTTAGTGGCTACATATTAAGTATACATACACTGCGTCCATAAAGTCTTGCACAAATTCATTTAAAATTCAGGGGCTTACTTTTTTTAAAAACGCTCGGACACGTCAATTAGTACTTTTGTTTGCGCATTTTTTAACGTAAAATGTTTTTATACAGGGTGTCGCACGTATGAGGTATGAGGTCATCAAGGATTTTTTTTAATGGAACACCCTGTATATTATATCAATTTTGAATTCTATGATGAACACTTAACACCTCTGGAAATCACGGTTTCCGAAATATTGACGTTTGAAAATTTATTTTAAACACATTTATTGATGACCTCATACGTGCGACACCCTGTATAAAAACATTTTACGTTAAAAAATGCGCAAACAAAAGTACTAATTGACGTGTCCGAGCGTTTTTAAAAAGTAAATACCTGAATTTTAAATGAATTTGTGCAAGACTTTATGGACGCACTGTATAATAACTTGGTTAGTAGGTACCTAGGTACTAGTATTATTATTATAATACATAAAATTAAAGTACAATAATTTCCATATTTGCGTTTGCAAAAATTTAGCAGCCTCCGCGTCGCGAGGCGTAGACAATATAATACGATCATACATTTTATATGAGTATGATAGTAAGATGAATAATCAGTAGGTACAGGGTCATTCCGTATATTTAGACAGCGTCTGCTGCGTTTGTTATAAGAGATAGAAAAAAATTTTAAATACAAAAGTTGTAGGGTTTATCCTAAGTCGCCAGAAAATGTTACGGAAAATAACAAATGAATATCACAAAGTTAGGAAAAAACACAAACTTGGTAAATCTTTAATGGACCACCCTGTATATTGAAACAAAAATTAATAGATCTTTTTTTCCTAAATTCAAAAATATATGATATGTTAACATTTGGTTCAGCCGTTTTCGAAATATTTGCATTTTAACAACGTGCATGATTATATCGTTTAAATTGTTTTAATTATTTTCAATAAACAAAATAGAGCCGAAAAATTAAAAATATATTTTTTAATAAAATAATTTATGAAAATTCACAAGTGTTAAATGTGACCGCCGTATTTTCAATACATTTTCTGTTATCTTCCTCTAATTTAGATAAAGCATTGTCAATATACTCCGGATGTTCTTCATTTAATGAATCTATACTGCTTTGAATTATTTGCCTTAAGTCCTCTAAACTTTGACTTCTTTCTTTGTATACTTCATTTTTTAGACTTCTTTTAAGAAACCTTCAATGTCATTTAAAAACTGGATGTATCTATCTCCTGTTAACGAGCCCTCAAATATAACCGGGCCAATTATTCGGTTCTTAAGAATACCACACCAAACATTTAACGACATTCGACCCTGAATTTTAATTTCAACATAAGAGTGGGGGTTCTCTGATGCCCACATGTGTGTGTTTTGTCGGTTATATACCCCTGCTGTGGTAAACGTAGCTTCATCGCTCCACAAAATCTTATTAAAAAAATCGTTGTCTTCAGTTTTTCTAACCGACATATCATTACAATATGCTAGTCTTCTGATTTTATGATCATCTGTCAATTTTTGTACCGGCAACATTTTATATGGGTGATATCCATATTTGTGTAAAACAGTTTAAATCTTTTTTGCAGATTTTCCAAAGTGTTTACTAGCATCGGCTATAGATAACTTTGGATTTTCTAAAAATAAGTAATAACAGATTGATAAAACAGATAAAATAATTAAAGATTCTTTTCCTACCTTTAAAATATAATAAAATCTGTAGTTCATCATCCTCATTTGCGATAACTGTGCGTTTTTCCTATGAAGGGTTTTGCGCTCCCTCATGCTCCTTTCGGTATAATAAAAAGTGGACCTAGCAGGAACTGGCATTTCGCGATGAATATGCCGATACTCTGCTTGCGCTTGAGCAACATTATTGTTGTTTTTGTAAAATAGGCGAACTATTTCTAATTTTTCTTCCTCTGTCCATCTTACGTATGGAATAAAGGAAATCTGACAGCCATATAAATAATGATAAATAATGGCGTTCGAGTCATTTGTTAATTCATGGCAAGTGCGATTTAATTAAACAATATAATCACTGTTTTAAAATGCATTTAAATCGAAAACGGCTAAACCAAATGTCAACATATCATATATTTTTGAATTCAGGAAAAAAAGATCTATTAATTTTTGTTTCAATATACAGGGTGATCTAATAAAGATTTACCAAGTTTGTGTTTTTTCCTAACTTTGTGATATTAATTTGTTATTTTTCGTAACATTTTCTGGCGACTTAGAATAAACCCTACAACTTTTGTAATTAAAGTTTTTTTCTATCTCTTATGACAAACGCAGCAGATGTTGTCTAAATATACGGAATGACCCTGTACCTAGGTACATATTATTATTATTGTAATAAATACAATCGAAAAACAATTTTAACCGACATACATGCAACTGTGAAATAAAAGACCGTTTCCAATAAACTGAATTATATTGAATTCCATGCCCAGATACCCAATGCTGATAAGAACACAATACAATAAAAAATGTACCTAAATAAAGTTCGTTTCACCTTAAGTGACCTTAACAAAACTATGGTTTCTAGTACACATATATGACATTCCCCTGAAAAACAAAAGAAACAGAAAACTCTATAATAACTCTAAATTAACGCTAAACACCAAATTATTCAAAACTAAACTCTGGACCACAGACATTAGGAATTATAACGTAATCTTTGAGGAGGATTAACTACTCTTCCCGATCTGGTGGTTGTAGGTACAAAAATAATGTCGTCGTCCAAACTTGAGCCTTGATCATTTCCGCTTTCATCATCTAATCCTAATATACTTTCGTTTTCCGAATCAACATAAGAAGAACCATAATTTACAGGATATCTTTTAATAAATTTTGTATTTCTACACAATACTCTATCATTATCCGTTTTTATATCAAACGACCTTGGTTTAAATTTATTTTTATTTTTTATGTAACCCTTTTGCCATTTTTTATCACTTAATCTTGCTTTATATAGAATCTGTTGGTTCTTGGTAAACCTATTATTTTGCACACTACACTTTCTATCATAGTTTTGTTTTTGTATCACTTGTCTATGTTTTAACAACTCTTTTATCCGCGAGTTATCACACTTTATCGGTTCAAACAGAGCTTTTTCGATAGGCAAAGTACCTCTTAATCTCCTATTCATTAAAATTTGAGCTGGAGATTCTAGATTACAATCAATAGGGGTATTTCTATAAGATAATAGTGTAAGATACAAATCTTTGCTTTCATGTTTTGTCTTATATAACATATTTTTTAATGTTTGTACGTGTCTCTCTACTAAGCCATTCGATTGAGGGTACAAAGGACTTGACATAGTATGATTAAAGTTCCATGATTTTGAGAATTGCTTAAAATATATACAATTAAACTGTGGACCCCCATCCGTAATGACACATTTTGGTATACCATGCCTAGCAAATATAGATTTAAGATGCAAAATTACTTCATTAGATGACTGACCATCTACTAATTTAGCTAGTTCAATGTATTTAGAAAAATAATCTACAACCAATAAAAATACCTCAGTATCAAAATAAAATAAATCGCAGGCAACTTTTTCCCATGGCAAAGTAGGTACTTCATGGGGCAACATAGGTTCATTTGGTTTATTTTTCTCAAAAGTTCGACACGTTACACAACCGGAAATTAAATTTTCTATATCACGCGTCATATTTGGCCAAAAAAAACATTCACGGGCCCGATTTTTACATTTTGTCATTCCCAAGTGACTATAGTGTATTTTATCTAATATGTTCTTGCGTAAACTTGGTGGAACAATTAATTTTCTACTTTTAAATAATAGACCATTAGCTTCAGTTATATCGTTTTTAAATTTAAAATATAATTTAATCAACGGATTTACCTGTGTATATGTTTTTGGCCAACCATTTTTTGTATAATCTAACAAAATTGCTGATTCTTTATCGTGAGCCGTATAAAAATTTATTTCTGAAATTTTTTCATCAGTGGCATTTAAACTGTAGCGTAATAAACAAATCTGTGTTTCAATTTCATCTTCAAAGCAGTCGTGGCTTTTTGAATAGTCAGAGAGATAGGCTCGTGATAAAGTATCCGCAAAAATTAACTCTTTTCCTGGTTTATAAACCAGCTTTATGTCATATCTTTGCAATCTAATAAACATTCTTTGTAAACGCGGAGGGCACTTATGCAAGGGTTTTTTAAAAAGCTGTGTTAAAGCTTTCTGATCAGTTTCCATAGTAAATTGCTTACCAAAAATATACTGATGAAATCTCTCACAGGCAAAAACTAAACTAAATAACTCTTTTTCTATTTGAGCCCAGTTTAATTGAAAATCACATAAAGATTTTGATGCATACATACAGGGCAACCCATTCTGCAGCAGTACAGCGCCTACGCCATTTTTTGACGAATCCGCCGAAATTATTATTGGCAACGAAGGATTATAAAACTGCAAAATGGGATGCTTAATTAGTTGCTGTTTTAGAATATTAAAAGCATCTTCATGACATTTTTCCCATACCCAAGCAATATTCTTCTTTAATAATTCCCGTAGGGGTGCAGTAATTGTAGAAAGGTGACTTATGAATTTTCCTACATAAGTCACCATCCCCAAAAACCGCTGTAAATCTTCCTTATTTTTGGGAATTTGCATGTTTGTTATGGCTTTTACTTTAGAATCATCCGCTCTAAAACCGGACTCTGAAATTTTATGACCCATGTAAACAATATTATTAAGTCCTATTTTACACTTACTTTGGTTAAATTTTATGTTATTTTTTAGGGCAATCTCAAGAACATTATTTAAGCGCTCATCATGTTCAGCCTTAGTAGTACCCCAAATTAAAATGTCATCTAGATAAATCTCTACCCCGGGCAAATCGAATATTTCTTTAAATTTTCTATGAAAAACTTCTGGAGCACAGCTTAAACCGAATGGAAGTCTTAAAAACTTATAGCGTCCGAACGGCGTCGCAAAAGTACACAGATCCGAACTATATTTATCAAGCTCAACCTGCCAGAACCCTGACATTGCATCAAGTGTGGAAAACATTTTTGCTCCACTAAGTTTAGCACTTATTTCATCGAAAGTTGGCAGGGGAAAATGTTCTCTGCGAATACTTTTATTCAAATCGCTAGGGTCTAGACATATTCTTAATGATTGATCCTTTTTAACAACCAAAACAATGGGATTAACCCATTCCGTTGGATAACTAACCTTACAAATAATTTTATCATTCTCTAAAGTATTTAATGTATTTTTAAATTTTTCAATTAAAGGAAATGGAATTTTTCTTGCGGAGTGTATAACAGGTTGTGGATTTTCCTTTAATTTAATGTGATATTGACCTGGAATGCAACCTATCCCTTTAAATACACCAGAAAATTGGTTAACCAAAACATTTTCACTAACAACATCAATCTTCTTGATAAGGTTAAGCATAATACAACTATTTAAACCAATTAAGGCAGGAGAATCTGTAGATACAACTACGAAATCTAAACAATATTCTCGATTTTTAACTTTACAATTTAGTTTACATTCGCCAACAACCGGTATAATATCGTTAGAATAGTTAGTGAGCTTTACACTAGACTTTTTGATACAAGTATTATGGTATCCTAAACTTAAAAATGTTTTATAACTGATAGTATTGGTCATTGCACCTGTATCCATTTTAAATTGTACATATTTTTTATTGTTTATCAAAAGTGTAATGCTCCACTCTCTAACTTTATTTCGTCCATCATTATCTGTGATCATGCCGATAAAAAGATCTGAATCATTATTTGGTTCATATTTTTCTGGATTACTGTCAATAGAACCTTGAACCGAATGAATTAAATTCTTTTTGGAACATACCTTTTGAAAATGATTCATGCCACCACACAAACCACATTGCTTACCAAATGCCGGACATTTCCTTACTTGATGACTTGTCCCACATTTGAAGCAGTTGAAACGAGAGCTCCAATCCACAGAATTTGCACCCGTAATATTATTGTTGTGAGGACCCCCAAAGCTTCTGGAATTATTAAAATCTCGCCTCGCCAAACTAGGTTTACCGGAGATATTTTTTTGTCTCACTATATTCACCTCTTTACTATCACTAATTTCTTGACCCCGCTTTCTGGATTCTTCTACTGCTAAACAAATACGCTCAGCTTTTTTCAAAGTAATCTCCGGCTCTTCTAGTAGTCGCTCACGCAGAGAATCGTTATTTAAGCCGATTATTAACACACTACATACCAAGGAGTCTTCCAACTTATCGAAATTACACACTTTAGCTTTATTTTTCAAATCAGTTAAAAATTGTTGAATGTTCTCACCCGGTAACTGCTTCCTGGTTAGAAATAGGTGCCTTTCATAAATTACGTTAACTTTTGGTTGAAAAAAATTGTCAAAATTACTTATAAGGACATCAATTTTATCCTTGTCTTCATCTTTAATTTTAAACGTATTAAAAATGCGAATACCTTCATCACCAATAAATTGCAATAACTGAGCACACTGTATGTCTTCCGATTTTTTATTTAGCTCTGAGGCCTTTAAATAGTTTTTAAACTTTTGTATCCAAAATTTCCAATTTTTTGGTACATCACCAGACATATCAAGGGGTGCAATACCCCTAAATTCCGCCATCACGAAATGAACACTTCTTACTGTAATTATTACGTTCGAATTTTTCTTTAATTTCGCAGCGCCATGTGAAATAAAAGACCGTTTCCAATAAACTGAATTATATTGAATTCCATGCCCAGATACCCAATGCTGATAAGAACACAATACAATAAAAAATGTACCTAAATAAAGTTCGTTTCACCTTAAGTGATCTTAACAAAACTATGGTTTCTAGTACACATATATGACAGCAACAACATACAAGGTTTTATACAATACTCTGGTAGTCGACCAAAAATGACTTTAATCACTAATTTCAATTTCGCCCGAGTTTAGCTCTATTTCTTACATTTGCTATCTTCTTTTACTTTCTAAGAACACATATATCAATATTTCTTTATTATAAGTCGAACCTTACTTCCGTAAATTGGGTCGAAAAATTAGATGTTAGTCATTGTGTCTCCAAAAACAGTTTACTAAAGCCAGTGAAGATAAAACAGGGCAATTTTGAAGGTAAGTTAAACTAATTATATACTAGATATGTTTACCAAAGTAAGATGTTTTAGAAGAATATGTGTTTATATAACTAGTAACAAGTCCCAAATATATTCATTTTTATTTTTAAGTCAAAAAATGATTCGGCCGGTTACTGACATTAAATTATTATAAAGTTGCTAGTGATCGGCCATCATGGCCGACTACTGCAAAAATTTTATTTATACTTTATAATTTATAAATACATATAAACCCTTTGTTTGCCATCATGTACTATGATGTATCAAAAACGTACTTATTAGTAGTCGGCCGGGTCTGAAATGAATGATAAAGTCCCCAGGGGATATTAAAGTTAGTGGCCGACCACTGGCAAAGTCATAAATTGATGATTATGCTAGTACTCGATCAGAAGATTTTTTTGGCTATAAAAGCACTTTAGTCGGTCGTGTCACAAGCAATAAGCCTTTATGCATGGGCACCAGATCCATATATAAGCAAGGTCATCAATAATCTTACATGCCATAGAGCCGATGCCGACGTCCACCTCTCCAGCCGATGCACACAGGCGAATTTTCCGAAAATCCTGGCCAAAATTAAGTGGTTGTTTATTTGATATGAAAAATGGTTAAAATTGATAATAGATGCACATAATAGACAAAAAATATTTTTTTTGAACCGTTGTCAATCTTACAGCCCCTACAAACTCAGAAAATCATAAACTGAAGAAACGGTAACTATTAAGAAAATATATTTATTTTATGATATTCCTACAGATACAAAACCTATATTTTAAACTAAAAAAAATTGTTTACTATTAACTAGATATTTAAATCACTATATTAAAACTTAAAATTACTATAATATTAGAAGTAATCGGTATCGCTGTCACTTTCTTCTTCTTTCTCGGTTACAAATGGCTCTTCAAAAAATTTTGAAACTCCTAAAGGATATTTTTTTAATTTTTTTGAGTATGACTTTTTTATGCTCGAAATAAACGGATCTGATGATACAAGAAGATTGCAAAACATATCTTCCATGTTTTCCATTCTAGAAAATTAGTAAAATCATAGTAAAATATAATTTATGTTGAACAAATACATCACTATTTTGAAGAAGCATTTTTGTTGGTTTTAATTCACCGATTTGTTTTTGAATATGCTGCATTTCCATAATTGACTTTTAGCTGCGTTCCTTATGACATTATACTGAAATTTTGCCAATTTGGCATCTACAAAAATTGACAAAGCTTGATCTGGTGAAAACGGTTCTACTTTTATGTCACTAATCGCCTTCTTATATTTTGACGCACGAGTTGGAGTAGAAAAGACTATTTTTTATCACCTCTGCCTTCTCTAAATGGCCCTCGGATCGAAACTGCATTTGTGCAGCATAAGTTAGTTCTTCTGGACTAAATTCGGAACAAAGTTGTTCCGTTTTTTTTTCTTTCTGTTCGGTCACTTGAACTAAGAAACAAAGCTGGTCTTCCACGGCTTTTGGAATCATCACTCATATCTTGTTCTTTTGAGTTAAAAGAACCAGAAAACTGTACTTCCGAATCCAACCAAGATAATTTTTTGTTACGGAACGCATTCACATTTCTCGAGGATGCCAATCACTTATACCGCACCAAAAAGTTTTTTATTTTTGTCTGAGATTCTTCGGACAAATTATTAATTTTCGTTTCAGATGTCACTTTATCCACTAAATAGTTACATTTTTCTTTAAAGTTTCTTATATTACAGTCTTTTACCCACTCGACAAGTTTATTTCTGGTCACAGAAACATACTTCGCTCCAGATCCTGTAACAAAAATCGTCCTTTATCGGGTGATCCATATTTGTCATAATATCGGAGAACAAAAAAATATATTCAAAGCAAGATCGCAAAATATCGCAATTTTTTTTCACAAAATCTAAAAAAGTACTTGTCAAGGTATAAAAGAAATGTAATATTAATGTTAAACTATGTTATACAATTTACTTTTTGTCTACGCAAACTTTATAAAATGAAATTGATATGCTATGTTATGCAAGTGCATTAAAAAATTGAATTAAAAAAAAATATATTGCACAAGTTTTCAATATTTACCTTTAAAAAGCTTTTACTTACCACCAGCAATTGGCTTCATAACAGTATTTTAAAATATTCACAAGAATAAGCACAAAAACGCAATCACAACACAGACAATTTTAAAAGCACTTCTCTCAGGTTTAACACTACTTAATATAAAATGTCTATTTTCAACTGAAATATCTTCGTACCCAACGATCCTATAAATAAATGGCAGGTAGTTTATGAAACGGTGGAGTTTATATGATCGATTGGTAATGTGTTTTTCCCAGAATTTTAAGGTTCAGATTTTAGGGTTTTGACCACGTTTTTGGAAAAATTCGCCTGTGTGCGATGCTTTTAAAAAATATCTTAAATACTCTAAGTCAATTCCATAAACAAAACACCCGAAAGCCGGACCCTTCCACAAGTGCCATTTCGTCTAATATTTGGAAAACATATTACATGGAGAGGGATAGAGTACAAAATGAGAAAGAAGGAAAAGGGACGATTTAGAACAAAAAGAAAGCGAAATGGTTAATAATAGATACTAATAAAAATAAAGAAAGACCCAACGAAAGAAGCGAGATTTTAGAAGAATGCTTTGAAACAAATATAGTGCTAAATGTGAAGATGAACTAGATAGCGATGCAGAAGCCGAAGATGACAAGAATGTGGGATGTGACTGGGTCCCAGGTGGTTTCACTTAGACGCTTACACGAAGGCCATATAAAGAGGTGCAAGGTCTAGACTATAACCAAAGACATTAGAACTATTAGACCAAATTGTTTACATTCTGATGTGGCAAATCATCATTCCCTCTTTATTATTCATCTCTGTCGCTCAAAATTTGACCTTAGCCGGCTTTATCTGTCTGTTAGAAATATTAGGGAAAAACTGTTTTTAAAAGATTGAGTTAGTAATTGCAGTAACGCCCAGAACCTAACATACAAAAAAGTTAAGGTGTGCGTATCAAATTATGCATTCATGCAATGTTATGCGAATATTTTATCGAAAACTGTTAAAAACCTTAAAAGTATTGAAATTATTATTATATATATCAGGCACTACGGCAACATTGTACTACGATTTTACAACCGGAGAGATTCTTTGAATGACTGTAGCGATTGCGATGTTGCCAGTGAGTCACAGCAGCTAGCTTGTGTTTTTGTGCCTTTATTGCTGTTTATTTTTGATTTCCTTGTGTATTTGCCTAAACATTAGTGTAGAAATAAACAATCATGGTTCGTGCCTCTGTAGTGTGTTAAAAGTGGATAATTTTAATCCAAATTTATCATTTCATCGGTAAGTATGGTTAGGTTATTGTTTTATAGAAAGCATTGGTGTAGCGTATGGGTTTTTTTACTAATGCTGTGGTAGCACCATTGTTGTTAAAACTTTTATGCATAATGAAAAAGTTTTGTTATACTTAGAAACAATTAAGAGTAGATATTGATAAATAACTCATGGTAGCTACTTAATAGTAAACGAGTAAAAAGATATCGACTAGTAAAATACTGTAAAATTGAAATCCTATTCCTAAATTTAATTAGGTACCTACCTATTTTATTGAGATGTTTTATATATAACATATAAACATTCTGTTTAGGTTTCCTCAAGATGCTGAAAAAAGAAAACTTTGGTTTTCTTTAGTAGGATTCTGGATAACCAACCTTTACGAAACAATCCAGAGTTGTGCTCGGATCACTTTTTTCCTGCAGATATTTTAGTAAGGGTGAATGGTGCTAAATATGTTAGAAAGGGAGTAAACCATCGTTACTGTGAAGGCTTGTTATTTCTAGACGACCTCTCTAACAGGTAAGATTGGGGCTGTCAAGTTTTGGTTTGCCTAATAGAATTATTTAAAATATTTTAATATCCTTGTTTGTTTTTTAGTTCTGAGTCAACTGTTATTGGAACACCACATGCCGCAAAAAACAACATTGGCGTAAGTAATATCTATTAATAATAAAATTAGTAATGTTATATTTTATGACAAATAAAACTTTTGGTTTATAATAAGTGTAATAGGTATACCTATTATTAATTATGAAACCCTTTTAATATTAATTAGAAGTTCATTTTATTCATTTTCAGGATATCTAAGCTATGCTTTGATGATATATTGGTTAAATCAGATGATGCTGATCGAGTTGCTGATGAACCTTACAAGATTATTTATAATTCTCCTAATATTCAAAGGTACGTAGGCCTTATGCAAACAAAAGTTGTTCAAAAAATGTTAATTATGAAGAAAAATGCTATTTGGGCTTTTTCTTTTATTTTTCTGTTGATTCTAGAAAAAAGTTCTATGTCCATCTCTTCGTTTTATTTTAGGCCTACAAATATTGTTCCAAATATAATGATGTCAGTTCCTAGTCCTTCTGGAATTGGGTAAGCATATTTTCTTTTTAGGTAACTTCACATTACATTATCATTACATCTTTATCGATTTTAATTAACACAATTTTTATAAGTAGGATAATTTCAACCTATTGAAAATTATGCAGCTATAGAAAATGCTACATCTGGGAATATCAAATTCGTACTCATACAGGAGGGTGTTCATTTACAACACACTGTTAAATTTTTTTTTTCTTTTTGTTTCAGTACGTATAGTCATTCAGGTTAAGTGGGGTCATTAAGGGGCACATTTAAATTTTTTTTTTATACAGCAGGTGTTCAATACTGAATATGATTTAAGATATTCAGTTTAGTTGCTTGAAGCACACAGGTCATTTAAATACACCATAAGAGTACCTAATATACAGGATATTTCATTTAGAAATTTGCAACTTTGGTGTACGTATAACTTTTTTTTGAGCCACCCAGTATATTCCAAAATAATTTTGAAATGTGCTCCCAATATAAACCTACATATTAGGTACTAGAACAAAAATAATTTTAAATTTTTTTAACGTTTTCCGTACATGTTTCGTATGTGCGCCACCCTGTATAATATACATTTTTTTAATTGCATAAAGGAGTAAAGCTACTTAAAGTGTATTTTTTACATTTTTTAGAAAAGGGCATTATATTGGAGACATGGCCAGTAGCGATTTTTCCACCCCAGGGAAATGCAGGAAAAACGTTACAATTATAAAAAACACAATTACTGAACAGAGAAAACAAATTTATAATTTAAAAAAACAAGTCCGACACCTTAAAGATCGGGTAAGGACATTAACAGGACTATTAAAAGTGTTGAAGGATAAATTTTCTATAACAGAAGCAGTACAATCATGTATTAGGGTATGTTTTATTTATGATGTATGATTAAGTAGTTATTTTTTTGGAATACATTATTCTGTTTGTGCAGCCATCTTCTTTTGTTGTTTTTAAACATTATTGCAAATAAAGATTATTATTAATATTATACATACACCTTAGTTTTTCATTGTTTATCTAAGAATATCTTCTATCATAACTTCCAGCTTTTAACAGGAAGTAACAAAATATGACATCTGGTTAAACCCGAGGTTGATATTTGTTGACTTCAAGAACTGTAATTTTTCAATTAACAATATCTCAACAACCATTCAGTTTAGACATATATAGTACCTACATACAATGGTGTTAAGTCGATGAGTACATATTACAAAGTTTAGGACAAACTGTATATTTAAGTATATGCTTGTTGAAGGCAGTTTTTGAAATAAGAAATGTTTGTATTCATTGTTTTTTTTTTATATACAGCAGCTAAGTCCAAATAGAATTGGGACACTCGTATAATGTCGAATAGATTTTAATAAGAATAAATGTAGTCTACCTCGTAATTACAATTTTTACAAAGGTTTTTATAATGTTCTCAATTCTAATAATGAAATAAAGTTTAGCAACTTTTTTGCAATAGTAGCAGTGTTTTATTTTGCATTTACGTACCTACCCATATTTTGTGATAAATTTCCAACTGAAACTAATTCAAAATAGGAATTTTCCAAATAACCTCTTTCTTTCATACTGAGATTCAGAAATTTCGGAATCTTATAAGTATTAAAGGTAAATTTGTGATTCTAAAATTTAAGATTCGGAATTAATCCAATATGTTAAAAGGATTTCAGACGAAAAACAATTAAATCAAACAAGCAATGTGATTAATTTTTTTTTCATTGTAGTATATTTCTTGTGACCTATTATTTCCATTCTTAGGAAAAAATTCTGATACAAAAAAATTTATTGTATTATTTTCATACATTGTTGTTAGGTTTTAACCTCTACACCACTGGTGATCAAAACCAAGGGACGGTTTACAATGTTGCCGATCGGGCCAAGGAGATCTGCCTTTCTCTCTCGCACTCGCCAATATTTTAAAACAATAATAGTCGATACTTTTATGGGAATTATGAATGAATCGTTTCGTCTAATAGTTCTAATGTCTTTGACTATAACTGTGATTTTTGCGAATACTTTTTTAACTTGACATATACTTTTAAATAATGTGTTTGCACATTTTATATATTTTAGGTAGGTACATTTAGATGCTTTTTTTTATATTTTTGAAAATATAATTTTTGTGTTTTTTTATAATATGTTTTCCCCTTTTTATTAACAAAATAAAAAATGCTAGCACGGGCCCGTGCTAAATAACCATTAATATGTGACGGCCGACTTCTGGTATAGGCATAGCCGACTACTAAACAGTAACTTTTTTCTGAAAAACATTTAATTTTTCAGAACAACTCAAATATCAAATATTTACGTACTTTCTTGAGTATTTCTATCGTTTTCAATCGCTTATTTAAAAAACAAAAATAGAATGATCAAAAAGGGCCGACTACTGGCGCAATCACCCTATCCTTTGTTGGAAAACATGGTTTAATATCAACACCCTACGTACTAGCGTAAAAGTAAATATTAAAGTAATATATATTATAAACTTAACAAAAATAATATGCCCGCAGAAGAAATCGACCCCGAGTCTCTTAGATTACAGTCCAGAGGTATTCTAACAACTTGGCCATATAAGATGCGCTAACATTTTGTAGAACAGGTTGATATTTCTATTTCGTCAAATAATACTATAATAATATGTAGCAACATGCGGACATGCGAGGATGCTTTAACTACGACAGTTAAAAATAATTTAATTTATCTATTAAAAGAAATCTCATGTGATCCAATACCACGTTTGGCATACTGTTGGATTTATATTTAACAGGTTCTTAGCTGTCCCATAAATACGCTAACTATAAACAATCCGTTACATATTACCTGCTATGTATAAAAATTAACGTGAAACAATAATAGCCTAAAAAGCATAAACATCAAAAAATGTCGTTTTAGCAACCCGTCTACTGAAAATAAAATCGCTACGTAACAGTTATTTTTACGCTCTCGGCTTTATTTTATTGAAGCTATCCACCATTATATTATTATCTAACAGTTAAAAGCAAACCGAATAGTTATATAGCTCCAAGTTATCCCAAATCACGTTCCTTATCAGAAATCTCTCGAAAAATGTTTCTATCACTACCTTACTGAGTGCTTACCATGGGTATTTCTCCTCAAGCATGTCCTATGCTGTGCTTAACTGGGGCCATGCCCCTAAAGCCAAGCAAATTTTTAAACTACAGCGCCGATGTGTGAGGGTGATTGGGGGCCTGAGGTACCGGGACTGTTGTGTAGATTGTTTCAGGAATCTGAAAATTCTGACATTTCCCTGTGTTTTTGTTTTTAACTGTCTGGCATATGTCAAACAAAATCAGAGATATTCACTCTGTGGGGACAAGAAATAGAGATAACCTGATACCTAACTACCACAGACTAGAGAGGACACGTAGAGGCACAGACTACTATGCCATCAAGTTTTTTAATGCTCTTCCAGCAGATATTAGATCCCTTGGAGAAAATATATACAAAAGGAAAATAAAAAAATATCTCATTGAAAACGCATTTTATTCCTTTGAGGAATACCTCAATAGCAGCTTCATATTTTAAACTTTTAAAAATTGTCTTCTGTTAGTTTAAATGTATTTTAATCATCCAAACGTTTATTACAAATATGTGTGTTCTGGTTTATATATTTTAAATATTTTATATTTTAAGTTTTTTACATGTTAATTTCTCTATAAATAATACTCAGTAGTGTATAATTAATTAGCTGTGCGTAGTACTTGTTTTACTATTGGCACTGAAATTTGTTTAAATTTTAAGCTTTTCTATTTTTTTTTTGTACTGACCTGTAAAAGCACTATTGTGTAATGTTACCAATAAACCAAACTAAACTAAACTAAACTAAACTATACCCCTTCTATAATAAATGCAGATATTCTGTTATCGTCACCGACAATACAAAAAAAAACATAAAATATTGCCTAAAATCCCAACCCAAAATTACTTCTAGTTCAACCTAACTATCCTTTTTCCTAGTGTATTATAAGTACGTCTCGCCATCGCTTATTTCACGTCGGCCGACAATAAATAAAGCTATGCATAAGCAACTTCTAATACATTTTAACCTTATGTTACCTGAAACATGCTCCGCGCGTTACACGATAACGGATTTATTACGAAATTGTAATGTCTCAATTTTTAGAATAGTAAAGATAAGACATGGAAGTTGTAGGGTACAGGGTCTTCCAACGAGGACTGAACAGGGGCTCATTTTTGAGCTTCCTTGTATTTAAAGAAAAATCCAAAATAGCCAATCGATGTACTTTTTCCTGCAGAATTCAAAAATGAAACCAAAAATTTATTTGAACCAGAAACAAAAGAGTTACGCTATGGATAAGGTGTTTTTTAAATGGAACATAGCTTTTTTTATACGATTTTTGGAACGAGTGATTTTTTTTTTGTCCGTTCTGATTAAAATATTTAATATTGTGACAGCTATTTTTATTACATTTTAATGTTTTATCCAGTATAATTTAACTTTAACCTGTTTGAAACATACACTAGGTAATAAAGGTATAATAATCAACTTTGAATCCTTCAAAGTCAAAAAATTTGACAAATTTACTATAATATTGCCGAAATGAAATATTCATTAGATGAGAGATTGCAGATTGTTATCTTGTTCTACAAATGCCAAGAAAATGCAAGAGAAGCAAGGAGAAGATTTATTGCAAATTTTCACAGAAATATATCCGTCAATACTATTCTAAGGATATAGAACCTATTTGAGGAAAATAAAACATTACATGACAGAAAAAGAAATCCAACTCTATACTAATTAAAAAATAGATATTTACGATATAAGTGTTGTAAAGATTCATATTACAACACGAGATGTTAAAGTTGTTAAACGAGGCGTCAGCCGAGTTTAATCAAACATCGAGTGTAGTTATATGAATTTACAACAAGAATATTGTACAAAATTTTATCTACTTTCATCTATGAATAAAAATATTTGGCAAAAGGCATTTTTAAAAATAAAAATGCACCTGCTATTAAAAATCGTTTTGTAAGGGCATCTATTACAGCACTAGTGCTGTAATGGCATCTATTACAGCACTAGTGCTGTAATAGATGCCCTTACAAAACGATTTACAGAACTGTAAAATTCATATTACTAAATGAAAGTAGATAAAAAAACATTAATGATTTAATTGTTCAATGTGACCTCCGTTGTGCTCGAAACATGTGCGATAACCTCTTTGTAGCCTTTCCAAACTTGCTGTTATACTGTGATTTTCCTGGTTAAGGCGATTTATTTCATTCACAATTTTCTGCATGATCTCTTCAATATCGTGGTTTCGCTGCTTGTATACCACGTTCTTTAAATGGCCCCAAAGAAATGTGTCTAATATTGACAAATCGGGACTATTGGGTGGCCAAGCATAGGTTCCATTTCTACCAATCCATTCTTCATGGCGTCGGTTTAAATATTGAGTAACCTCACGCACGGCATGCGGAGGGGCCCCATCATGTTGCCAAATTAAATTTTGATATTCTTCCAATGGTAAATCTTCCAAAAAGTTCTCAATTTCGTTTTCTAAGAACTCGTAGTATCTCTGTCCATTTAAAGTCCCGTTAAAAAATATTTTTCCCAAAATTCTATAATTTTTTATGCCATACCAAACATGGATTGAAGTCCTTCCTTGAAATTTAATTGTCTGAAATTTTCTTGGATTTCCAACGGCCCAGTGATGATTATTATGTCTATTGAAAACCCCCGATGTTGTGAATGTGGCTTCGTCAGTCCATAAGATATTTCTGAATAAATTAGGGTCTTCGTTTTCTTTCCGAATCACAATTTGGGAAACAAATTGGAAGGGAAGTTCTTTTTGTGCGGTGTTAGATGTTGAAGTGGAAGGATATGATAAGACTTAAATTTATGATTTCTTAAAGTCCTGTGAACAGTTCCTTGGGTAACTCTTCTGCGTCTTACACCGTCGCCGTATTGAACGTCCCGAACTGCGTCCGAAATTGATTTGGTTGGATTCAGTCGAAAATAATTCACAATGGCACGGTCTCGATTTCTATTCCTTTCTGGATTTCTTTTTCTGTCATGTAATGTTTTATTTTCCTCAAATAGGTTCTTTATCCTTAGAATAGTATTGACGGATATATTTCTGTGAAAATTTGAAATAAATCTTCTCTTGCATTTTATTGGCATTTGTAGAACAAGATAACAATCTGCAATTTCTCATCTAATGAATATTTCATTTCGGCAATATTATAGTAAATTTGTCAAATTTTTTGTACTTTGAAGGATTCAAAGGTGATTATACCTTTATTACCTAGTGTATGTTTCAAACAGGTTAAAGTTAAATTATACTGGATAAAACATTAAAATTTAATAAAAATAGCTGTCACAATATTAAATATTTTAATCAGAACGGACAAAAAAAAAATCACTCGTTCCAAAAATCGTATAAAAAAAGCTATGTTCCATTTAAAAAACACCTTATCCATAGCGTAACTATTTTGTTTCTGGTTCAAATAAATTTTTGGTTTCATTTTTGAATTCTGCAGGAAAAAGTACATCGATTGGCTATTTTGGATTTTTCTTTAAATACAAGGAAGCTCAAAAATGAGCCCCTGTTCAGTCCTCGTTGGAAGACCCTGTACATAGCGATTTTTTTGAAAAAAACAAATATTAGCACCGATATTAACCTTCGAACAATGGCTAAAATACTTACCTTGACTGACAATTTTTTCATAAATTTTATCATTTTTTTCAAAAAATCGCTATGTACCTTACAAATATAAACATTTCTTTACTTAAATTTAATTTGTCCCGACATGTATTTCAAATAGCCTTTCCAGGATATTACATTAACAAAACGGTGTTAATCATTCTATAAATTTACGCATTGTCTCCCCTTAAATTTAAATCCGGTCCTACTAGAGAAATGTAAAAAATGGCAACACTGCATCTTTCTCGGAAAACATCATATCGAAAAATAATTTTAAAGTATTACTAATGTAAACTTAAAAATTAACCTTTTTTAAATCGGTACAAATATAGCAATCTTTAAATGTATATTACCCCTTTTCTTCAAATTTCAAAAACGCAACATCTAAACATATCTATACGCGTTCTTGAAATGATCTTCGAACTTTATCTAATACAGTGTTATTGATATTCCGAAAAACTTTTGTAATGCGGTTGTTCATATCCTCTTTTGTGGTAGGAGGCACTTTATACACTTCATCTTTGATGTATAAGATATTGATGTTGTGTTTTATTGTAAAATTTAGAGAGCGCCACCTGCGGTACCTTGCACACATTTACAACTAAATAACTTTTTTGAGCCCGTTTTAAATAAAAATTCTTATTCTCCAACATCTTTTACCTAAAAAAGATATACGTGGCAAGTGTTGATTTGAACAGCCGTTTTTGAGATATTTGGATTTAAAACATTCACTTGGTGTATGGCCAGGTCTAAATTATTGTAATAATTGAACACAATTTGAAGCGAAGGCGTTAAATTACAACAACTGTCACTAAAAACTGACTCGTGTCAAACCGAATCTCAAAAATAATTCAAGCATACATTTGAATTGTCAAACAATTTTCTAATTTCTTTTCGTCATAGCCGTACAGTGTACCAACGAAGAAATGACCGATATGTTATTGGTATTGCCAAAAAAATTACCACAGAAATCAAGATAGGAACTTTACACGAAGAATTTTATTTACAGATAAAGGCTGTTTTACGCGGAGTGGCATAACTAATTTGCACAATGAACATGTCTATGCTGAAGAAAATCCTCATGCGACTAAAGTAAGCCATTATTAGCATGAATTTAAGATCAATGTGTGGGCACTTTCATAATTGGTCCTGTCATTTTACCACCTCGACTAAATGGCGAAAATTATTTGGAACGTCTGCGAAACGAGTTACCAAACTTATTAGTTCCCCTGCCCTTGGAACTTCGAAGAGGAATGTGGTTTATGCAGGACGGTGCTCCTCCGTACGTAATTATTGAACGAACGGTATCCAAATAGATGGATAGGTAGAGGCAATGATGCACCCGCAAATTGGCCAGCTCGATTCCCTGATATGACACCGATGGATTACTTTTTATGGGGAACTTTGATAACCCTTGTGTATTCTAGAAGATGAATTAAGGAGACGTATTCAAATTGGAATTGACGCTTTGAGAAATGATGACAAAATGCTCCAAAAAGTTCAATTTAATTTTTTAGAACGTATTAATTTTTGTACACACGAAAATGAAGGTCATTTTGAACATTTGTTAAAAGCATTTTTTTTTTAATTAAATTAAATTAAATTTTTGTTGTTGATAAATCTTTAATCTTAAATCTCTCCTGTGGGATTTTTGTTGACCTCTCCCGGGCTTTTGATTGCATTGATCACAATTTGCTTCTCTTAAAACTTGAGAGATATGGTAGTAGGGGTAATGCCTTGCAGTGGTTTGCTTCGTACCTTAGAAATCGCAAGCAAGTTGTGCAACTGCATAATAAGGGAGCAACTGTGTCGTCTGAGGCTCTGGAGCTGGTTGCGGGAGTCCCGCAGGGTAGTATTCTGGGTCCCTTGCTTTTTATTATTTTCATTAATGACATTAAAAATATAATCTTGGATCATGAAAATGAGTTTATAGTTAGTTTTGCTGACGATACAAACATTTTAGTATTGGGAAGGAGTTTTGAGAATCTCATTGATAGGGGCAGTCTGGTCATGTCCAGAACTAAAGATTATCTGAATGAAACCAGGCTCATGTTGAATGAAGGGAAGACTACAGCTATAGTATTCAATAATAATAGAATAAATGTTCCAGATAGGGTTGTTCTGGATAATAGAGCTGTAAATTGTGTTGAATCTTCGTGCTTCTTAGGCATTAATATTCATTATACCATGTGCTGGTCATCACATATTGATATTCTTTGTAGCAAATTGTCTTCCATCTCTTTCGGTTTAAGAGTTCTGTCAGGTAGTGTTGATCTGTCTGTTATGAGACTGGTATATTTTGCTAACTTCTACTCTAGAATTAAATTTGGGGAGGGTCTCGGGACTTAAATAGAATCTTTATTTGTCAGAAGCGGGCCATTAGAATTATATTTAGGATGAAGTTTAGGGACTCATGTAGAGGGGTTTTTAGGTCCGGTGGCCTTCTTACTGTAATTACCGTATATGTTTATGAGTGTATTAAGTTTCTGGTTAGGAATCCTGAGAGATTTGAAGCATATGCTAGAACACATGCCAACAATACCAGATTTATGAATGATTATAATTATCCTTATCACAGAAGAGCACAGTTTGAGATGGGAACCTTATATCGATCCATTAAGTTATTTAATACTCTGCCGCAGAATATCAAGGTGTTGCGAGACAATACCAATCTCTTTCTAAAATCTGTTAAGAGTTATCTAATTAATCTAGAACCATATACATTGGATGACTACTTGAATATTTGAACCAGTGTTTCCTGGAGATCTATAAAAATATAGGTTACCTATCTTAAACTTCTTTTTATTTTCTTGTTTTGTTAGGTCTCCTGTGTTTTTGGTATGTGTGGTGTAATATAAATGTTTTTCTTTTTTTGTAATATTGATTTGTATATTTTTTTTTAATTATATTTTGTCCAATAATGTGATTCTTCTTTCAAATGGTTAGAATAATTTGAATCAGTTTTGTTTTTTATGAAACTAGAGTAATGTTCGTTGACACGTTTTTCAAAATTTCTGCCAGTTTGCCTATGTAAATTTTGGGGTACTTAATTGTTATATTTTAATTTATTAACACCAGATTTCTTTTCTTATTAGGATTATTTGTTTTGAAGAGCAAAACATCTCACATGCCCTTATTTTACTTCTTTATTATCTTCCTAAAATACAAATTTCCGGTTAAACCGGAAGTACCATATTTTCGGCTTTCGAGTCATATCCGGTTTAACAAAAGTTTACATTTTTGGAGAGATAATAAAAAAGTAAGATAGGGACATGCAAGCCGTTATGCTCAGTTCAAAAATGTCATTTCTCAAAACTCGATATCTCGAAAACTATTAAGTTTAGACTTATAATGCACTTACTAAAAAATAATTGTTATTTTATGTAGAATCCAAAAATATTGTTCCATTTAAAAAAATATAACTTCATCCGGTATATTTCAAAATAATTTTAAACTGTAGGCCTAATGTCTCCCTATGACCCTGTTTTTAAAAAATATTAAAAGTTGAGTAGTTTAGATGCTATGAAATCCTGCGTTGAGAGTGGGCATTTCATTAATTATTTAAAATATAGAAAACCAGCTTTTCTTTGGGAGCAGTCAGTTATATTCCGTCCTCTACGTCTTAATCTAACCCAATAAATACACATAGTTACTCACCGAGTTTTGGCAAAGATACAACCCAAAAGTATTTCAAGATATCCCGAGTTACCTAACCCGACCAGGCTCACAGTAACTCCCGAGATATCCCGAAGTACTAATACAACAATTGCCCGAAGGTTCGGTTTAAATTAAACGATCGTACTTTAACCAAACTTCGATTTTAGGATTACTCGGACCTTTGTCCCACGAAAACCGCTTCTGCCGCGACCCAGTGAAATGCTTTTTTACTCGGCGGTTGTTGGTGGGAGATCTACCTTCCGCCAGGGGCGTAGGCATTGGGTTTTGCTACACGATTAAGCAAACAGTTAGCTGACCTTCGCCGAGTCGAAAATTAAGGCGTTTCTATCCATGTGTATATTAATTTTTTTTTCTGCCAGTACATTAATTTTTACCATTAAAAAATTAGATGTTTATGTTTTAGGGTGATTGTAAAATCTATTTCTGTAATACTCATTTTTCAGGAACAATTCAGCAACCAAATCCGCCAGCTCCTGTTCAACTTCCCCCCGGATCAGCTGACCAGCACCGGTCAACCTTTCTGGTCGGGTCCGAAACGTTGCCCGCAAGCGCCCACGTTCGACGTGAAAGAACCGCTGCATTTGGACTACGTCGTGGCCGCCGCCAACCTCAAGGCTCACGTTTACGGTGTTCCGATCAATAGGGATAGGGGTTACATCGCCCAGGTCCTTTCAAAAATCGAGGTAGAGTGTATTTCATTTTATAAAGAATTGTTTTATTTAGAAGGGTGGTTTGAAAAATTCCTAGCCTAACAGGGAAACTACTTTTTTTTAACATAGTCTTCTTTTTGGTCTATGCGCTTTTTCCAGATATTGAATATTGACAAATAGTTTATTCGTGTCAATATTCAAAAATAACTTAAAAGAGTATGTGTGAGCTGAAGTTAGTGAGACGCTCGTGAAGTTACATACATAGGAAATCTAATAAATCTAATGTAAAACTAGCTACCCTCAAATATTGGCTCCCCTATTAATTCTAGATCAATTTATTTATTTATTACATATTACAAATTAAAATCACGAATTTTTGTAACATTTAGGTATAATATTGATTCCACATGCTATATTATAATTGTGCCTAAGTAATAGAATTACTTGGATGCACCAGAAGAAAATGGTCTACTAAATAATTAAGTACCCACTCAAGATATAGTGTTTATTAAAGTTCCAATCATGTGCTCTGTAATAAAGCTTGTATTGAGCAAGGTGATAAAAATGAATCTTATTTAAAGATATTTTTGAGATTTTTATATTCTCTTGTTACATATTTATGTTGTTTACAGTTTTAAATGTTTCTAGAAGCATGTTATACAATGTGGCCCAAATTTTGAAAACCATAGAAGATAGAGAAACAACTAAATGGGAAAAGTTTTAGACGAATATATTTGCAACTTAAAGCTGCTTAGTATTCGATTCTATCTTTTTTGTTTTTGAGATATTTTAGAAAAACCAGAAAGTTGCATTTTCGAAAATATCAAATCAAAATATGCTTTATTGTCATAAAGTATTATTTTTATCCACAAAGCCTTTCTCAAAATTAAATTAACAATAAAATATAATAATATGATAAAATTTAAAACATCGGAATAAAAAAAAATGCAAATACTTATGACAGAGTATCACCAAAATATTCATCTAGAGTATAATAAGCTTTTTCCAATAATAAATTTTCAACACTTTTTTTAAACATTTTAAAATTTGACATTTTCTTAATAAAATCTGGAAGATAATTAAAAGTTTTTTTAGAATCATAAATTATGGATTTTTTACAAGACTTGAAGAAGGAATAGGTAAACATATATTAAAGGTTTGTCTTGTATTAATAAGTATGTGAATTAATACTATTTCTATGCTTTTTATGAATCAAACAAACTGTTTCCAATATAAAAATTGAAGTTAGTGTTAAAATTTTCTGTGAGATAAATAGGGTTTTACAAGAATCTCTAGATCTAGCTTCGCACAAATATCTGATAGCTCTTTTTTGTAAAATAAAAATTGAATTTAGAAGATATTGGCTTGAATTTCCCCAGAAACAAATTCCATATCTCAAAAGAGATTCTATTAAAGCAAAATAAACATTTCGAAGAACCGCCATATTCATTTCATGAGAAAGTGCTCTCAGAGCATAACATCCTGAAGCTAATTTTCCACATAACTTTTAGATATGTTCATTAAAAGAAAGATTTTGAGTAATATAGATTCCTAAAAATTTTATAAATTTGGGGTTACATATTAATTATGAGATTGTCAAAAATTATATTATTAAGTGAACATTTAAAAGTAAATATTTGTTTTAGTGATATTAAATGAGAGTAGATTAGAGTCACACCACTTTTAACCATTTATTAAATCTTCATTAATTATTTTAATTGATTCAATACAATATTTACTAAGCCTTAAGTATTGTTGTATCATTAGCAAATAGGGTAAATTTACCATTTATAAAAATTGACGCAAGATCATTTATATATATTAAAAATAAGAATGGACCGAGAACTGAACCTTGAGGTACTCCACAATCAATTTTATTACTTTTTGATTTCTTGCCATTTAACAATGCTACTTGAGATCTTTCAGGTAAATATGATTTAAACCATTTAAATGATATACCTCTAAAGCCATAAAGCTCAAGCTTCTTTAATAATATATCATGGTTAACACAATCAAAAGCTTTAGAAATATCACAAAATATTGCTGCAGCAAAATATCCTTCATTTAATTTAGAATAAAGATGTTCAAGAAATGAAAAAATAGCATCACTAGTATTTTTATTTTTTTGAAATGCAAATTGGTTTGTATTTAAAATATTGGTTTTATTTAAAAAAGAAATCATTTTATTTTTAACAAGAATTTTAGAAAGTGTTGGAAGTAAAGAAATTAGTCGAAAATTAGAATTTATGAATTGGAATAACAATAGCTGATTTAAGGCATTGTGGAAATATTCCATTTTCAAAAGAAACATTTATTGCCTTCGCTAAAGCTTCTAAAGCAGGAATAGATAGTTGTAAAAAAATGTTTATTGATAAATTATTCCATCCAGCAGAATTTTTATTTTTTCTCTCCAAAATGATTAATTTTATTTCTTGAACGTCGGTTGGACTAAAGAAAAATGTATCCTTAATTTTAAAATTTTTCATGTACGAAAGTGGATCAATGCATGGATGAATATTTTCAGAAAGATTTAAAGCAATCGAACAGTAAAAATGGTTCAGCTCGTCAGAAGATAATGAAGTATTTATAGGTATTATGTTGTTTTCCCCCCTCAAATCATTAATAATTTTCCAACATTCATTTCGGGGATTTTCAAAATAATTTACCTTGGCTTTTTTAATTAGTTCTCTATAAATGTTTTTATAAATATTAAAATATGAAATAAATGAATTTTTTGATGGAAAATTTTTTTTAATATAATGAAGTGAACGTAAATTCTTAGAACTTATTTTTATACCCTTTGAAATCCAACATTTTCTATTATTTTTTTTTAATAATTGTAATTGGAAAAGCTTTAGTAAATGTGTCCAAAATTGTGACATGAAAATTACTTAAAGGCTCTTTATGAAGAAAAATATTATCCCATGAATAATTTTTTATAGCATTATTAAATTTGGTGCAATTATTTTTAGTGTAAATACGTCCCATATGTTTATTTGTCTCTATTTTCCCTATCTCACCGTTAAATTCACATAATATGGCTTCATGGTCCGATTAAAAATTATTTATTACTTCACATTTAACATTATTTTTATTAGAACAAACATAGTCAATTATAGAAGATGAATATTGAGAAAATCTTATTGGTGAATTAACATGCATTTTAAGATTAAATGATAGTAGTAAATTTTTCAAATTTATAGTGTAACAGCTATTTAAATCTTCAAAATTAATATTAAAATCTCCACACACAATACAATATGATAAGGGGGAAGTTGTGATAAAAGATTCTCAAGTCTTATAAGGAAAATGTTAGTATTAGATAACGGTGAACGGTATAAATAAATATGCTGTACCTTTTTTATTTTTCACTATTTTGGCAATCTGTAAAAATATTTTTAAAGCAACTTTTTAAGTAGATTTCTGTTCTGCAACTGGATTTTGAGCACGACGTTTCAGATGCTTTATACCATCATCAGGTTAATTTTTTCTTACGGGCGCCATATTGTATTTTGTACTTAAAAGGTAGCTATTGATGGCAGCTTTACAACGATATATCACTTTATTAGTAAATAAATGATATCGACTTATGGCTTTCGCAACCGTTATTTTTTCTTGAATACTGTAAAACATTTTAAAACTAATAAAAAATAAAACGTCTAGTAACATTTGACATTATCTTAATTTTCAGTGGTGGTGGTTTCATTGAGGTACCGGGTGATCTGTTATATTTTGACCACCCACCTATCTAATTTATTTGAAGAGATATTAAAAAAATTTAATAGGGCCTTTCATGAATTTTTAGGAAATAATATAAGAAGAACCAAATGGACATCAAAAATGGCAAATATTTTACAATTTCATGTTTTCTTAAATGGAACACCCTATACAGGGTCGTTGGTATGTATGGAAACGGTCGATTATTTCCTTAAGTATGATAGTTAGCAAAAAATATTTTAGACAAAAGTTTTTGGGTTTTTAAAGGTCTATTGGAATTAAAAAGAAATAATTATACACGATTAATCAGAAAACCGTAGAGAAGCAAAGTTACTTTTTTTTAAATGGAATACCCTATATCTTAGAATATTTTTGGATTTTACATGAAATAACAATTATTTTTTATTATATGCATTATAAGTCTAAACCTAATCGTTTTTGAGATATCGACTTTTGAAAAATTACATTTTCGAACTTTGACAGCTTTTAGCTTTCTAACGGTACGTCTTACAGTAAAACGACTTACATGTCCCTGTCTTACTTTTTATTATCTTCCCAAAAACATCAACTTCCGGTTAAACCGGAAGTACTGTATTTTCGGCTCTTAAGTTACATCCGGTTTAACCGGAAGTTGACACTTCTAGGAAGACAATAAGAAACTAAGATAGGGACATGTAAGCCGTTTTACTCTAAGACGTACCATTAGAAAGCTAGAAGCTGTCAAATTTCAAAAATGTCATTTTTCAAAAGTCGATATCTCGGAAACTATTACGTTTAGACTTATAATGCACTTATTAAAAAATAATTGTTATTTTATGTAAAATTCAAAAGTACTCTAAAATATAGGGTGTTCCATTTAAAAAAAAGTAACTTTGTTTCTCTACGGCTTTCTGACTCATCCCGTATACTTATTTTTTTTTTCATTCTAATAGACCCCAAGAAACCCTGAAACTTTTGTCTAAAATACTTTTTGCTAACTGTTTTACTTTAAAAAATAATCGACCATTTTCCATACATACTAACGACCCTGTATATTATACGCTCTTCTGATGGGAAATTTTATTCTCATTTCAAATATATTTGGTTTATATGGTCTATCTTAAAGGTTTGTGGTAATAATTACAAATTTAATAAATAACATTAGTAGGCGTGGACAAAATAATAATAATGGTGTGCGTACGTAATAATAAATGTGCGACAATTGTTATTACGTCTTTGCTTGTCCACTAGATATAAGGTGTCTACATGCAAACTATTCTTGTTAAAAATAGTATGTAGATACTACAAAAATATAGAAAAAAAAATTAATGAAATTTAATATGAATATCAACAAAAACCGACAAACTCCATCTCCATTAGAAAAACAAATTTTTGCAGCTACTACTAGTGGATGATAAACCCATATTTAAATTTTTTTGTGTAAAACAATGTATTACCTAATAAAAGCAACAAAATAACAATACATTTTTGATACCGCGTTTTTAATTTATTAATTGCCGCAGTTATCCAATCGGGATGGTTAGTAGTATTAATATTATTTATTTCGCTGATCACTCGTGCTTGAATTTCTAATATATTATTGCTGTTTTTAAAATATATTTTATTTTTCAAAGTTCCCCAAAGAAACGCGTCAAGTGGTGTTAAATCGGGACTGTTAGGCGGCCAGGATATAACACCATATCTCCCAATCCAAACTTCGAAATTGGCATTTAACCGTTTAGTAACCTGGGCAACATTATGCGGAGGTGCGCCATCCTGTTGCCAAATTATGGAGTTAGCCAGGTTTAAAGGTAACTCATCTACACGATTTTCTACAGCATTTAAAAGTTCCATATATCTTGCTCCTGTCAGATGGTTCCCAAGAAATATTGGACCAATAATCTTGTCACTTAGTATACCGCACCATACATGTAAGGAACGCCTTCCAGACCTTTTTGTTTACAGGATTTTGTGTGGATTAACATCAGCCCAAAAATGCAAATTTTTTTCTATTGGGTGATCCCGAGGTGCAAAAAGTGGATTCATCAGTCCATAAAATGTTTGAAAATAACTCCCCATCTTGTTCTAGTCTGGCTAAAATATCCCTACAGAAATTAAGCCTTCTTTCTTTGTCGCGTTCACTTAATTTTTGGTGTCTATGGAATTTATATGGATGCAAAGACTTTCCAATATGATTTGTCTAAATCCGCCATTGCTTCGCGTATAAAACTCAGTGGATTTTCTAGAAACATGAAATCTGAGTTAACACAATCAACTAGCAACAACTATTGATTTTATGTTACCTTGAAAATAGAGAAGAATTTCCAATTCTTCCTCCTCATTTATAATCATCGTTTTTTCTTTTCAATGATTTTGTGGTGTGCACCAAATTGCATAAATTTCTAGAAGTATTTAGACTTGGTATTCTATTTAGATTCTCACCATATAAATTAATATACTCTTGGCGCGCCTTGTATTTATTTTTATTATCTTTTAAGTAAATTTTAAAGATTTTAAACTTTTCTTTTTCCGAATACCCCATTTTTGTTAAGAAATGTAATTGATTTGACAGATGCGTAAAATATAAACAATTGCAGCATTAGGCAATCCAAACCAGGTTATGTTTGCCTGCCACGGTCATATTGGAGTCACAAAGTGCTTTCAATATTGGCCGTCGACGGCAAACGTCAGAAAAACTAACCTTTATTTTTGTGTGAACGTCAAACAGCGATTCTGGTTTTGTGTGTTTTATTAAGTTATTGTTGTTCAATTTGTGTTTTTTTTCTGTTATTTATATACAATGGCAAGTATATATCTACACACAGCACAGGACTCGACTGTAAACTAAGGATTGAATCCGTGAATATTTGCCTTCAACGGCCATAGACATCGTAACTATTAGACCGAACAATAACAAATAAACGTGTTGTCATCATTGTATTCCAGTGTAAAGTAAATCAACATTCAAGCTGCTCCCCTCCACTCGGTTTGCCAGACTTACGCCACAGAAAACCACCACCTGGCTTACTCTGTTAAAAGCATTAACTTCTATGATTTACTAGAATAACATGATGTGGGAAATATATAACATTGCCTAAAACCTTGTAAAAAATCTGTAGCATGGCAACGCAGCAAAAAAGAATCCGCCCGGATCCCATCATTTTCGTGGCCAGCCGCATCGACTCGGCATAGCGGATGTTCCATTTCATTTGTGACAGCGTTTTTCTGTGGGTTTTCCTGGAGTTTTGTCAACCTAACCTTTATTGTTCTGTGGTTTTGTCGCATGCATATGTAAAGTCAGCGTAATCCCCACTCCCGACCCCACCAAGCTCCTCACAGCGTTTCGCCACCTAACGATTTTGGCATCACAATTTTATAGCATTTATGAATGGCGTGTCGGATCTATAGTTACGATGCCTATGTTAACGGCCATACTGAATTGTTCGTTGAATGTTTTTGAGTTCTGTGAAACGAATTCAATATGGCCGTGGCAGGCAAATCGTAATTTGACACATCGTTGGATTGCCTAATATTCAATAGGCTATTATTATTATTTTGTCTAGGCCTACTTATGTTATTTATTAAAATTGTAATTATTAACACAGCCTTTTAAAATAGACCATACAAACCATATACAGGGTGTTATGGAAATGACTTATTATATTTTAAGGGGCCACTCCTGAGGTGGTCTAGAGTTACACTTGATAGTTTTTTTTTCTAAAATCGGAAGTATTTTGAATTTTGTAAAATACCTTAAAACCGGACTATGTGCGCCTTCCATGATAGTTCAATGCCCCTGAACACATGTGTTTTTGACAAGACAAACTGCTGGAATGGTAATTGTTTAGTTTAGTGCAATTAATGTTGAATTTTGTGCTAAAATTTCGTATATAGACTAATTGAGGGTAGCTGATCACAATTTTCCTTTTGCGTTTTTACGGCAAATGCACTGGTTTTGAGAAAAAAAAATGTTAAAGTTTTTCACTTACAGGTTAGGGTATTCTTTTTGAGGTTTGTTTATTTCGATATCTTTGGGTGTCGCGTTTCACTTTCCTTTCAATTTCCTAGATTTTATGGTTTTCCCTTCAAAATATGTGATAAAACTTTCACCAAACTATCTGTTCATAAAATAAGAACAACATTTTAGCAAAAAAACAATGGAAAAGGCACAAATTTAATTAAATTCGTTGTTAATACGCCGACAAAGTAGAAGCGTCTCTTTTCAGATTCATTGCACTCACGTTGCCAGATTGTTCTTCTTTTTCTTGTAATTATTAATGGCTTCCATCCAGGAGAATGATATGCTAGCTCGAGCCAATAGGATTCATTCAATTAATAAAAATGAATTGAAAAGTATAGGCAATTTATAATACACTAACAATCTGACAACATGGGTGCAGTGAACCTGCAAACAGGCTCCTTGTACCGTGCAGTTTGCTTCTGCTTTTTTGGCCAGCTGTCAGTGAGCTGTCTCCCGTCTTTTTCCAGATAACGTAGAGTTTTCTGTTCGCTTACAAGTTATCCCGTTTTTCAGAGTTTCCTTGTGGCATATTTCGTTTATTTCAACTCAGAAGTGTATACTATGACTCCGACAAGTAATATTTTATTGGAAATAGCAACATTTTAGGATTACATGCAAAATAACATACCGGTGAGTTAGAAAAACTTTAACATTTTTTTTTCTCAAAACCAGTGCATTTGCCGCCTAAACGCAAAAGGAAAATTGTGATCAGCTACCCTTAATTAGCCTATATACGAAATTTTAGCGAAAAATTCAACATTTGCACTAAAGTAAACAATTACCCAAATCAGCTGTTTGGGTCATTGGCGCGTAGGTGTTTTGGACCTAAATTTTTGAAGGCATTTTTCTCGAATTTCTAGCTTCGAGCGCCATTTATAGCAATTTTTCCCCAATTCGTCTCGACCTATATATTTACGGGTTAAAAAATAATAAGTCATTTCCATAACACCCTGTATATTTGAAACCAGAATAAAGTTTTCCACCAGAAGAGCGTATAATATGCAGCGTGTTCCATTTAAGAAAACATTAAATTGTAAAATATTTGCCATTTTTGATATTCATTTGCTTCGTCTTATATCATTTTCTAAAAATTCATTACCAATCCTACAACTTTAGTGCTTAAAGTTTTTTTGATATCTCTCCAAATGAGTGAGTTAGGTGGGTGGTCAAAATATAACAGATCACCCGGTACGTATCAGAGCCGTATTTTATTATTAAGAATTTTAGGAAGAATTTTTCTAAATACCTCTGGATTGGCTTCTTAGAAAATAATAGAATTTGGTGTGCAAGTCCATGATATAAGAAACTTCAAAAAAGTCTAATACAATTTTGATGTAAAATAAGTAGGTGAACCAATATTTGTTGCAAAATTTACATGGGATTTCATACAGCCAGTCTGGCGGTGCATCACCCGGTCTCTAACTTGACAAGCGTCTCACTAACTTCAGTTTAGGTCAAAACTGTCCTTAGTATGCAAAAAGACGAGAATATTCCATTTTGGTATATTAACCACATCCAGGCAGTTTCATAATGTTTACCATCATTATTGGAACGTTCATGTTTGTGGGAAAGAATTACCTCATTTTCATATAGGTGAATAGTTTATTGAAATATTGATCCAGACAGTGAGGTAACAGAACATTCTTAAGCATTAGTTAAAGTGAAGCTTCAAGGTATATTCCACTATTCCAATATGCTGGAATGCCGTAACTGCTGCTGGAACAGCGATAATTGTAACCTATACGTTCCATCGAGTGCAGCACATACCTATTACTATAAGTATTTTTCATTTTATAGCGAATTCCATTGGTAAAAGAAGTGCGGCACCGGTATGTCAGTAAAACTGCACCAGTGCACAAAAAGTGTTGCACTATTTGAGTACCAATGGTTTTTAGATTAGACCTTGAGTGCATTTTTCCAACAAAGTTAATGATAATACTCCTCAATCCTCAATGATTTTACTTACCACTGGACAAGTGCTGGACAAAACTTGAGACAAAATAGAATTTTAAAGATCGAAGAAATCAAAACACTGTATTTTTTGACATTTTCATCCAGTTTCGGTGCAACACGGTCTCCAAGAGCACGTGCGGAACTGATTGCACTCGGTGCAATACTTGTTGCACCGGTTTCCCAATGGTTTACGAATACTTGCACTGAAATGTCCAATGGTTTTCAAATTTTGCACTCGTTCCGCACTTTTTTTACCAATGAAAGAAGTTAGTAGAGGTTAGACTTTTATGGCATATGTCACTTTTTAGTTACTTTTATTTTAGGTGTACGTTTGTTGAATCAGGGCCTCATTTAATATTTTTTTATACAGATTGGCAAAAAAGTCGCGCATAATGCCTGTAACTTTTGAATTACCTCGTTTACGAAAAAGTGACCTTTATAAAAGTTGTTCAGTAAATTATTCCCCACATTTCTACCTGCATACATTTTTTCTGTCATTGCTGGTTTGGTTGCAATAGAGACTAACTTACTTTATTATATCCAAATAGGCCTCCAATTAGGCCATATTGAATTCGTTCCACAGAACTAAAAAACATTGAACGAACAATTCAGTATGGCCGTTGAAGGCAAATATACACGGATTCAATTCTTAGTTTACAGTCGAGTCCTGTGCTGTGTATAGATATACACTTGCCATTGTTAACATCATCAACTTTAAGTATTAATAAATATAAATAAAAGAAAAAAACACATATTGAACAACAATAACTTAACAAAATACACAAAACCAAAATCGCGGTTTACATGTCAAACTGACATACACGCAAAAATAAAGGTTAGTTTTTCTGACGTTTGCCGCCGACGGCCATATTGGAAGCACTTTGTGACTCCAATATGACCGGGGCAGGCAAACATAACCTGGTTTGGATTCCCTAATAAGGTCTTCACAAGTCTTTCAGGCTGTTTTATAGCATTTGCTGCAGCACCGGACGCAAGCGCAAAAATACTGCGTCGAAGGGTTTGCGCCGTAGGTAGGTGGCATAAATAACATGTTTTTAAAATTATTGCCTATACGCCCCCACTGATTTTCGGTTTTATTATTATAGTGGTAAAAATTTGCTGAGATTTTCTGTATCAGATCGATAGTTAAGGGTGTTTTGGGTTTATTTTTTTGTAATGAATATCACGCAATAGAAGTGTAATCCTTATGGGCGACTTAGAACCGCGAGAGGCGCTGTACCAGGTTAATAAACACACGATTTTGTAGCACATTTGAATTTGCGCGTCCCGTGTTCAGCTTGATGAATAGCAACGTTGCCAATAGTTATGTACAGGGTTATCCAACCAAGACTAGACAAGGCGATTTTTTGACTTTTCCTGTACTTTTATAAAAAAACTGAAATAGCCATCTTAAGTCATTTTCTCCCGCGAATTCGAATATCTTCAGCAAAAAACAATTGAACATCAAACAAAAGTACTAGGGGTCACTTTGATATTTTTTTAAATGGGATGCCGTATTTTTAATGAGCTTATCCGATTTCTCAAATAAATTTTGATCTAAAATGTTGGATTTTTAATTCAAAAACGCCTTTTTTCTTCAGTTTTAAATTCGGAAAATGTTGGTCTACCGTAAAAATTAAAAAAAAAAAAAATTAAAAATCCAAAATTTATATGAGAAATCGGATAAGCTCATTAAAAATACGGCATCCCATTTAAAAAAATATCAAAGTGACCCCTAGTACTTTTGTTTGATGTTCAATTGTTTTTTGCTGAAGATATTCGAATTCGCGGGAGAAAATGACTTAAGATGGCTATTTCAGTTTTTTTATAAAAGTACAGGAAAAGTCAAAAAATCGCCTTGTCTAGTCTTGGTTGGATAACCCTGTACTTTCTTAAGCGGAAGCATTAAATTTAAAAAGATTGAAATTAAAAGATATTGCATCTTTTATTATTATGTTCTTAATATATTCTTGTGGCGCAGTGGTTAGGGCGCCGTCTTTCACAAAAATTTCGTTCTAGCAGTCGCGAGTTCGCCTCTACGGTTCAGCATTCTTTTTTTTTTTTAATTGTTTATTCCCTTGTTGTTTATTAAATTTTTAAATTAAAAATTTCCAGAGTAATTATTAATTATTCTCAAAATAAATTAAATAGGCAAAGCAAGTGGCGAATTCTAGTCGTCCTGCTACTCTTATTATACTTAACCAAAGGTAGGCTCACATAAATGATATATGATATATTAGGACCTATGACCTACGCTATGACCAATAAAGTTTAGTAACTCGTAAAATAAATGCGACTCTAATTAAAACTTTTAATTTACTTTTAATAAACTTTTTGAATGTTAGGTAGAATGTTTTTTGAATGTTAGGTCATTTTGTGGCAATATGTTAGATTTCGTTTTTTTTTTGTTCTTGTCGTTTTAGATATACGACCAAAAACGTTTATTGCTCACGTCTAGGTGCCGTAAAATAAAATAATTTTGGCAGATACACAAGTTTCTTAGATATGCCAACGAATATTATTTTGAGCCATTGAAGTACAACATTTTTATATTAATCTGTCAGCGCTTTGGTAAATTAGAGAATGAAAATATTGATTTCTATTGCCGGCCGCGCCGTATTGTTTTATTGGATCTAGTAATCCCAATAAGCAGTCTACAAATTCAATTAATAATGCTGAAGACTAGAAGACTATAATAATGTTATAATGATAACCGTTGCTTCGCAGCCGGTAAGACGACAACACTGAACGTGCATTTGGCATAGCCCGGCCGCTTAACGAAGAAAGATCCCCGCTTTGAAAACCGGGATCCATCAAGAGGTCGAATTATTAACATTACATCGGACTTCTATTGCGTAGCTATAATTTTCTTTGTTAATATCATTGTAAAAACCCCAAAACGTAAGCTAGTTAAGGCAAGTCGGCGTCGCCAGACTTGAGTGGAACCACGACTATAATAATTTGATTTATTTTACTTACATTTTAATTGAAACGCGCCTATTTTTTCAGCTACCCGAATTCATCCCAAAATCGGGCGTGAAAATCGCCGTCACCGACTCGCAAATGGCCGCCAATGGCAACAACGTCGACATGGACCGGCTCTCGCAGCTCCGCAGGGAACTGCCGTCGGCGGAGGAGGTGGCCGGCCTCGTGCTAACACCGCTGGACTTTGAAAAGGACGACGACACCAATTTCCACATGGACTTTATCGTGGCCTCCTCGAATTTGAGGGCGACCAATTATAAAATTCCGCCTGCCGACCGGCATAAGTCGAAGCTCATTGCAGGTACGTTGTTGGAATATTTATATGCGTGGATTGGTGGAAAGAAGTTTACCAAGTTGCAAGGTAGCAACCAGTTTCGACTGTGTTAAACTAAACAATCTTCTTCAGTGCAGAACAACAATACGTGAACGTACACTTACCATATTAAAAGTCGCTAAAAGAATAACTGTCATACATTAAAATTTATTAAAGAAGTCAATATTTTCTTCCATTTCATAAATGGCCTAGGGAACAATACAATAGATTATGAACACTGAAAAATACATTACGATGAAAAATAACAAATCAACAGACGTTCAAATGAATCGTGCAAGTAGTGCTAAGAACGGTATGCATCTCTACATCGCGAGCAAGAGAGAAATATTAAATAAATACAAATTATTGTATATTATTGTGTGTTGTGTGTGTGTTTATCATTGCGTTGCAGGTCTGGACTGAGAACTGAAGATGATTGTTTAGTTTTATACAGGCGAAACTGTTCCCCAACTTGTTTCCAAACATTATTTAACTAAATGAAAAACAAGTCATTCAGCCTTCTTTACAAAATATGCAATGTGGCTACACGTTTCGGATATAAAACCATCATCGGTTAAGTCTGAAGTAATAAAAACATGGTATCAGATGGTACGACAAAAGGAAAAAACATAAATCACTTCAGCTAAAATTGGACATAAAAAAAACACGGAAAATGGTGCAAAGTAAAATCATACAAAACATGAAAACTATAAAATCATACCATCAACGTTACATTGCATATTTAATGAAGAAGGCTGAATGACTTACACTTGGTTTTCATTTAGTTCAGGTTAGTCTTTTATTTCTCCAATTCAAAAGTAATAGGTGTAATAGGTATTATCCACAATAATTGGAAATAACGTCAAAGAACTTAAAGTTACAAGAAACAGATTACCAAAAAATTAATTAATTAAATTCAGTTTTTTTGAAGTACTTAACTGTTTTAAGCCTATTCTTAAAGATGTTGATGTTAGGTGCTACTTTTCTACTATTATCTAAGGTATTAAAATATCTAAATCAATTAAAATGAAAACCCCTTAGGTAGGTTCCTGTTCGATGAGGCGGTGGTATCAATCTAGTGTGACCTCTGGTGTTATACTTATGTTTAAGTTGATCTATCGAATAGGTGTCTATATTTATAAACATATGCACATACCTCCAGTATGTATAATATATGTATATACTGCTAACACTCTATTCCACCTGGAAGCTCCCCTACATGTTTCCCGTCGTTGTAAGTTTGCATATGATTCGAATGGCGAATTTCTGAAGAAGAAAGACCCTGTCAACCTGCCTTCAATTATCCCAACACAGTATCCCATATCTCGGATGGTTGTAAATATTAGCATAGTAAAGCCACTTAGTGGCTTAGTATTCTTACAGTTAAGCTCATCCACAGTACCCTCAAAAACACCGATACCACTGTCCACCCTGCGAAGCATATTAACCGATTCGTCCTTATTCGGTCGTAGAAAGTTTTTTTCCGTCCATAGGAGCGTTTCCTTATAGACATTTTCACATTCAGTTCTAAGCGCAGATGGATTATCCGCAGTTACAAGTATGTTAGTATCGTCTGTATAGCAAACGACCTTAACACTCTTTGCGTCAATATATTGACTAAGGTCATTGGAAAAAATAAGATATAATAATGGGCCCTAGATTGACCCGTGTGGCACTCCTTGGGTTATTGGCTTTATTAATTTTTACAAATTGATACCGATTGTCAAGGCAGGACTTTATTAAATTTAACAGAGCATATATTACGCAGTCAAAAGCCTGTAAATAGACCAGCCACAAACAGGCCCTTATCTAGTGCCGGTACTTTTGGCACAGATTAGCTCATTTGATAGACGATTAAAATAATCATGGGCGCAGCCCCGGGGGACGATATTGGATCCCTATCTTTTTTTTTTTCATTTTTCATTTATTGCATATGATTTCAAGGTATGAAACAGTACAACGTCAAAAATCTATATCTAGGTATTAAGATAGCCGTAGCACAAAACATTCTATTTCATTCATAGCCCGTCCTAGCATATAGTATATTATACACCTACACTCATGCATACTAAAACTAAGGAAATATATAAAACATTATTATACAATAGACGACAACATTACAAAATTACATTCAGGTTCATTTTACAGTAGAGCAGTTAGTAACAAAGAGAGAAAAGTAATAATATATGACAAGATAAACATACAACATACAAACCATTCGACAAGCCAATTAACTCGAGCAGCCTAATAAAATTCAGTCAGACTATAAGGGATGTTCCAGGTAACTTTAATATTTGCGTCCCTCGACGTTTTTGGGTCTAAAAAGACCTCTTTGTATGACAAAAAGAAAAGGTCTCTTTAAACCCTTACTCATTCTACCTGGACAAACGATTTTTACCTTGAAAATGAGTTTTAATTTTTTTAATATATGAAGGCAAAAGCCTAAAAATCATTGGTGTCCCCTGTCCCCAGATGATATCTATTTGCTTTGAATGCGTTTGTTAGGTTATTTTGTTTAACAAAGCCACTTTTTTAAAATTTTACATATTTGATGCATCAAATTTAATAATTTTAACGAATTTTTACTTAAACATAAAAACTCTCAGATTCAGAAACAAATTCATAATGTCCCTAGGTTTTACCGTCATTGGTGTCCGCTTGTTTTCTGCCTGCCTGACGGGCATGCGCGGGCTAGTTTCTGCCTGAAGCTTGTCATGTATTAATAATATTAGGTGCTTCTTCAGTTGGTTATAAAAAGCAATGCTGCAAAGTGCCTCGCTTAACGAAAGTAGTATTTTAAAAGTAAAAAACACGGTTGGTACCAAAAAGTGAATCATCAGTGTCCCTAGGGGTTTTCCCCTAAAAGGTAAGTTGTTTACTTATATGTATATTTACATAAATTTAAAAAAAGAGGGAAAATACATTAATAATGTTTTTGAGGTTAGAAAATATATTCGTAGAATGTGAGGTTTAAAGAATCTTACAAAACATCATTGGGGTCCCTATCATTGGTGTCCCTGACAAAATATTTGGTTAGGGTGGACCCCAATGACCATATAGGGACACCGATGATTAATTTTAATTAATTCAGAAAAAATGGAAAAACAAACAAAATTAAATGTGAAGAGTCTTATTGGAAAACTAAAAATGATGAAAGAAGAAGCTGCTAGGAAAAGAGCACAAAAAGAAAAAGAAAAATATGAGTAGAAAAAGCAAAGGGAACGAGAAAGATATTATAAAAAAAAGGAAGCTCAACAAAATACTAATAATGGCCAACCAGACCAGGCTCCAAGTACTAGTCAAGTAAACTGCCAACAAGATGATCCGGATTCACAAAAATTCCCTAACAAATTCCAAAAGATAGAAAGAGATAGCTTATCCTCGATTTCTGAAAACAGAGACAGTGAGCAAGCAAGCTCGATTGTGTCGTCTACTGGAAATAGTTTGAAATCAAATAGCAAGAGTAGCAAGAAAAAACGTACAGATATCTACCGAAGAACAAAGAAAGAGAGAAAGAGAAAAAAAAGGAAACAGAGAGCTAAAATGCGAAACGATAATGAAAAATATGAAAATTATCTTGAAAAAAGGAGAGAAAACTATAAGAAAAAAAGTAGAACGGAGAAATAAAAGGGATACATGATTTAGACAGAAAAAAGAGGCGAGTTCAAAGGAGAAACTGACGTAAAAACTCAAAGAATTATAGGGCATCACTAAAACTTCAAAAACAAACAGATAGGTTTCTTAATGAACATACTCCACCCGAGAGTCGCGCAAATACCCCAAATTTGACAGAACAAGTTTCAAATACTCCTAAGAAAAATGTTTCAGTGAGAATAAATATGTTACGAGGGGGGTCTCTAAAAAAAGTGCTGATCAATTAGTTTGTCATGGACATGATATAACTTCGGCTTCATCTTTCATGGAACTTCTAATAAAAAAAAATACTAAAGTGCATATCTATCAAATAACAACTTCAGATATAAATGAAGTTCAAAAGATTTTGGATTTAAAAGACCAAGAAACTATCAAAAATACCATGCGCATTAGACAACTCGTATGGAATTCGAGCGAGAAAAGTAAACTGATTTTAAAATATTTGAGTTGTTTAGAATGTCCCAACAATAAATGTGATCATTTTTTAATGAATCCAGCATCTCATAATTTTGCCCAACTTGACGTAACGAGAACTTCCTCGTTGCCTGCAAATAATGTACCTGTTGAAAATGTTAACACAGTTACTATCGAAGAATCCTTAGAAGAGCGTTTGGATACAAATGACTTCGTGCTTATCAAGCTTCAGGGAAGAAAACAAACGAAACATTATTTTGCCGCACAGATTTTGGAGAACACAGATATCAAGCTAACAGTCAAATTTTTAAAATACGACGGAGAGAAGTTTTATTGGCCTACAGTTGATGATATTTCAGAAATTGAGCGATGCGAGATAGAGGAAAAGTTACCAAATCCAGAAATTGACAGGCGACTTAAATTATATTTTCACATCGATTTTTCAAAATACCTAATGGACTAATTCTTTTTTAAGAATTTTATTATTATTCTTGTAAATTAGTGTTAAGATTTTCTTTTTATATTTTTTTAAGTATTAACAGTTTTTTTGTTTGTTAAAGATTTTTCCATTAAAATTAAGATGTTCTGTTTGTAATCTTTTAAAAACTCTGTTTTCTGTATTTCATAAAAAGTTTTATAAAAAAATAGGTACTATGTGATTTTTATTTAAGTAGTTGAGTAGAGAACTTAGTCAATGGTGTCCCTTTCCGTCATTGGTGTCCTTTGATTTTGCCTGAAGCTCTCTTGCGAGGGATTTTCATAAATGCGTATATAGTGTCTCTATCTTAAACTAAAATTATTTTTAACAATATAAAAAGCAAGAAAGAATATATGGTCTGTCTTGACAGAACATAATAGCAAAATTTAGGGAAAAAAAATAATAGTATCCTATTTTCCCATTTTGCTATTTCTTAACCAAATATATTTTTAAGGTTTAAAAATAATTTTAAGCTTACTTTGTTAAATACTAGCGTTCAGCTTATATAGATAAAAATTTTAGCAAGCTCACTTATCACAAACTGGATATTTTATCAAAAATGTTAAAGGGACACCAATGACAATTTTTGGACAATTTTTTTTTTGCCAGCGTTTTGCCACTACCTAAACTATTTTCCCCGAGGTGCCATTGTTGGTTTCTGATAATGCCATGTTTTTGAAATAATTTCAATAATGAAACTATTGTCCACGATAAACTTGAAAAAATAGAATTTAAAAATTGAAATATTAAAGTTACCAGAGATTATCCCATAAAATGTCTTAGATATTAGGTGCTTTTTTAACTTATTCCGAAAAATGTTCAGTTCCGGAATTGTTTTTATTTTATTTGGCAGAGCATTAGAAATCTTAATACCGTTGAAGTATGGACACTTTTCGTGAAAAGTTGTTTTGTGGATTGGTACACAAAAATTGTCATTTCCCTGTGTTACCATAATATTATAACAGTCTCGATTCTTTAGAAACCCATTGATATTTTTCTTTGTGTACACTGCTATGTTGAAGATGTACAGAGAAGGAACCGTTAATATCTCTAACTTCCTGAAATAATCTCTACATGATGTAGTACTAGGCAATTTCATCATTGCACGAATTACTCTCTTCTGTGTCAAGAAAATTTTTTGTGCGTCAGCGGCCCTAAACCAAACCATAATGCTGTATGATATAATGGATTGAACATAGGCAAAATAAAAAAGTTTTATTGAATTCGTACAAATTTGGCCATGCAACAATCTGATAACGTAACAGGCGGTATTATTTTTCCTTCCATGCTATTTATATGTTCCCTCCAAGATAGATTATCCTCAATAATTAACCCTAAAAATTTTGTTTTACACATTTGTGGAATCGATCGTCCATTCTGAGGAACATACAGGAAAGTTGTAGGATTCCTAAAACAAGGGAGTACTGTTTTTTCATTATTTAGTTTAAGCATATTAAGTTTACACCAGTCAATCATCATTGCGACAACCAACGTAGCCTGTATTAATGTCTGAGACAACACATGACGTGTCGTCGGCGTAATGAAATGTACTGCTCCTGCCAATGCATCTTGCCAAATCATTCGAAAAAATAAGAAACAATATAAATAATAAGAAATAATCTATAAATAAATAAAACTTAGCCTAGACACTTCACTATCACACACGTTCACGGCTACCTTACCGGCAGGAGCCTTACAGGATGCTATGTTGAACGTCAGTGGCGTATTTAGGATTGGGACACGGGGGGGGTCCACTTACGATTCTTAAAAAAATGCGCCGCAGGCAAAATTTTTTTAGGTGCCACGCCCTTTTTTGGACTGTCTAAACTTACAAATTTTACGTTTTGATAGCCCGGCTCAAAAAAAACGTAGAAATAAAGCAATTTTTAAATATAAACGCCAATATTTGCATTTGAAATATTAGTTTTTTGAAGGTATGTATGGCGGTATCAACATAATGGAGACCCTACAATAATGGCTTGTTTATTTTTTGTATGTATAACCACATCCAGGCAGTTTCATAATGTTTAACCATCATTATTGGAACGTTCATGTTTGTGGGAAAGAATAGCCTTATTTTCATATGGATTAATATTTTATTGTAATATTGATCTAGAGAGTGGGGTAACAGAACATTTTTAAATTAGGTAAAATTAAGGTTTAAAATTTTGATTAATGTGCAAAAGCCAATGATTTCAATACCAAAATGGACTAAAACAGAAAACAAATAATTTGTGATAAAGTGTGTATTTTATTATTTTCACTTAGTTCTAATCTACAATTTGTAGAAGTTTATAGATTTAGTAAAGTTGATAAGTTTCGGGGTTCCTAACCATGCACTTTATTGAAACAACTAAGGTTATTTTTTTGTAGGATATAAACATACACATTGAAATACATATTGTGGAGGTAGACTGCCGTTGTTTTATTTGATTATTTTTTTCTATTTTTCTTTAAAAATCAAATAGCAAGAAAGCATAAGTTAAGTTAAATAAAATCAAACAAACTAGTAAACGCGTGAGAATTAAGTTTTCTCTCGAAAAGAAAGAACGGTCTAACGACTCACCAAAAGGATGGTAATGTCTGTAAGTCGCCAGGCTAGACTCTCCAAAACAAAACTTAAATCACTACAATTATACACATTTTTCCAATAAAATAAATATTAAGTGAAATAGCTTACGCAGTGGAGTCGCTGAAAATTAGGAAGCTTCGGGTGCTAGGTTTGCCATTACGACAGTAACAGAAAAGAAAACAGAAAACTTTTGTTATTTAAGTGAATTATTTTTGGAAACCCAAATGTGCAGAGATTTTCCAAGCACTTCGTTATGTAAGCAACTCCATCTCTAAGCCTTTTTTAGTGTTTTATAACCCCTATTAGTTAGGGGAAGTGGTTCCCTTTTTGCTGACTTTGCTGATCTTTTGCAAGCTTGCAAAAACTTGAAAAAGCTCACTTGAAGAGAGATTTTCAGACTTCCCTATTAAAAATGAAACCATTTATCCCAACCAATTGTTATACATTATTCCTAGAAGAAATTGTAGATTTTCGAGAAAAACTAAAAATAATAATTTTTTATAACGGTTTTAATTTTTTTTTTTGGGGTTTATAAAAAATTTTTATCAAAATTTTGAATATCTTATTGGCAACCGCTCCTTAAAACACGTAAAATGTATATTTTCAATTTTAAAAATTTTTATACAAAGTGCAAGAAATTGAAATTTCTCTTTTTTTCTTTTTTAAACTGCAATATTTTATAGGAAAATTATTTTTTTTACATTCATATTGGATTTAATCCACTCCCTCGTAATTTTTGAACAACTCGAGAAAATTAAAAGTGTTCCACTAATCATACAGATATTTAAGTTTTTGTGCCGCGAAAACTGCCAAACAATACAAAATAAAAACAGTGGCCTATGACCCAAGCACGTGTTTCTATTTGGTAAAGCTTACATCTTTGATAGGCGTCAAGGTGTCAGAAAATTAGTGTTTTAATTTAAATTACTCTGGTAATATTAGATGGCGCTTCGACATGAATCTCTAACTGAACTTCGTGACGCAATTGGGTTGACTTTCCAGATTCTTCATAATAGATATTTATGTTTCTTTTTAATGGTATTGAAAAAATAGCAAAAATGTGCCAATTCAAGAAGACGGTCGGCAATTTGAAAACCATCTTTAAAGAACCCTGGGTCGTTGTTTTTAGTTTCAGTGTGTTTTTATTATGATATACATATTAGTTTTATGTGTACAGAGTGGCAAAAAAGTCGCGCATAATGCCTGTAACTTTTGATTTACCTCGTATACGAAAAAGTGACCTTTATGAAAGTTGTTCAGCACATTATTCCCCACATTTCTACCGGCATCAATTTTTTCTGTCATTTCTGGTTTGGTTGCCATAGAGACTAACTACTTTTTTTTAATGGAACACCCTGCATATGATTGCATATTTGGATTCTACTGGGAAAACTCTGATTTTTTTTGTATTTGAAATTTTCACGTATCTGCAAGCGTTTCCGAGATAATGACAGCTCAAAAATGAAAAACTTCCTAATTATAATTATTCCTACCTAATACCCACCAGTTGAGTCGAGGTGTTTTTATGACAGCGACCTAAGAGGTGTCAATTTTGAGTTCCTGTTTAATGTTCTGTTGTCTGATTTCTAATTTGTTTACACTATGGTTCATCTGAATGAGAAGCAACGAGTTGAAATTTTAATGAGCGGTTACGGAAATATGAAGAGATCGCAAGATCAGGTTTGTCAACTTTTCAATGAATTGTATCCAAATAGGCCTGTAATAAATCAGTCAACGGTGTGTCGAGTGGTAAAGAAATTTCGAGAAACATGCAATGTTAGGGAAGTCGCTAGAACAGGTCGACCCAAAGCAGCAACCGGGGGAGACAAAGCTTTGGATATAAAGCTCTCAATACATAAAAATCCAACACAATCATCCAGGTTAATGGCAATGGATTTTAATGTGTCTCATCAGTCAGTAAAAAATTTGTTTAAGCAATAGAAGTTGCATCCCTACAGGATAAAGTTGGTGCACGAGTTAAACGAGGACGATTTTGATAGAAGAGCTGAACTTTGTAAGCTGATGATGGAAAGATGCAATAACGATAATAACTTCGCAACAAATATCATTTTCTCGGATGAAGCTGCCTACCATTTAGATGGCATTGTTAATAGACACAATTATCGTTATTGGTCTGCTGAGAATACTCAGAAGTTCATACTCAGAGGCCCGAAAAAGTTAACGTTTGGGGCGGGCATAGTTGGTAGACATATTGTGGGACCTTTTTTCATAGGTGGTAATTTGAATGGCGAAAAATATCTGGACCTCCTCAGGAATCACATAATTCCTTCTTGCAGAATGGTTTTACCGGGTGTAAATAATGGCATAAACGAACAGGTATGGTTCCAGCAAGATGGAGCACCTGCGCATTATGCGGCAAATGTTAGACAATACATAAGCGAGCAATTTCCAGGACGTTGAATAGGCAGAAGAGGTGCTATTGACTGGCCAGCGCGATCCCTGGACTTAATCCCGCTCGACTTTTTTTGTGGGGACACTTAAAGAACGAAGTCTATGTTAACCGTCCAAATGACTTAGAATCTTTTTTAAAAGTCAGAATTAGTGCTAAAGTTCGGGCCATTCCCAACAAACATTTTAAGTTAAATTTACCTTTATTCGACCTCTAAACGGGTCAAATATTTTGCATGACCAATTATATATAGGGATAACTTACCTAAATTTGTTTTCCTACTGCCCAATGTGGGGAAAGAAACTAAAGTAATTTGAAGGTCGAAAATAGGTTGATAGGGTTTTTCTGTCCAATAAGTTAAAACGAAGTGAAATAAATATAGACCTATTTTACGTCTAAATGTGGAAAGTAAGACCAACCTTTTGACCTAAATATAACCTAAATAGGAGCAATAAGACACTAGCCAAAAATACAGAAAAAGCATATTATATCTGGCGTTAGAAAGAAAAGACAACAACTTATGCCAACACTTCCAACAGGACAAAATAAATTATAAAATGGATTCGACTTAAGTAGATATTTGGAATGACTTGAACGATGATATATATATGAATGATATAACTTTAACAATAAAGTGGTATAATTAAGTTTTATCATTTTTCTGGAGCGAAATTTGGATGCGAAAGAAATGTGTTTGTGAATTATGGCGATGATACTTCGAAAAACAAAACGCGCCCTTAAAATATGCGTTTTTCTATGTATTATTACAATAATTTTAAATATTTTTACCATTAACCTAAAAACAGAGTCTTCGTTATAAACATTATAATATGAACCTAAAGTTTTAAAAAAACTTTCGTTGACGAAAGATATCGTAGTCTAATGGATTTTTCACTCACTTATTCTTAAAATTTTAATTGTTGTTTTTTTATAGTTGTCGATAAACAGGAAAACTAATAATTATTAAATATGGCCGTTTTTATATTTTTAACCTTAAAGTTATTTTTCCCTTTATTATTAACTGTACAAGCAAGCCTTTGAGGTTAATCAGAAATATGAAGTAGCTTAATTTTTAACCACAAAAGGTCTATAACTTTTGGGAACAATTTATATTGCAAAATTATCCAAAATATTACTTGTTTCTAAAATTACATGGTCAGTAAATTATTTGGACATTTTTTAGGCAATAATTAGGTACCTAGCGTAATAGCCAAAAAATTCCTTATTTATGATATTAAGTCACAATTAAGTAAATTATGACTTAATCATATTCCCTATTAGGATTAAATATTTTTAATGTCTCAAAGAGGTAATTTATTTGTAATTTTTAACTAGGTGAATCTTTTGTGACTTTTAAGAAAACCTTGAAGGCAAAAATAAGCAAATATTTGCCAATTTAGGATTATTTTCCTTTCGTTCTGGTCTACATTACTTAATATGTTTGTTGGGTTCCAGAGGACTCCCTTTTAAACGTTGTAGACGGGTTCAGGGATCGACTGGCGCTCTGCTTAGCAGAAAATGGTGGTCATTTTGAACACCTGATCGACTGAAAAAGTTTCACTTGTTTATTATTCCGATGTTAGGTTGTTCAATATTCTATACTATTTATTTTGTTGTTATAAAGTTTGTTACAATTTTTAAAAAATAAAAATTTGAAATAAAAAAAAGTCAGAGTTTTCCCAGTAGAATCCAAATATGCAATCATATGCAGGGTGTTCCATTTAAAAAAAGTAAGTTAGTCTCTATGGCAACCAAACCAGAAATGGCAAAAAAAATTCATGCAGGTAGAAATGTGGGGAATAATTTACTGAACAACTTTCAAAAAGGTCACTTTTTCGTATACGAGGTAATTCAAAAGTTACAGGCATTATGCGTGAGTTTTTTGCCACTCTGTATATTAATGTTGTTCTTGTTTCCTCGCAAAGAAAAATTCTATATTTGAGTTTGATAATATTAGTGCTGTTTAAAGTGAAAAATTTAATAATAATTAAGTATTTACATACAATTAATAATATAGAAAAGCAATAAAATTAACTTTTATTGTATCTTTAGAGTAATTATTATTGGGCGTATTTTGTTAAAAAAATGTTACTACTTTTGGATCGATTCCGAAACAGTTAATTGATAGTGGGAGCAGCGAGAAGTAGAAGAAGAAATCAGGTTGATAAAGTCGTTTTTGTATTTGGAACCACAAAACGATAACAGACAAATTAATTAATTTTCTTTGATTTTCAGGAAAAATTATTCCGGCCATCGCCACAACCACCTCCGTCGTGGCCGGCTTGGTTTGTTTAGAACTGTACAAATTGACGCGTTCCCAAGAAAGTCTCGAACCGTTCAAAAACGGCTTCGTCAATTTGGCGTTGCCGTTCTTCGGTTTCAGTGAGCCGATCGCAGCGCCGCAGATGGAGTACTGCGGAAACAAGTGGACCCTGTGGGACAGATTCGAGATTCAAGGGGACATGACGTTAGCAGAATTTTTAGAATATTTCCAGGTGAGTGAATTATAATTGCTGTACATAACACTGGCCGACACGATTTTTGTAACAAAGTTCAGCCCATTATTTTCACAATACCTTTCTAATAATAGAACAAATATTCATAAAGCCCTAATAGGTACCACTTTTCAATGAGCTAATTAGACCCGTTCATATTGGCAGGTAACAAATTTTATGAAGGGCCATTTCAAAGGGGTGCATTTTTAAACAAAGATAGCCTAACATGGTTGTTCTGTGTAGTTAAAAATTTCTTTTGACAAATTTTGTTATATTTGTGAAGAATTTCTGCCTGACCATTTTTTGAAAAAGAGTATTTCATGTATTATGAGGTTTTAATCGGAGATCAAGACAAGCAGTGGGCTCCCCATGTGTGGTGTGTCAGCTGTAGCGTGTCATTGGTGCAGTGGATCAACGGGTAGAGAAAAAGTATGCTTTCTGCAGTTCCAATGGTATGGCGAGAAACCGCCAATCATTTTGACGATTGCTATTTTCGCATGACAAAGACTGAAGGTTATTCCAAAAAAGAGAAGCGCAAAATCGAATACCCAAATTTGCCTTCTGAAATAAGACCTGTTCCTCGCAATGCATACTTACCAGTACCGATTACGCCTTTAGATTGGCTAGATGTTGTTTTGAGAGATAATAACGCATCATCAGGCAGCTCCGAAAAACACTACCAACCCCACTTTTACTCCAGGTCCCAGTTCCGGCCAACCACATTTGATTGTTCAAAGTGAGTTAAATGATTTAGTACGTAATTTGGGGTTGTCAAAGCAACAGTCACAACTCCTTGGTTCCCGTCTTAAGGAGTGGAACTTAATAGCCAAACAAACAAAAATTACGACTTAGGAAAAGAAATGCTACGTTTTCTGCGTTTTATGTGCATGTAACTGATTCGATGGTTTTATGCAGGAACTCAATATCGAGCATTCTCCTTGTGAGTAACGTTCGTTCAGTGACTCAGATATGTTGGGATTTAAAAGTTATAGCAATTTAAGTGAAACTTTAGGAAGGATTTACAAAATATAGCTGTTTTCTTTATTTGTGAGACAGTCGTGCAGTGAATGCACATTATGTAACGATAATTTGGCCAGAAAGGAGTAAATTTGAACCGGGATCTCAAAATATTAAGTATGTGCCCCTTGTAGACCCAAAAAAATGCCCTTTTGCCTCCTCTTCACATTAAATTTGTAACGAAACTCATACTTTGGTTTAAGAAGTAGTCCATGTTCTGTGGCAAGATTGTAAATAGAAATAAAGGTCTGTCTTTACCACCAAATAACTTTATTTGCCCCTCTAGGGTAGAAAACAAGGGTTATAGAAAATACATAAAATGATGAAGAATTAAAATAAATTTCTTAACGTTGTACTAGTTTCGACTTTAGGGAAAGTCATCCTTAGCAACTAATCATTTAAGAAATTTTGTTATGAAAAGTAGTTAAAACAGTTGGGAGAACAATGGATGATTCAACAACGCCTTGAATAGCACGCTTTAATTTTTAATGATAAATTTAATCATCAAATGATTTCTTCACCTGGTAACAGGAAGAAAATTAAAACCGGGAATTTCCCTTAATAATATAATGATTTAATTTACAAACATTTTTATTTCATTTTAATAATATAACATGTGAATAATGACCACTTGATGTATTCCCAATTTTTTACAAGAAATGACATAGTTTCGTTTTGACAATTTTAAAGAGAAGCAATTTCATTTAATTCAATTTACATATAATCTAATCCACCACAACAATAAACATGTCCCCTCACTAAGTCAGTTTCATTTTAAACTAAGAATGAATTGACATATTAAAATTTCTTCTTTTACAACATGTTCTAACTTTAACATTCTTAAATCACTATATTATGATTAAGGCCTTTTATCCTACTTGCGCTTAAATCATCTCCTACCATAGCATAGAGATACATCGTTCTTATAAAAAGCTGCGGTCTATTCCAATGGTTGCATAATCTGCATTTCATTATATTTTATTGTTGAATCACCCATTGTTCTCCCAACTATTTTAACTACTTTTCATAACAAAATTTCTTAAATGATTAGTTGCTGAAGATGACTTTCCCTAAAGTCGAAACTAGTACAACGTTAAGAAATTTATTTTAATTCTTCATCATTTTATGTATTTTCTATAACCCTTGTTTTCTACCCTAGAGGGGCAAATAAAGTTATTTGGTGGTAAAGACAGACCTTTATTTCTACTCATACTTTGGTGTTTATAAAACATGGTCGCTCCTAAAGAACGAAGTTTGGTGGACAAATATGCACCGGGAAGTTAAGAAGCGTATCAAATTATGTGAAATTTGTCAGAAAGCCAAAATAAGTATTTTACCTAAGCCTCCCCAGATGCAAATAGTACCTTCCGGTAAAGACGATATCGTTGCTTCTGATATTTTAGGGCCTCTAATACGTAGTCGCGGTGGTGCAATGTATCTTTTTGTGATTGTAAATCTTTTTACTAAGCATGTGAGATTGTACCCCTTAAAAAAGGCTACCTCGCGGGCAATGTTAAATCGGCTTATCAAAGATTACTTTCCAATTAACGGCGTACCTTAGCGCATGCTTAGTGACAACGGGACCCAGTATACTTCGAAGTTATGGCGTGACACTTTACAAGCACAAAATATTAAGTTGGTTTATTCGTCGGTACGTCACCCACGCGGCAACCCTTGTGAACGTGTCAAGCGCGAACTGGGCCGTCTGTTGAGAACCTACTGCTCGGACCAACACTCGCGTTGGACTTGGGAGGTTTTTAATTTTCAGATTTTCTTGAATTCCGTGGTGCACGAATCCACCGGTTTCTCCGCGGATGAACTTCAGTGCGGGAGTCCCCCACCATCTTTTTTACCTAGGAAAGGGTTGTGTAACTTTTCAGCGCTCCCTCATCTCGAAAAACTTATCTTAGTGGACGCGACCCTACGGAGAAAGGCAGCTCGTCGTGCTGTGCAGTTTCCGGGTCGCCCTTTTACCGAGTTCGAGCCAGGAAATCTAGTTTTACTTAAAGCAAATACCGTCTCGTCGGCTATACGAGCGGAAATAAAAAAAATGCTGTTGCTGTTCGAAGGACCTTATCGTATTAAAAAAAAGGTTAGCAACGCTACTTATATCCTTAGTCATGTAGACATGTAGACACAGGTCATGAAAGGGGTGTTTTTCACGGTTCTCATCTTAAGAGAGATTTTTCAGTTAATACGTCCTCTTCACTAAATTAAAATTTAAACTAGGTTGCGAGGCCTTAACCGAAGGGGGGCGAAGATGTAACGAAACCTCATACCTACGCCCATGGTGGCGCAGTGGACTGTTGTAGTCCTGCGTCGACTCTAAATCGCCTACCGATATGATTGGGTTATTTTGTATTTACCGCGGGTAAAAGCCTACCTTTTTTCTGCGAGGAATAAGATCTCGTTTTGTCGTGGTCAAAACGTAAAAACCATTTTTTTCGTACCCTTCACTAGAGGAACTTCACGAACCTCAAGGTTTTATCCACGCTTGTGATTTTTAAGTAAGAGTTGCGGTGCACCTGGTCGTGTATAGGTAAGACATATTTTTGTATGTATTATAGTTTATTTTTATTACTTAAAACTTGAAACATGTTAAGGCCCTGTGCCCTGTTTACTCCAACCTAAGTTCTTGTTTTTCTCCGTGTATAGTTTTATGGTGAAGATACCAAGAGTGCATAATAAAGGTCGATAAACACTCCCAACCTTGTGTTTTTGTATAAAATAAACCAGCCAACCCACTTAGCTGTCAAGTGTCCCGTAGCAAACTTAATAATAATAATAAATATCTTTATTTCTAATTATATACAAGAATACATGGAAGTATATCATACACAAAAAGCAAACGGCGTCAATAAGAATAAACCTAATTGTCTAATTTTACGAAATTCTACAATAACTAACTTCCATTAATTTAAATATTCCTGTATAGAATAAAGTTCCATGTCATCTAACATTTTTTTCATTGTGATTTTAAAAAGTTTTAAATTGTTGATACAATTTATGTGTCCTGGTAAGTTATAGTAGTAAGAATATAGCAATTCAGAGATGTTAATTAATGAGTATGGAACAGCTCAAGAAGGAATACTCGGGCCAATTCTATTTGTTATATTCATAAATGATCTCTATTCTGTAGCTGATAGACATTGCCAAACTATAATTAATTACGCAGATGATACCAACCTATTAACATGTAGTAAAACTGTGCTCCAACTGTTGTTATTTGATAACAAGAAACTTTTTATAGCAACCTCCCAATGGTTCACCGATAATAAACTAATTCTTAACACAGATAATACTAATATTTTATTCTTTACAACAAAACAATAAAAATTAGAAGCTATCGGCTGTTTAGACATAACAACAAATATTCAATTACCAGTAACTCAAAATACAAAATTTTAAGGCGTGTATATCAATGAAAATTTAGACTAGTCCTTTCATATAAGTCATTTAGTCAAAAAGGTAAGCTCTGTCTGCTACGGAATCCGGATACTGATAACATGTCGAACAGTTTTTAAGGAAATGGGAATAATGACCGTCTACGCGTTGTATGTTAAACGGATGTTTATTTGAGCCGAATAATGTTCATCGTCACAACACAAGATCAGACTTTCTAACTTATTGTATAACAAATTACCTACACAGATAAAGCGAATAGAAAGCCAACGAGCTTTTAAAAGGGAAGTTAAAACATTGTTAATTCAGTTAGAGCCTTACTGCTTAGATGATTCTACTAACATGTAGGCATTTATATCTAAATAGTTGTATAATATTTGACTTTGCTATCCTGATTGTAACAAATTTGAAATAAAGAATATTATTATTATTATTATTATTATTATTAAAGAATTTTAAACACATATCGTGGATTTTCTCTGATAGGGTTAGTCTGTGAATAGGGTAGTTTACATTAAAGGTCCTTGTGTTATATTCATGAAATGTTTGTAGCCGAAACATATTTCTGGTTTTGAAGAAAAAGGTCAAACATTCATAAATATAGACACCATACACCAAGGCTGGCCAATAGATTTTCCGGGTGGGCAAAATTTCATAGACTGCGGCGGCGCCGGGCCAAATACCATATTTATACAAAGGTTTTATATAGGTACACATAAAGTTTATTATACAAATACCACATTATACACAAAAAGACAAAATATGCTTTAATTTACTTTATTGGTAAATGAAATTAAGTAACATAATAATGAAAACATTATTTCTATTTTTTAATGTGAGCTGTGAAGAGGTACTTCTGATATTAATTTGTCGATATTTGGTTTTAAGTCTTATGTTGATAGGACAATTAAATCAGAAATGTGTTTTGCAGTGAGAGATGTGCGATATTTATTTTTGATGTATGATAAAGTTGAAAATGTGGTGGAACCAAACCTGTTTAAAATTTGCATAGCAAGGCCGCGCAATGTTGGAAAATCTTCACTAGAAACGCTTTTCCAAAAACTTACAAAATTTTCTGTTAGTTGCTCTGAAGTTACATTTTCGTAGAAAATTAATTTCAGGGCAGTGTGGTTTTGAATATTTGTCACTTCAAGCTGAATGTTTGCTGGATATTCAAGCAGGTTAGTAGAACTGATGGCAAATGGGTTTATAAACAGCCGAATATTTCTCTTGTCTAATTCAAAATCCTGGAATCTGTTTTCAAAAGACTCTCTTAAACACTTTATTTTTGATAGGTACTTTGGGATATCAAGGGCAGTGATCTTTAATTCTTCTTTTACACTAGCAAATGTGGGAAAATGGCCGATTTTATTTCTCTCTAAGTCCAACTTCCCTTTGAAGCCATTGATCAAGTTGAACATTGTTGGAAGAGAACAATCTTTTCCTTGCAATTTAAGTTTAAGGACATTAAGGTACTGTAATGTATCAATTAAAAATGCAAGATCACACAGCCATAATGAATTTTCAAGTAGAGCTCTCTCTGCTGGCAATGATTGTTTTTCGACCAAAAATTTCAGAACGTTTTAACCAACCAATCAAGTGGAAGCAGTGCCATCGCGAGCCGGCTAGCTAGCCGACCGAAGTTCGGGCGGGCAAAATCAAATGTCTTGGCGGGCCACTTCGTGGCCCGCGGGCCTGGGTTTGGCCAGCCTTGCCATACACATACAGAGTCCACACGTTTTAAAAACACTTCTGGAACTTTCGTAGTAATAGAGTTGGTGTATTTAAAATAAATAATTTTGACGTTTGCTTTTTTTCTTAGATGTTAACTTAATATAAATTATAAATATAGTCGATATACACAGGCCCGGCGAGTGGGGAGAGGGGGGGGGGTGATTCCCCCCGGGCTCGGAGATATTGAGGGGGCCCGGATTTGTTGGATTATTGGAACAATGAATTGCGATAAGTTTGGTTTGATAAAAACCATCCGTATGACAAAAGTAGTTGAAATTGAAGAAAATACCGCAATAAATTAATTTTTTTCATGTAAATTATGAATGTTGAAAAAAAACATGCAACTATGTTACGGTACTCAAAACACTTTATTACCCAATTTAAAAACATACAACTCTGTGTTACCAGAAAGGATAAATATACAGAGTGTCCGGAAAATACGTGTTCAACGTTTGACGACAGACTCCTGACGTCAAAATGGGTCGATCTGAGCCGACTTAGTTACATCCAAAATTGTCTCGTTTAGCCGGTAAAGGGCGTCAAAAATTTGTAAAATATTGATTTTTCCTAAATTACGTGAAAACCTGCTAATCGATTTTAATGATTTTTAGTATGTAGACTAATACTATAAAATGACGTTTTCTAGTAGTATAGTCACCGGCTGTAAATAAGTGGAAGTGTTGTAAAAGTAATATAATACGTCAGCATTTCTCCTGATATTTTATATCAACGGCGTTATGACAACCCAGATATTTTTGACGAGTGACTGGATGTATTTGGAAGCTATTTTACCTCTTCAATATTTTTCGTTGGATGAGCTGTTTTGCCAGAAAAAAATATTTACAATTACCTGCATACATCAATGATTAACAGTAATCATAAAACAAGGTACAACAAAGTTGGAAGTATGTATTAAAAATATTGTAAGAAACTAAGTAAAACGAAAACATTACTTAAGCAAATGTGTAAAATGACCGCCATCTTGCTGAATACGCTAATTAACACTCCTTAAAAAATTATATTGGACCCTATTTAATGTCTCGGGGTTATCAAAATAGTTGTCTGCATTTAAATCCGCGTCAATAAATCATGGCGTGTGTAGGAGGTCCATGGTGGTCATTTTCAACAATTGTTGAAGTAACCACTGTTTTGTAGATGTGTGCTTTTATCTTTTATTTAAAATACTTATAATTAATAAATTTCATTTAATACTGAACCAAAAGTTTTTTAAATTGAAGAATGTTTTAAGCATTAAAAGACCTTCAAAATGGGGTGTCATTGGAACCCCCTTTCCATTAAAAAAAAATATTCCAAAAGCGGACCCAGCTGTCATTTTGACATTTAAAGCTGTCATTGGTATGTCAAAAAATGCAAGACTTACTCAAATATTATCGTTTAAAATTTCATTAAAATTTACCGAACGGTTTAGAAGTTAGGGTGGACGGACTTTAGGTCCTTACTGTATATTACCTATAATAACATTGTTCTTTAGTCTCTTGTTATCATAGGTACAGTCGTTTTGAAAATAATGGATGTTTTTTTTTTAAACTAAAGACATTGGAAGACGGACAAGATCAAAATGTTCCATTATTAACCACATCCAGGCAGTTTCTTAATGTTTAAATATCATTATTGGAACGTTCATGTTTGTGGGAAATAATAGCCTTATTTTCATATGGATTAATATTTTATTGTAATATTGATCTAGACAGTGAGGCGACAAATGTATTATTGGTTAACGTTGTTTTCCGAGTATTTTGTCCAGTTTTTTCGTCGAAGATTAAATTGCCGCGGGATCAATAGCAAGCTCGAACACCAAAATTGTGTGTCATTATTGTTTATTGCCGCTGGTAGTTGGTAATAAAGATATTTTAGTATCCATTGCAGATCCCTAACTGAAATAACCGCTTTATAAGGTTTTTTAAACTACCAAATTAACGTTATTCGTTTAATCGTCAACGTAAATAGTCCCGATTGCGTGACACCTGACGTCACCCTGCGTTTGATATTTTTTGCCGTCGCGTGGAACTTTAATAATATATTTTGAATATCGTATTTTTTAATGTAATTGAGCATATTTACGCAATAAAAAAAATGTGCAAGTTCCCTATTATTGGATTGATGACTCAATAATAATATTTGTTGCAGGTTGAACACAATCTGGAAATCACCATGCTGTCTCAAGGAGTGTGCATGCTCTATTCGTTCTTCATGCAAAAGGCAAAGGCACAGGAGCGCCTGGGACTCACAATGACTGAAGTCGTCCGACGTGTTTCGAAGAAGAAAATCGAGCCGCACGTGAAAGCCCTCGTGTTCGAATTGTGCTGCTACGATGTCGACAAGAACGACGTCGAGGTGCCCTACGTGAAATACAACCTCGTTTAAATTAAACTTGAAAAGAAACTGTGCAGTTTGACCAGACGCGCGTGTTTATACACTGTGTGCGTTTTAAGTGATGCCGCTGATATTATCTCGGGAACGGTAAGAGCAAACGGGGGTCGACTGAATTAGAAACAAGTTATTTGCGATGTGGTCAAGGTTGGCAATACGACGGTTTTTATTTTTGGGGTTCTTATTTATTTTTTATTGGATCATGTTAGTTTTTCGGCAAAGAATGATCTTTGTTTGTATTTTGGCCAACGAGAAGTTCATAAAAGAAATCAATAAATATCGAAACTTGTTTGCTGGGTGTTTTTACTTTACATACACATGTTGATCCCCTAAGGGTGGTGAACAGCTATAACTCAAAAAGTATTGGTCATAAATTTTCAGGAACAAAAATTGCATAAGTAAACCTGTAAAGAGAAAACGCTTAATTTTTTTTAAGTTAATTGAAACTATCTTCATAACGGGAATGGAAAGCTTATTAATTTATGCGGCATCAATTATAAATAAAATTAGATACAAGTAGAGAAGCAACGGAGGTCCGGCCAACTTGCTGACTCCGGCTACTTTACCGGAATTACTGACTCCTGCTTAAAATGGCCGGAGGATGGCAGGAGGAACAAGTAGAAAAACAAAATATTTTATTTCTTCCTTAGAAAAAACCTAATACAAAAAAACGGACTCAATATTCATAACCAACTTTTGGTAAGTTGTGGTGGATGAATATTAATTTCTGAGCATTCCTTGGTGCCAATCTATTTCGCTTCTCTTCATAGATGTTTCCGGCCTCGGAGAAAGTTCGCTCGCTATAAACACTACTGGGAGGTGCCGACAGAAATTTCACAACAAGCTTATAGAGTTCTGGGAATAGATTTTTATGTTCCCTCCAAAATATAATTGGGTCCTCTTGTCTGGGTCTTAGGGGTATTTTTAAATATGATTCCACTTGCTGGGAGATGCTTATTAACGTTTTAGATTTTTTGATTTTACTATTCAATTCAATTTATTCAAGAAAACATTAATCCACAATACATTAATAGTCTTAAAATAGTGGTAAAATATTTATAAATAAGTGTAAACTATTATTATACCTACTACGTTTATGTAGCATATTTTATATTTAAAGCATTAATGCATGATATAAGGATCAATGTTATACCGGAAAGTAGCACCTAGATGAGAACATCTATATCTGCTTAGAAAGGAATAACAAAGAAAAGAAACAAAACAATAATCAAGAAAAAAAAAACTTTAATTCAGCCTGGATTGGTTTCAACCGGCAAACAGGAGCCTGTTCACCTCAAAAAAGTGTCATAAAACTTTCCATACTTTCAAAAATATATGCTCTGCATTTTATCTTAAACGATTTAATTCTAGTGACATTCAGATTAAAAATATGTGTTTTTATTATTTGTAGGTTGAAGGTCGAACTTGAGCCCTGCTGAAGTACCTGTTTATGGGGATCAAAAATTGAGATTTTTTTTTCATTTCTGACGAGAAAAGCGGCTGTCGTTGCTACTTGATGTTTTACTGCTTGTGATACAGTTAGTGGAATCGCTCATGTTTCCATCAGTCTTCAAAGCTGGCCAGTTGGTTTAAACCAGTGCCAAAAAACTCAGATACACACGCACACACATCCATCAGTCTCTTCTTTATTGTGTTCAATTTGATTTTTGACTTTTAGACTTTCGACTAATAATTCCTGCTTTGCTAGTTCTGCAAAGTTCTGATCAAGGAAAAATATGTTTTTGTATCTAATGTCTAATAGAGTGGCAATACAGTAATATGTATTTTTCTCCAATTGTGAAAACTTTTTTTTTGCTTCCTCAATCAGTGTTTCCAAGAAAGTTCCTAAGCCAAATGGAGTCATTTTTGTTAGACATTTTGTGAGCATCACAACGGAGGGAATTATCTCCGATGTGTAAGATTGGGTTTGGCTCAGGTATCTGGTGAGCTTTTTTCTTCAAATGGTTAAGAATCTAAAATTGAAAAGTAAGGTGGAATCAGTACTATTGCTTCTTGCGCCATAAGAATAGTACCCTTCATAAAAATATAAACAGCAAATTGTAAAGGTTGTTTACCTGAATTTATTTATTTATTTATTTATTTATTTATTTTATTTATTTCTTTATTTCAAATAACGTTCATAAATATACATAAATATATACATAGATATAAACATAAAAAGAAATGACGTCAAAAGTATAGATACCTATACGACAAGAAATCACATATTCAAGTAGTCATCAACACTGTAAGGTTAAACATCCTCTCATTGATTGCTTGTTTTATATTTAGAGGTAACTTATTAAAGAACTTAATACACATGTAGTAAGCGCTCTTCTCAAGCAAAGTTAATCGATGTACAGGGTAGATAATGTCGTATGAACGAGTGTTGTGTTGATGCTGTATATTGGTGTTAAACCTATCTCTATTCTTATAAAAAAATATTACAGAGTCAAATATATACAAAGCCGTCACAGTCATTTATTTTGGTTACTAGATACCACTGTGTTTTTGTCAAGCCGGAAATCTTACCATCTTTATTGGCATATATGCAGATGGACCTTTTCTCTCCATATAATCTTTCCAACATGTAATAGGTAGAGTTCTACCTGGTAGATACATCTTGTATCAGCTTTCTATTTGCTTCATTTAAATCATCTTGAATCTGCTTCAATTTGCAACATGCAGCTGGTGAATGACTGAAATGACCCACTATTTTTCTTGCAACAGCTATAGTGTCTAAAACTGCTCTTTGAGATTTCATTGCTTCTAGTATCACCAGCTGAAGAGAATGGATTAAACAGTAACAACCTTTAACCATATTGGCTCCCCCATCTCTAATAAGTATATGGATTTTTCACATGGAAATATTCTAGGAATTTAGCATATTATACTCGAACTTTTCAGAAAGATTTATCCCAGTATGGCTACCTGAGAAATGTTCACAATTTAAAACAGCATTGTACCTTTCTAAGGTTTTTGGTTCCAGCCAATGCCTGGTCAAACTAATGAAACTCGCATTATTTGCCTGGCAAGTCCAAATGTCAGATGTAAATAATATATTGTCACGGCTTAGCGTTTGTTACTAATAAGAATTTATAAGTTGTATTGCCGTTATTTGAGGGGTAGAACAGATGAATTTAAATAATAGGCACAAGTACAAAACAAATACATATTTATTGTTAGTTGAATAAGTTGAACAGCGGCACTGAAAAAGAAATATTACTTGCTTTTAATAAGTAAAATTAGACGATTGGTAGAGACATAAAATAAAATGCACCCTTTAAACGTTCAGCGGAAACAATATGCTTTTTATTCTGCGTGGCTATAGCTTGTTGCTCCATACCTAGAATAGTAAAAATATGTTATTTTATTTAATGACAGAAATGAAGTAGACTTTTCACGCATTTAAGGCGGAAATGCACACTTGCACGAATATGAAGAACAAATTAAATGGCAAGAACTAAAATTGAAACTATACTCTAACTTGCTGGTGTGCTACACCAAAATACAAGAGCCGAAAAAGGGATGTATTAACTTTAACAAAGTCAATGAATCAACGAAGGGAACTGACTTGGAAATATTTGCCAAAGCACATTATAATAATTCAAAGTATAAACTGGTGATTGGGGCTTGTGACATGGCCACAGTATGCATAAAAAACGCATGCACACTAGAACCAAGAAAGCATAGGCGACTCTCATATACGTATTTTATTATTCGCTCGCCTGGTTAATCACACGCAATGTTTTTGAATTGTTTTGTAATGCCGCCGTTGTTTATTCATTTGCTAAGTATATATTATTAAGAAATGATAACAATAATTGTAGCTACATTGCAAAATACTGGGTACCCGGCACCTCCACCATGTCACGGCTTAGGGTTTGTTACTAATAAGAATTTATAAGTTGTATTTGAGGGGTAGACCAGATGAATTTAAATAATAGGCACAAGTACAAAACGACTACATATTTATTGTTAGTTGAATAAGTTGAACATGAATTGAAGAAGTTAAATAAATTGCCAGAGGACCTTGCTTACAGTAAAATGAAATAAGTGATACTTACATTATTACATTGCGGGGCTCAGCTCTTTAGGGCGACCACCCAGTATCACACACACACCGTCACGGCCCGGACTTGACTCCCTGATCGTAGCAAAACCAAAATCTCACCGTATATCATTTATGATTAGTCAGCAAATGCTAACTGTACGATCAACCATCATACAGGGCGAGAAATATTTAGTAGACTTAATAATATTAAATAGCATATTCGTGACAGTATATTCTGCTTTTTGTAAAGATTGAGTAATTTTATTAAGAAGACGACTGTAAATATCCGGAATAATGTTGTTCGTGAAGTAAGTTTTGTATACAGGGTCGCTGTTATGTATGGAAACGGTCGATTATTTCTTAAAGTAAAACAGGTAGCAAAAAATATTCTAGATAAAAGTTTTAGGGTTTTTTATAGTCCATTAGAGTTTTAAAAAATTAAGTATACAGGATGAGTCAGCAAGCCGTAGAGAAATAAAATTACTTTTTTTAAATAGAACACCCTATATCAGAATATTTTTGGATTTTACATAAAATTATAATTATTTTTTATTAGGTGCATTATAAGTCTAAACCCAATAGTTTCCGAGATATCGACTTTTGAAAAATAACATTTTTGAATTTTGACAGCTACTAGCTTTCTAACGGTACGTCTTAGAGTAAAACGGCTTACATGTCCCTATCTTGGTTTTTAACTATCTTTCTAAAAGTGTCAACTTCCGGTTAAACCGGAAGTACTATATTTCCGGCTTTTGAGATACCTACATCCGGTTTAACCGGAAGTTGACATTTTTAGAAAGATAGTTAAAAACTAAGATAGGGACATGTAAGCCGTTTTACTCTAAGACGTACCATTAGAAAACTAGAAGCTTTTAAAATTCAAAAATTGTATTTTTCATAAGTCGATATTTTGGAAACTACTAGGTTTAGACTTATAATGCACTTAATAAAAAATAATTGTAATTTTATGTAAAATCCAAAAATGTTCTAAGATATAGGATGTTCTATTAAAAAAAAAGTAATTTTATTTCCCTACGGCTTTCTGACTCATCCTGTATATTTAATTTTTTAAAATTCTAATAGACTATAAAAAACCCTAAAACTTTTATTTGGAATATTTTTTGCTAGCTGTTGTGCTTTAAGAAATAATCGACCGTTTCCATACATACCAACGACCCTGTATAATGGAAATGCATGTAACATCAGACGCTTAAGTCCCTCATTATGCACTATTGAATATGGCTGATTATCTAAACAAATTATCTCACCGATCTTATAATGAATTTGTACAGACTTGCTGTTGTTAATATCCCACATTTTTCTTTTTTTAACATAATGAACAGAGAGTTGCTTGCTGTCTTTCAGAGATGAAGTAGAGTGAGAGTTGCTTTTGGAGCAACTAGGTTTCTGCTTCTTACTACTCTTGAACAAGTTCCCCGCTGTGTACTGACTTTAAACGTCCATATAAAGGAGTTGTGAATGCAGTTTTTCCTTTGCCACCTCTTGATATGGGTTTCTTGCAAGCTAAACAGTTTGCTTTACTACTGTCTTTCTGGTCAATAATAAAATATTTCCATATTGTCAGTTTCGGTTTCGGCATTATTTTTACTTCTAAAATCTAAAAGCACACTGGAAAATGTTTATTTTATTTTAAACTAAATTTTAAAATACTAGGTTATGTTGGCTTGAAAGTTTTTCTATTATTTTAACGGCCTAAGCTACCACGACTATACGACCGGGCTTGCTTGAAAGTTGAAACTATTGACTATTTTGACAGATCCTCACCTTCGGCCGAAGTTACTAACTCCGGCAAAATCATGGCTCCGTTGCATCTCTAGGTACAAGGTATAAGAGATACTCTACCTTTAAAAATAGGTTAATTACTGCCGCAAAAATGTTATCAAACCTTCAAAAAAAATCCTGAATATTTATGACCAATAAATATATGCCTGCTCGCAATCCTTAGTGGATCACCCTGTACATAATTATATCAGAATTTTGATTTTTATATAAGTATCATGATGTACATATTATATCCCAACCTTGGATGTGGTTGATTGAGCTGCTAAATTACTTTTAGATTTTTAGATATTTTAAAACTTTTCTTCTTACAATCACAAGAATAGAAAATTTATTCTTGTATTACAAGGTCAAAGATCACAAAAAGGACATCAGCCTGTCTTATTACTTGAGTACGTTTGTCAATCGCAAGAACTATAAATAATTTGGCAACGCTGTTCAAATATCGTAATGACATCCAAAAAAAAAAGGTAAGATCTCTTTGATTTTGTCGACCTTCTTGTTAATACTGATCCAGAAATATCAAATATCAATAGCAGTATTACTTAAAATGGACAGCCTCTTGAGGCTTAATTGTGATCATCGTGTGTGGTGGTCTGAGGAACACTTATTTCCGGGGTATTCCGAGACATTACTAATGTAACTGTTATATAAATTTATTTTAATTAAACTAGATTACCATTAATGATTATTGAAAATAAAAACTGGATGCAATATTGTATCGTACTGTATTACCGTCACCTTGTATTGCTAATACACATATTTATTAAGGTAGTTTTTAGTTGGTTTAAGATGGCGATTATTTTCGTAAATGTGTGGAAAATAAAGAAGATTTCAGCATTTTAATTTTGGTTTATTGCTTTCTTGCGCACATTGTATCGTTTCGGATCGAACGTTTTTCATTTTTCACTTGGAAATATTTTATTTCTCAACTAGAGATGTAAAATTTCCGGAAAAATTTAGTGGCAGAAAATATCATTTGAAAATATTGGGTAAACTAGGGTTGAAAATAAAATTTTTCTTAAAAATCAAAAATTATATTTCATCAAAAACTGAAGAAAAAATGTAAGTATCAATGCTTAAAAAATTATAAAAGGGCCCAATTTAACAGATTTTATTACTACTTTTCCCGTATCAAATAGTGATCGACCGATATGACTTTAGCCGATACCGATAATGTCTTGGCCGATAACGATATATATCGGCATATCGGCCTTTTTTAATTGATAACATTATTAATGTCTAAAATCTGAATATTCTGTAATATAATTTATAATTCTTTAACGTTCAATTTAAAATCACAAAAATAAAAACAAAAATTGCACTTTGGCAACACAGCAATAGGCGGTAATTTATGTGGCTCAGCGCCAAGTCATTGGTGAATCCCCTTAATTTGAATTTCTCGGTGAATCCCGTGCGTTTATTGCCGTGCATTCAGTATTGCATTCTTAAAGCAGATCGTTTTAAGTTCGATTATTTCTTGGCGTAATTTAGTTAATCTTTAACAAATACATAATATTAATAGTTAATAATAATCCTATTGGAGTTTGGTGGAGTGCAAAGTAGCGAAATGGATGGAAAAAGTATTTATTGGAAATATTTCATAAAGAATAAATTATCCCCAGCAGATAAGAAATCCACCGCAAAATGTAAATTGTGTGACATAACCATTTCATTAGGGGAAGTGGGAAAATCGGCGAATACCTCAAACATGAAATACCATTTAGAGAAAAAACATCCTCAAGAATATTATAAATTGAAAGGGACTGATTCAAGCTCAGGTTAGTACTAAATTTTTATTTTCCAGTTCACGTTATAAAAATATTTACCAACAATAGGACCTGCTCATTCAGGATTTTATTATTATATAGGATTGAGGGGCAAACCCCCCAGGAATTTTTTGCTAAAAATCTAGGGATTTATTTTATTAGGAATTTAGGGAATTTTAAGGGAATTTGTGTAAAAAAATTACTGAAAAAATCGGAAGAATTAAGTAATTTGTTGGGAATTTGGGGAAATTAAAGGAATTTGTGGGACGGGGGACATTTTTCTTTTTCATCACTTTAAATCGTTTCATTAACAATTAACACCTACGATATGATTTTATTTAAAAACAAATTTCCCCGTTTATTTCAACGTTTTGACTTTTGATCACCCTGAGTCTATTTTTTTTAGAAACGGCTGGACCTTCTAGTAGTTCTAGTAGTACTTCTAACTCTAAGCTATTGCAAGTCTCACTGGCTGACTCTTTCAAGCAAATGCAAAAGTGGGACATTAATTCATCCAGAGCGAAGGAGTTTTACTACCTTATAGGTGAAATGATATGTTTAGATAATCAGCCATTCAGCATTGTATCAGATGATGGCTTTACTCGGCTACTAAAGAAAGCTATTCCAAATTATGAAATTCCTTCTGACAAATACTTCAGAGAAAAAGTTGTACCAGATATTTACTCAAGATGTAAAGCACAAGTGACTCAAAAATTTCAAATATGTTGGGAAAAGCATCTTTTACTACAGATATTTGGACGTGCAAATATACAAACAGTTCTTTTTTGTCTCTCACAATCCATTTTTTTGAAAAAACATGTTTAAGTTTAAATCAGAGATCCCATTTTTCACTTGCCTGCAAGAAGTTCCCAGGATCTCATACAGGAGACGCCATAGCTGAAGCATTTAATTCTTTGTTACAAGAATGGAATATAAAAAGGGAACATATTCACTTAGTATTAGCAGACAATGCTGCCAATATGAGGAATGGTTTTGTTAAGGCAAAAGTAAATTATGAAGCATGCTTCATTCATTCTTTACAACTTGTAATACAGGATGCTATACAAAGTCAACGTTCAGTCAGTGATTTAATAGCAAGATCAAGAAAAATCGTTTCGCATTTTAATCACTCTCAAACTGCTTGCGATAAGCTAAGTAAACTACAAGAACAACTAAACCTTCCCAAACACAAACTTTTCGAAGATGTACAAACACGTTGGAATTCCTCATTTTATCTACTCTCTCGCCTACTTGAACCAAAACAAGCAGTAAATTTATATATTTTGGATCATGGGACTCTTACAGACTTGACATTTTCCGAATGGGAATTAGTTGGAAGCATTTTAAATTTGTTAAAGCCATTTGAAGACATAACAAAAATTACAAGTTCTTCAGACTGCTGCATATCTGAAGTCATTCCATTTGTTTCGACTATCACTGCCTATCTTAACAAAGAAAACGCTAATTTTGCAGAAGTAGGTACAATGAAAGAAGAATTGGAAAACAGCTTGAATAAACGATTTCAGAATATGTTTATAAAAAAACATTATACCATCGCGACTTTCTTGGATCCTCGCTTCAAAGACAATTTTTTTACAAAAGACCGTGATTTTATATGCGAATACATAACTACAAATCTAAAGTCCCAAATAAAAGAAAACAATACATCTGTAGAACATTCCAGTTCCCCTGACATTTCGGATTACATTCAAGACCATACAATAAATGAAACTATAGATTATATAGAAATTGATAGTGATGACAACGAACCACTTGCTAAGTATGTTCGAACTTCTGAACCTGAGACTAGTCGAACATCTGGCCAAAATCTGTTTTGGGAAATCTACGAAGAATTTGCCGGAGAAGGGATGAGCTCCACAAAAACAAAAACCATTCCAACAACATCTTCTTGTGACACAAAATCATCTTCTAGGGCATCCATTTGTGAAGAAGTGAATGCTGAAATTACAGAATATAAGAAACATCCTCTTCTTGAAAGAAAAGCGAATCCCATTTCTTGGTGGCAAGAAAAACGAGAAGTTCTACCATTATTATATAATCAAGCTCTTATATATTTATCTGCACCAGTTGGCAGTGTTGCAAGTGAGCAAATGTTTTCAGAAGCTGGAACCGTAAATTCGGCGAAAAGGAATCGGCTGAATCCAGAAACAACCGAGAAACTAATATTTTTACATGATAATTTGCCTAAACTACATTATTCATATTAAATGCCTATTTCATGTTATATCTACCATAATTTCTTAAGATTAACTTATTTGAAATATTACTTTAAATTTAAATATAAAAAAAATGTTTTAAGCTGCTGTGGTTGTTTTTATACATCGGCCGATATAGCCGATATATATTTACATCTATCGGCCGATACCGATAATCGGCTCTCGGCCGATATATCGGTATCGGTATCGGTCGATCACTAAGTTTCAAATGCATACGTTGTTTTATAGACGTCATTTTGTATGGCTCATAGGTCGCTATTTTGAATGTAGATGTTACTTTGTTGTATGTTGTTGAAAAGGTAATTTTGAGAAGACTTCGATTGAACAATAAAAGATACAGGTTGTCATTTAAAAAAATAAATTGGCGTAACTTCCGGTAAAACCGGAAGTGATATTAATTTCGTTTTTAAGTGAAAATTAAGATCGCGCTCAACCATATGGCAGTAACTCAAATTTGATTGAAATATCTTTTAACATAACTCTGTGGTGCTTTGTACCGGGTGTTCCACCTAAGGAGGTAATCGGCTATATCTCAGAAAGTAATAACACTAAGACTTTGGGAAAAATATATATCGATAAAAGCGGCCAAGAGAAATTGCTGAAAATTATTTTCAAGTTCGAAAAATGACCGCTAGGGGGCGAAAGAGAACTTTCAAAATAGAAATGCCGATTTTCTCTTGATTTTTCTTAATAAAAATATGTTAAAAATAGAAGCATTGTATTCTTCATAAAATTATGCAACTTTATGTTAGGAATCGTTTTTTTCTATTTTCAATAATAAAGTGGTGGGAGAAGGTCAAACTTTTTTTCTTTCAAACGCTGATATCTCTGCTTTGGATAAACCGATTTTATTCAACTTGGTCTTGAAAAAAAGCCCTTCTTTTCCTCTACACGTAGATCTATTAACTATACCATATTGATTCTGATGGTGGCCACTAGATGGCGTTTCCGTAATTCCTCAATGAATAAGGATTTTCTCAAAAAAATCAAATGTTATGATATGACTTTTTCATCATATTTTATTTAAGGCTTATAAAGGCTATTAAATAGTGGAATAAAAAATTCAGGCCCCTATTTAAAATAAAAAAGTTGATGATGGTCGCTCGAATCCGAAACGTCGGATTAAAAAACTAACCCCATCAGCTTGTAGAGGAGGAAAAGTTACTATAAGGAACTGAAAACCGCAACGTGATATCTTTTGTTAAACTAGAGAAATTAGGGATAATAATAATTAATATGAAAAAATAGGCCATTTTTTAATACACCAATTTCTCTAGTTTAACAAAAGATATCACGTTGCGGTTTTCAGTTCCTTATAGTAACTTTTCCTCCTCTACAAGCTGATGGGGTTAGTTTTTTAATCCGACGTTTCGGATTCGAGCGACCATCATCAACTTTTTTATTTTAAATACGGGCCTGAATTTTTTATTCCACTATTTAATAGCCTTTATAAGCCTTAAATAAAATATGATGAAAAAGTTATATCATAACATTTGATTTTTTTGAGAAAATCCTTATTCATTGAGGAATTACGGAAAAACGCCATCTAGTGGCCACCATCAGAATCAATATGGTATAGTTAATAGATCTACGTGTAGAGGAAAATAAGGGCTTTTTTTCAAGACCAAGTTAAATAAAATCGGTTTATCCAAAGCAGAGATATCAGCGTTTGAAAGAAGAAAAGTTTGACCTTCTTCCACCACTTTATTATTAAAAGTACCTAGATAAAACGATTCCTAACATAAAGTTGCATACTTTTATGAAGCATTGTATGCTTATATTTTTAACAGATTTTTATTAAGAAAAATCAAGAGAAAATCGGCATTTCTATTTTGAAAGTTCTCTTACGCCCCCTAGCGGTCATTTTTCGAACTTGAAAATAATTTCCAGCAATTTCTCTTGGCCGCTTTTATCGATATATATTTTTGCCCAAAGTCCTAGTGTTATTACTTTCTGAGATATAGCCGATTATCTCCTTAGGTGGAATACCCGGTACAATTATTTCGTTGACACCCGGTATATGCTTAAGTTTTAATAGTTTTTGAGAGAAACAGTAATACATTAAATTTGGGTTTTGGAATATGATTGTTAAGTAGCGACAAAAGCATACTTTAAAAAAATTAAAAAATTTACCGCAGCCTTTTGAAATGACTTTCCAAACGTAACAATTTTAAAAACTTCAAAAGTCCTAAAAGTCTGATTGTTGTTTAAATAATCCGTCGCCGTATTGAATACATTTTCTCAGTCGGTTTTCAAATGACAGTCTTACATCATTCAACATTTCTCTAGGGACACTGCAGAAAATATTTCTTATTCATATCCTTTTCAATTGTTGGAGAAATGTCATAAACGGTAGACTTTACATAACCCCACCAAAAATGTAGTATTATTCCCGCCAAACATTTACTGTCCATTTTCTCTGGTTTTCCACTGGTATAACTGCTTGTGGATTTTCATTATCGTAGTACATGGTCCGTATTGAATAAAGTGCATTCGTCTGAAATAATAACATAATGAAAAAAGTTCAAATTTTCTTCCAATTTTCTGAGTGCCCATTCACAAAATTGTGCTCTAGATACAAATTTTGATGATAAGGATGAAATTTCTGTTGCCTTAAAATTTTTGAAATGATGGGTCTGCTAATGTAAAAATTTTTGTTAATACTTCTATAGCTAGTATTGGAATTTTCCACAACGGTTTGAAGAACAGTGATTTGATTTGCTTCATTATCTGCAGCTGTACTAATAGCGTAATTTTAAATCTTTGTAACAGTCTCTATGGTCGGGACGCTCTTGATCGGGGTATCTCGCAGCATACGTTCTTTCTGCTAAAAAACAATTTTGTTCGCATTCGCCCAACATCAGAATCATGCTAATTCTTTATTCTAAAGAAAAACTATTATATGGCTATTACCCTGTATAAGTTGAAACAGCAACTAAGATAGAACATCAGGGTTATTTCGACTTCTGCGCATGCTCCGTAAGGGCATTGCCAAGTATACTTTTATTTCTTTAGAATAGGGCACAAGAGTATACTGTAGAAAACTAGAACAATGATAAAATTAGCAAAAGTCTTGCTAGAAAATTGCAAAATAAGCATCGAGTCTGTAATTACACAAGTGTTTTCAAATTAATATGTTTCCTTTTGTAAACTAAAATATGTCAAATAAAAATTTCATATAAATGGAGGGTTACAACGTCTCACTTTTACACATCACCTTGAAATCAACAGCAAATAAAAGTAGATTTGATAAGACAGTTCGTTTCGTCGAGTTATGTTATTATTGTTAACGGCTTTTGTGTTACTGTTTATCTTCACTTTTCTGCAAATTTTGATTGCGTGTGTGAAGAGTGATAGTTTTGTGACAATGCCGAGGTAAAACAGATCATTTTGCATTATGTGCAATAGGCGTAAAAACCTGAACAAAGATTTACCGTTCCACAGATATGTACCCGGACGGGATGTTTCTTTCTTTTAACTTACTTAGTTAATTTTCTGAAGAAACGATAATTAGGTAGTCCATCTCCTAGAAATTATAATTTCCTCTGGTGCTGTTAATATTATTAAGTAGGTAGGTACCTGCCTATTTTTACCGAAAGTTGCATGTAATTCAAAGAATCCTACAAAGACCTATATTTTACCTGTTGAACTTTAAAAATAAATGTTAAATATCTAATAAAAGTTCCACTAATATATTTACCTGCGTTCGTACGTTGGTTCCCCACCCGAAGCGGAACCCCAATATGAAATCCAGCCCAGTCCGGGAAGAAGACTCAGAATAAGGTTACGAGCCGTTAAAGAAGACGAGGAAAATCCAGACACTACCCAGTACCATGGAAAAGATAAGTAGCTAAACTGGTTAAACAGAAAAAGAAATCCCTCAATCTTTTTAAAAATCTATATTATCCACATAATTTTTATATTTTTATATAGGTATATATAATAGTGGTGCCTGCTTCTAGTCAGAGTCAACCATTATTATATTATGGTTATTTAAAAGAAAAATAACAATAAAAACAAGACAATGTTTTTATAAAAGGTGTGTTATACTTTTATTTTATCTTGATATTGTTATTTGTTGTATGTCTAAGTGCATACATGTTTATTCTGTTTATATTTTTATAATTCGGAAAATTATTATCTTATTATAAAGAAAAAACACTTACTGCGCGTAAACGCAATGAAAACAAGTCTTTCAAGAAAGAAAGAAAAATCGAAAATAATTTAATTTACAAATCAACAAGAGTTAATCACTTTTACTTTATCCAGGGTAAACGGGCTCAATATAAATATTTTCGTTATCAGAAAGACACATGCAACGTTTATTACAAATTAGCAATATTATATTTGCAAGGCAAAAACTTATGACTTAATTACACATTTCTAAAATCAGCACAAACAACGAAAAAAATATACAGGGTCGTTGGTATGTATGGAAACGGTCGATTATTTCTTAAAGTAAAACAGCTAGCAAAAAATAATTTGGACAAAAGTTTTAGAGTTTTTTAAAGTCTATAAAAATTTTAAAAGAACATTATAATATACAGCATAGACAAGGGAGATGCGCTTATGGTAGGGGTATACAGGATGAGTCAGAAAGCCGTAAGAAAACAAAGTTACCTTTTTTTTAATGGAGCACCCTCTGTCTTAAAATATTTCTGGATTTAACATTAAATTACAATTATTTTTTAATAAATACATTATAATGAAAAAACACAAACTTAAAATAAGTTCGTGTACAGGGTTGTCCCTTATCCTTTCCGTCAGACCCAATCCTTGGACGCGTTTCGCCGTTTACGGCTCCTCAGCAAGGCTCCGGGTCTGACGAAAAGGTAAGGGACCTCAAAGTGCTTTAACACAGAAGTTTATGAATGAGAGTTGCAGCACGTGGCAACCACACGTATCAACCCAACCAGGACAGCGAGAATCCATATAGGTTAAAACGCTGGCAAACTACGTTGGGTGTCGCTGGAAGCCAATGTATCGGTTTAGCCTACCGAAAGCATGTATATTAAAAAAACACAAACTTAAAATAAGTTCGTGTACAGAGTTGCCACGAGATGTACCAACGTGCTGCAACTCTCATTCGTAAACTTGCATTTCTGCGTTAAAGCACTTTCAGGTCCCTTACTTTTCTGTCAGACCCGGAGCCTTGCTGAGGAGCCGTAAACGGCGAAACGCGTCCAAGGCGATTGGGTCTGACGGAAAGGATAAGGGACAACTGTGTACAGGGTTATCCAACCAAGACTGGACAAGGCGATTTTTTGACTTTTCCTGTACTTTTATAAAAAAACTGAAATAGCCATATTAAGTCATTTTCTCCCGCGAATTCGAATATCTTCAGCAAAAAACAATTGAACATCAAACAAAAGTACTAGGGGTCACTTTGATATTTTGGGATGCCGTATTTTTAATGAGCTTATCCGATTTCTCATATAAATTTTGATCTAAAATGTTGGATTTTTAATTCAAAAACGCCTTTTTTCTTCAGTTTTAAATTCGAAAAAATTAAAAAAATTAAAAAAAAAAAAAATTAAAAATTAATTAAATCCAACATTTTAGATCAAAATTTATATGAGAAATCGGATAAGCTCATTAAAAATACGGCATCCCATTTAAAAAAATTATATTAGCCTTTATTAATAATTGTAATTTTATGTAGAATCCGAAAATATTGTAAGATATTGTAGGGTGTTCCATTAAAAAAAAGTAACTTTGTTTCTCTACGGCTTTTCGACTCATCCTGTATACTTATTTTTTTTTAGATTCTAATAGACTTTAAGAAACCCTAGAACTTTTGTCTTAAATATTTTGTGCTAGCTGTTTTACTTTAAGAAATAATCGACCATTTCCATACATTTCAACGACCCTGTAGGGTAAACCCGGTAGAGATGGCGCACGTTTTTTTAAGTCTGTATAAAAAATCAGGCTTTCAATATTTAATGGGTATTACCTTTTCATGTAATTGATTTAAATGGAATAAAAGTTCGGAATTCAAAATACAAAACTTTATTCAGTTTTACTAACCAAAAATACTTTTCTTTCAAATAACCGAAAAAGCCATCTCACCCCTAGGGTATGGGTGAGATGGCGAACATAAAAAAAAAGATAAACAACTAAATTTTTAAATTTTCTCGTCTGCCACATCGCAGGCAATAGAAATGTAGTATTCTCTCGATTTGTTTGTTTTGCCTTTATAGATTCGTGGTTTTTTTATTGTTTTACCTCTGTATTTTCATTTTGTGATAATAATTTATGTCTTAGTTCATATAGAGGTGTGTCACTATCCGACGATGAGTCGCTACAGTTTCCTTGTTTTTTCGGTTGGCGGTTCTTTCATATTTTAAGATGATTCCCATGTTTCTTTGTTTGCTGACTCAATTTCATTTTATTTTCTGCTAGTGTTTTATTTTTTAAAATATTTTCTGGAGATGTTAATATTTCAGCAAGCTGAAGACTGCGCTTACGTACCATATTCACTTTCTAGGTACTAGGAACTGGGCAGATGGTATCTAACATTTTTCCCGGGGTGTTCTCCTGTTCAGGAATTTTGGTAATTTCAGAATCGATAACATCTTTAGAACTTCCGGCATTAATTAAGTTGTCTCGGCTAAGGTCTTCTTCAGGAACTGTGCGCTCGCTAATAGATTGGGTGAGATGGCGCGACCCAACTATCCCAAGCCGTAGGGTGAGAAGGCGCACGCCATCTAACCCAACGTGTAGTGGGTGAGATGGCTCGGTCACGTGCTTGTCAACAAATAACCGTTTAGATTATTTTGAGGTTAGAAAAGAAACTATGGTGATATTTCAAAGCGATAATGTTATAACAATATAAATCTCTAATCAATTTCACTCTTAATCTATTAAATTACCTATTGTCCGGTAGACAGTATTAAAATATGAGCGTCTTTCCTAAAATTTGAGTTTATTGGGTGACTCCAGAAAAATTTGGTTTTCTATTTTATTTTTTTTTTTTTTTCGTTAACTTACATTTATTGAGAGTTGAATAAATAATAATATATCCAAAAGCTAAGTGTTTGAATTCAAGTAAGTACTCTAGGACCGACCTACCGCCTTTCTTATAAAACTGCAGTGGTTCTTGCCCCTGGAGTAAAAAGGCAAGGCACTACACTATGATATTATTTTTTTATTTCACCACCTACCCGTTGCACAAAATTTTCATTAGTCTCATTAAAAACACATATTTTCAGAAAAATAATTAATGGCTGGTTAGTTATAGTTTAATTCTATGTTGAATTATGTTTCTGTGGATCTAGCACTGAGATATACATAATATTATTGTAAATACCTCTAGTATATTTTTACTTGGTAAAAATAAATATATAATCATAAAATAGCGCCCAAAAGCTAATAACAACATGCATCTCCATAAGAAATTTAAAATATCTCACGCGAGCGTTTGGACTTAATTAATAATAAAAATGTCCATAGATAAATTACTTACCGGCAACACGAAAGTACTATAAAAATGGCTCTGAAAGCAACAGTTTATAGGATTAAATTGAATTTAAAGGTACAAAAACGTTTAGAAACAAATTAAAAGTTGACAGATCGAAACGATGACTTTGACATCAATGGGCAACTCTCCAAATATCTTTTGTCTCTGTCTAGCACGTTACTTTGAATTGGAGACGTATTGCGCAACCTTGGAGACGCTCTATTATGTCTTTATTCACTTTTAACTCTACAATAAATAAAGATGGGGAGTTGTAAATCACGGTTTTGGATGCTAGGGCTAGGAGGACTACTAGGTGCTATACAGGATGTTTCCTAAGTAATCTAATTTAAATTATTTCAAGTAGATATTCGTCATGGCTTTTTACGAAAAAATTACCGTAGGTCCAAAAATGTCTGGTTCTTAAAACGCAGGGGGTAGAAATTTTAATTGTGATTTTGTTAATTATCTTATTAAAATCGGAATGTTTTCGTATTATCTAACTTTCAACGATTACACTGCTTGTCAGAGGGAACGTTTAAGTCATGCAGGTTCATACAGGGTCGTTGGTATACCGGGTGTTGCATCGTCGAGCGGGACATAGGAAATCCCATGTAATTTTAAATGGGGTCAATTATTGGCTTCCCTAATTATTTTAGAGACAAATTCTATTTAGGTTTATTAAAGGGCACTAAAACCCACATTCAAAAGAATAACTTTAGATATTTTTGATGAGCCCGTTTACGGGTTATCGCCGATTTCTTTTTAACTATTTCTCCTTTTTATGGCCCCGTATTTGCGGGCACCAGTCAAGGTAAAAGATGACTGTCAAATAAAGTTGTCATTTTGAAATGTGTGCTTTATTGTTATAAAAACTCGTACATCGAAAATATTAGCCATGAATTACACTTCTGAAGAAAAAATATTGATGATTAAATGGTATTATCAAGGAAATAGTTATCAAAATGTGTCAGACATGTTTGCTGCTCTGTATCCGAATAAACCAAATAACTAATAATTATTGTTTTCCGATTCTGGTGAAATTTTAGCGCAGTGTAGACTTGTGTCTTGGAATGTTAGCCTCAATTTTAATTCCCAAAAAATACTGATGGCTTGATCATTATACAGGGAGAAACAAAATATACTTTTTTACCCTCAATTTCTAATCGACCTGTGGAATAATTGAGCCGCAAAATTTGGCTTCATTATGTTTTTGAAGTGTGATCTTTTATTAACACAATGTTTTTGGTTCACGTCATTATCTGCTTCTTAAGAAAAACACAATTTTTTAAAGATTTCTTATTAACTATTCAGAACATTTCATTATCTTATCTAGTGAGCCTAAATAATTATCGAAAAATTAATAGCGCGTATTGCCACCTCTTGCTCCTATATATCACTTCTATCATGCGGCGTGGCATGCTTCCAATGCAGTTTTGAATTGAATTTGAAAGCCATCAGTATTTTTTGGGAATCAAATAATTGAGGCTAACATTCCAAGACACAAGTCTACACTTCGCTAAAATTTCACCAGAATCGGAAAACAATTAGGGTAGAGTGGGGCAGGTTCGGACATGGGGCACCTCCGGACGATTTGAATTTACCGCCTTCCAAACCGAAACGTGATTCGGTATTTTAACAGTTGGTAGCAGTGCTTATTTCACGCCGTGTCGCGAAATTGTATGCCGGTAGTTAACGTAATTTAAAAGTTATTATCAAAAATAATAAACAGTGGCCTCAAGTAAGTAATATGTTCATCTATTCGTAAGCTTTTGCACTATTTAGTGTTGCAATTTTTTGATTTCAAAGTGGCATACGCAAAAAGTATAATATTTTTACAGCACATAACCTATATTTCAAGCGTCGGCAACGGCATTATTTTTAGATTTATTAGGTTGTTTATATTTCGTGCATGTGGGGTACATCCGGACAGTATAGTGTGGGGTACATTCGGACTGTCCGGAGGTGCCCCACTTATTATTTATTTACATATTTCTAAAGTATTAAAAATTAATTTGTTTCGTTTGGAATATAACATATAAAATTTATTTAGGATGGTTAGAAACTTCGTTAAAAACGTAATCGACCCGAGGTTTCCGAAGAAACAATACAAACAGCTGTTTCAAATGTAGTTCAAAATAATATGTCGATACGTGTTGCAGCTAGTACTTTTGGTGTGAAAAAATCGACGCTTCATGACAGAGCCACAAACAGAGTGTCAAAGGCTAATAGTCAAAATGTTCTTGATTCTGGAAAAGAGAGTGATGAGGGGTCGTTGCAGATTTCGGGCTTATCAAAATATGCTACGAGGCAAGTATTTTCTGTAAACGATGAAAATGAATTAGAATCATATCTTAAGCAATCGTCACAAATTTTATATGGATTGACATATAAGGCAACCCGCATATTGGCACTTCAATATGCAGTTAAATTGGGAAAAAAGATTCCTATACAGTGGAAAGCTAATGAAATGGCTGGCGTCGATTGGATGCGGTTATTTATGAAGCGCCATCCAAGACTATCTCTGAGAAAACCCGGAAACACTAGTATTGCACGGGCGTCAGCTTTCAATAAACATAACGTTGAAGAATTTTTTAAGAATTATTCTCAGATACAAGCCAAATATATGTTTGATCCGAGTCGTATTTGGAATACAAATAAGACCGGTGTATCTACTGTCATTCAGGCACCTAAAGTGATTGCAGAAACTGGCAAAAGAGTTGTAGGTCAATGTGTTTCTGGGGAAAGGGGTACATTAGTTACATTTTGCGGCGTTGTTTCGGCTACAGGTAACACAATCCCTCCAATGTATATATATATCCCCGCATTCACATGAAAAATAATTTTTTAAATGGTTCTGTACCTGGTGCCATAGGTTACGGGTCAAAATCGGGGTGGATGACTGCTCCATTATTTGTCGAATTATTAGAACACATACAAAAACATACCCAGAGCAGTCCAATCCATCCCATACTTTTGTTGATGGATAATCATGAGACCCATGTGTCAGCTGAGGCTATCAATTATTCCCGAGAACATGGTATAGAAAAACTATTTATAAAGTATATGTCCGAACCTACCCCATGCGTGTCCCAAAACTGCCCCACCATGGGGCACCTTCGGACAAATGCAACTTTTTTTATTTGACCTTTTTTACAAAAAACTGTGAACGTTTTTTATTAAACTGCTATGTTATTAGTTTAAAAACATATAAAAAAATATATTAGAATCCTTAGAAAAATTCCTGTGGCTAAAATAAACGTAAAAAATCGCCTTAAAAAAAAGTGTCCGAACCTGCCCCACTCTACCCTACATGACTATGAACCTGACTAAAATTATCTTTGTCCGGAATTTAATGTCGGGGGGTGTAATTAACAAAAACCAAATTAAAATTAAAAATTTCAGCGCCCTGTATTTTATAATCTAGACATTTTTAGACCTACAGTGTGTCCGCTTAAGTTCTGTACATATGGGAAACTTTTTTAATATTAATTTTACGAAAGAAAGTTCTTTATAAAAAGTTCTGCTTACTGAAAAAATAATGTAAGACTATTCAAACTTGAGATATATAAGATATAGGTAGTATGTACAGGATGATCAAAAAGTAAAAAAATCAAAGTTGACCTACGAGAAAAGTACCCTTAATTTTAATTTTAGAGCAAAATGGAAAAAGAAAATGTTGATTGGCATTAAAAATTATACTTACCCGTTTCTACTCCTAGTAGACTATAATTGAAAATAAATTTGATAATAAAATTATTTAAAATTAATAATAAAATTATTGTATTTATTATGCAATTCAAGCTAATAAACATTTATCAATTATTTTTATTCAAAACGTAACCTTTGATTATTTATTCCTGTTTTGTAGTAATTTTATGACGCATTTAAATAATTGATAGAAACATGATAATTTATTTTGGAACATACAATAATTATAATAATAAACATTAAAATATGAATTTAAATAAAAATATTCATTAACTTTTCCTTACTGTACATTTACCTCGACATATCCTCCCTCCATTTCAATACATTTAGCCGGTCTTGCAGAAAATTCTCTTAAAACATTTCTAATCATGGCAGGAGTTATATTTTTAATTGTCTCTCTAATTAACCTCTCTAAATGGTCCACATTTTGAAATGGCCTTTGTAGGTATACATTCTGTTTTAAGTAGCCCCACAAGAAATAATCGAGGGGGCTCAAGTCCGGAGACCTAGCGGGCCAAAAAAGGTCAGAATATGTATCGATAACTTTTCCATTAAAAAGGGTATTTAAGTATTGTCTTGCATTCCTCGTACTGTGGCATGGTGCACCATCTTGTTGGTACCATCTCCGTAGTCTATCAGTTATGTGAAGCCCATGAATAAAATTAAACAAATAATTATTTAAAAAATGCAAGTAACGTTCACCATTTAAATTTTGTCGAAAAAAAGGTCCTATTCTATGTTTGTAAATTCCGCACCTTAAACTTTCAAGGTCACGGACAAGGTCAAGTTTAATGTGAAAACAAAGTTCAAAGTCACTTGGCCAAAACTTGGATTTGACCTTGCATGTGACCTTGAACTTTCAAGGTCACGGTCAAGGTCAAGTTCAATGTCAAAACCAAGTTCAAAGTCACTTGGCCAAAACTTGGATTTGACCTTGCATGTGATCTATAACTTTCAAGGTCACGAACAAGGTCAAATTTAACGTGAAAACAAAGTTCAAAGTCACTTGACCAATATTTGGATTTAACCTTGTATGTGACCTTGAACTTTCAAGGTCGCGGACAAGGTCAAGTTCAATGTCAAAACCAAGTTTAAAGTCACTTGACCAGAATTTGGATTTGACCCTGCATGTGACCTTAAACTTTCAAGGTCACGAACAAGGTCAAGTTCAATGTCAAAACCAAGTTTAAAGTCACTTGACCAAAACTTGGATTTGACCTTGTCTGTTACCTTGAACTTTCAAAGTCACTTCCAAGGTTAAGTTCAACGTCATAGCCAAGTTCAAAGTCACTTGACCAAAATTTGATTTGACCTTGCATGTTACCTTGAACTTTCAAGGTCACAGACAAGGTCAAGTTTAATGTCAAAACCAAGTTCAAAGTCCTTGACTAAAATTTGAATTTGACCTTGCATGTGACTTTCAAGGTCACGGACAAGGTCAAGTTAAATGTCAAAACCAAGTTTAGTCACTCGACCAAAATTTGGATTTGACCTTGCATGTGATCTTGAACTTTCAAGGTCACGGACAAGGTCAAGTTCAATGTCAAAACCAACTTCGAAGTCACTTGACCAAAATTTGGATTTGAGCTTGCATGCGAGCTTGAACTTTCAAGGTCACGGACAAGGTCAAGTTCAATGTGAAAGCAAAGTTCAAAGACACTTGGCCAAAACTTGGATTTGACCTTGCATGTGACCTTGAACTTTCAAGGTCAATTTTAATGTGATAACAAGGTTCAAAGTCACTTGCCCAAAATTTGGATTTGACCTTGCTGTGACCTTGAACTTTCAAGGTCACGAACAATGTCAAGTTCAATGTGAAAACAAAGTTCAAAGTCACTTGGCCAAAACTTGAATTTGACCTTGCCTGTGATCTTGAACTTTCAAGGTGTCGGACAAGGTCAATTTTAATGTAAAAACAAAGTTCAAAGTCACTTGCCCAAAATTTGGATTTTACCTTGCTGTGACCTTGACCTTTCAAGGTCACGGACAAGGTCAAGTTCAATGTCAAAACTAAGTTCAAAGTCACTTGACCAAAATTTGGATTTGACCTTGCATATGAGCTTGAACTTTCAAAGTCACGGACAAGGTCAAGTTCAATGTGAAAACAGAGTTCAAAGTCACTTGGTCAAAACTTGGATTTAACCTTGCATGTGACCTTGAACTTTCAAGGTCACGGACAAGGTCAATTTTAATGTCAAAACCAAGTTCAAAGTCACTTGACCAAAATTGGAATTTGACCTTGCATGTGACCTTGTCCGTGACCTTAAAAGTTCAAGCTCACATGCAGGGTCAAATCCAAATTTTGGGCGAGTGACCTTGAACTCTGTTTTCGCATTGAACTTGACCTTGTCCGTGACCTTGAAAGTTCAAGCTCACATGCAAGCTCAAATCCAAATTTTGGTCAAGTGACTTTGAACTTGGTTTTGACATTGACCTTGACCTTGTCCGTGACCTTGAAAGTTTAAGGTCACATGCAAGGTCAAATCCAAGTTTTCGCCAAGTGGCTTTGAACTTTGTTTTCACATTAAACTTGACCTTGTCCGTGACCTTGAAAGTTCAAGCTCGCATGCAAGCTCAAATCCAAATTTTGGTCAAGTGACTTTGAACTTGGTTTTGACATTGAACTTGACCTTGTCCGTGACCTTGAAAGTTCAAGGTCACATGCAAGGTCAAATCCAAGTTTTGGCCAAGTGACTTTGAACTTTGTTTTCACATTAAACTTGACCTTGTCCGTGACCTTGAGAGTTCAAGGTGCGGAATTTACAAACATAGAATAGGACCTTTTCTTCGACAAAATTTAAATGGTGAACGTTACTTGCATTTTTTAAATAATTATTTGTTTAATTTTATTCATGGGCTTCACATACCCGATAGACTACGGAGATGGTATACCAACAAGATGGTGCACCATGCCACAGTACGAGGAATGCAAGACAATACTTAAATACCCTTTTTAATGGAAAAGTTATCGATACATATTCTGACCTTTTTTGGCCCGCGGGGTCTCCGGACTTGAGCCTCCTCGATTATTTCTTGTGGGGCTACTTAAAACAGAATGTGTTGTATCGGCATTCGAGCGACCACCTTAAGGTTGTCGCGAGTGGTAGGGGAAACAGTTCTCCTATTTAAGCTGCGGCGCTGCGCGGACGACATTGTCTGTCGTCAGCTCTCTGTTAGTTAAAATATGTATATGTAATATAAAGTCTGTGATATAAATGTATAAGTGTTGTAATAAAGAGTATGTCGACATATAATTGTTCGTGTATCGTTTCTATATTAAAAGACCTCTACCATCGGCACCTTAGTTAAAGACATACTTAACAGAATGTATACCTACAAAGGCCATTTCAAAATGTTGACCATTTAGGGCGGGTATTATAAAAGAGGCAAAAGTTAACTTTGATTCTAACTGTAAGGTTAACTTTCCTAGAAAAATTGATAGTTTTATAAAGTTATCATTATCCTTCAAACGTAAAAAGTAAAGAATAATTTTTAACAACCTAACCTATAATTATTTAAATATGTCACTGACATTATGGTTGTAATGACAGTGTAATCTGTCATCAATATCGTTTCTCTCCTTAATTTTTGTACTTTGATCAATTATTTTATATTTTATGAAAACATGGAGAGAAGAGCAATCAATTTTTTCGATTATTCGATCTCAAAACACGAAAATAAAATTGTAGGTTATGTTATGTCAACAAAAGTCTTCAAAATCGTCCAAAATTACCAAAATCTGTGCATCAGTTAACTTTAATTGATACTTACTTCACCCAATAAAGTTAACATGGGGATTGTCAACTTAACTTCAACCTGTGCCGGCATTCAACAAGTTAACCTTCGTTCATCTGTCAATTAAGTTTTATAATACCCGCCCTTAGAGAGGGTAATTAGAGAGACAATTACAATTATAACTCCTGCCATGATTAGAAATGTTTTAAGAGAATTTTCTGCAAGACCGGCTAAATGTATTGAAATGGAGGGAAGATATGTCTAGGCAAATGTACAGTGAGGGAAAGTTAATGAATATTTTTATTTAAATTCATATTGTAATGTTTATTATTGTAATTGTATTTTTCCAAAATAAATTATCATGTTTCTATCAATTATTTAAATGCGTCATAAAATTACTACAAAACAGGAATAAAGAATCACACTGGAACAACTGGGGGTTGTTTCCCTAACGGGGCGTGAATGAAAACCACTCGGCTAAAAAACAATACAGGTTTTATTGATTCTTCGTTACAAGAGAGAACGTTACGGAGTTACGGAGAAAACCCAGCATGTCTTCGGGGGACCTTTTTTGGGGGACGTAACTGGGTCCTACTAGGGGATGTTAACTAGGATAGTAGGTTCACAGTAGGGACTCAGGAGAGGGGCTTAGATCGTTCGTTCTATAGCGCTCCTGAGGGGTGTTCTTTTAAAGGAAGGAATCAGGAGAGGGGCTTAGATCGTTCGTTCTATAGCACTCCTGAGGGTATGGGAGGTGACCAAGTCGGAAAGACGAAGGTACCGTGTCCATCCAATGTTCCGGTATTTATACACCGAAAGTGCTGAGTCTTGTTCTATTAACCTTGACATTGAATGGCACAGTGGTCCGCGACCTCAACGCACAGTGGTCTAGAAGTTTGAAAACCGTAATTGAAAATGTAGAGCCCGCCATTTTGTTGACAGTTACGTTTTGAATAAAAATAATTAATACATGTTTATTAGCTTGAATTGCATAATAAATACAATTATTAATTATAAATCATTTTATTATGAAATTTATTTTCAATAATAGTCTACTATAATAAGAGCAGAAACAGAATTTTTAATGCCAATCAACACCATTTTGTTCTAAAATTAAAATTAAGGGTACTTTTCTCGTAGGTTAATTTTGATTTTTTTACTTTTTGATTATCCTGTACATACTATCTCAAGCTTGAATAGTCTAATATTATTTTTTCAGTAAGCAGAACTTTTTATAAAGAGTAACTTTTTTTCGTAAAATTGATATTAAAAAAGTTTCCCATATGTACAGAACTTAAGCGGACACACTGTATAGTGTATGAGTTTTATTATAAAAAGCCCTGAGAAATAGCTACTTGAAATATTTTAGATTACTAAGAAAAACGCCCTGGATGATTAAAGAAATATGTAAACGTAATTTCATTTCCTTCTATATTTTCAATGGCCTCTTGTCGTCTAGCAAGTGAAATAGTTAGTTCTTCTTCCTCCTTCTAGGGTCAAGGGATATAACAATCTGCCGTGCTAAAACCTCTTATTTGTATTGTGTTGTTGTGTTGTTGATCAAAATTACCTTCCGCGTTTTCTAACCTCACTCCAACAAAAAGGAAAAATGTGAAGCAAAAGCAATATTTATTTGAATTTTTAATTAAAATGGCACTATTTTCACTTTGCAATAAATTATTACCTCCTTTTCGTACTTATAAAATAGTATTCGCGGATTTCCACAGCTTAAGAAAATTGGATGGTTCTTTATTTGCAAAGAAAAATGTTGCATCCTCCATCACTCAGAAAAGAAACGTTTTTTGGATATTCAAAAAACGTTCAAAACGGGAAATACGAGCTAAAGATCAACCTCCGGAACCGTATGAGATGATATACAGAAATGGTATGGATCATTACTTTTTAGCTGGTCAGTATGGTTCATTTTTCATGTCGATCGGCGGTACAATTGCAGTCATTTATGGGTACGAAGTATGGACAGATTCACGACAAACGCCACTGGGATCGCAAAAAGGGCGACCGATAAACAACCAACTGCTTGGCATTTATGCCGCCTTTATTTTTAACATATGCCTATTTTACTTTTACTTGGCCCGAATACCAATGAGAATCTACTATCATCCGCAGAAACAAAAGTATTTGTTGTATACCTACGGGGCGGTTCCGAATCAGGTGAAGCGACAAATATTACGTGTTTCCGATATCCAGCCTTTGCCAACCTGGGAGATATTGCCATGGAGTAGTGATTTGTTTCAACACAAAAATGGACAAAAATTTATTTTGTTTGAGAATTATTTTCGAAATCCTGCTGACTTGTATGTCCTGTTGGGTTGGCAAAAAGATCCCAATATTAAAGGCTATGAGAGAATAGAAGAAAAGAAATAAAATATATAAAAAATAGGTACCTAATAGTAATTCTCTTATTGTATATAGGTCATATTATTAAAAATATTAAAATAAAACTTGTTTGTTTGCACAGATTATGCAGGTTTACAAATGCTGATTTTACACTTCATACTCTTCCTTTAATTTTTTATTTTATTATTTGTTCTGTTAATTCCTCTTGAGATTTCTCTCTTTAAGGTGGATTTATAAACTATTCAGTTCAGTTACGCGCAGTTCAGTTCCGCAGCGCAGTACGCCAGAGTTCGCCCGAGGTCGCCGTAAACAAATTTGTAATTTATAAACTTAGCTGCTGTTCGCATGTCGTATTGCATTTCATTGGTTCATTTGGCCTGTCAACCGTCATCTGTCAACCACCACGTGATTCAACTTTCGCATTTTATTGGTTAAGAGTCCTGCGACAACGAACTGCAGCGTCAAAAGATAAAACTTGGCCATCTCGAGCGTAGCCGAGCGTCTCGCTGCGCGACTGGGCGTACCGCTGCGAATGAATTGAGGGTTTATAAATGGTTTGGTTTTTGGTATGTTTTCGTTTGTTTAAAGTCGAACGACAATCAGCGTAACTGAACTGGACTGCGCGGAACTGAACTGAGCGTTGCGACCAAGTTTATAAATCCCACTTTAAAGTAGGAACTGAAATATGTTTTTACAATGCGATTTTATCTCTGGTCATGGGATGGGTAAATGTTTAACTTTCAATTTGGGCCTCTTCTATTGTCTCAAACTCGGTATTAATAAACTCGTCTCGAGTACTTTATTGTTAAAATAATTTCATATTATAGTATGTTAACTATATTAAGTAGTGTCAATTCAATTTAACATAACCTTTTACCAACTTTAATAAACCCAAGTTTGCTTTGACCCTTTTCCAATCTGCAATGCAAGGTAGTCAAATCGTTCTTGTTCCTGATATCATATAGGTAGTCATGAAAATATGGGTTCTGTATAAATCCTCATTTTGCTCGATATACAGAGGGTGTTTCATTAATATTACGAAAAAATGCAAGAAGAGTTTGCCTGCTTAAAAATATGGAAAAAAGTTCCTATAAACCTACGTCCGGAGATGGTTCGTTTCGAAGATACAGGGTGTTAAATTTAAATTTTTGTTTTTTCATACAGTGTCACCATTAAAGTCCGCACCATATGGAACTTTTTTTTATTAATGAGGTTAGTTAAAATTAAATTTCGGCAATCGTTTTTGCTTCAAATTAGACTAAAAATTATATAATCAAATGTCACCATCTGTCATTCGGTATCTGTCAAAAATTACATTTTAATCAAAAAATGCTGAAAAATAGCATTGTTTTACCGAATTTCAAAAAATTTTATTAGGAAAAGTTGTTTGTAGTACAATTCTTGGCCTAAATACAAAGTTTCAGTTTTCTAGCTCAAAGTTGATTTTTTTGCCATTTTTTCTAATTAACTTTTTTTTTATTTAATGTAAGTTCGCTTAATGGATATTAAACTATTTGCTTATACCATACTCAATATTTTATTTAGTTTGTATGAGCTTTTTTTTTCTAGAATGCCATTTTTTTTTTAAATTTAAAATTAGAGGCAAAAAAATTTGACACAGGTGGTGCAAAGTTATCCTAATTTAAAAATTTTAACAGATAGACGTCAGATGTTTCGTTTTTCAAATGACAAATACATCTAAATATTTGATAAAAATTTTATTTTATACTTAAGACTATCATTATTATTAAAAGGAACAAAAAGGAACTTTAATCATTTTAAATAGGTAACACAAAAGCAATATAAATTTCACATTTCAGTGTGACGTCCTTCTCGCTCTATACAAACACCCGTCCGTCTATAAACGTCTTTGACAGCATTTTGTAAAAAGCTTGGTCTTATATCGGCACAACACTGTCTTATCGTTTGTTCCAAATGCTCGATATTTCTAAACGGTCGATTCTTATAAACTTTCTGCTTAAGATAACCCCACAGAAAAAAGTCTAGTGGGGTTATGTCAGGCGACCTGGGTGGCCAGTGACATTCTCTATCACGCCCTATAACTCTGTTTTGAAATAATTGGTTTATGCGTTCTTTCACTGCTACAGTTTGATGTATGGGTGCACCATCAAGCTGATACCATAAGTTATGTCTATGGTGTTAGGGCATGTTATCCAAAACTTCGGTAATCTCGTTATCAAGAAAATTCAGGTACCTTTCACCAGTTAAGTTTACTCTAAAGAAGTATGGTCCAATAAGCTCATCTTTCAAAATTCCACACCAAACATTGGTTTTAAAATGATACTGGTCGCGACATTCAATTGTGAAGTTAGGATTTTCTTGGGACCACCATCGGCAATTTTGTGAGCTCACGGTACCATTCGAAGAGAAAGTGGCTTCATCTGTCCATAATATCTTGTATGGAAAAAAAATATTCTCCTCATATTGTCCCTGATACCAAAACGAAAAATCAAGTCGGATATCAAAATCGCGTTCTTTTAATGTGTTTATAAACTTGGGTTTATATGCCCGAAATCGATTTTTCTGAAGAATTTTTCTAACGCTTTCCCTCTTGCACCCTGTTGAATCACTTATCTTGGTTACACTAGTTTGACCGTGGTCAATAACAGTTAAACAAACATCAAGTTGTGCTGCTTCATCGTATTTACTTGCCGCGTGAGGTTTCTTAAAATTATTTTGAACAGATCCAGTTTCTCTAAATTTTGACATTATTCTTGAAACAGTGCTATGCTGCAAAAATTTTTCTGGATGCCTCTCATTAAAAATGGCAGATACTTGCCGTGAGGCATATTCTCTCCACAAATTAAGACAATTTCTATTTTTTCTTGAATGGACAACATTGGTGATAACACTGAAAACTTGCGAAAATATTCAAATTTATGACATTTCTTTTATTTATTCGGCACTCTAATTCGTTTTTTTTTCCATAGCCTACTTATAAAATTCAAAATTGCCTTGATATTTTATTGTGGATAAAAAGAAAATGTGTCTAAATTTTGAACTAATCTGATATCTGGGAATTTTATTATAAGTTTTTTAAACTTCTTAGGTGTATGTACTATCAAAAAAATGGAATATCTGACGTCTATCTGTTAAAATTTTTAAATTAGGATAACTTTGCACCACCTGTGTCAAATTTTTTTGCCTCTAATTTTAAATTTCGAAAAAAAATGGCATTCTAGTAAAAAAAAGCTCATACAAACTAAATAAAATATTGAGTATGGTATAAGCAAATAGTTTATTATCCATTAAGCGAACTTACATTAAATAAAAAAAAAGTTAATTAGAAAAAATGGCAAAAAAATCAACTTTGAGCTAGAAAACTGAAACTTTGTATTTAGGCCAAGAATTGTACTAGAAACAACTTGTTTCGGATCATATCTAACCCGCCACCGGCTTCTCCTCATTGTCACGTATCGCTGGCAACGAAAAGAAAAAGATTGTTGTGATTCTGTCATTGTCAAAAATATAATATTATGTAGTTGTAAAAATAATAAAATTAATATAAAACGTTGTTCAAAGTAAGAAAAGAACTAGAATATTATCTACAGTCCACTACACGAAACATTGGTCCAGTCGACCAGGATTTATACGAGAAAACATACGAAAATTGCAAATAATCATCAATACGTACAAGAAACAACCGACCAGCGGACAATCATCGACAATACGTACTTCACGAAAACATAGACGATTGAGGTGATCTAACGCACAGCAAAGAGTGAGCCCGATGACATTCCTTCATACCTTAATTACCTTTCCTTATTTCAAAGTGGTAGTTTGATTTGTTTCGATGCGAACGAGCATGTTTTAAGGTATTTTATATTATAAATAGCCCTATAATAATCGTTCTAAATTCAAATACTTGAACTTTAGTTATACTTTCTTTATAGCTACCTATATTTATATTTATTTGTAGTTATTTAAGCAAAACAACGGCAATTTGAGATTTAAAAATAATGTCTGTTACCGACACAGCTAGCGAGATTGCAAAGTTAACGAAGAAACGCTCTGTTTTAAAATCAAAATTAACTTTATTTGATAAATATATTACCACGATTCTAAGCTCTGTTACAACTTTGGAAAGGGAAACAAATATCGAACTCAATCAAAGAATCTTAAACGCAGAAAGTATTCTTGGTAATTTTGACGAAATTCAAAGCGAAATCGAATATAAGGCGGATAATTTAGACGAACAGTTACGCGAACGCGAAGAATTCGAGAATAGATTTTATCAAATATTAGCAAAAGCCAAGTCATTAAGCGAAATACCGAAATTAGACGACGATGCGGCATCTCAGCTATCTGCGCAATCATCCGCCTCACACTCTAATCGTTTTGAAGGAGTCAAGTTACCCGAGATACAGTTGCCTAAATTTAACGGATCTTACGACACTTGGCTAGAGTTTAGAGATATATTTGAATCATTAATTCACCACAATATGCAGATCAATAAAATTCAAAAATTTCATTATTTAAGGGCCTCATTGGTTGGTCCCGCGCCTCAGGTAATTCAGTCACTAGAATTTTCCACCGAAAATTATGATATAGCTTGGAACACGTTATGCGAACGCTTCAATAATACACGTTTACTACTTCATAATCACATTAAGGCGATTTTCAACTTAGAAACATTTAAGACTAGCTCTGCGGAAAAAATTCGAAATTTATACGATAATTTAATAAAACATTTAAGCAGTCTTAAACAACTGGGAGAACCCACTGACTCGTGGGATACTTTAATTATTTATATTATATCGAGCAAACTCGACATGCGAACGGCCCAAGAATGGAAAAAAGAAAAATCGAAATACGATATTATTTCATTCCACACATTTAAAACATTTCTTAAAAAACGTGCTGATTTATTAGAGACACTCGAGGTAAATTTCGAAAATTCAGACAATAATCGGCAAAAATATCGCGGAAATACGACCGGTACTAGATCATTTTTAAGTAACGTAGAAGTACAAGACGAACCCGTTATTCCAAAATATTCTTGCTTTTTGTGTAAAAGGGAGCATAGTTTATTTTACTGTCCTGATTTCTTAAAATTATCTGTCAAGGACAGAATTTCCAAAGTCAAACAGCTACGGTTGTGCAGTAATTGCTTACGTCGTAATCATCAGCCTAAGGATTGCAAATGGTCTGGATGCAAAACATGTAATGGCAAACACAACACTGTTTTACATGAAACACGACCAAAAATCGTCAAGTCAACCACTGCCATAGCAGCTACACAGGAAAATACAAAAATAGAAACGCCACTACTTGATCCCCACGCTACAGATCAAGTCCAGTGTACTTTAGCAACATCACATAATGCCATTTTGTCAACGGCCAAAATACAAATCTACAACGATAAAAATGATACTTTAATTGCATACGCACTTTTAGATTGTGGCTCTCAATCAAGCTTTATTACAACCGATTTATGCGAAAAATTAAATTTACCAACGGTCAAAACCGACTTAACAGTTTCAGGAATAAACGATAAAATTTCTCATATTAATCGCAAATGCGAAATTAAAGTAAAATCTATCAATAGCTCATATTCATTTAATTTGACTTGTTTCGTAATAGATAAAATAACAAATTCTTTGCCCGAAACTTCGATTAATCGTAACAGGATCAACATACCATTAAATATCAAACTTGCCAATCCAGAATTTCATGTTTCGAAAAGAATCGAAATTTTAATTGGTGCTGATTTTTTTTGGGAACTTTTAATAATCGGTAAGCGTGCAGGCAGTCCCGAAAGCCCCATTCTGCAAAATACTCGTTTAGGTTGGATCGTGGCCGGTCCAATAGATATATACACAAATAACAATGTAGCCAAAAAACAGATCATTAGTAACTTTTGCAAAATCGGAATACAAGAACAACTCGCTAAGTTCTGGGAGGTGGAAGAGATTCCAACCAAAGGGCCTCTTTTGTCTTTCAAGGAAAAGGCGTGCGAACAACATTTCTCAGAAAATATAGAAATTTCACCTGAAGGTCGATACATTGTTTCCATTCCCTTTGACAAGTTGGGTAGTTCTCGAAATACGGCTATTAAACAATTTTTAACATTAGAGCGAAAATTGACAGCCAATAATAAATTAAAGAATTTATATACGGATTTTTTGGACGAATACGAACAGCTAGGTCACATGACACAAATATCTGATGACAATGATAATCCAGAATATTATATGCCTCATCATGGCATACTTCGCGAAACAAAAACAACTACCAAACTTCGGGTAGTATTTAATGCCTCATCACCGACTACCACGGGCATATCATTAAATGAATTACAGTTAACAGGTCCGGTCATTCAACAAGATTTGTTATCAATCATTTTAAAATTTCGAATGCACTCTATCGTTTTATCTAGCGATATAAAAATGATGTATCGTCAAGTATTGATAAACTCGAATCAGCGTAATTTACAAAAAATCGTTTGGCGCTCAGATCCAAACGAATCAATACGAACCTTTCGATTAAATACGGTAACTTATGGCAACACTGCAGCTTCATTTTTAGCTATACGTTGTCTTCACGAGTTAGCAAATGAATGCCAAACGGAATATCCGAAAATAGCGCATATTATTCGTAACGATATGTATGTTGAGGATCTATTAACCGGCGTGGATTCTCTCGAAGAAGCAAAATTTATTTGTCAAAAAATATCCGAAATTTTCTTAAAACGTGGTTTTGAATTACGAAAATGGAAGTCAAACGTTGCGGATGTAGTGCACGGACTACACTGTGAAAACACTAATACCGTAGAATTTTCAAGCAACAAGGATGCCGATATTAAAACTTTAGGGCTTTCATGGGTATGCGAAGATGACATATTAGTTTACAAAATTTCACCACACAATAAATACTCGAAAGAAAAAATAACCAAACGCGTTATCCTTTCTAGAATTGCGACTATATTCGATCCTCTAGGTTTAGTTAGTCCATGTATTATAATAGCCAAAGTTTTATTGCAAAAATTATGGGCTGAAAAGTTAACTTGGGATCAATCTCTGCCGAACAACGTTCGTATGCCTTGGCTTGAATTTAATGCCGATCTCGAAATTCTCAATACGATGTGTATTTCCAGAAAGGTAACATGCGACAGTCCCATTTCATTTACATTGCACGGCTTCTCTGATGCTTCCGAAGCAAGCTACGGTGCTTGTGTTTACGTCATATCAAAAAATAAGAAAGGAAAATGTGAATCGCATTTATTGTGCGCAAAATCCAAGGTCGCGCCTTTGAAATCTTTAACCATACCGCGGTTAGAGTTATCCGCTGCTCTTCTTTTATCACAGCTTATCACAAAGGTGTTGGAATCAATACCTGATAAATTTGATCGCGTTTTTTGTGACAATCGTCTTGGGTTGGTTGCGAACTTCTCCCAATTTATTAAAACCCTTTGTCAATAATCGCGTAGCTGAGATCCAAAGACTTACCAGCTCTTTTGAATGGAAACATGTATCCACCAATGAAAACCCTGCAGATTTAGTCTCTCGAGGGGTTCCTCCAAAAACAATAATCAGTTGCGATATGTGGTGGCATGGTCCAAATTAGCTTGTACAAAATGAAAATCAATGGCCTACAATAAATATTATAGATAATGATTTACCAGAACAAAGGAAAGTAGCATTATCTAACGTTCCTTTAACGAATAAATTCCCCTTTCAGAACTACTCCAATTTAAGTCGACTAAAACGATCAGTGCGTTTCTTTTTCGATTTTTTCAAAATTGTCGTGTCTCTCCTGAATATCGCAAATTATCCGTTCTAAGTGTCGATGAGATAAACGACAGTTTCAACAAATTAATAAAGATAGCTCAAATGGATTCCTTTCCGGAGGATTATCGTTTGATAAAATTAAAAAAGGAGCTTGCCTCCAACAGCAAACTTTTAAGTTCACATCCGTTCATTGATGAAAACGGCATCTTACGCGTTGGTGGTAGATTATCAAATTCGGATCATCCCTATGATAAAAAATACCCAATCCTACTTTCATCGCATCATCATCTAACGAAATTAATTTTTGAATATGAGCACAAGCAATTGTTGCATGCAGGACCGCAGTTATTGCTATCTCACATTCGGGAACAATTTTGGCCGATATCGGGTCGCAATCTAGCTCGAAAAATTGTGCGAAGTTGCATAAAGTGTTCCAGATATAACCCTCAAAGTCTTCAACCAATCATGGGCGATTTACCTGCGGCTCGTGTGCAACCGTCTTTGCCCTTTTCTAAAGTAGGTGTAGATTACGCGGGTCCCTTTTTAACGAAAGATAGACGCGGACGAGGTTGCAAAGTTATTAAGTGTTGGATTGCGCTATTCGTTTGTTTCGTTACTCGTGCAATCCATTTAGAAGTTGTAATGAGTTTAAGTTGTGATGATTTTTTACAATCATTTTATCGATTTATAAGTCGTCGTGGAAAACCCACTGATGTTTATTCCGACAACGGAACTTGCTTCGTTAAGGCAAACAAAGAAATTCGGTCAATGGAAAACTTTATTTTTGAAAATCAATCAAAAATAAAGGAGTCTGTCGCAAACGTTGGAGTTAAATGGCATTTCATACCGGTTAATTCTCCACATTTCGGCGGTATTTGGGAAGCGGGCGTAAAAAGCGCAAAATATCACTTAAAAAGAGTTATGGGTAATCATACAATATTCATTCAAGATTTTCAAACATTGCTCTTTCGTATCGAGGCTGTACTCAACTCTCGCCCACTCTGTCCTTTATCCTCCGATCCTAACGACCTTTCCGTCCTATCACCGGCACACTTCTTAATTGGCAGATCACTTCTTACAGTACCCGAACCGTCATTAAGCCACCTAGCTGAAAACCGCCTTTCACATTTTCAACTCCTGCAGAAGATGTTTCAGCATTTTTGGAATCGTTGGAGCACCGAATACATTAGCGAGCTTCAACAAAGGACTTGTTGGAAGAAAACTCAAGGCAGTTTAACCATTGGTCAGTTGGTTTTAATCAAAGAAACCAACGTCCCTCCCATGAAATGGCGTATGGGTCGCGTATTGGACCTAATTATGGGAAAAGATGGTGTTAGCCGAGTAGCTGTCATCCAAACCGCTGACGGAGTACTTTCTCGGGCTCTGGTTCGACTAAGTCCGTTTCCTGAAGCATTGTAAGGTCAACCTTCCAAGGCCGTGGGCATGTTTCGGATCATATCTAACCCGCCACCGGCTTCTCCTCATTGTCACGTATCGCTGGCAACGAAAAGAAAAAGATTGTTGTGATTCTGTCATTGTCAAAAATATAATATTATGTAGTTGTAAAAATAATAAAATTAATATAAAACGTTGTTCAAAGTAAGAAAAGAACTAGAATATTATCTACAGTCCACTACACGAAACACAACTTTTTCTAATAAAATTTTTTGAAATTCGGTAAAACAATGCCATTTTTCAGCATTTTTTGATTAAAATGTAATTTTTGACAGATACCGAATGACAGATGGTGACATTTGATTATATAATTTTTAGTCTAATTTGAAACAAAAACGATTGCCGAAATTTAATTTTAACTAACCTCATTAATAAAAAAAAGTTCCATATGGTGCGGACTTTAATGGTGACACTGTATATAATATCACAAGAGAAAAAACTTTGTCGGCAAAATTTTCGAAAGGTATGAAAGTTTGTTGCTTGGCAATTTCGCGAATGACATTTTTTGTCAACAATGTCATGAGCGAAATTGCCGAAAAGCAACAAACTTGAATAAAACCTTGAGAACAATTTTGCTTACACAATTTATTCTTAAGTGGTATTTGACATGATTATTTCACGAGAAAAAAGACAAAGATTTTTGTCGCTGTAAAAATCACATGTGAATTTTGTCCAGGTAGGTGCAGGTAGTAGATTTGCCAGTAGAAAACAGGCCGTTGCTGTAACTGTAACTGTAAAACATTCTAGTGAAATAGTCAAAATAATTTTTGAAATAATGTGGATATTTAAACTAAAATTGGTATCTAGGGGTTTTTTGAAATGTGACATTAGAATTTGATGTCAGTATGGTTCCCACTTTTAGAGGGCGCCACCTACATGTATTTTTACTCTCGAGGAGTCGCAACTTTTTTATACGTGTTTTTCAAGCAAAAAATTAGATTAGAAAACCGTTCTCGAAAAACAAAATAGGTGACATTAATTTCCATATCTCTGGGTGGCTATTTTTGCAAATAAATAAAACGGTCACAGATACGAGAATAGTGCAAGAGACCAGAACGCTAAACAAAGGAACAGAGAGTTCAGATTTCATACCGGAATTCATACAGGTAGAGGTCCAAAAAAAAATTCTGAAAGATAAAATTGTAGCCGATTCAAAAAAATGTAGCACCCTGTATACTGCGACCGACAATTTTGATACTTTATTGTAGAGATTCCAAAAAATGGTTGATGTTCCAAATTTGAAACAGTTATCACAAAATATAAGAGAGAAAACGCAAAATATGAGAAAGAAAATTGAAACTTTGCCACCCTGTATAACGAAAATAACGCGTTTTAGACCATGCATATATTTGCATTTTTTTCTTATTTTGACGAGTATTACCACCCTCTGAAATATCTCCATGACATTAATTAACACCCTGTTAATTACTTTTTCACACAAATGGGCTACCCTCTGTATATTCAGCAGAATCCTATTTGACCAAAATCACTCTCGCGTCTGCGCCTCAGAAGGTATCTGTTTGGCAACCTGATCTGTTTCTCCTATAACAAGATATTGTAGTATCAACTGCAAACCTCTCAAGGCATTTCTACACAATATTGGTCAGTGGAAGCAGGCCCGGATTACCCATAAGGCACATTAGGAACTTGCCTAGGGCCTACGAAACGCGAAGGGCCTGCGATCATAAAATATAATAAAAATAAACACAAAAAAAGGATGAATACTGTATTCTACAATAAGAAAAAGAGTTCACAGACACAGAGACAAACTACAATGTAATACAAAAAAACCTTATAACAGTTTTAACAACCTTTTTACACATATTTTCACAATAAGTTTTTTTTTCGTGATTTTGATTCGACGAATTCATGCAGTATGTCGTCGAAGTCCATTTCGCGAGTCAAATCACTTTCAATACATAGTAGGCCTAGTGAAGAAACTCTCTCTTGGCCCATAGTTGAACGCATAAAATTTTTGATAAGGTTCAGTTTAGAAAACGACCTCTCACCTTCTGCATTTGACCCCAGCATTGAAAGGTATATGCGAAAAGCAACATTTACATTTGGGAAACTTGAGACTAGCAATTATTTTCGATGGCAAAAAGTTAGTTTTGTTCAATAAAAAGCTAATATTTCTAAATTATTTTGTAAGTTTTTTTTTAATTAACAAGTGTTAGTTGGCCATATATTAAATGTGATGTTTTTAACTTTATCTGTAAAAACAGCGACGTCAGCGACTTCATCAAGGCATGGGCATCCATTGGGCCCTTCAAACGCATAGAAATGTTTAGGAAACCACTTAATTTATAAATTTTGGTAAAATTAGGGCGTGGCACCCAAAAAATTTTCGTCTGCGGCGCATTTTATTTTCGCAGCCCCATAGTCAACCTCCCCGAATTAAAATCTAAAATTCACCACTGGTGCCTAGGGCCTACGAAACCTAAATCCGGCGCTGAGTGGAAGATAGATCATTCATCAATATACTAGGAAAAAGATTGGCCCCAAGACCGAGTTCTTATTAACATGCGCTGCTCCCCCCCCCATTAACCGGTTAACAACAACATAAAACAATGGGACAAGAGAGATTAAATGGACTAGCTTTAGAGCCTACATCCATAAAACACAAGAAGTGAACATTGATGACGTTATTAATTTATTTTGCCTGATACGACCACGGAGGTTGCTAACATCAGACTGGACGGCTTAGATTTTTAGGTTTTGTTCTGTCAATATACACTGCGTCCATAAAGTCTTGCACAAATTCATTTAAAATTCAGGGGCTTACTTTTTTTAAAAACGCTCGGACACTTCAATTAGTACTTTTGTTTGTGCATTTTTTAACGTAAAATGTTTTTATACAGGGTGTCGCACGTATGAGGTATGAGGTCATCAAGGATTTTTTTTAATGGAACACCCTGTATATTATATCAATTTTGAATTCTATGATGAACACTTAACACCTCTGGAAATCACGGTTTCCGAAATATTGACGTTTGAAAATTTATTTTAAACACATTTATTGATGACCTCATACCTCATACGTGCGACACCCTGTATAAAAACATTTTACGTTAAAAAATGCGCAAACAAAAGTACTAATTGACATGTCCGAGCGTTTTTAAAAAGTAAATACCTGAATTTTAAATGAATTTGTGCAAGACTTTATGGACGCACTGTATAGATATTTCGTGCCATAATAATTACTCAAGATTCATTGTGCGCTAACCACGGCATGTATTCGATATATTATATCATAAGCTTTCCAGGCAAATAAACATAAAAAAGTTCTACTTCTTGCAAAAAATACCTTTGATTTGATAAGGGACTACTTAAAACATGTTATACCAAAACTCTTTCTCGCGTATGGAACCGCGCTGCACAGTGATAGAAATCGCAAATCTAGGATTCCAAAAGTCTGGAAGTATTAACAAATGCTTGGTTTCTTATAAAACTGGTTGCATTTTATCTTTTTATATTCTGTATAATATATATAAAGGTATAGAGATATTAAAAGTTAGATTTGTTATGTAAAGATAGATTGACATAGGTAAGAGGAGGTTTTTGCAAAAAATACAATTTTTATGTTGCTTTTTTATTGTTATTGTGTGTAATAATAGCTTACATAATTTCTAAATATTTACTTAAACCTTATAAACTACTTCTACATTAAGTGATCAAAGTGAGGATCCAAAAATCCCCTTAACATAAAAAAGATTAAACATATCTCAATAATAAATAAACAGGTAAATTTTAATATTAGTATTAATTATTCATTCGCTTTTCGGAGTTTCTAAGAGATTTAAAACGTCCCGATTAAAAATACTTTCTTTTTTGGGAGGTAATACTCTTAAGTCAGATATTAGAGGGTCTGAAGATAGTAACAGTGTATGAAATAAATCTAAATTTGTATGGTATCGCGAAATTTATCTCGTGTTATGCTCGCGGAAATATCTTATATCTTTATGTTGGGCTTCCTGCGCATCCTCCCCCAACATACCTATAGGAAGTAAAAAATTGTTTATAACTTCCTCGCTGTGCATTAATATTTTATGCACTGTAGGGGACATTGGATACCATGGATACAACTTAATAATTATTTCAGCTGTTTCGTAAGCATATTGGCCAAAACAAGATGCATTTATTTTATAATTACAATTTAAAGTTTTTAAAATTATACCACACCTGTAAATTAAATTCTCATTTACTTCAGTAATATCAGAAGACAATACTGGATCGGCAAAAAATTTTCGGGCAGTGTTGCCATCATTTGTATTTCCAAATCCAACTTTCGGCATATCTACTAACAAGCCAGTCTCCTCTCTAAATTTATTTATAATTCTTTGTTTTGTATAATTAAAAACTTCTTTGAGGTTTTGGGGTACTCTCCACACTTTTAATTCCAATCGATAAGCAATATGAAGTAGAAACTCAAATATACGAATATATGCGTGAAGTGTAGATAAGCCTAGATTTAAGGCATTTGGATCTGTGGGTAATGACTTAATATAGCTTAAATCATTAAATTGAGCTAGACCTGTTTTACACATAAAGCGTTTCTAAAACGAAACTGACATTAAGCTATTACACACCTTTCCATCAACCATAGTTTTTTGAAGTTCATGGGAAATAATATACATTTTATTTTCTTTCCGTACTATTGTTGGTGTTAACTGATCAATTTGGTTTTGCACAAGTAAAAATTCGGATTTGATAACATCATCAGTTTCCTTAAGAAATTGAATTTTTATAGGTCTGCAAAAACGTGTGGATGAAGTTCTAGGATTTTGCCATAATAATGTGGTGTTGTTGGTTTCTGGATTTTTATAATTAAGTTGCAACGGCACAACTGATGTTGTTAGAATATGTGAATCATCACCTTCACACTGTTGTTTATACTTATTATGACTGCTACTTCCATCCGAACCCCACTTGTATGTCATTTTTAACGGTATTTCAGGCACAAAAAGGTTTTTTGAAAAATTCAAAATAATTTCTTGTTGTGTTTCAATTATTCTAGATGTTGTGTGATTCAGTAGATCTTGAACAGGAACTTGTGCAGATACATTGGTTGCTGAAATATTACTTGGATAGCATTTTTTTTTGGCCTCGATAATTTTGTCATATGTTGGAAATAAATGTTTAAGACCTTTCTTAACTATTAAATATCTTAAACCAATATACTGACTACGGGTCAATTTAAAACTTACATAAAATGCAAGAGCTTCATCTGCAGAAAATGATACATTTCTTAAATTAAACGTGCTAGATTCTAATTTTTTTAGCCTTGTGGCCTGTTTAGGGGAATATCGAACCTTGACAAGCATTGCAGCCGCATCGCGTTTTCCAGAACCACGTAGCTTCATCTCGGCTGCTAAACACAGTTCATCTTCAGTTTTTTCGGAAACATCCGTTTGGACTCGTCTGCGTTTTGTTTGCAAACTTGCCTCCTCAAATGGTACTTTAGGGCGACCCATGGAGTTTATTCCACTGGTTGATGGTCTTGACAAACTAGATCTGATGATAATTTTATTTAGCCAGTCTTTGTTAGATTTTTCAAACCTCTCTGTAGATCTACAAAAAATGAAATTAGTATTTAAAAATTGTAAAATTAATTACCTACTGATAGTTTGTAATAGTTTATATCACCGAACCGAACATAGACAAAGACAAGAAGATTCACTTAAAACCACACAAAGTGTGCCTTTTTGTCATTGCCTATGTTCGGTATTTTTACGCAGAAAAAGTTCGAAAAGTAGAGTACTTTTATTTAAAGTCTATGATATAAAAATTAAAACCTTGTCGCTTTTTTCCACTTATTAAAAACGCTTTTGGAAAAGCTATCCAGAGTCCTATCAAGTACTTTATTGTCATTTTCTGACAAATTCGTTTGTCGTACTTGTTGCAGCAAATAACTTTTTAAAAAAGCCATGCACTCAGCATTTCTGTACTTTGAGTAGCCATGCTCCTTTAAAATTTTAAACAAATCAATTCGCTTAATAATTGTTGAAATGCCTAAAAAAAAACAAATATTAGGTAGAAACGCAAGTAAACGCAAAAACTTAATTTAAGTTTAAAAGTATAAAGATTGTAAAAAATGTCAGTGTAAATGGATCCGAGTCGTACAGAGTCGCAAAAAAGTTATCCTCCAATTCTTACAAAAATCGCCATTTTTATTTTGATTTGTTATCGATTACTTTTGATATTCACTGTGAGTTAATTTTAACTTTTAAAACAACTAATATATTTTATAAGTAAAGTACTTACCTCCTTAAATATCCTTCCTGATTCTTTTAATAATAAGTCTATTGGATTCACCTCTACCAGCTTTCTACACTTCGCGTAAATCAAATAAAATATTGTGTTCACGCGTAAAATAAAAACAGTTCGGTTTAGAAAACAAGTACAAACTTGTTTGTGGCAATAAAGATTTAAATTTTATTTTCTTTTGTTTCTTACACATTTCTAAATAGCCTACTATGACTGTTTTGCTAATTTGCTACAACCAAAAATTGGACTTTTGGAATCCTAGATTTGCGATTTCTATCACTGTGCGCTGAAGCTAAATATTAGAATAGTAGACAAAAACGAAATTTGGGGGTGGTCAAAAAAATTTTCACCTGCGGCGCTATTTTTACCCCTTCGACACTCCTTCACCTCCCCCCCCCCCCAAATAGCTTCTGGATCTGCGCCTACTAGCCCCCCCCCCCCATTCCTAAATCCTGAATCCGTCCCTTACCATCAGATGCAGACTGTTCTGATTAAAACTGTAATGCCTGAGCTTCAGCAGTAAGTTATGCGTCATATAATCGAAATCTTTACTCAAAGAGTTTAAGGCAATTTTCAAGGATGTGTTAAGATGATACTTTATTTATGCTATTACACACGTCAATAAAATAGTATATAAAACCGAGTACCTATAGTTAATGAAAATAAAATATATGTATACAATTCCCAAAGAGATACAACATATGGCAATGACCATACTCTACACTCTACACAATAGAAAGCTTAACAGTTAAAATTTTTGAATTACCTATATTAAAAGATTCATGTTACAGTTAAAATATTCCTCAAAAGAGTAGAAAGCATTTCTCAATAACATGGCCTTTACCCTGTTTTTAAATTTTGTTACCGGTATATAGGCTCAGTATCTCTGAAGGTAATATACTAAAAAATTTTGCAGCTAGGTAACCTGAGCTATACTGACAACTTTTGAACATACCGTAGCTGATGACAAAATCATCACAATGTCGCGTATTGTAGTCGTAAGTCCGATACAGATCCCTGTACTTTTGCACATACATGACAGTTTCCAGAACATGGAAAGGTCAATACTCCAAGCCTTATGAATTCCTGCCTACAGTCATTTCTGTAACCCAGTACAGAGATGATTGTTATTGTCTTTTTTTGCAAAGCAAAGATTTTTTAGGGCCTAAGCTGCACGTCCCCAAACAAGGACTGCATACACCATAACAGTAAAAATCACAATATGCAGCCCTCGGAACACTTTCCGAGACACGCCCGGCAAGTCCACGCATCGCATACAGACCATTTCCAAGTTATTAAGCAATTTTATTAATGTGAGCCTCCTATGACAATTTAGGATCCAGGGGTGTGTTAATGGGTAATATCTCCATTAACAGTGCCAGTATTTTTCATCGAAAACGCAATCTTGCTTGTTTTATCTTTATTCAGAAGTAGCATGTTGACGCTAAACCACAAATCAACCATCTCCATCGCCAACAACCCATCCACCGCTTCCTCAAGCGACGGTTCGATGAACGATGCCGTCATATCATTTGCAACGATCGTATACCTAGCACCATCCCTCAGAGGTAGGTCGTTTATATAGATTAGAAAGAGGATGGGTCCTAAAACCGATCCTTGAGGCACTCATAGTTACTCTCTGCAGAACCATCACCCCCTGGGTTCTATCTGAGAAATATGAAATCAACAGCTTTATATTGTCCTCGCCAAAGTGATAAGCTTGAAGTTTTTGGAGGATGATATGCGATACGCAGTCGAGGGCCTTGCTAAGGTCGTAGATTAGCGCAGCAACAAACTGCCGATCGTTGAAAGATATAAGGACATACCCCGCGAGGTCCACAATACCCAATGTTGTGCTCTTGCCCTTACTGAACATCAGTAAAGTATTTATTTTCTTTAAAATAGTGAACAATTCTAGATGACATACATTTTTCCATTTCCTTGGATATAATATACCTACTTTCAGAGGTCAAAATCTGATCTAAAACTACTTCCAGCAGGTATAATGTGGGACCTTTGAATAATTGAAATATTAAATAAGCGTATCTCTGATTACAAACAATCATGAATAAAGGAATACAAAATCAGAAATAACATTTACAGGCCAATCGAGACATCGTCCAAGAGTAAAGTTGGGTTACTCTTTAACGTCGACGAAACAGTCACGGAATATTCCTCGTTGGCAGTGGCAGGCCTATGCCACTGCATGGCGCCCGGCCCTTTATTACTTAAAAAACAAGATCGATCTTATTTTATTTTTAGTAAAGAAGAGCGATGGGAATAAACTTAATAAAACCGGTTTTGAGTCCCACCACACGAAATTTGGGCGTGGTCCCAAAAATATTTTGCCTGCGGCGCTTTAGCTCCACGATCTGCGCCCCCCCCCTCCCAAAATGCTGGCTACGTCACTGCTTGGACTACTAGTTTCGCTGCAGTGGCGTAGCCAAAGTTAGTTCATGGGAGGAAAAATCAGTTATATGAGGACCTTTGAAACGCAGGCGATTTTTTTATGGATCACGCCCAAATTTAGTCAGGAATTTACCCAACTTGTATTATTGTATCTATAGGAGGCGTAAAAATCCGGTTTTTGTCTTAGTCATAGGTTGAACGCCCTCTAGCGGTCAATTTAGGAACTTGAAAATAATTTCCAGCAATCTCTTCTGTTTGACGTCGTAATAATAATATTTTTTTATTTGAAAACTGATAAGATTCCTAATATACAGTGTGTTTCAGAAGTACGGTACGTAACTTAAGGTGATGATATTTTAAGAAAAAAAAGTTCATATGAACATATGTCCAGAGTTGCCCTGTTTTTGATATACAGGGTGTTAAAGTTTTAAAAAAAAATCGTTTTTTTATAATTTTATTTTAATATCCTTTTCCCGATTTTGTTGAGATTTGGTATCGTTATTCATAATGATAAAGGGCTTAATTAGCCCTAACTAGATTAAATTTATTAGGTCCAGTGGCGTTCCGGAAGCAACTTAACGAGTATTATTAACAAAAAAATGTACGCCCCTGACTTTTTCCTAATTTTGATATTTTTTTCGAATTTACCAACTAATAGTACAACTTTTTTGTTCCCTGATTTGTTTTCATATCTTGTTTCGTTTTCGAGAGAAAAAATAGAAACAATTTTATTGCATGTACAGAGAAAATACCTATGTATTTCAAACTTTTTTAAATAGTGATACAAGAAAAATGCAACAGTTAATTAAAGCAAATGTTTAAAATGGCCACCTTCTGATAAAACGCACGATTGCAATCGTGATTCTAGTACACGTTCAAAAATGCCTGCAATATTTCGTATCGCATTGCAACTTTCAATTAAGTATTCGAATTCTTAAGCCGTTTTCATCTAGTACAGGCGTCTTGTATACAAGAGACTTTAGGTGACACCATAAAGAATAATCTAAAGGATTTAAGTCGGGACTGCGAGCTGGCCAACCTTAGGGACCTGCGCGTCCAATCCAGCAATTAGGCAAAATGTTGTCGAGGTATTGGACAACTAGGCTAAAATGAGCTGGGGCGCCGTCGTACATGAACCACATATTAGTTCTTATTTGTAGACGTAGGTCTTGTAACAGAACGTCAAATTCTTCAGATAGAAACTGCGTATAGGAGTTTCCATTCAATCGAGGTGGTAAAAAGTATGGTCCAATAGGATAGTCGCCAATAATTCATGCCCATACAATCACCGAAAATTGTTGCTAAAAACGACCTTTTCTAATTTTATGAGGATTGTCGTCCGCACAAAAATGTTCGTTATGAAAATTTCTCTTGAAAAAGAGGCCTAATCAGTAAATAAAATGTTTAGTAAAAAATTGTTATGTGCTACTGTACGCAGCAACCACCTACTAACATCAAATCTTGGCTGAAAATCACGGGGAAGTAGAGCTTGCACACGTTGAATATGGTATGGGTATAGTTGATAAAGATGCAAAACCCTCTAAACAATTGAAGCACCTGTTTAAAGTTGCACTGCTACCTTCCGGGCACTAGTTGAAGCATCGCCCCTTCTAACTCGGGCGTGGTTACTGTTGCAGGTATGCCAGGAAGTTCCGTACATCGTTTAAAACTCCCAGTCTCGCTCAATCTTGCATGGAGCTGTCTAAATGTTTTAGCACATGGCAGTACTCTGTTTGGATAACGTTCCTGATAAATTCGCTGAGTTTCTTCAGCATTTCCATTTGCTAGGCCATAATTGAAATGCATCTGGGCCATTTCAGCGTTAGTAAAGTTATTCATTTTTGACTTGTTATTGATAAAACAGGTAAATTAGACATCAAAACTTACCTTTACCTCATATTTAATTTACTTACGCAATAAAGCGGTTTTATTTTTTCTCTCGAAAACGAAGCAGGATACGAAAACAATTCAGGGAACAAAAAAGTTGTATTATTAGTTAGTTAGTAGTAAATCCGAAAAAAAATATCAAAATTAGAAAATAGTCACTGGCGTACATTTATTTGTCAATTTTCGTTAAGGTGCTCCCCGGAACGCCACTGGACCTAATACATTTAATCTAGTTAGGACTAATTAAGCCTCCCATCATTATCAATAAAGGTACCAAATTTCAATAAAATCGGTAAAATGATATTAAAAAAAAAATGATAAAAAAAACGATTTTTTTAAAAAAACTTTAACACCTTTTATATCAAAAACGGGCAACTCCGGACACATGTTCATATGAACTTTTTCTCTTAGAATATATCATAAGGAATCACCCCCTTAAGTTACGTACTGTACTTCTGAAACACCCTATACATATGGCCGGCGTCTATTCTTATTAGGCCACCCGGTACTAGAGTCTAAGGTTACGCGCTCTTATTAAAGCAAGCGGTAATAAGTTACAATATGCATTTTCAATATATAAACATATTTTTGAAAGTATGTTAGACGTCCTTAAAAAAATGGAAATTTATACCCCTACAATATTGCTATGACAACTTGTAGTTATAACTTTATTCAACGATGAACTAGTTTGAATGGCAATTCTTAGGCGGCTTTCAGATGAAGCGGTCTTTTCGCGGGTTCGCTTAAACTAAAGACCACTACTTTCATTGAAAGCGTCTACACAACCAATAAAAAATACACTTTAATATGCGCAAGGATTTATTTAATAAATTTTATGTAGGTAATAAATCTCTTAAGAATCATTAAGGTATAAAAACTCTTATATATAGCAACAGTTTTGCACACAAATTAACAATTAGTACGATTTTTTTAAAGATTTATACTAATGATATGCCAATGATACGTATACTAGGCCAGCGAATTAACCAGAAAAATAGAAATAAATATACAATAGATAAAAATGTAAATTACAGAGATGAAAATTAATAGGTAAACATGAAATAAATCAATTAAAAACGAAAAGTTCTTTAAAAGAAAGAAAGTACATTTTTAACTAAAAAAATTGTGTGATAAAAAGAATCCAACCTAATAATCAGTAATACTCAAAATAAGTCATAAGTATAGAGGCGCGGAAAGTCTCCAAAACCCGCGCCCCTTCTCGGCTACCTAATTATTTATCTCTTATTAGCATTTAATATTTTCCCTAAAGAGAACTGCTACATTTTTTCCTGAAATCTAGTGTTTCTTTTAAAACGTAATATGTGAAGATGTAGCTCAAGTAGACAGGACAAGTACAAGTGCATAAACATAATATTTTAGAAAATTACGGTTTTTCTGTTCTCCTTAACAATTATTGTCAACAACTTGTTTGAACCTTGATCCCTTGTTGCTCTACAGGGGCGAATGAATTCGAGAGATTGCCCACCAATTCTGAAACACCCTGTATATTATATTTTTAAATGGCATTATTACGAGCTGTATATATATTTCACATCCGCTTAAAAAGTTCTCCGGCCTTCTCAGGGTTTTTAAAGTGCGGCATGTTAAAGGTCTCCCAACAGGTTTATTTTTATATAAATCATATCCTCTTCAAATTTTGTTGCGGATTTCAAGATGATAGAATGACGAAATCCATAAATTTAAGGTCCTGGTACTCGGCAGATATGATGGGAGCTGTTCGAAAAGTCACTAAAACGTACAACGTGCCTAGAACATTTTAAAAGTTGGCACAAAAATATAGACCCCCTGCCTGGAACCAGCACAAACCAAAACTGATAGGTCTACAGTTTTTTGCAAAGAACTAGAGGAGAAATTCAGTTCATTATTCCTTAACTATGCATCGTCAGGTAGTCAGCAGGGTGAAGAAGGCTCTAGAAAACAGCGAAGTTCTACTGGGAACTTTTCTGGACATAAAAGGAGCATTTGACAATACATCCTTCATCCTTCGCATCAATCACTAGGGCAACCAGGGTCATCGGACTGGAGGAAACTTGCTGCAGGTGGATAGAAGGCATGCTTCAAGGCAAAATTGTATATACGGATCTGCTTGGTGAGACTTTGGCAGCGCGGATGAAAGGGGGGAGCCCGCTGGAGGGGAGGGTACTCTCTCCTCTATTCTAGAACCTTCTCGTGGACGAGCTGCTACGCTCACTCAGCAGAGAAGGATATCATATCGTGGGTTATGCGGACGACCTGGCAATAATGACCTAAAACAAATACAACACGACAGAAAGAGAGAGAATGCAAAGGGCTCTCAATATCCTGGAAAGATGGGTAGGGCAGTAAGGACTTAACATCACTTCTTAAAAGATTGTCATAATCCCCTTAACAAAACGCAGGAAAAAGGAGGGATCGGGACCCCTAACTCTACAAGGAGTAAATATTCCACTGTCAGAAGAGGTCAAAAACGGAAAAACATGGGGACTCTCACCTTAGCTGCATTGGTGTACACCAGGGTAGTGAGACCTGCAATCACGTATGTAGCACTGGTCTGCTGGCCTGCTTGAGCATTACAGGTCTATGAAATCGACCCCCACATCCGCAATGGAGAACATCCTAGACTTTCCTCCACTTCATTTGGTGATTAAAGGAGAGGCAAATGGTCTATGTCACTTTCTGGGTAGCATAGAACTGGACACGCATTCCTATGCAATACCATAAGGGGACCTGAGTTAGAAATGAGATTCATTGGTCCAGAACCATCATAAAACGATGGACAAGGAATCAACACAAAATCTGCTGGAACAACAGACAGGGATTAAACCATAGCAAATTTTTCATTGGGGACCCAGACCCAAAACTAACAAAACAGCTATTTCAAATACAACACTGAGAAATCTTTCAAGCTTCTTGAAAACGTTTATCAAGAAGGAAAATACGGTCCCAACAGAATTTACAATGTAGATAAGAGTGTGATAACGATTGTTTTGTTAAAAGCAATTGGTATTCATGGCAAAAAGTAGATGCATTACCATCTGCCGAACGTGAAGCACCGATTACAATTAATTGTTGTGTGTATGTATGAATGCTGCAGGATCATTTCTCAAAAAAAAATATGAACATCCTCCAACTACAAGCTCCGGGAACAATTATTGCAGGCCATCCTTCATTATAAACGCAGACCAATATTTTTACGAAGTGGTTTGAGCCATTTTAGTACAGTTCGTCAAGCCTACAGAGGACAAACGTGTACTCTTAATCTTGGATGGTCATTACAGCAGCCATAACCAGAGCATTGGTTTGATCAACTTGTTATAATTGTATGACTTCCTCCACATTCATCTCATAAAATGCAATCTCTGGAGAGAACTTTCATGGACCCTCTGAAAAGGTATTACAATAAGGAAAGCTAACATCCTCTCAAATAATCCCATTTGAGATCGCCCTCATTCCGCAAATTAAGAAGAGGACTTGTACTAGAGACGAAAAGCGTACCGTTCTGAACTCATAACTTTTTTCCATAACATAACAGAAGGAGACTCTAGCAGCGACATAAACGGTTATGTATCCTCGGGTTCATCTGAACTTGTACTTTCAGGCGAGCTCTGGGTTATGTGTATCATGTGTTCTGCTCATTGTGGACCCATGTCAATTGTGCAGCGGCTAACAAATAAGCTTAGATATACTTGTGATTTTTGTAGATCATAAAAATGAAAAATTTAAACCAGCTTAATTTTTTTTGAAAGGAGAATATAAAAGATTTTTTTTAACAAAGCTCCAGATGGTCTTTGGTCGATTAAGGTAAAAAAATTTTAAATATTGGGACCCAATTAAAAAATTTTAATAATCGCTTAAAGTAATAAATTTGTATCCTTTGAAAAGTATTGTTTACTAAAGCCGCGTCCACACTGGAGCAACATAATACAACATAACGTAACCATGACTCATTTCAACACAAAAGGTTTACCTTTGTTGGAATATGTTGTGTTCTATGACATTATGCTGGTGTTGCGGTTCACCAAAAGTTGTTGTATGTTGCACAAAACCGTTTTTAGCGGTAAAGAATATTTTGCGTTAAAGCTAGTTATTATTAAAGACAATTTTAATTTAAATATTTTCTAAATGGCTTGTCAGAAAGGTATCAAACAATATATTTTCGAAATCAGTAAAAAAAGCTCTTCCGAAATATCTACAGGGTGTTCCATTTACACAACTCATTCAAAAAGTTTAAAGTTCCAATAGTATTTTGCTCTTTCAGATAATTTTTTTAAAAGGTTCAGATAAAATTCTATAACTAGGCGCCCCACACCACCACTTTAATATCTCAAATGGCACCACAGCGTCTTGTTATACCTCAAATGAAAGGTCTCACTGAGTAATATTTAGCTGCACAAAAAAAATCGATAGAAGAGAAAATTTGTAATTTGAATAAAATTGGTTTTCAAATTGATACCCTGTAATCGGAATAACCCTGTACATTACAGGTTCTGCAATGTCAAAAACAAAGTGGGGGCCCGGGTTTGGGAGCCCTGGGTTGTCGTTTTGTTTAGAAGAAATCGGAATATTTGAAAAAACTAAACAATTTTGGAAAACTAGGTATACCAATTTTTTTTCCTGCATTCGTCATTTTCAAAAAACCTAAATATAACCTATCTATCTCTATATTATCTATTTTTTTTTGACAAATTTTGTGTAGTTGTTACGAAGTTAAATTTAAAATACAGTAGAGGCTTGGTTATGTAAACGTTCTTTATATAAACCACCCAATAGAGTGAACAAGAGAAATTCATTTAATTAAATACTGTTCTTTAGAGTGCATTTTTTTTTTGGTGTTTCGGTCTTATGATTAACCAAAATTTCATTAATGTTTATAAAATAAATAAATTTTACCAATAAATCAAGTTCGCTTATTTCGGAACTAATATCCATGTAAATGTGTAATGTTTACTTATGTCTCAGTATATTTTTCATTTTCGGTTACCATGGGGCATAGACCCATTTTTCCAATTTTCTCTAAATTAACATTTTATTACCATTTATTAACTTTTAATTAAATTTCCTTCTTCACAATTCAAAAATTTCCTTTTAAACCATCATAAAATATTCAACAAAATTTAAAATGTCTTAATTTGAAAAAAAATTTTATTCAAACTTAAATAGTTTTTCACAATTCACATAAAATCTTTATACAATCAACGTGACAATTTCATAATTTAATTTGAAAGTTCGCTCCGTTTTTAAAAACTTTTAAGGTTCCTACTCACTTCTCGCTGTACTCATTAATTTGAGGCAACTCTTAGTAGGTCGTTTTGCCAATGTGTAATCCCTTCTAGTATCCACTGAAAATGGACGTCTAAACCCCCGAAACATGTAGGGAACATTACCAACATTTTTATATTAAAATTTAGTGAATGAAGACTTGATTGTTTTATTTGCATTATAGGTTTTAATTAGATTTCTCAAAAGAACGTTTTTGGACGGTTATCGAACTTACCATTTTAATTTAGAGTTGGGGTAGGGACAATAGGTTTTGCAGAAAAGTATGGATGCGAGAAGATGCCAATACGACGTAGAATAACAAACTTTTATTAAAGTTAATTGATTGTTGTCGAAAATAAAAACATACTTTCGATTATATGAACAATTTGATTTTATGAACACACCTGGTATTTATTAGTTCACATAACCGAACGTCTACTGTATTTCATCATATATAATGAGTCAAAATTATACCAATTATGTTTTAATTAGAGATGTGTAAAGACTGGCCTAGTACGATAAATGTCGAAAAATTTTTTAAAATGTTGAAAATCGTGATACGTATACAATAATAAATACTTCGCTTTCTAGGAATCACGTTAATACAGTAACATTTTTTGTGCCTACATAGACTAATTTAGCCCTTAACTGTAAAACTGTAAACTTTGTATCATCAGGTGGGTTTAATCAGGGAAGTATTCGCTCAGACCCGTCAATTTTTTTTAGACCCAAAATCTTTATCAGATAACTTCTTCATACTTTTCAGTAGTTCTGCCAAAAGTAGAGTTAATCCCAATGCGCATGCGCAGAACCAACAAGTAGACTTTCGCCTTGACATTTGACAAGAGCAGTTTGTAAACAAACATTAAAAATTTTGTATTTTTCCATTAATAACAGTAAAGAATGTAGAATCGGAACTGTAACCGTGATAACGCTTGTTATTTGTTCCGTTTCATGTCTAATCGTGAGTCTAATATTGTAATAATTTCTCAAATCATCTGAAAATAGTTTGTTCTATCGGCATCAATAATTTAAAAATACTACCCTGATTTAACCACCTTTGTTTAACTAGTGAATAAAATTACGGAGATTCATAATTGTCTTCTTTTAAGATTTAAAAATATGTTTAAATATATAGTAGATCTGTCTGTATACATGATAGTATATTAAAAGTTGATTTAGTTTAGAAAACGAATTAGGGCATCCAGGATAAGAATACCGGGATCTCGTATACTACAGAACATACAGAGATGAATAAATTAGAAAAAAGGTGCGCATTACTGAATCCTGCAACGTCACGTTTTCAAATTAATTAAAAATCTTATATTTTCAAAGATATTTGGACAAAACTGCATTTTTGCGATTTCGCTCTCGTTATTTTCGGATTCTATAGGGTGGTCGGACTAGTGGGAACCTTAGAAAGGTAGGTGGCACGCAGCACCCTTGCAATAAGGGCCAAACGAGTGTACTTGCAACAATATGTAAACCTGGCTTTCCTACTACCCTACGTCGCGTCGAGTCGCTTCTCAACCACGGGTGTGTTTACGTCAAGTGCAGACCAGTCGCTTCACGTGTGAATAGTTACAAGGCAGCAAAACATAAAATTGGTGTAATTTGGCGGGGTTGACCATTATCGCCGGTAAGTATTCGCTAATTTATTCTTAAATAGCTTTTCCTGCCCAGACCTTCTTTACAGTGAGGTTTGTATCAAATTTGGATATGATGTGGATAGGTGCTTAAACGAAAACGCTAAGTATAGAGTTTTGTGTTAAGTTGAAAAGTTTTTGTTACAATATTTTTTTTTAATTGCAAAATGCCACGAACCTTACAAAAAATTATTTCGAATGTATGTTGGTCAAATTCAGGAAGTTTTACGTGAAAATAGTGAACTATAATGTATTGCAAATTTCTAAGAATGACTGTAGGTACAAAAATGCCTAAAAATAGCTTCTGTCCATGATTATATTCGTATAAATATCCAGAAATAGATGATTTATCTACTGTCGATATAAATCAAGTAAAAATGAAGCTACCCGTACCGAAACTAAAGAGCGGGAAATTTATACATTTCCAGGGTATTTAGAACTCCCATGTTTAATTTAATTATTTTTTTATTTTTAGTTAGAAAGAGTATTACTTTTGGGTTCCTTTCTATTTTCTTGCTTTTTAAAACGAATAGTTTATATTTTTCCTATGTTCCAATAAGAAAAAGTTGATATTTAGGTTTGTATTTGAATTGATTTTGAATAGAATTTATATTGAATTTTTGAATAAAAAAAAAACAACGCATTATTTTTATTTAAAATCCTACCCCTGCCAGTCAAAATAGTTTTTTTTCGTGTTTCGTGTGCAAGTAAACTTATACGCGCCCCTAGGTAAATGCAACTAGCACTGAAAAATCCTGTAAGTTGCAAGTATCCCCCACTAAGGTATAACACGCAACACCCAGTTTTTTTTTTTTTTAATAGTAAATATATAAATTTTGTTTAAATTTTCTACCTAAAACCGAAACTAGACAAAAAGGCTAAATTTTTGACATTAATTCGGTCAAATCCGATTAAAAAATGAAAAAGATATCGAGGAAAGAAGTCTAAAAATGTTGTAAGTAGACTCACATTACGGTACGTGGACTGTGGAATATTTGGGAAACAGGCAGCACGCAGTACCCTTGCAATAAGAGCTAAATACGCGTAAAGCTCTTTTCACGAAAAATGGTTCCGATTTAATGGCTGCAATAAAATGGGTGCCAAGTACGGTCGTAAATACCAGTAAAGTCCCAGTACTCATTTTCGGGACCGGATTATAATAATTTATAGGTAAAGTTAAATTAAAATAAGATAATTTTAAAGGTTTAGGAATCCCCCTATAGTAGGTATTTTGAAACATTGAATGCGAGTTCTTATTTCTCAGGGGCCGTCCATAAATCTCGTGACGCTAAATTCGCTAAATCTAACCCCCCTCCCCCTGTGACGGTAGCGTGACGCTTGACCAGACCCCCCTAATACTTCCCTAAACGTCATGTGACGGTGACCAACTCTCCCCCCCCCCTTCATGTACAATGCTCGATAACCAGAATAAAGAATACATTTTTAATAAATCATAGGTGTCTTTCTTTCTATATTGGTAATTTTAACATGGAAATTTGAAAAAAAATTAGGAGTACTTATATATCGAACTAAAAATTAGTCAACTAATAATAATTAGACATTCTTCAACCACAAGGCATATTCTCAAGGCAAATGACTTTCAACCTCAATTCACCACGCTGTGCGCTGATTGGGTGTTCGTTCCAATCGCATTGTCGTACCAACCGTTCGACTTTTTTGCGGGCAATTGAAAAAATAGTGTTTTAAAATCGTCCCGTGACGATTGAAGAACCCCCCCTCCCCCTGTGACAAAACGTGACGCTTGCCCTGACCCCCTCCCCCCCTCGGAGCGTCACGAGATTTATGGAGGGCCCCTCACGGGAAGTGTTCAGTTGTATTGAAATATCATTTTATGAAATACAGGGTTAGGCATTTGGTATCACCTATTTTCAAAAATCTGTTATAAGACCAAAAAACATTTTATTGAAACAAAATTATGAAAAATAACAATATTAATATGTGCAATTTATGTTTTAAAAATAACATCCTTTAAATGACTTTCTTGACTATCTATACATTTTTGTAATCGGGATCTAAAATTTTGCATAACTCGTTCCAACAATTCTGCTCCAATATTATTTATTTCTTCCAAAATACGTATTTTAAGTTCTTGGATGGTATTGGGACGCCTTTCATAAACCTTTTCCTTAGATATCCCCAGAGGAAAAAATCAGGAGCCGTCAAATCGGGGGAATTAGCTGGCCACGTTATGTCACCAAATTTTGATATTAAGCGACCGGGGAACATTTCTTGCAACAAAATTCGAGTTTGTCGTGCTGTATGTGCGGTAGCCCCCTCTTGTTGGAACCAAATATGATTTTGTCCTAGTCTTCGCAATTCGGGCCGTAAAAATACCCGTAACATGTTAACGTAACGTTCGGCATTTATTGTAACAGTTCTGTTGTTTTGTTCAAAAAAATATGGCCCTATGATACCAAAAATTGAAACACCACACCATACGGTGACTTTTTCATCATGGAGGGGTCGTTCATGAAGCTGTTGCGGATTTACGTCGGACCAATAACGATAATTTTGCTTATTCACATATCCGCTTAAATGGAAGTGCGCTTCGTCTGACATCATCAAGAAATTTAACAGGTTTTCATAATTTTCTAAAATTTGTAAAAATTGTCTACAGAAAGCAATACGAACTGGTTTGTCTGCTTCTTCTAACTTATGAGCAACTTGGATTTTGTATGGGTGGAAGTGCAAATCAGAATGCAGAATTCTTCGCAATGTCCTGTTGGAAATGCGCAACGCAAGTGACTGCCTTGATGCAGATCGATTCGGACTTCTTATCACAGCTTGTCTTACCCGTTTAATATTTTCGGGTGTTCTGACTGTACGTATACCTCCACGAAAATTTGATGCAACATTCCCTCTAACTTCAAAATCTCTTACCCACCTCATTATGGTTTGGCGTGTTGGAATTCTTCCGTGTCTTTCCACATTAAATTCGCGACGAAAATTTCTTTGCACTTGCACAACTGAATTAGTTAATATGAATTGTTTTACGACATAAATTCGTTGATTTATCGGAAATTTGTCCATGACAAATTAAATTGCAACTGTTGACATATAGGAATGTGTCACTAAAATTGTCAAAATCAAATTATTATTTCCACAGCGCACTATGATAAATAGATGAAACCAGATGCCTAACCCAGTATTATATTATACGTATAAAACAGCATTATGTGACGTCCGTGGAAAAACATTGACAGAGCTTCTTCAAATGTTCCCGTGAAGAATAAGCATTTATCTCTCGATGTACATTGTAAAAACTGTTTATAGTTCTTTACTTAACAGGGGACTTAACGGTAGTGCTGCTGCGAGTGAAACTAGTAATTTGACTAAGATACCTCTGACTACAGTAAGAAGAAAAAGAAGATGCCGGTTCCAATAAATGTTTCGACGAAGCCGACAAGGACTTGATAAGGCGGAAATTCTACACCATGTACGAAGAGCAACGCGTACCTACATTAGAAACTCTGCAGCAACGGCTCACTAATGACGAAACCCAAATAAGCTGTAGCATCGCTAGCCTTCGGAGAGTTTTGTTTGAATTGGGCTTCAGATAGCACAATTGGCAAAGTACTTATGGAATCCCATCGATTACAAAAATGGCGTCGTGAGTACATAACATCGATGAGAAAATATCGTTCTGAAAATCGTCCAATAATTTAAGTCGATAAGATTGGTTTGACACGCATGACACAAACACAACAACAACAAAAACAAAGGTGTAAACTAGTTCAATAAAAGTCAAATAAAGGGAAAAGAATTACCATTTTACATGCCGGGTCAGAAGACGGTTGGGTCCCAAATGCCGTGCGGCTTTCTGCAAAGAATATTAAAGGCTCCTGCGTGGACTACCATGAAGGTACAACGGCAGCACTTTTTAAAGAATGGTTCAAAAATTGCCTTTAGCGTGATAGTAATGGACAATGCGAGCTATCACAGTCGCCAATTATATATGGCTCCAGGTTCAAATAATACGAAATTGGAGATTCAAAACTACTAGGCGGCGAACGATATATATTTTGAAGAGTGTTATAAAAAAAGTGATATTTTAGAAGTTTTAAAGGCATTCTGTATAAAAAAAAGTATATGTTTGTGATGCATTGGCAGAGGAAATGGGACATACTGTGCTACGGCTCCCACCTTATTATTGAATTTTTAATGCCATATAGCACATATGGCACCAATTAAAATCAATTGTTAGGTCAGAAAATGCTTTTCCGACTTTAAGTTATAGTTTTGTAGAGTTAATAAAAAAATGTGTTAATGATATTCCTCCAGGTAGTTGGAAAAATTCAATTCATCATGTAATTACTGTAGAAAATTCTTATGTTTACTCTGCATGAAACAATTAAACCGATTATAATTAATTTAAATAAGGATAGCGACAACGAAACAGAACTAGATATAACTTAACCTTTATACTATACATATGTATTGTACACACAATGGGATCGACCCTTAAGCTTTATTACAGTTAAAAGGTCAAAACCATTTATAGTAAAAAAAAGCTTTACCTATAGGTGGCAAAGAGATGACCAGCCTATGAACTCCGGTGCCTGTCTTGGTTCCGACCCGCGAATTTATAGTAAAAACACACTGAGGATTGCATTCAACTGGTCTAGATCTGGCGCACACGACGAATTCTTAGCCTGTGGTAATACATTTTGGACTACAGTAGTTTAGTCGACAATATGAATTTTCAATAAATCAAGACAGTTCGCTTTTTCACAACTTGGGGTGTGCAGGCCAGGGAATGGCCCTAGCACAGTGGCGTAGCCAGTACCAGGCGGGGGGGGGGGGGGCGAACTATCGAAGAGGTGCAGATTATGGAGCTAGAGCCCCGCAGGCAAAAAATTTTTTGGGACCACGCCCAAATGTAAATTTATTATTTCTATATTGGTTGCATAACAGAGCTATTTCAATACCGTTTTCAGTATCATAATATGCTTTTTATGAAACCGTTTCTTTGTTTTTTAAAAGTTGGTAATGATATTATTATTAAGTCAACTAGAGTTTGAATACAACAAAGAAATACAAAGGCATTTTAAATAAGGTGCTTTTTTACATTAATGATAAATTTGTTTAATCCAAAACGTTTAATTAAAAAAAGTGTGATATGCCGTTGGATTCAGATTAAAAGGTAAAGTTTATAAAGCATAAAATAAAATGTTACGCTCATTTAAAAAGCAAAGTTAATGACGGTTGCGAAAGACCGAAACGACGGATTGAAGATGTAACTAAATCACCTTGTGGAGAAGTAGCAATGATAATGTGTGTGTGTGTGTATCTGAGTTTTTTGGCACTGGTTTAAACCAACTGGCCAGCTTTGCAATGATAATGTAAAATCAATTTTGGCATATCATCGCCGTTGAGATTAAAAAAGGGTCAGTCCACAAAATCATAAATTCGAGATAAAGGCACGCAAAGATCTTGCGTGACAAAGAAAGTAACATTTTAGTAGTCAACAGCGTATAAGCACTGCCGTCTCCATGAACAGGCCGTCATGCTCCCGCCCACATTCTAAAATCACCTGTTACTAGTCGATCCGTTCGTCTTGACAGGTTTAATTTACCGGCGTTTAGACCTTTATGTGTACAACCATAACTTATTTGATTAAGTTGCTGTGAAATAGCGAAAAATGCCAAATTCATGATGTGTTCCGGGTGTAACTCCGAACTATAATGTTTTTCACTGAAAAAATGCTATTTGTTGATAAAAAAAAAGGACCCCAAGAGACGATTTAGTATTGCGAAAATGTACCAGCGTTTGCATAAAGCACTTTTAGGAAAGATTTTTAGTCAGGGAACTCAGGGCAACCAGAAGACTTGATGGTAGGTAACACTGGAACAGTGTAGTGTACGTTAGTTCAGGTAACTTAATTATTTGTTAATAAGCAATAAACATAGATAGATTTTAAGTATATTAGTTAGCTATAAAACAGATAATAACAATATAACATTGAAGATTGAGCATGTCGTACTTAGGTTAGGTTAGGACAAAAATTTAGTAACAAAACAATACGTTGTACATTTTCTTTAGTTCAAATATAAGTTAAAAGATACCCACAGTTTAAAGTAGGTTCCTTTTTGGTTTGTCGAGGAAGATATAATGATAGTATGTACCTAGTTGATAGGACTGATATAAAATTTCGTAAGAAAAATGAGGACATTTTTTGAATGCCAAAAGACTTTTGTGGCTTGTTGTTATTGTCTGCTTTAATGTATGTTTGCTGGATCTGTTGGTAAAATACAATTTTATTTTAATTAAATTTTATGACCCAAATTCAATGACCACAACATTTTTGATGGTTTTAAAATGCTTGTGTGTACTTAACTCCATTTGGCCAAATTTGTGGCTTTTTTTTATTTTACTATTTTACGATTCGTCGGCGCATCTGAGGCCATCTTGAACCGGTCATCGACCGTACGGTTTTTAATCGTGCGGTCTACCGACTGGGGAGTGTGAAACGGCACCTTTATCCTACGAGATATCCGATCTCATCCGGCCTGTCCGGCGTAAATAGGATGGTTTTGATGTCGATTCATTTTACACTCTTCCCTAAGACAAGAGCACGCGGTGTTTCCCAAGCGGTCACCCATCCAAGTACTAACCGCGCTCGACACCGCTTAACTTCGGTGATCTGACGGGAACCGGTGCTTTATGTGTCGCTAGGCCCTTGCCCTAGAAAATGACTTAGACTTAAAATTTGTGGCTTAACTCTCTTGACTTCCACGGCGACGATATATCTTCAAATAGAATCAGAAAACATTCAGAATTAATGCGCAAAAAATCGGTTTGGCTCAAGCATTTTCGAAAATATTAGTAGTTTTTTTAAATTTGAAAACGTGACGTTGCAGGATTCAGTAATGCGCAACTAATTTAATCATCTCTGTATATCCTACGGTTTACGAGATCCCTATAGAGTGCGTTCTTATCCGAGACACCCTGTATAAAGTGTGACTAAAAGTATTTGAGCACATGAAAAAATTGACCACTTTAAACAAAATGTTCTTTACAGGGTGTTTAGCAAACATACGGCAAAAATTCAAGAGGTGATTCGGTGGGCAATTTTAAGAATATTTTGTCCTTTAATAATAATTCTCGCAAAGCCGCTTTGTTTCGAAGAGTCTTTAGATAAAAACATTGACATCTGTAAAATTATTAATGTAGCCTCAATAAAACTATGGCGTACTGCAACAGAATACAAAAATAGTCCAAGAATACTTTTCGTCTTTTAACAACATTCCGATTACTAAAGACGGCTAGAATTTGTACTGTACTCACCCAGGTTAGTGCAAATTTTCAAAACATCATCAAACAGTTAATGCTAGCGGTGTAGACGGAATATCAAACAATTTACTAAAAAAATGCTCAGCGGAATTTGATATTCTTCAAGACCAGTTTTTAAGAAGGGTGATACCAATGGTTACTCGAATTATAGGGCGATAAGTTTGCTCACGAGTATTTCAAAGATTTTCGAAATGGTTATGAAAGAACAATTATTAAATTTTATGACTAGTAATAACTCCCTCTCAGCTGGTCAACATGGTTTCACGACAAATAAGAGCACAGAGACGGCGTTGTGTTCATTTAAAAAAAAAATTGTTGATGCTCTCGATCAAAGGTTAACAGCTTTGGGACTCTTTGTGGATTTCTCTCGTGCTTTCGACCTGGTCCATCACGAACTACTGTTGATTAAACTCGATCGATACGGAATAAGAGGTATTCCTAATGACCTTTTTAGATCTTATCTTGAAGACCGCTATCAATTTGTGAACATAAATAATACGAAAAGCGGGAAAATTTGTCTTAAACGGGGAGTACCACAGGGTTCAATATTAGGTCCTCTTCTTTATTTAATTTTCTCAAATGACATAATTAATTTTCTAAACGACGAATCGAACGTCTACACGGTATGTTATGCAGATGACACAAATGTATTAATTACTCACGAGGATCCACGTCAAGTTCAGGTTATTGCAGAGAATGTGTACGAGAAAATTTTAACTTGGTCACAGAAAAATTTTCTACAGCTAAATCGGGATAAAACGGTAGTACTATCGTTTACTTTGTCTAGGCAGCCACAAACGGTAAATAATCTCCCTATTCTCCTGTCGGGTACATCAAATCCCATTTACTCTAGCGACAATACGAAAATGCTGGGAATAACTCTTGATTATAAACTTCAATGAACAGTCATATAGACCTCCTATGCGCCAAATTGCGGGTGTATGTTACGGTTTAAATTTTCTTTCTCAACAATGTGGTAAGGATACGCTACTGACAGTACATTATGCAAATTTCCATAGCCGTATGAGGTATGGAATTTTAAATTGGGGTATTGGGGCTCAGACTGCTCGTGTTTTTCGTCTGCAGAAGTATGCTATTAGAATAATTGCCGGCTTGAAAAGATTACAAACATGTCGCATTGCTTATAAAGATCTACAGTTACTTACCTTTTATGATACATACATTTTGGAATCATGTTTGTATGTTTTTAAACACCGTAAACAGTTTAATTTTGGAAATGCTCGACTGCATTATAATATCAGAAGCGGAGGGCTCTTGACACCTGGTAGGCATCGGACAACACTACACCAGAAAAACTTTTATTTTAACAGTTGTAAATTTTTTAATGCCTTGTCTCAGGACGTGAAAGATGCATCAAGTGTACTTATGTTTAAGAGGAAGCTTAAGAAGTTTTTACTTCAAAGGACTTGTTACTGTTTGGATGATTTTTTTAGTTGATGGTTGGATGTGTAATTGTTTGTCGGTGAGTGTTTGATGTCCAAAAATTCCATGTTTTATTAACTTTTAGTGTTACCAAGTAGTGTGTGTTTTGCTTTAATTTTAACTAACTATTTTTATAGCTTTACCTTTTCTTTATTGAGATTTATTAGCTTTAAGTGATTCCTTCAATTATTGTATTGTGCTTTTAAATTGAAGAAATACATTATTTGAATTTGAATTTGAAAAGGTTCATACTAGAAGTGTGTCGTTCACGAATGATTCGTTCAAAACGAACGAATCACTTCATTGAATCAAGTGAAATCGAATTAATTCATAGTCGCATTTCGTTCACTACTTGAAACTCGAAAAGGCAATTCACCAGTTCAGTAATTCACTTGTTCGCAAGTCCGCAGTTCGAACGCTCGAGAGTTGGCCTTAGATCAGTAGTTGGCTTGTCGGCCGTCGCTCGGCGAGGCGTGATGCCGTCTTTGACTTTCACGATGTAGACGAAGACGACACTTTAATTAATGTATTTTCGGCCAGTAAACCTGCAAGATGGCGACGGGCAAATCATGTCAGTGCTCTCAAATCACGTTTAAACGAAGATAAAAAGTTACTAGGATTTCATATTAAAATTAAATTTCAAACATAAACAAAAGCAACTTTTATTAGGTACCTAGATCGTATATCTATCATGTTTCCTCGTGTTGAGTTAAATACATGCAAGAGAGAGACACACACCGGTGCTAACTAACACGAACCATTATACGATCACAGGCCAGGTCAGGCTTTGCTTCTTCGCTGCTATAGTTGTAATAGTACGGGCAAATCAATAAATTTTAATTAATTTTTAGGATAAACGCTTACCCACTACGAAAAACTTCGTTTTTAAAAACGCTAATACCGACCTTCATGTTTATGATTGTTCGCTAAGATAAAGTATGTGGTTTTATATCCTATTAACACATACTAAAATTGAAAATAATCTTAAGTACTTTCAGAGATAGTATAAAATAGAAACACCTAGTAGCAAAAAAATGTGGCCGTTGCGGGCATACGTTCAGATAAACTTCTCTCCTAAAAATATCATGAGAAGTCACCCCGAAATATTACTAGGTTATTAAGGAATACCCTGTATATTTAAAAAAATTGTTTTCATTATTATGGAAATTAACATATGTATTTTATTATAATTTTAAGTCCGGTTCTGACCATAAACAGCTGCTCGCCATTGTATTGCTGCCAATATTATTCTTACTAAAAATTAAATAGCTGAAATATGACTGTTGTCACATGACATGTCGGCCATCTTGCAGGATTACTGGCTGAACCAAGTTTAGGTACGCAAAGTACAGTAGAAGCAAAAGAGACATGGCATGAAAGATTTGAGTTGTTCGGTATTTATTAGATTTTTTTTTTGTAGTGTAACTGTACAAATGGTTGTACAAATCTTAATAAACAATAGAAGAATATTATTTTCGGATAGGAATATATTAATTATTCATTCAAGACATTTCAAGAACCTAAACATTGGGCTTAACATTTGGGTAGCTTGTTATCACTTATCGCAACAATCTTCCTTACAAACGACTGGCTGTTATTTAAACAAACATATCGATTCAGCATTTTCGAGTTTAAAACGTGAACTTATTTAAAAGTAGGTAAGTGAATCATCTGAGAACGAATCTTTTTAACTGAATGAGTCAAAATAATTGATTTACCAAAAAGAATCGAACTTCCCAGTTCTAGTTACGATGCAAAGCCGTTTTTAGTAATTGAAATGACGTAAAAAGACCAAAGCATTTTGGACAATTTTTGTTTTTTGCAGACCCAGTCCTGAATTAACAAATTTAAAAACATCAATATAAAGATACATTATGCGAGATGTTGCACGTAAGGGCATCTCGTGCCAATCGAGCTATCTACCCAACCAGACCAGTAAGGACTTAGAGAAGACCAATCACTGGAATGGAACCCGCATAAGCAGGTATCTAATGTCAGGTGGCGCTGAAAACCAATTATCGGTTTCTGCGAACCGAAAACACGATATAAAAGAAAGAAGTTTGTCCCTTTTCTTTCTGTCAGATCCAATCCTTCGACGCGTTTCGCCATATTATGGCTCCTCAGCAAGGCTATAAAGTCTGACAAAAAGGAAAGGGAACCTACAGTGCATTTCAATACATAATGTAAAGGTACATATGTGAGATGTTGCACGTGGCAATGGAGCTATCCACCCAACCAACTTCTTTCTTTTTTAGCGTCAATATAGTTTTGGTCAAAAAACTATTATCGCCTTCCAAACAATATCTTAAAATTACCTAAAAAATTTTAATTTGTTTTCTAAATACGTAATAAAACTACAACACACCCCGTAGAACCACTAAAAAATATTATCTCTCTGCTACTTTTAAATACAAAAACGTTTAAACAGCGAGGTCTCTTCCTCATTACCGTCGGCGTCGACGCAAACTTTAGGGAGCGTCACGGCGCGGCTTCTTGTAACAAACTCTATTCTAACATTGATATTGACATTAGTTACATCAAGATATGTATCTGCGCTTAGTAATAAATCTTGTCATTTAATATTTTTCACTTCAATTCCATCATAACGTTATTCTATTATTACTATCGCAGCGCGCCATTGCTATTGCCTGTTTTTAAGGTTACGTGGACCAATAGGGATGCCAATTCAAGATCTTCGCTATATGCGTTCTTCAGCCAAACGCTGCGATAACCTTTTCTAATACATGTTACCTGAAACAAATAAGACAGATATTATACAGGGCGTAGGGTTAGTTGTCTGGATTTTTACCTATGGGGTAGGTTTGTGGGGTGAAAAAATAAAATCTGCTCTCATCCTTATCGAAAAATTTAGAGGACGCCACCTGTGGTACCTTGCACACATTTAAAACGAAATAACTTTTTTGAGCCACCCTGTATTTAACTTTTAAATAAAAATTCTCTTTCTCTAACGTCTTTTACCTAAAAAAGGTATACGTGGTAAGAGTTGATTTGAGCAGCCGTTTTTGAGATATCTGGATTTACAAAATTCACTTCGTGTATGGCCAGGTCTAAGTTATTGTAATAATTGAACACAATTTGAAGCGAAGGCGTTAAATTACAACAACTGTTGCTAAAAACTGACTGGTGTCAAATCGAATCCAAAAAATAATTTAAGCACACATTTGAATTGTCAAACAATTTTCAAATTTCTTTTCGTCATGGCCGTACAGTACACCAGTACACCAACGAAGAAATGACCGATATGTTATTAGTTTTCGGATATTGCCAAGGAAATGGTATAGAGGAAGCAAGATAATGCAGAGTATATAGTGAAAGATTACCGAATCGTCGCTTACCAAACCATAAAACCTTCGCGGCAGTTGAAAGACGTCTTCGTGAACGGGTAGGTTTGCGCCTGTTTCTATTAAATATGGTCGTGCACGTACGCTAAGAACTCCAGAGGTTGAGGAAGATATTCTAAATCAGATTGAAGAAAATCCTAAACTCAACAGCAGACGATTGGGCTTAGAGCTAGGGGTATGCAAAGATACTGTTAAAAGGGTGACCAGAGAACAACTACTGCGTCCATTTCATATTCAACGGGTACAAGGTACAAGATCTTTTGCCCCATGATTTCGAATCACGCCTAGCTTTCTGTCGGTTTATCCAAGAACACAGAAATCAAGATAGGAACTTTACACGAAGAATTTTATTCACAGCCTGTTTGACGCAGAGTGGCATAACTAATTTGCACAATGAACATGTCTATGCTAAAGAAAATCCTCATGCGACTTAAGTAACCCATATATTATATTAACTGAACTACGCCAGATGTTTCACCACATCACTTCATCACAGTGCGAGCCAGCGAGCGGTCGAGAGCAGTCGACCTCCGAGCAGCACCGAAGTGAACCGAGCCGAGACGAGTCTTCAGAGTTTCAGCGCGGTGATAGAGTGTTTATTTCTGAAAACGGACTATGTGCTTTTCAGCATAAGTCTGTTTGAAATTGTGAAATTCGTTTTTATCCCTATCTAGGAAAAAACCATCGACTGCGATTTAAATAACAGAAAGCAAGGACTGGCAGGTTATATTTGTGGGCTTCATGCTCAATGCATTTGCCTTTGGGCCCCGTCACAGGGCTCCTGTAATGCAAATCGGCGTGATTTAGCCCAGCAGCATAATTAAAAGTAATTGTTTACTAATAAGGCATGAGTTGGACGTCCTTTCGTTTCAGGAAACAAAAACCGCCCTCATTCACAGGTACACATTCCCTGGATATTACGCATACAAGACGGATGGACCCACCGCCCATGGCGGGGGTACAGCCGTCCCCATCCTTAAAACTATAACCCATGACATTCTGACCCCCCCCCCCGCAAACCCAGAACTTCACAGAGTCTTCCTATACACACGAAACCCCCAAGACAAACACGCATATAATGTACTAAACAGAGAAAAAAAAACTCTATATCTAATTCACCCCCAAAATCACCCCCCCCCCCCCCATTCACTTTGCACAGGGCCTCCAGTACAAACAGAGGAAACCCTCAGATCAGTCTCCCCCGAGAAGTCGCTGACATCATAAAAAGCCCGAGGTCCTGACAATATCTCATATAAAATTCTGAAATTCCTCCCCCACAAAGGCAACAATGGCATCCATCGCCAATGCCATACTCCGCCTCGCCTACTTCCCCAAAAAGTGGAAAGAAGCCACTGTAATCATGATTCTCAAGCCCGGAAAAGACCACACTTTTCCCCAAAATTATCGCCCCTTCTCTCTCCTTAATTCCATGACAAAAATCATGGAAATTATCATTCTAGAGCGACTAAAGAAAAAAACAGCCGAACGGGAAGTCCTTCCAGACGAACAGTTCGGCTTTAGCGAAAACCTAAATGCTGAATTTCAAGCCCTAAAACTCATTGAGTACATAGCCAAGGGCTTCAACTAGAATCAGTATGTCGGCATGATCCTATTTGACATTGAAAAAGCTTTTGACACCTTCTGGCACGATGGGCAGATTCACAAGATGATGGTTATCCCTCCAATCTCGTCCGTCTAATTCAATTATACTTAAGCCGGCGCAAAATTCGCGTCCGCATAGGCCACTCCCTCTCCACCCCTCGAACTTTAGAATCCGGCGTCCCTCAAGGCGCCGTCCTCTCCCCACATCTCTTTAACATATACATCCACGATATTCCCAGAGCCCCTGATAACACCCTATCCTTCTATGCAGATGATACCGCCTTCGTCGTAAGGTCACTGAGTCCACACATAGTCACGCGAATTTCAGACTAGCGAATATAAGCAAACGAATTTTCCAGTTACTGTGTAAACTGGAAACTTCGTCTAAACCCCGATAAAATCCAAACCATCCAGTTTGCTCGTAGAAGGCAATCACCCTTCGACGTGATCAACCTGGATGAACGCGACATAGTGAAATAACTCGGTATCACCCTCGACAAAACCCTCCATTGGCGCGCCCATATTGAAAATACCGCCAACAAAGCCAGGCTCTTCTATAGCCAATTATACCTACTACTCAATTGACGCGCCCTCAGTCATAAAAACAAACTCATCCTCATCAACTCAATCATCCGCCCTACACTCACATACGGTTCAGCAGCTTAGGGATACGCAGCCCCCACCAGCCTCAATAGTCTCCAATCCCTTGAAAACCGTTACATCCGTACAACCATGGACATCCCATGGTTCACCCGTAACGTAGATCTACACCAAAATATCGAACATACCCTCCTTACCCAGTACCTTCATGAAAAATAAACTAAAATCCTTACCGCCATCCTCACCCACCCCAACTCGCTCATCAGACAACCAGCACTCCGCACCGACACAAACGCTCCTGACACTAGCTCCTTTAGATGTAGCCACCCCCCCCCCCCCCCCCGATAATTTTTCCAAAACCTCCTAAAAACCCACATACCCGACTCCATGTGAACAGCGAAGTATTGTTGTTAATGGTGAGACCCTGAGAAATAGACCGCAGGGGGGAGAGGCAGGCAAGCTTAGGGGGAGTGAGCGGAGATTAGAGCTCGTGATAGCTCTGGTCTCCAATAACTCCTTCAAGGTGGGCTAACCCTATTCCATATGTTTGATCACTTCGCCATGTTCAAAGCTTAGTCCATATACTGTATGGTCTAAGCTCTTTGGTCTCTTTGTGTGTGGACTTTATACAGAGTAGAAAACAAAGCCATGTAACAATAATTATACTTACAGGATACGTAGCTTGTCCTATGAAGTTCGGCTCTCCGAACACATCCTCGTTTTGCACGCAAAATCGGATAAGGGCGAAATGGGGATTATAAACGGCGAATTCGCAATATTCGTCGCTCCACTTGGGACTAAAGCCATTATCCATGATGCGTCTTGTCGTGTACTTGACTCCGGAGTCAAAGGAGGATCCTATTATTTCGATTTCTACAAAAGGACTCGCAATGCCCTTTTTGGATCTGGAAATTAATATTGCAATTAGTTGATCATTAAAACCCTCGGGGTTTATTTTCGAATTTTCTGACTTTGGGGGTGGAATAAAATTCAAGTTTACACTAAAGAACACTGTACAATAAGCTGTGAAAAAGTAATAACAAAAAAATACCAACTAACCTGCATAAATGTCTTCCAGCAACTATTTTGATTCCTATAGTGAGAGGCTCAACGCCATTTAAAGTAGTCCTGTCAAATGGATCAAATTCGGTCCTAAAACAAGAACGTACTTTTTTAGCGTTACCACCGGTAAAAGAAGTAAAAGACTCCCTTTAATGTATTAAAAACTGTCACCAAGCTTCAACTTGATGCGAATTCGTGTCTTCTAGATAGATATGCAGGAAAAATCTTTTTTGTTCTTAATATTTGAAAAACGCTGTAACTCAGTAAGAAATAATACCTTTATTACTAAGTTATGCCATATCCTTAACTAAAACCCTGTATAAGGAAAGACCATGTACAATTATATTCATAAAACTACGTACACTTAATTTCTGATGATATAATTCGTACTTTTTTGCTTTTTACGTATTCTTTTAAGAGTATCATAGTACAAAAGCTGGCATGCCTATGAATTACCGGAGCAATGAGAAGCACTCCAACCGCAGCAGAAATTATACTAGGACTTACACCCCTAGACTTGCACATCAAAACAGAGGCCTGCAACAGCGTCTATCGGATGAAAATCACTGATGAACAACCCGCTATGAAACTAGGTCACACAAGCGCAGCGGACATTATCAACGACAATCTCTTGGCAATGCGTACAGACCACACGAAAACGACGTAAATTTTGAAAAACCAACCGGCATCATCGGCGACCCTGATCTTTGGAAAGATGAACCGCCTCCCCAACTGTTCGAGGCCTACTATGGTACACTGATGGTTCAAAATCGGCAGAAGGAGTGAGTGCTGGAATATCTGGGGAAAGACCAAGAAGAAACATCAGTATCCCCTTAGTAATCCACGCCACAGTATATCAGGCCGAAATTCATGCAAGCATGTATCCAAATGAATATTTAACGGAACTACTACAACCAAAACATATATGTATATTCTGTCAGACAGCCAAGCTGCCCTCAAGGCTCTAAACTCCCATCAATTCACATCTAAGATCACGATGGAGTGCCTGCACGACCTAAAACCTATTTATTTATTTATCAAAAAACATACATAACAGGCAAAGCTGCCCAAATAGTACATACATACCTAAATGTAAAGTATAACAACAACAGTTTGCAAAATATATTATAAGTTACCGTGGAAGATGTAAGAATAAGAAAAGCAGCAATGCATTCTCTTGCATGTTGGTAGTTATTCAAACTTACAAATAGTAACGAGACACTGTCCCTAATAGAATAATAGCTCTTTACAACTATATTGCAAGCAATTTAAAACCGCAAAAGGTCATCAGGAACAGTCTCAATCAGCCTGTCAATTCTATTTTTAAAAGTTATACATTTACAATCGAAATTAAAATTGTGCGGAATAAACCTATTGTGCCATGTCATAAACCTATGTTTAGAGTGTGTTTAATTCGGCGCCTTTCCAATGATTCCAGACCTAAAGTATTTAAACGCTCATTGTGTGTAAGTGTCGCTTTATCAATTTTCAATTTATAAAGTAAAAAGTTGGCAAACGATATTTGAACTTGTTCAATTCAGGCAATGTGGGTCCTATACACAGGAGACCATACTATGCTGCAATAGTCGAGATGACTTCTGACCAAGGAAAAGTATAGTGATTTAGGCCCTTCGATATTTCTAAATTCACCACATTGCCTCATGATAAAACCTGCCATTCTAAACGCCCTAGAAATCACCCAGTCAATATGCCGTATAAACCTCAGCTCACTGTCGAACAAAACACCAAGATCATTTACTGTTGTTACGCGTGTTAAGTCTCAGTTCCCAATTAAGTAGTTATGTAAGACTGGGACCCTTTTTCTTGTAGATTAAAAAACTTTGCACTTTTTAATGTTTAGTTGCATTTGATTGTTAGTACACCACAGATTTAGGCGCGTGATATCCGACTGCAAAAGAATACCATCATTGGCATTATTGATTACCCAGTAAATTTTAAGATCATCTGCAAAAAAAAAGAAAGCGACAATGTTGAAGGTTACTGCCCAGGTCGTTTATAAATAATAAAAACAAAACTGGACCCAAATGGGAACCTTGCGGTACTCCAGAGTGGGCAATGTCTTCTTCAACGTTACACTACCCATCTTGACAACTTGCGTACGACCTTCAAGGTAACTCTGCTCCAAGTGAGTAGTGGCAGACTCCATACAACTCTAACTTATAGAGTAACATTCGATGACTAACGCGATCGAATGCCTTCTGAAAATCAAAATATACTGTGTCGACCTGTAGACTTGCATCTAGGGAGGAAGCCAGAAAATTTGAAAACAAACTTAGGTTAGTATGACAAGATCGACCTGGAAAAAAGCCATGTTGATATGGTGATATTTTGTTCTGGAAAGTTTTAAAGAAGACTTCGGTAACAATCTTTCCCAAGATTTTCGCCGCACAGCTCAGTCCAGATATGGGACGATAATTAGTTACATCATTTCGGTTACCACTCTTGAATAAAGCTGTAACATTTGCAAATTTCCACGAGGATCGGAAGACACCAGTAGTGAGTGATAAGTTATAAATGTAACTAAGAGGCACTGCAAGGGTAGGGCTGCAATTTAAAAGGAATATCGGAGGTATCATATCTGGCCCAGCACTCTTATTAATATTCAAACCAATCAGCTTGTTGAAAACAATGCCACTATCAACACAGATCTTGTGAAGATTAATTTCGCTAATAACAGGAAGCTGTATGTCTTGTTGAGTGTCGCCACATTGAACATAAACTGACTGAAAATATTCAGAGAACAAATGAACCAATTCAGTAAGATTGTTAGAAAGAGTACCATTATAATTCATTTCCCTTGGATATCCCACAACCTCGCGCTTTGATCTAATGTAGGACCACAGGGATTTAACGTTTCTTAAAATATTAAGCTGGGTACTGTTCATAAACCTATTATAGTCGGAGTTAATCGATGTTTTAGAGTTTCTTCTTAATTGTTTATACGTAGTCTCGTCTGTCGGGAGTTTAGTTCTATTGTATTTATTAAATGCAGTATTATTTTTGGAGATCAGATTAATAGTTTTTTTTGAGAAATAAGATGGGTATTTTAAAGTGCTTACAGGTTTCCTTGGAACATAGGTATCAATGGCGGTATAAATTATAGAGTAAAATATTTCGATAGCTAAATCGACGTTTAGACCACACAATCTCAAAACACCCCAGTCAATGCTTTCAAAATGGTCGTTAAGTGAGTCATAGTCAGCTTTAAAAAAAATTAAATGTTCGATCCAGATATCGGCATCGGCATCGGCATCCACTGAGGTGTTCTGCTCAATCCTTACATCTAATGGAGGGTGATGGGCGTCGACTGGCGCCAAAGGTACATCACACTCTTTAACAGAAATTTGCGATACATTAGAAAAAACTAAATCCAGCGTGGTGTTGTTAAAATTTGAGATCTTACTAAGCTGGACTAGATCATACAAACAACAAGAGTCATATAAAGTTTTTTCACAGTCATTGTTAGATATTAAAACACTATCAGAGTTATCATTTAGTTCACTGAGATAATGCGAATTAACATTCACATAGTGATTGTCTTTAGCGTCTATGGTTACAATGGAATTTACAAATTTTGGCAGGTTATAATCCCCAATAAGTACCATGATAGATTTGGGATAATTGTTGCTTATTGACGCGATGCTGATTGCGTGATCCTCGTAAACATGGACTGGAGATAGTGGTGGTATATATACTGCGCAGAGGATGTAATGTTTATCATTAAACGTTACACCAACCAAGAGCTCTTCAACAGAATTAACAGGTACGTCGTAAACAAGAAATAACAAATTCGGTCACACGGGGATAGCAAGCAACGAAAAAGCAGACAGACTAGCCAGGACTGGAGCTGCTCAGAACCTCAGAGGTCCTGAACCCGCCCTAGGCGTGTCCAAACAGGTGGTGACATCAGCAATAAACAGATGGTCCCTACAACAACATCTGAACCGATGGACCACTTTATCTGGCCAAAGACACGCAAGGGCTGCAATAGGAAACCCCTCAAAAAAATTAACAACTGACATGCTGTGTCTAACACGCACTCAGATAAAATAAGTGACAGACCTACTAACAGGCCACTGTCCCTTGAGAAAACACCTGCAGAGGATTGGTAGTCACCTCGGACCCACAGAATGCAGACTTTATTAAAGTATTACATTATAGACGATAGAAACATATAAAGATTAATAACATTTAAAACAGAACCCTCTTTACCCCTACCCGCAGGGTTTGCAAATCTTGCCAAACCGCTAAGGGAGCATATACATCCAACACACACACCCTTTCAAACTTACATCAGCAGAAAACACCCGCGAGAGTCTAGGCAATTATTTGCTCGAAAACACCCCTAAGAAGAGTCCTGTTACCGTACTTCCCAGATGAGTGATGTACAATATTTTTTTTCCAATCGACACAAGACCAGTGTCGTACGAGACAATTTTGATAATGGCTTACTATATTGGTATAGTTTTAGATGGTTGGAAAACTCTAGTCAGCAAAATATTTAATAGTTATAAAAGAAAGAAGTTTGTCCTTTTTCATTTCGGCAGACCCAATCCTTGGACGCGTTTCGCCGTATTACGGCTCTTCGGCAAGGCTATAGAGTTTGACAAAAAAGAAAGGGACCTTACAGTGAACTTCATCACATAATGTATAGATACATATGCGAGATGTTGCACGTGGCGATTTAATAGTTATGTTCCAACGATCAGTCCCTGATAGTTTCAAACTTGTCAAATACAATCAACTAGTTATAGGACTTAACTAGACATCCTGGGGTCTACACGCAACATTCATCTGGTAGACTCTATTTTTGATTAAAAACTAGTCCTGGACTGCTGGTTGGAACAAGCCTAATAAACCCAAATATTTAGACTCTATAAATAAAAAAAAATGTAATAAAAAATTGAATGGTAGATTCAATTAAAGTACTTGTTTTAAAAGCAACTATGGTTCAGCCTTTAATACTTATTTTGTTATTACTGTGTATCCGTAGGCTGAGTAGCTGGCTCTGGTGTAGATCTGTCGATTTAATAAAACACTGTATTTAATTCCAACAGCATTTTATTCGTAAGGTAGCACTAACATTTTATTTACAATATTCACTTTATAACTTCCCACTATCTGAGAATACACTACATCAAATTACTAGTTACACTTCAAATTGCATTCACACATACGTTTCCATAATACTCAATACTTTCACATTGTATTAACTTGTTGAACTTTGTTTTTGTTAACTTTAACTACATAGTACAAGAAATGTGGACAATTTCCACCTGGTGACGTGCTTTACTTTTTAAAAGCAGTCGTGCGACATGCACCGCCGAACTTTCGGGGAACAGTCCCCTTGATAAACTTATATTTTATGCGTTTAGCCCAACTCTGCTTGGCGACCGTCTGGAGGCTGCGTTGCCTCATCCCTTCTCGCGTCTGTCTCCCTTCCTCACGCAGCTTGGTAGGTGATTATTTTTGGTGAAGCGCCTGATTACATATGACAACAATGCCACGCTGTTACTATGTGGGTTTTATAATGAATCTTGGATATTTACGTATACGTGAGGAAAAGAGATGAACTAATAAAAACGCAGACAGCACAGCGTTTGTTATTGCATCGTGCGATAGCTACATAAGCGTTATATATACACTATATACATCAATTAGACTTCCAAGAATGCCATCAGTGGCGTACTTTGCTTTAACACTCAGCGTGTTCTAAACAGTACTTTACCGGTCCCTCTTTTTTGCTTACCGGTCTAGACCAGTAAAGAGGAGGAAACCACCATGCAAATCATTTACAACTGCGATGCGGTGGTTCGCAGATGACTGAACATATTTGGAGCAATTCAACATGAAAATCTTGGAAGAAAGCTACTTGATCTGACTAAAGGAACCGGATCTTTCTAACAAGACAGGCGAGCACAATAAGCCGTAAGGCTGCAGTACAAGGAAGATCAGGTTAACCTGACCCCCGCATTTAACCAACCAACCAACCAATAGTTTTATCCGTCACTTTACCATATTATGCAACACCTGAAATTAACACGTATTTGAAGAATCTGTAACTGTAAATTTGGTATATTTGAAACTAATGCGATTTTACATAAAATGCATAAAGAAAAACAGTTTTTAGAGTTGTACAAAGTTAGTAAACGACGGCTGTAGAAAAAGTGTACCGCCCGCAACGGATTTTAGTGACGTCGCGGACTTGCCTACGGCTCACCCTGGAATGGTCCTTCTCATCCAAAAAAATAGCACTTTCAAAACTTGCTACGTAAATACCTATTAATGATGTTAAAGTTAATAAACTCTTCTTAAAATACGAAAAAAACTTGCCAGCAGCCCTTACCTAAACATAAACTCGGGTTTTAGCAAGTATCCGCTGGCTCCATTATCCCTAAACTTAGCTTGGTTTAGCTGCATCGGCTTATCTCCAGTCTGATAATTCAAAGCGACCATTTGCGACCCACAGTTCCATATATTTACGGGATTGTAATTAGACGAATCGATCCTGAGGCCATTCGGGTATACTCTGGAAAACTGAATCTGAAAACAATTCGTTTAAACAGTCATCTTCAAAAATACGTAGGCTGTGTGTGTGTGTGTGTGTGTACGTATATTCTCGACCAAGTATATTCCTAGTAGGAGGAGCCCTGATGTGGTGTAGAGAAGAGTGGTAGCTGATAGGATCACATGCAAAGATTGGTTTAAATTTATGTACGTGACGGCGAAGTACTGTGAAAAAGATAAGATCGCGACGTCTGTAAAGTTTCCCACTGATAAAAATTCTATATTTCCAACTCATTCAGATACTTGTTTGGCAATTGCTTGAACACTAGCAAAATTTAAAAATTCATTTTTTTTTATAAGGCACAGCACTGCAGGATTAATCTTCTTTATGGCGTTCTGCGAGTGGTGCGTGTGCGCAGAAAATGATTCACGTTGGTCTTGAATTTTTGGAGATTATACTCGTTGGGGAGCACGGCCTCGAGGAGGTTGTTCCAGAGTGATGACGTTCTCTGGATGAAAGAATTTTTAAACAGTGTCGTTCGAGGGCCACTAAGCTGAACCACGTACGGGTGAGCTGCAGTGGCTCGTCGTGTATTTCTACCATTCACCGCTCAGGGTGAAATCAAGCGGGCAACCTCAGTTGAGCACTTGCCATGAAAGTATTTGTAAAATAGACTCATGTCGCCAACCTGCCTTTAATGTTCAAGGCATTCCAGGTTGTTTGTCAGATCATGGTGAGACCGATCAAGCGAATGGCTGTCCTTTGAATGGAATCTAGCAATCTCAGGGTATGTTTAGGAGCAGAGCCCCAAATATGCGAACAGTACTCCAGCGATGGTCGAATTTGAGCTTTATAGAGCATTAAAAGTTGTTGGGATGTATAGAGGTTCTTAGTCCGGAAAAATATTCCAAACTTCTGCGAGGCTCTGCTTTAGCAATGGCCGCAACGTGACTATGCCAAGACCTATGACTATCCAAATTGACGCCCAATAAATGAATTGATGAAGCTAAGGGGCTCGAGTGTCCCGCCATAACTATATCCTATATTCTTCAACATTAACTTTTTATAGAAAAAACTGCCGCCTGGGTTTTTTAGCGTTAAATTTTACTTGGTTACTGTCACCCTAAGACGAAATTTCTTCCAGGTCTTGTTGAGATGTGAGACCTCTTGCTGCCTATAGAGATGTGTATTGGCAGTGGATGTTCGAGCATCCAAAGTAAAAGATGAAATAAGTGTGCTGTCATAAGCAAAGCTATATATAGGATTTTTAGTTTTTTCCAAGAGATCGTTAATGTATGATAAAGAGAGGGCGGGCGACAATATAGAACCTTGAGGGACTCTGGCGTTGATGTTAAATGTGTCTGAAAGAAATCCGTCCATCGCCACTCGCAGAGAACGGTCTTTAAGAAAGCTTGACAGCCATGAACAAAATTGAAACAGGTATTGCGTATTTTCCCACTTTAGTTAGGAACCCCTCATGCCATACTCTGTTAAAGGCCTTGAAAATGTCCAGTGCTACCGCCCGGGACTCCCCATTATGTTCTATTGCGTTGTTATAAACGTGAGTAACATAAGCGAGAAGGTCTCCTGTTGATCTAGACTTACGGAATCCATACTGGCGGTCACTAATAATGTTGAAGCCTTCCAGGTCAGATTTTTAAAATAAAATAAAGAAATGTGTGTTTATTTATGTAAATTTATCTTGTTTCTATGAAAAAAGAACCAAACCCTCACTCGGATATTTTGGTTACACTCTGGCAACACTGCTGATAACTAACGTCACTCGATGGGTGCGACGTTAGTGTTAGGAAACTGTTTTACACCAACTGTAGGCGATCAGCTACTATTTGGAGGTTCAGAAAACTATTTCAGGTAAGTAATCGGGAATCTGGAAAACCGTTAGGCCAAGTGGGTTAAACTTCGATGGTGGGTAAAACAAAAATCCCCAATGCTACTTCAAAGTATTGCCGTACAGTTTAGGTCTTATAGAAAATCAGTATTTTACTTTTTTATGAGGCGTGTGATGTAGAATGGTGTAATTTACATACCTGATGATACTTTAAGAAAAACACCTTCTCCATTTGGCAAATTAATTTCTCAGCCTTGGTCTCGGGAAAAGAAGACATTTCGTAAAAAACGAATCCCTGCCGCGCCCTTTCCATATTAAAAGATATCGAGCGACAGTAGATTATTATATTCGACAGTTCTTTGGCAATACGATAAGCCCGTTCCATTTCTTGATGTTGGATTTCTTGCTGAGTCGCTCGCTGAGTTACTTCTCTGAGTGATGCTAACCATTCTAGAGCCTAAAATAATAATATAATATGCAAACATTGGCAACAAAGCTGGGGTAAAAGGTAACCTAGTATACAGCGTGTCCAGAAAAGTTCTAGAGATATATGGGAATTTTCTTCATTGTTCATTTTACGAAAAAAAATTATTCTTTATAAAAAGTTCTGCTTGATGTGCAAATAATATTGAAATATCAAAACCTAAGATATCATGTACAGGGTTTTTCCGTATATTTTGGAGCACCCCTGGAGCTTTTATTTTAAGGCCTAGAAAAAACATTAAATTACCAAAGTTGCATTATTTCTCATGACCTGTTAGAATTTGTCATCGAACAAAACAAATAAACATCGTAAATTTGTTTAATAATGCCAATGTGGATTTCTTTAAATGGGACACCCTGTATATTACATAATTTTTTAATTCCCCACTTATTTCTGATTCCAAATATGTATAAATGTTATATGTTTACTTTAGTCGTTTAGACAATATTTTATGTCAAAATATTGCGTATTACAAAATCAAGATTAGTATGAGGAAAACATGCTAGAAACTAAAAGCTTTATTAAGTTACAATTCATATAAATAATGATAATAATTTATAAAACAATATTATGGTTCTATATATCCACCACCACTGTCATAGCATTTTTGAATATTATCTCTCCATTTTCTTAAAGCGTTTGTAACAAAAACCAAATTTTCCCTTTTAAGTAGTAAAACTTCTTGTTCAATTTTATGACGAAGAATATTTATAGTTTCTGGTCTATCATAATAGATTTTATTTTTTAAATAGCCCCATAAAAATAGATCTAGAGGTGTTAGGTCTGGGCTATTTGCGGGCCACCTAATCGGGCCATTTCTACCAATCCACAGATAATAATGATTGTTTAAATATGTAACCACAGATCGAATGTTGTGTGGGGGTGCCCCGTCTTGTTGCCAAATTAGTTCTTGCCGATTTGGAATGTTTCGCAATTCATGCTCAATTTCATTTTCTAGAAAGTTCTTATATCGATCCCCATTAAGTGTTCCTTCAAATATAATAGGCCCCAAGATTCTGCCTCCCAATATTCCGCACCAAACATTTAATGACTGTCTGCCTTGAACCTTAACAACTTGATATTGGTGAGTATTTTCTGTTGACCAATACCGTTTGTTTTTCCTATTGAACATGCCAGATGTTGTGAATGAAGCCTCATCTGTGAATACGATTTTATTTGTCAAACCTGCATCCTCTCTCATAAGACGTAAAATTTCGGCGCAAAATTGATATCTTTGACGAATGTGGTCTTCCGTGAGACCTTGGACTGGCATAATTCTATATGGAAAGTAGTTATGCCTTATTAACACACTGTGAATTTTTTTCCAGGATTTTTGAAAATACGTTGCTGCTTTTGGTATAGAACTGATTGGATTTTCTAAAAATAAAATGGGGACTTTTAAAACTTTTGCAAACAATTAAAATCTCTTGAGATCACTTACCAACAAAAAATAACAATATATATAAATCATCTTCGCTTTCTAGTACAGTTCGTTTTTTTCGTTCAAGAGACTTGCGTTCCCGAAATTGTTTAACTATATTTCTTATTGTATTAATAGATGGCGTTTGTCTATTTGGAAATGAACGTCTATACTCTTGCCTAGTCATTTTAACGTTGTTGCGATTCGCATAATATAGTCGTATAACATCGAATTTTTCGTCTTTAGAGTAACCCATTATGACAAGACTATTCAACGTATGATAAATTATTTGTGACATAAGTAAGTTGCCATAAGCGATTAATAATAACCAAATTGTTTCTCAGGGCAATCTTGATTTTCTCATATGCGATATTTTGAAATGAAATATTGCCTAAACGACTAAAGTAAACATATAACATTTATACATATTTGGAATCAGAAATAAGTGGGGAATTAAAAAATTATGTAATATACAGGGTGTCCCATTTAAAGAAATCCACATTGGCATTATTAAACAAATTTACGATGTTTATTTGTTTTGTTCGATGACAAATTCTAACAGGTCATGAAAAATAATGCAACTTTGGTAATTTAATGTTTTTTCTAGGCCTTAAAATAAGAGCTCCAGGGGTGCTCCAAAATATACGGAAAAACCCTGTACAGGGCGACAATAAAATATATAAAAAAGTCAGTCTTGATGTATGGTGCTGTCCCTCAGTGGCCTCCACCTTGCCAGCTATAGTCAACTTATATTTACTTATAATACTTCAATTAGGTAAATTGCGTGTTCTTACACATTAACTGTAAATTTTTTGTTAGTCTATGTCTTATAAATTCAGTCAATTTATTGTTCTCTTAGCGATTACTACTTACGTCATAGAATATTAGGTTATAGATATTATATTATAGAATATTAGGTTAAGTGAGGAAGCTTTGCTTCAACTTCGCCTTTTGTAATTTTCTTTTTCTTAAATTACAATAAAGACATTATTATTATTATTATTATTATTATTATATAAACACAGAATTACGTTAAGAGGGAAGTACCCTCCATTTTTATTTTAGAGCAAATTGTTGTAAGAAAACTTTACTAAGGACTACAAAACGTGGTCAGATACAATTTTTCGTTGAAATATTTTTATTTACAGGGTACCATCAAAAACACGTTGAGCATTCATAACCTCTTGTTGGAAACCAATTAGGTAAAAAAATAATGCGAGATTATTTCATGTTCTAAAATCCACCTATATACCTATCAGGAATATTAAAAACATTTAATTTCCTTAGAGCAAAAATAAATTGTGAATGTGAATAATAAACAATATTTTAGCAATTACATGATAAAAGTGATCTAAAAACAGATAGTTTAAAGTGAAAAATTATGTCTCCACATGCTCCCCTTCTTTTTCCATGCAAACTATAGTACGCCTTGTAATTTCTCTTACTGTCGCCCGTATCATATTGGGAGTAATTTCTTGGACACAGTTTGTTATTACTGCTTCAAGATGGTCAATATCCTGAAAAGGTCTATGTCTATACACCATTTCTTTTAATCGGCCCCATAAAAGGAAGTCCAGGGGTGTGAAGTCAGGCGACCTGGCTGGCCAAGGAATATTTGAACGTCTGCCTATCCAACGGTGCGGAAATACTTCATTCAAATACCCAGTTACTGTGCTAGTACTATGGCATGGGGCTCCATCATGTTGATACCAAATTGTACGTCTTATATTTAGTGGCAGTTCGTCAAGAAATTGAGACAACTGGTTCTTTAAGAAGTCCAGATAAATGGCAGCATTTATATTTTGTCGGAAAAAGTATGGTCCAACGATCCGATCATTAAAAATCCCACCAAACATTGGCTTTAAATGAATATTGACTGCGGCATTCGATTATAAAATTTGGATTGTTGTCACTCCACCACCGACAATTTTGGGAGCATACCACGCCGTTGGAAGTAAACATGGCTTCATCTGTAAATAATATTTTTCTTGCAACAAAAGGATCAACTTCACACTCGCCTTGGAACCACGCGCAAAATAGGAAACGGGATTCAAAATCTCTAGGAAGAAGCGTGTTAATGTATTTCGGTTTATATGGAGGAAATTGATTTATTTTTAAAATATTATTAGCAGTAGACTTTTTGACGTCAACTGGAATAGTCTTTGACAATTTTCTTAAGATATTTTCAGGTCTTCGATAACGCTTGCATTACATTGAGTTGCTTTTCTTCTGTTGTGGACCATTTGTTGTGTTGTTAAATACATTTTCGACGAAACCAGTAGCTTTAAATTTATTGATTACGTTTGCTCTAGTGGCGCTACATACCATTTTGTCAGGGTGTTTAGTATTAAATATGAGTGCGGCTTCCCTAATAGGTTTATAGTGATCTCCGACGATAAGTACAATTTTTATTTTCTCCTGCAGCGTTAACTTTACAACCATGACGAAACTAACGAAAAACTCTCGTTAATAAGTCGAAAAATAATAAAAGATTTTTGACTAACATGTCAATATTCGTTATTATAGTATTACACATAGTTGTTGTAAAATTGTTGCAGGTAACTGTTAAAGAAATAAAATAAAAAAATATTTTCCAAAGGATTTTTGATTGACAGGGTACCTGTGAATTAAAATATTTTAACGAAAAATTGTATCTGACCACGTTTTGTAGTCCTTAGTAAAGTTTTCTTATAACAATTTGCTCTAAAATAAAAATTAAGGGTACTTCCCTCTTAACGTAATTCTGTGTTTCTATATTTTTTTGCCGCCCTGTACATGATATCTTAAGTTTTGATATCTCAATATTATTTGCGCATCAAGCAGAACTTTTTATAAACTGTCCAACAAAGTAGCCCGACAAATCGAAGCCACTAAGGTCGTCACGGTTGGCAAGCCTAACCGTAACGGTCACAAACCCATAAAAGTGACTCTCTCAAAATCCAGCGACGTGTCACTTGTGCTGAAGAACAGGAGAATATTTACCGACAGCCACCAAATCTACATTGAAGCAGACCTATCTCCGGCACAACTAAAACAGCTTCAAGACCTCAAGGAAGAACTGCAGCTTCGTCGTTCAAACGGAGAAGAAAACCTGATTTTGAGGTATATTGGCGGCGTGCCCACAATAACTACAAAAAACTTGGTCCCCCCAACACCTCAACCAACGAGTTAACCTGCACGTATCAGAATGTTCGAGGTCTCCGGACCAAAACACACAACTTCTACAGTAACGCTGCTTCCTCAGATTACGATATCATCGCTGTTACCGAATCCTGGCTCCAACCGGATATTCTAGATTCGGAACTTTTTCCTGACTGTTACTTAGTCTATCGCTCTGATAGAAGAACAGACTTAATGGCAGCTTCCAGGGGAGGCGGTGTCATGCTCAATATTCACAACAGACTCAACTCCGAACTGCTGGATGTCCCCGATATTAGTGTCAGCGCGCCAAATATAGACTTTTTAGGTTGTAAGATTACTTATCATTATTTTGTGTTTTATGTATTTATTGTATACATTCCTCCCAGCACCGCTAGCCTCGAGGTGGAAAATTTTTTCGAAATCCTTTCATCACTGGATACAATGCTCCAAAAAAATATAATCCTCGTTGGAGATTTCAATGTTCCTTCATTCTCAGGGCCGACCCCTCTTGGCCTCAGAAACAAATGCTTACTTAATCTTAGCGAGTTTCTTTGCCTTACACAGTACAACACCATCCCGAATTCCAATAACCGGCTTCTCGATCTCGTCTTTGCCAACTTTAAAATCAATCTGGCGCACAATGATTCGCCTTTGGTCGCCGAGGATCCACATCACCCTGCTCTAACTTTTGATTTTCAAGCAGCACTTCCTCCCGTTGTCAACTTTCCCGTAAACAAATCTGAACCACCCCACTTCAACTTTCGCAAATCTGACTATCCTAAATTGTATGAGCTGATGTCGCACACCGACTGGTCCCCCGTTATTGCTTCTTCTGATGTAGCTAATGCTTGTCAATCTTTTTACGAGATTTTGAATAACAACTTTGCCGCCTGTACACCTCTAAAATCCCCTAGGCGAAGACGATTTCCCCCCTGGTTTACTAAAGATTTAATTAACAATATTTTTAAAAAAGAAAGAGTACGTCGTCGCCTGCAAGTTCACAAATCCAATGCTGACCTCGTGAAGTTCAAAGCCTTGCGCAGCCTGATTAAGTTACAGTCTCAGCAGGCCTACAGGGGTTATATTAGGAACGCTGAGTCAAACATAAAAAACAACCCTTCCAATTTTTGGTCCTTTGTCCAAAGTAAAAAGGCTCAATCTCGAATCCCAGCCACCATGAACTATGCAAATCAACAAGTCCACGGGCCCCATAACATCGTCTCTGCTTTCGCGAATTATTTTAAAAATGTCTATAAAACCTCTGGGCAACCTTGGCAATCTGAGCCTTTTAATCCAGCAGACCAATATGAGATAATCGGTATACCCAGTGTTACATCCGAGGACGTTATTTCGGCCTGCAAAACGCTAAAAAATAAAGCTACGTCTGGCCCCGATGGTATTCCCAGCTTTCTGGTGAAAGACTTTGTCATGAGCGCTCCTCTTTGTCATATCTTTAACCTGTCATTGAACAATGGCGTATTTCCAGAAATATGGAAGGTTGCCAAAGTTTGTCCCATCTTTAAAAAGGACGATCCATCTCATATTGAAAACTATCGAGGTATCTCAATCCTATGTAACTTCTCCAAGGTATTTGAGATCATCTTGCAAAAGTCCCTGTTTTTCAAAATTCGAAACCGACTCTCTATATATCAACACGGTTTTTTTTCCGAAAGATCGTGTATGACTAATCTTTGTTCGTTTTCCGTTTACGTCTGTGACGCCATTAACAAGAGGAGCCAAGTCGATGTCATTTACACGGACTTTAGTAAAGCCTTTGACCAAATTGACCACCACATTCTACTCCATAAGGCGTCTGACCAGTTCGGTTTTTCTAACAGGCTTGTCTCACTATTACAATCCTACCTTTTGGATCGTACTCAGTTTGTTGAGTTTGAGGGGTTTAGGTCGGACTTGTTTGTACCTACGTCGGGTGTCCCCCAGGGTTCTAACCTGGGGCCACTTCTTTTCAACATATTTATAAACGATCTTGTCTCGACGCTTGACTGCAACAGACTCGCCTATGCTGATGACCTCAAAATATTTAACCGCATCGACGCTGTCGCGGATTGTGTATCCCTCCGCGACAGCCTCGATGTTCTTAACCAGTGGTGCCTGGATAACAAACTGAATCTCAACATCTCTAAATGTAACGTCGTTTCTTACACTCGGACAAAAACTCCATTTCAATTCAATTATTCTATAAACGGATCCACACTGAACAGACTCACCACCATAAGGGATCTCGGAGTCGTTTTCGATGAGAGGTTCTCCTTTATTCCACATATTGATCAAATGGTTTCTAGCGCCTCTAGAACCTTGGGCTTTGTCTTGCGAAACTGCAAGCATTTTTCTGATGTATCTACATTTAAACTCTTGTATTACTCCTATGTGAGGTCAAAGTTGGATTATTGCTCAATCATATGGTCCCCCATTTACAATTGCCATAATCAATCTGTGGAGTCCGTCCAAAGGCGATTCCTAAAGTATCTTATGTTTAGAGAGGATGGTATCTACCCGCAACGGGGTTTCGAGCATGGCCACATCCTCGCTAGGTTTGGTGAGTTGCCCTTAACAGTACGTCGCGACTCACAGTCACTATCGATACTCCATAAACTTCTTAACTCTAAAATCGATTGCCCATTTCTACTGGAGCAACTATCGCTTCATGTTCCCCGCACAGGTGCCCGACATCGGCCTACATTTTTCCTTGCATTCGCGAGATCCAATATTTTGCCTCAAGGTCCCATTTACAAAATGTGCCACAACTTCAATCGTATCTCAGCCCTCTCCGACATATTTCATGACAGCCTCCCAACCATATTAAAACACTTGCGCAATATGTCCGGCTATCCTCATTAGTAGTCATTGGTTCCTGTTAACTTAGCTTTAGTTTCTTACTTTTTGTTATTAGATTTTAAGTATAGCAAGGTCATTACTTTTGTAAGATTTTTGTTTATAATTCGATTAATTTGTTTGAGTTTCCTGTAAGTGGGCTCCGGCCTGTCGGAAATAAATGGCTATTTATTTATTTATTTATTTATTTATTTATTTATAAAGAATAACTTTTTTTCGTAAAATCAACAATAAAGAAAATTCCCATATGTCTTGAACTTTTCTGGACACGCTGTACATTACATCGAACAACTAGATTAGGGTGTTATTTAATAAGTGTCCATATTTTACAGGACGATTATTTAGTTATTTATAAGTTGAAAAGTCCATATAAGCATGGGTCCGCAAGCCCTTAATTTTTGAGATACAGGGTGTTAAAAATTTATTTTTATTTTTGTTCTCCGTAAATAATTTTTAAAATAATGTCTATACTTGGACGAAAATTGGTATCTAGGGTTTTTTTGAAATGTGAAATTCGAATTTGATGTTAGTGTGGCTCCCACTTGCAGAGGGCGCCACCTACGTGTCTCTTTACTCTTTTGAAGAGTCATAACTTTCTTATACGTCTTGTATTACATTTTTAAGCAAAAAAATGGATTCCTTCATCATTTTTACATGAAAAAGGCATACTTGGTAGAAGGCGCTACGAGCAATCGTTCTCGAGAAAAAGAATAATAAAGAAATAAATGGCATTTATTTGCATATCGCTGTGCCCATATTAGAGTTTGATAAAATAGCATTTATCTCCTAAACAAAGCCGAAATCAAAGAATTATGAAAACGTACTTTGCATAAGCCAATAAAGTGCCTACATAACAGTGTTATTAAAAGAGAAAACCGCAGTGGCGTTCATATTTTTTGTGCCTGTTAAAAATTGTAACACCCTGTATCTCAAAAATGAAGGGCTTGCGGACCCATGCTTATCTGAACTTTTCACCTTATAAATAACTGAGGAATCGTCCTGTAAAATATCGGACACTTATTAAATAACACCCTGTATAATATAATTGCGTTGTCAAATAAATTTTATTTCTAAACAGGACAAAAAAACGCTAAAATATTTGGAGCGCCCTATTGACTAGTTCGCCATAAAGTCTAATGTTCGAATCACTCTGTATAGCGCCTTGCCCATTTAAAAAAACAATGTGTGTATACAGTATATAGTTTTGCGTCTTCCCCCTTGTTATTGTCATTTCAATCCCATAGACTCATAGAGCAATAAATGTGGCACTAATTGGAATCCAAAGTACTTGGGTATTGGGTAAAAATTTATGAATTAATTTCTTATAAATAAAATACATAATAATACAACGTGTCCAAGATAAGGAGGGCCAGTACAGGGATCTGGGAAACCGTAAGAGATACGAAGTCGGTTAAATGGAGATAAAGTTGCGCATTTACGTGCCTAATAATATGCACTATTATTCGACAGTTAATCCGTTTTGGGTCCGGGAAATTCAAAATCAAAACCATTGGTCGCTTAATGTATGGTGTGGAATCAAAAATCTTCGAGTATTGGTTCATATTTTTTTCGCGAACCACTTAACGGGCATAGATATTTAAACTTTTTGCAAATTGAATTACTACAGCTCCTTAAAGACGTTGATGACATTGAAAGGGAACAAATGTGGATTTAACAAGACGAGGCTACCATCGGGAAGTTCGGGAATTTTCAAACAATCATTACCCACAAAAATGGATCGGTAGGGATGGATTCACTGGGTGGCCCCCTTGATCATGTGACTTAACACCTTTAGATTTTTTTTGTGGGGCTACATTAAAAATCGCGTTTATGAAAATCCCCCTACAATACTAGAAGAAATGGAAAATAGGATACGGGATGCCTGCAGGACAATACCACCCTACGCGGGGGCGGAACTATGATCCTGGTTAAGAAACACATTTCAGCTCAAGTTATGCCAGGTCCTGTCAATTGTGCCCATATTGAAGGGACTTTCATCTCGATACGATTTAAAAATAATCAACGCGTGCACTTGGGATCGGTTTACTGTAGTCCGTCGGTAGATTTCACAGGCAACTGCTTACAAAAAATTTTTGGTAATAACAACCGAACCATTATAGGGGGTGACCTAAAGGCGAAAAACAGGATTTGGGGATGTAGAGCTACAAACCAAAGAGGTCGCACTCTATATGAATTCTCTGAAGCTTTAAACTACCACATTCTACCGCCGGAGGAGCCCACGCATTGCTTTATGCGGGGCCTTCCGGATATCTTGGACGTCTTTGTGGTAAAGAATGCTGTTCAATTTTCACAACCATCGGTCATTTGTGATCTGAGCTCCGATCACATACCGGTCATTTTGGAAGTGGGTAATCCACTTGAAAAAGGTAGAGGTTTTGTTACCCACACCTCAACAAATTGGCACAGGTACAGCAGAATAATGAAAAATGTAGAGGCGTTACAACCTCTACAGAGCTCATTAGACATTGACAATGCGGTTACACAGATCACAGATGACATCAACGCAGCGTTAGCTCAAGCTTCTGTTACAAAGACGTCCAGGTATTCAAAATACGGGACTTTGACACATGAAATTAAAAATCAAATCAGAATTAAAAACCGGTTAAAGAATAGGGCGTATCGCACTGGAGATCCTCGCATCAAGGCGGAGGCCAATCGGGCGGCTGGGGTAGTCAGGGAATTGTTGGTCGAACGGCAGTCGAACCTTTGGGACAACAAGGTCCAAAGTCTATCTATAGAGGATAATTCCATCTATAGAATGACGAGGACTTTGACCAGAGGAGCACGAGCACCCATGTCTCACCTGATAAATCAGGAAACAGATGCTGTTTTAATCGATGCCAAAGATAAAGCTGAATTGCTCGCGGACAAACTATGCGATCAATTCAGCGAAAACCCGACCAATGACGCGGTTAGAGATGAGAGGGTCTCAAGGACGATACAAATTTATAAATCAATGAATTTCCCGTTTCAGGCCTTTCCACAAGTCACCTTAGACGAGGTAAAGTCCCTATTAAGCGTATTGAATATTAGAAAAGCCCCGGGTTGACGGTTTAAAGAATGTGGCGTTGCGAAATCTACCTGACAAAGCTTTGAGAAATATAGTAAGCATATCCCAGGCAGTAATCAAAGAGGGCCACTTTCCGTCCTCCTGGAAGCATGCAAAAGTCATCCTAATATATAAAAAAGGTGAGGATCCTACGGCGCCGGCTAGCTACAGGCCGATCAGCCTGCTGTCGAGTCTTGGGAAAATCACAGAAAAACTAATTTTGAATAGACTTAATGACTTTGTGTTTGTGCGTAACGTTCTGCCTGTCGAACAGTTTGGGTTTCGGCCTGAACATTGCACAGTCAGGCAGACGACGCGACTAGCTTCAAAAATAATAAAAGGCTTTAACAGGAGAGAGCACACGGGAGCGGTTTTCTTTGACGTAAGCAAAGCATTCGACAAGGTCTGGCATGATGGCCTCTTGTAGAAATTGATAAGACTCGGAGCTCCGAACTACTTAATCAAGGTGGTAGCTTCTTTTTTGGAGAATAGAAGTTTTGCTGTCTCGTCAGAGAACGCACTTTCCTTGAATAAACACATCAGGGCGGGAGTACCGCAAGGTTCACCTCTCTCCCCGATGCTGTATAACATTTATACTCATGACATTCCGCGCGATAGATTTACGCATCTCTATCTTTTCGCTGACGATACCGCAATCACTTCAACCACCAAACAGCCGCGACTTGTCGTCAGCCGGATGCAGCGCCACATAATCAAGCTAGAGAAATGGCTGTCGGATTGGAAGATTCGCTTGAATCCCTCTAAGACGAAGGCTATTTATTTTTCGAAAAGCAATGTTAGTAGGCCTGAGACAAGGCTTCGTATCAACGGAGTCCAGGTGAACTGGTGCCAGGAGGTAAAATACCTGGGACTTATATTTGATCAACGACTGAACTGGAGGCGCAATTCAATTAGTAGAGTGAAGCTAGCATTGCATCAATTACGCTCTATCTATCCCCTGCTTCACAGGCGGAGTAGACTTGGTAATAGGACTAAGGTCAACCTCTACAAGGCGTTAGTCAGGCCGGTTCTCACTTATGGTGCACCTTCATGGTGTCATTTTGCAGTATATAAACTTTTTAAATCAAACAAGCAGAAATACGAATAATCAAGGCAAAAGTCAATTTCAAAATTTTTACAAGTGATAAAACCTAAACAGTTTGCGAAGATCCAATTGAAGTCGCAGGAGAATTCCTAACTTAAAAAAAAAACAGAGATCCCAAGCAAAAAACCACCCTTTATGCTAAGGAACGTGCAGGGAAATATAGTAAAAAGACTAAACATAAGTATCCAAGTAGATGAGCATATTCATTACGTAATAATAATTAGAAATTAAGTAAGCTAGTTAGCAGAAAAATTATTGTGTAATAAAAACAGGGGTAAAAATGAGAAAAGTCAAAATAAATCGCAAACTATTAAAAATAGATATATGACATACTTAATGCAAGTTAAAAAGTTTTATAAAACCTGTCAGAAAAAATAATAATATACAGGACGTGCCATTTAAAAAAGTTGTTATTTTTCAATTTAAATTAATCGAAATGTATAAATTTATTTTGAACGCCCTATAGCATCTAACTCAAATTTCTTTACATGTTTCTTTTTGTCCTCCCAATAGAACGTTTGTACCAGATGTGAGTATTCCACCTTCAGAAACAATGGCGGAACTGTCAATTTTTTATAAGAGTAAAAACTAATATTTTTCTAGAAAAATTAAAATATTAGAACAACTACTAGGTTAAGGTATACAATACAATTAACAAAGAAGTTATAGAATTTCATGCAGCGTCTAAAAATAAATTAAAAAATAGGGTGCTCCATTTAAAAAAACCTATGTTTAATTCGTCACGCTTTTTGAACCATCCTGTATACTCAAAAATAACTTTAGACTGTGCATCTTAATATTCTCTAAAACTTTTGTCATTAACGTTTTTTGGTAATTTCCGAAAAAATTAGATAATGAACTTTACTCTATGGTTGACTCACCCTGTACTAGCATTACCAAGTGAAGACATAATATAGCGAATAGTGAGCAATTTTTTCTTTGCGTTCTTCCTTTTATTGAATATTATTACGAAATCCTATATTCGTAGAACTTGGAGATTTCAATAGTTTTAAATTTGCACCTGAGAAGATGATTTAACCTGTTGCTTCCCTCCCCTCTTGCCGATACTGCGTAGCTACAGACTAAAACGAAGTACTATACTTACGTAATCTCTTGATTGCACAGCGACATCAAAGGCAGTCAATGCGGTAGAAGGGGTAATTCTAATTAGCCATTCGAGTCCGGGCCGGTCTGGGTTATGCACAATTTCTAATACAGCTCCTTTCATATCCAGAGAGCCTTGGATCACCGAGTCTCCCGACTAAACAATGAAAAAAATGTAGTCCAGGAATCCGCGCAGTTTAACAATCATGGGCGCTTTCTTTGATTTTACTTACCCCATCATCCTCCTGATTCGGCCCTGTCCGTTCAAGCTCTTCGACGTATGCCGCCGGGAAGTATAGCTGTCGAGCTCCTCCATAATCGCCTCGCCACCAATCCGCACTGTCGGGAGGTTTCATGACGTTCGTGATGATTGCGTGGCGACAAAATGACAGTTCATCGTTGCGTTGCGCTCTGTAGTCGTACTTTGCTTTGACGGTTATTTTGGGTGCGAACGCCGATGGGTCCATGTACGAGGGCGTGGTGTGGTTGTAGGGCGAGGATTCGTCGTGTTCCTGTAAAAGAAAAACGACTGTTAAAAGAAAAGAATACAAGTTAAGAAGTGGAATTTTCTTTTCGAAATCGATTTTATTCATTAGGTATTTGACAACACAGACTTCACGCTAAACTCTTAAATTGTAAGAAATGACTTAACCGACAGACACATCCTCATCCACTTTAACGTTTATAACACCAACTGGCTCAAACAAAAAGGAAGAGCAAGCTGAATCCTTTGCCATCATTCTTGGAATCCATTCTGGGCTTGGGAAAGTAGGTTGCGTTTTATTTATAAAATTATACAACCTTTCCAAGAAAGCTTTTTCAAATACTGTTAACAGAGAAACTGCTCGAAAATTTATAATAATTATAAATATTTTTTGGTTGGCTGCATAATAACCTGCATTAAATAATTAATTTATCAGATAAGCTAGAGTTGGAGATATGTGCAAGAAAATATATTATAGCAGAAAGCAGAGATTTTTCGCATATCCAGCGGAGCGCTTAAAAGAGATATCCCCCAATCAATATTTCAACGTTATCTCCACCACCAGTATGGGTACTAAAGAGGCAAATCGAATTAGGCAATTATTGCCGCAGACAATAGGATTGTAGAGGCCATTGAGTTATATTTTGGTTGTAATTATACTTTGGCTTTTGAAATGGCTGACCAGGATATACTCAAAAAAACCTTTTTATCTATCGAATACAGGTACTGCCTCACAGGTGGCTATCATCTTACTTAGAAAACAGAAAGTTGTTTTGCGTTCAGAGGGCAGAGAGTGGGGCTCAGGGTCGCGACGAGTGGGAGTGCTCCAGGGCAGTGTCCTTGGGACATTTCTCTTTTTGTCTGCAAATGATGTGTCATGCTAGATAGATAGATAGATAGATAGATATTTTATTTAATGCCAATAATCAAAATAGATTTTACACACGTCAAAAATACATTCAAGTAGGTATTCAAAGTAAATGACAAACATATGCTTAAACTTACATAAAAATTTCACATGTCACGATTTTAAAATACAATTAAAAATAATTTAAAAATAAAAATACATTGATGTACACAAGCACACAAGGAGATAAATCATGAAATTACATTGCAATTAAAACATTCTTCAACGGAGTAAAAAGACTTTTAAATTAAAAATTTCTTCAGTTTTACCTGGAAAACTCGCGCAGACAAACTCTTCCAGGCCATTGGAATCCTGTTGTAAAATTTAGGAGCATAGTAATTCATAGAAAATCTACTCCTACTTATACGAGAAAATTCTGGTATTAAATGTGAAGCATTTTGAGTATTATATTCATGCACCTCACGATGACTTTGAAAACGGTCCAAGTTCTGTCTAATTCACAACAGATGGAAATGTTAATATTTTTAGTTCCACAAACTTTAATCTTACATCAGCACGAAAAGGCATGTGTGTGATAATACGGACTGCTTTTCTTTGAAAAGAAAATATTTTTTGTGCCTGTGGAGAGTGACCCCAGATTAGAATTCCGTAAGACATTATAGAATGAAACAAACTGAAATATGCATTCATACATGTACCCTGATTCGCGATGGGCCTTAGGTTTCTAAGAAGATAAAGATTTTTTGACAATTTGTTAGCAAGAAATTCCACATGTTTTTCCCACAGAAGCTTCTGGTCCATGACAATACCCAGAAATTTAACCACTGGTTGTTGATGCAGTACCTGCCTCTGTGTGAAAATAAGTGTTTGGGTTTTGCTTTCATTTAATGAGAGAGAGTTTGCCGCGAACCACTCCGAAACCCCCGACTGCGCTCCCAACATTTCATCCTGAAGTGCCAGAAAATCAGAATTTACGTTGATCAGAGTGGTATCATCAGCGTACAACACAAGACCAGTACCAGGGACACTAGTCGAAAGATCATTTACATAAATGATGAATAGGACAGGCCCTAGCACCGATCCCTGCGGCACTCCAACACCAACGGCACCCAATTCAGATAATTTATCGTTAAAATACACACTCTGACAACGATCTGCTAAATATGATTGAATAAGTGATGCACTATTATTACTGAACCCATAATGTTTTAGTTTCATAATCAAAGTCGCATGCGAAACGCAGTCGAAGGCCTTGCTAAGGTCACAGAAGGTCACGCCCGCAAAGCCTCCACTCTCAAACTCCCTTGTTATGGTATCAACCAAGTTTAAGATAGCCAAATCAGTGCCCTTATTAGCACGAAAGCCATACTGGCATGGATCAAACATCCCATGGGCTTCCATGTATAAATAAATCTGCTTTGAAAGGATTATTTCGAAAATCTTCGCAATCACTGGAATAATGCTTACCGGTCTATAGTTACTACACTCTTCGACTGATCCGTTTTTATATATGGGAATAACTTTTGAAGTTTTGAGATGCTGTGGAAAATAACTATTTTTAACACAATCATTGTATAATGTAGTTAAGGGAAAAATAAGCTTATTTTTTATGTTCTTAATTAAGCCCACAGTTAAACCATATATGTCCCTACTATCACTATTCTTTAAGGCATCAATAGCATGCCTCACCATATTTGGTGTAATATCAGAAAAAGTGAAGCTAGTCACAACAACTCCGATTGAGAAAATCGCCTGGTAATTCACTAGTGTTTTTCAATTTATTTGCTATGTCCAGAGGCTGATTTATAAAGAAATTATTCATAGTGTCTGAATCTAAACTATTTGAAACAGTTTTTGTTTTAGCAGGCCGAAAGTGGTTAATAACATCCCACATTGCTTTTACTTTATTTTGTTTAGAATGAATATAATTTTCATTAGCAGCTTTTTTTGCATCTGCGACCCTCTTTCTATAATATTTTCTAAACTCCAAGAATGCACTCCTGTTGGATCTACTCGGAGCAAGTCTATAAACCTCATTTAAAGAATATAACTGTGTTCTTAAAGTTTTTAATTCATCATTATACCACGCAACATGACTTGTTTTAAATTTATTTAGTTTTAAAACCTTTTCTGGAAATGCTACTTCGAGCGCTTCCATAATTATATGAAAAAATTTCTCAAACTTCACATCTAAGTCATAATTATTCAACTTTACAAATGAAAAATCGCAATTTTCTATTTCATTAAAAAACACCAATAGGCCACCCTGCGTTATTGGTTTTATAATTTTATTTTCAAGTTTTACTCTTTCTGAAGGAAAATTTACATTAATTAATACCGCCTTATGATCAGACACCTGCATATCAACAACTGTTGCTGTAAAAGGCAATATATGGTAAAAATTTATAAGAATATTGTCAATACAATTTGGTCCCCTAGTGGATTCATATATACAAGATGTGAAGTTGTAGGAGTTAATTTGATTGCGAAAATTCACGAAAGAATCCTCATCAGTATGAAAAGGTATGTTAAAATCGCCATTGATGATGACGTCAATATTTCTCTTACTTAATCTCTCAAAAACTAGAGCCATTATGCAATAAAAAATTTTTATATCAGTATTGGGAGTTCTGTAGACAGTGACAATGACCATCCTACCATTAAAAATTTCAATAGCAGAGAGTTCGCAGACCCTCTCAACACCAAGGCATGTTATGTCATTTCTCTCAACAAAACCAATATCCGGTTTTAAACAAATCAAAGTTCCCCCGTGGTTGGACTTGGACCTACAAAAAAAAGATGCGTTTATAAAATTACCTAGCCTGAAAGAGTCTATCTCATTTTTATTTAGCCAGTGTTCGCTGAAGCATAAAATATCATATTGATTTTTGTAGTTTGCAATGTAGCTTTCTATTTCATATAATTTATTTCTAATTGACTGTACATTTACATGAAGTATAGAAAACATTTTTTTGGCTACACAAGATGTCGCATTCCGTGGCGTATCCAAATTTTGTCTGGAGGTGGAAAGGTGGTCATCAGGTGCTTCTACATCTACAGTTGACTGATTCCTAACGAGGCAGGTTTCTGAAAATTTTTTATCTTTCTGTAAGGTCGAATTATAGTATATTTTGGCCAGACCTCGGGTTTTTGGATTGCGTTAGATGCCATGTGTGACACGGTAATTTTAAATGCTGCGATCTGATCTGACTTTATGGAGAGCTTATCCACAGCTAGTGACATGATGTTTTTGTCCTGTAGATGTGCCTTAATTTGATCTACAGTTGTGTAGGGATGCAGTCGAGAGACAAAGATCTCTCTCCGGCTTTCTACAGCCGTAATTTGACATTGATCCTGGTTTGAACCTAATGTAGTTGCTCTGTAATGCTCTGAGGAAATAATGGATTACAGTAGAATCAACCATCTTCCTTTGAATACAATCAAGATTGAATCTACTCTTTCCTCATACAGACCAATTACTTTCTATTTTAGTTCGAACCAATAACAGCATCGCCAAATGCGCATGCTGAAAATGTACAGGGTGGCCCATTAATAAGGGACGCCGGCTGTATCTCAGGATCCGTTAATCGGACGACCCTGAGAAAATCGGCAAAAAGAAAAAGCTGGAAATTATTTGTAAGTTTTTAAGTCCACCGCTAGAGGGCGTACATCCAACCTTGGAGTAGAAAATACTGTTTTAATCAAAATTAATTTAAGTGAACTTACAGTGTGTCCACGGATAGAGTTCGGAAGAGGAAAAACTTTTTTATTTGTGGGTTTAGAAGAAAAAGTTATTCTTTATAAAAACGTCTGCTTGTGTTGAAACTACAATTTCGAATACCAAATTTACGATTAGTATACAGGGTACATCAAAAATAACATTTTTAATTATTTTGATTTCGATTTTTTTTTGAAATTATATGAAAATATTTTCAAAACCGTGATTTATTACACCAATTGTGAAAAAAAGTCTAATAAACATTTTTCTCAAAGTGGTTAATTTCAAAGCTACTATTAAAATAATAAAATATCAAGTAGCCTGTTCTAAATAAATGAAATGTTTTAGTTACTTTGCATCCTTCAAATTGTTGATATTTGTGTCATAATTTTCTCATAAATCTGCATAATAGTGAAATTAGAAAATGCTAACGTTAGAACAAAGAATTTATATTGTGCGAAGTTATGGTTTAGGACATGAAAAAAGCTATATGGCAGTTCTTCGAGAATTCCATGAGATATGGTCTGCTGTGTCTCTCACGGACAAGGGTTTAAAAAAAAATTGTAATAAAATTCATGAGAACTGGTAGTGTTTTAAATAAAAAAAGGGAGAACAAAAAGTATGATGAAGATGATGCTGTAACTGTAATGACAATGGATTCAGTTAGAAATTTTCTCAAACTGTCTTTAAGAAAAAGATCTTCTTAAATTGGTAATGTGAGTAGAAAAAATATTAAAATTCAATCAAATTCGTCCGTACAAACCTAAATTTAATCATTTTCTGGAAGAAAATGACGACATGAAGCGTTTGGATTTTTGTTTGTTGATAGGGAAACATATCCTTAGACAAAGAAGTTTTGTTAATAATATTATTTTCTCGGACGAGGCAACGTTTACCACAAACGGGGTAGTTAGTTCGCAAAACTGTCGCTATTGGAGCCGCGACAATCCTAATTTTCGTATCCGCTCTAGAAGACAGTATTCACAAAAAGTTAACGTGTGGTGTGCTATTACTTACAATGGAATCATTGGACCATATTTTATTGAAAAAAATTTAAATCAACACACTTATTTGCATCTTCTGAACACTTTTTTTTATGATCATTTCCAAGATATACCTTCAGCTGATCGAATAAAATTACATTTCCAACAAGACGGCTGTCCCGCTCATTCCACGATAATTGTTCGTGATTGGCTAAATCATCAGTTTGGGAACAAATGGTTTGGAAGGTATGGTCCAAATGAGTGGCCACCTAGGAGTCCCGATCTCACAATTATGGACTTTCATTTGTGGGGATATCTGAAGCAACATGTGTATAAAACCAATTTCAATAATAACCTAGATCTCTTGAAAGAAAAAATAAGAGAAGTCATTGCAAATATCCCAATACAGCAAATTAGGAATTGTTATCGGGAATATCGAGTTGAACTATGCGCTGAACTCGGTGGTACCACGTTCGAATAGAACGTTATTTATTTTAATATTTTATAATGTATGATTAAATAAAATGAAGAAATACCTATGACATGTAATAATAAAAATACAAATAAGAAATAGTTTTCTTACAACAAAATCGTTATTCGGCCAGATATAAAATTATATTCTAAGTAGGAAAGCAACAATAGTTTACGTAAATTTATTTTAAACGAAATCCAAAAAACTAAAAATGTTGTTTCTGTCTAACCCTGTATAGTAATCGTAAATTTGGTATTCGAAATTGTAGTTTCAACACAAGCAGACGTTTTTATAAAGAGTGACTTTTTCTTCTAAGTCTACAAAAAAAAAACGTTTTAAAACATGGTTAGTCACAAACAACATTTTTAGTTTTTTGGATTTCGTTTAAATGATGAAATTAACCACTTTGAGAAAAATGTTTAATAGACTTTTTTGCACAATTGGTGTAATAAATCACGGTTTTGAAAATATTTTCATATAATTTCAAAAAAAAATCGAAATCAAAATCATTAAAAATGTTATTTTTGATGTACCCTGTATACTAATCGTAAATTTGGTATTCGAAATTGTAGTTTCAACACAAGCAGACCTTTTTATAAAGAATAACTTTTTCTTCTAAACCCACAAATAAAAAAGTTTTTCCTCTGCCGAACTCTATCCGTGGACACACTGTATATTAAAATTTTTTTTGTAACCTACTGAAAATATGACAACTTTTTTGTATTTACGTTTTGTCAAATAAAGGGTGGGGGAAGGGGTAAACGTTGGTTTGAAAAAAAGTCAATAACTTTTTTTTGGATCAACCGATTTTAAATAACTTTTTTTTATTTTAAAGCGGTTTTATGGGCGCTCCTACTAGAATTATAACATTTTGAGTTGTTATTTTTCGTGTCGGTAGGTGGCGCTTTATGACAAGGTCGCAGATTTTTATGATTTTCTCGAAAATTTAAAATGTAATGGTTTTTTATTTTTCGCTAGGAAGAAAGAGCATGAAAAATTACAGTTACTGGTGAAAACCGCTGTCCGATATACTTATTCCTTATAGATATATTTAAAAATATATTTAAACCTAATAACCTAATACTTTACAAGAAAAGTAAAATAAGCAGGACTCTCAGTAGGCTTTGACACAACAAAAGAAGTGATAATAAAATATAAATAATGCTTTACGTCAAAAAATATTAGCTTTATATAATTTCAAAATGCCGTTAGCAAATGAAATAGCATTTGATTTGCTCGCGGTATATTTCGAGTGCATGCAGAATGCAACCATTGCTGCCAGAATGTATGCTATAAGGTATCCAGACAGGCGCAGTTATACCAAACGAGTTTTTGTTCGATTGGCGGTACGCTTGAGAAATTCCGGAAGTGTTCATCGTCCTGTTTTACTCAGGCGTGGTAGAGCTCGAACTGAAGCAAACGTCATAAACGTCCTAGCTTATATAGACTATAATCCTCTTGCATACCAGAAGCATTTCCCAGGACTTGGACATTACCCGCACTACCGTCCAACAAATTATAAAAGATCATAGGTAAGTAGGTATTATAATATCAAAAATGTTTATTAAAAATATATATTTCAAGTTTAGGCTTCATCCGTACCATGTAGTGCTTCACCAGGTCTTAATAATGCAAGATTTTGATAAAAGACTTGATTATTGTCATTGGTTATTAAACATGGTAGCCGAGAATCCTAGATTAATGTCAAACATATTATGGACAGACGAGGCTACCTTTAAAAGCGACGAACAAGTGAACTTGCACAACATGCATTATTGGTCTCGAACCAATTCTCGTTGGATGGAGGAGGTTTAACACCAGGGCAGGTGGAGTGTAAACGTTTGGTGCGTCGTATTGGGTGGCATGATAATTGGCCCATTTATATTCGATCAGTCACCGGTAAAATTTATTTCAATTTTCTTACCAACCATTTGCCTGTTCTGTTGGAAAATTACCCCATAGAAACACGCCGAAACATGTTTTCTCAGCATGATGGGTGTCCTGCCCATTTTTCAACAAGGGTTCGTCGATTGTTGGACAGAACATTTCCTGATAGATGGATAGGGAGGGGAAGTTTATTTCCATTGCCAGGCAGGTTAATAATTAGAAACTTACAAAAAGCGAAAAATAATCATTTTCATTTTCATTATTATAGGTCACCTGATCTAACTTGCCTGGACTTTTAATTGTGGGGAAGATTAAAGGATATGGTATATTTAAGCAAACCGACCACTAGGAAGATAATGGCAGAGCGAATAAGGAACGCCATTAACAGTATTTTAATGGCTGAAGTAGAGACTGCTGCTCTATCTACACATAGCAGGTTACAGCTCTGTATTGCACAGGACGGACGACATTTTGACCACTTAAGGCGTCATTAATAATTCTTTTTTAGCTCTAGTTTATTTAGCTCTAGGCAGGTTTAGCTCTAGGTTTTTTTTTGTTTTGTCAACGCCTACTGAGAGTCCTGCTTATTTTACTTTTCTTGTAAAGTATTAGGTTATTAGGTTTAAATGTATTTTTAAATATATCTATAGGGAATAAACATATCGGACAGCGTTTTTCACCAGCAACTGTAATTTTTCATGCTCTTTCATCCTAGTGAAAAATAAAAATACCATTACATTTTAAATTTTCGAGAAAATCATAAAAATCTGCGACCTTGTCATAAAGCGCCATCTACCGACACGAAAAATAACTGAACTCAAAATGTTATTATTCTAGTAGGAGCGCCCATAAAAGCGCTTTAAAATGATAAAAAAGTTATTTGAAATCGGTTATTCCACAAAAAAGTTATTATTTTCAATCCAACGTTTACCCCTTCCCCCACCTTTTATTTGACAAAACGTAAACACAAAAAGTTGTCATATTTTCAGTAGGTTACAAAAAAAAAATTTCAATATAGGTTCACTTGAAGTAATTTCGATTAAAACAGTATTTTCTACTCCGAGGTTTTTGCCGATTTACCAATAATTTTTGTTTCTCAGGGTCGTTCGATTTACAGAGCCTGAGATATAGCCGGCGTCCCTTATTAATGGGCCACCCTGTACCTAAAAAAACTCAACACATGTAATATGGAAACTAAGATCTCGTGAAAACGATAAAATCCTAATCAATTACTATCATGCGTACATTGGACTGATGCTCTCCTATAGGGTTGTAGCTTGGGGCAATAAAAGTATTTTCGGCCAGTAAACCTGCAAGATGGCGACGGGCAAATCATGTCAGTGCTCTCAAATCACGTTTAAACGAAGATAAAAAGTTACTAGGATTTCACACCAGAAATTATTAAAATTAAATTCCAAACATAAACAAAAGCAACTTTTATTAGGTTCCCAGATTGTATATCTATCATATTTCCTCGTGTTGAGTTAAATACATGCAAGAGAGAGACACACACCGGTGCTAACTAACACGAACCATTATACGATCACAGGCCAGGTCAGGCTTTGCTTCTTCGCTGCTATAGTTGTAATAGTACGGGCAAATCAATAAATTTTAAATAAATTTTAGGATAAACGCTTACCCACTACGAAAAACTTCGTTTTTAAAAACGCTAATACCGACCTCCATGTTTATGATTGTTCGCTAAGATAATGCAAGTCAAAACAACTCTTTCTCCATATTTATATTTTTATGAGCTTTTGAATTTTAAGTAACCGTAAAAAATTTTTTTTCTGCATTTCCTTCCTCTAAAAACATTTATCAAAGCTGGCCATTTGGTTTAAACCAGTGCCAAAAAAGTCATATACACATACACACACACGCTAGGGTTGCCACCCGTCCTGAATTTCGGAGGACGTCCTGCATTTGAGGTGTTTTTTGCCGTTTGTCCTGCGTCCTGTGAAGGGCCCTTGCAGGACGCCTAATGTCCTTCATTTTGCAACTATTTCATGTTTTTGTTATTTTGAGTAGTTCCTATTAAAAAAGTATTATATTTTTATTTAGCATTCATGTCGTTTTTGAATCAAAAACAATCAACGAAAACTTTCTCGATCAAAAATTTTGATCGAAACGTGTTTTTGTAAGTCTGATTTGTAAATTGTGTTTTTAGTTTAGTTTTTGTGTTTTTTGTTCCTTTCTCATACACTATAGACTGGATTTTACGTTTAAAAATAGATATTTTTGTTCGTTAATAAAAAAATTTAAAATGTCCAGAATTTTTCAATCATGTCCTTAATTTTTATCTGCTTTGTCCTGAGAATTTAAAAATAATAGGTGGCAACCCTAACACACACACACAAAAACACTTTTTAGTTATATTACAGGACATGTAAAATATAAAAGCAAGAATTAAGTTCTGCAAATTTTTTTGTTTTATTTTCCCGTACTATTAATTGAATCCACATTGCCATGTAAAGCGATACACCGGCTTCGGGCGTCGAAATACGTCTTGAATGGAGTTAAACGTGCCAGACAGAGATATAATTATAAAGTAATATTCAAGTGTTATTGTTTCAGGTTTTAGACGACATTGTTTTGGTGTTTTGATTTGTCATTTTAATTCGTTTTTATCAATTTTTGTGCCTTGAAACTTCATTTAATACTAAAAACAGTTCTTTTCAGCGCTATTCCCATCGTACTACATAGACCAAAACTCTGTGTACTGTGATCGTACTATTGCGTTGCCGGTAAGTATTTTAGACATTTGTAATTATTTATTCGTTTTAAGTATTCTGACCTTTATTTTTATAAATAACATATTATTGTATTTATAGGAAAATATGAGTGAACAAGTTGTGGACCATGATTATTGAGCTGAAGCATCTTCTTCACCTAAACAAGGTTATTGTCTCATGCAAGGAAATAAAGTTGCCCAGCAGTTTGTTCAAAATGTTTTCAAAAATTTTGTAGAAAACCACCCTGAGTTGCCTCCGACGAAGGTTAGTAGTAGTAATTGAGGTTTTTCTCACAACATGTCATATTTCCCAGTCCAAAGTTTTCGAGATTAACTTATTAAATATTTATAGTGCCACATTAATTTTAGGAAACTGCCAAAGCCTTGCAAATATCAATTGAATCGGTACGAAAATACAAAAATGGATGCCAGGAATCCACACTGGTTTTGAAACGACCCAGACGAAAATATTTAACTGATGAAGCACCTAAAAACCTCTGCATGGAGATAAGAAACGAAATATACGACATGTATTCTGAACTCAACAGATGATGACGAGTAGAGCTAATTTTATGTTGCCATTTTTTTTACTACCTATATTTTGATCCTTTTTGTGTATAATTTAATTATTGATAAACATCATGACAAGTTTAGGACAGTTGACAAATTTGACTCCTACTTTACACGGGATTGCAGGAGCAGTATTCACATTCCTGGCTTTCGGCTTAGAGCATTCAAAAAGTTTTTAATCACTGGCTCCTGTTCAAAAAAATAGTAAATATAAACAGATTCAAATGTGAAATTAAATCCTAACTCACATGTAATTGCGTTTATTCCATTGATAAGTATTTCGGTCCTTCATGAATCTTGCGACTCATATGTGTGTTATGTATGTCTGATGTAACATACACTAAAGTGTATGTTCTTTCCATTTTCATTTATTATGTTATGTATTTATATAGACTAGTTTTAAAATTTTAATAATAGTTTGACAATGTTAATATTTACTTTGTAAATCTGTGTAACAATAAATAAATAAATAAACTGAAAACAAATGTTGACTCAAAGTGCTATTTCGCCTAATGACAGAAAAAATACGCATACGAAAAAATGACAGCCGTGCACCACTTGTTTTATAAAAAATTATCAGAAGACATGTTTGCAAGCCACTTGGTGGAGCACTCTAACTTTTCTTAATAAAGTATGTGGTTTTATATCCTATTAACACATAAGTACTAAAATTGAAAATAATCTTAAGTACTTTCAGAGATAGTATAAAATAAAAACACCTAGTAGCAAAAAAATGTGGCCGTTGCGGGCATACGTTCAGATAAACTTCTCTCCTAAAAATATAAGAAGTCGCCCCGAAATATAACTAGGTTATTAAGGAATACCCTGTATATTTAAACAAATTGTTTTCATTATTATGGAAATTAACATATTTTATTACAATTTTTAAGTCCGGTTCTGACCATAAACAGCTGCTCGCCATTGTATTGCTGCCAATATTATTCTTACTAAAAATTAAATAGCTGAAATATGACTGTTGTCACATGACATGTCGGCCATCTTGCAGGATTACTGGCTGAACCAAGTATAACAAAATAATGAGGAACGTTCTCATATAGCAAAAAAAGATAATAAGAACGATTACTATGTTTGACAATAATTTAATCACTCTTGCAGAAATCTATATAAAGAACTTAAACTTGTTAACGTCGGTGTCAATCTATATTTTGTATTGTGAGGTTTACGCAGGGTTGCCAGACTTGATAAAATTTCACCAGATCTGGTGACTTTGGGAAGGTTTTGGTGATCTGGTGATATTTTTTTTATTTTATATACCAAATTTGGAGATTTAAAAAAATTAACTTGCGATAAATTCGTACAATTCACATATTATTTTCTAAATTATAATGTAGTAAAAAATTGTATTGTACTGTACGCATTTTGGTACGTTTGTACTAAAAACGGCATTACTGGGTATATTCCAGTGGGGATTTTATAACTATTTATTGAGAATTCAGGACGTTTTTTAATAAATTTAGCTAGACAATTAGGTAGGAATTATTTAATTTAATGTAAAAAATGAGTTAAAATAATAACTGATAAAATCTGGTGAAATCTGATTAAACGACACCTAATGAATTCCTCAATTCTCGTCTGGCAATACTGACTCTGCATTAAAAAGAATATTGATCAGTATATTACTACGGGGAATGTATTTCAAGAACATAATTTAAGGACATTCTCTACAATACCCCAGCACAGGTTGACTCGCACGGCAAATAATTGCTATATACTCCCTATTAAGATTTACAATCATTGTCTTGTTTAAAACTAAACTAACAAATTTAACTTACAGTTTTTATACTGTCTAGGAGATTCTGAAAACTAGATTTTAGTATAGCTTCAGTGTCTTGGTTAAGGGAGCACCGTTTAGTTCGAATATATCAGCTTTAAGAATTTTATTAGCATTAAGAATGTTTATGTATAACTACTACAACTACTTTTATATAAGACCCACACGAAAAGAATTTATTACATAACCCATTTTCGCCTGTTTGCGTTATGTGATATACTATATTATCGTACTGAGTGATGTAATGAACTAAAAAAAATATAAAAAATAGAAAACTAAAGTAACACAAAACGGTTAAAATTACAATCAAAACAATAAACAATATATCTAACACTTTGCCATACAAAATTCTAAAAAGTCCTAAAAAGCAGCTAATAAAACAAACAAACACCTACTAACAAAACGAACTTAAATTTATACATAGATTAATTTCCTTCAAAGAACTCGTCAATAGAGTAATATGCTTTTTGAAGCAGCTCTCTTTTTAATGCTTTACGAAACAGTCCTAAGTCTTGCACAATGCACACCTCTAAGCCGCAGATCAATGCTATAATAAATTTGTATGCCATTGTGAATGAGCGAGTCCCTGACTAGACCCGTGTGCGGAATTGGCAAAGGGATATTGTGGGTTTGACGTGATATGTAAGTTTGCTGGTGTCTGGGGAAATGATATTTGTTCTTGTGGACCAAAAAAACAGTCTCCAAAATGAATAAAGACGGTAAAGTAAGGATCTGGTGCTCTTTAAAAAGAGGTCTGCAATGAGTTCTTGGATGTGCATTAGATAAATTACGGACAGTCCTTTTCTGAAGAATGAAAACAGATTGAAAAAGGAAATTTGCACAAGCGCCCCAGAAGGGCACCGGATACCGCAAATGGGATTCAACAAGGGAGAAATACACACTTCGTGCGACCTCTCTTCCAAGTTCCTTAACAGTAATGCGGACAGCAAAGCAGCCAGAAGCGAGTTTTCTGTTAGGGTTGATAATATGAGGATAAAATTTTAAATCCTCGTCAATAAACAAACCCAAGAACTTAGTCCCACTCACAGATTTTATCAGAGAATTATCGATATCATCAACCGCACAGTTTAACCCAATGAGATGCGTCTTAGACATATTTAAACAAAGACAATTTGCGTCGCACCATCGCTTGATTTTTTTAAAATCATCTGATATATCAAGCATTAGCTGCTTGGGGTTCTTATTCTGCCATAGTACAGTTGTGTCATCTGCAAACAGTGTAAAGTGGCCCGCAATTTCAAGTCGAGTGAGATCGTTTATATATATATCAGGAAAAGAATTGGACCAAGCACGGATCCCTGAGGGACACCACAAGAAATATTCGTTCTGTTAGATGACACGCTGTTAAGGTGCGCAGCTTAAGAACGATCAGTGAGGTAGCTTCTAATCCATTGCAACACAATGCCTCGGAACCCATAGGCATAAAGCTTCCGCAGCAATACCTCATGGCTTACGCAATCAAAAGCTTTGGATAGGTCACAAAAGACCGCAGTAGAAGCCTCTCGTTCCGTCTTTGTTTTACGTCTAATGATCCACATAACTGTACTAGAGAGATGTCCTTATTGGCATGGAACCCTTCATTCCCTTCTCAAATAGCGCCACTCAAACGACAAGCTTTGATTTAACAAAAGTTGCGAGCGAGCAGTCAGATCAAATTCTATTTCCTGAGGATGTCTCCTTCCGGAAAATTTCGGACATGTTCTGTGGCTAAAAGAAAGTTCCCATAACTTTTTCCCCTAGTATAAACCATATTTATTAATTCTTCTTGCGAGTAATTTATTTAGTGTAATTACATTTTCAAGGCAGTTTAACAACAAAATGTTAAAAATTAAGTAAACGACAATTCTTATTCATTTTCCACGGCTAACTCTAAGTCGTTAACGTCCAGAATTAAATAAAATTTTTAAGGATGGAAATCACATAAATTTAATGATTGCTGCGAAGAATTATTGGATCGGTATTAAAAAAAATACAGGGTATTGCAATAATCCAGGCCATCTAACAAAAAATAACGAACATTTTGAGAAAATCATTACGATTTGGCAACGCCACACATGATAATAAAAATATATTAGTTAAAAGGGGACTTAGGATTTAGTTCAAGTTTCAAGATTTGACATTTAAGAAAATTGAGTAAATCTAATCCTTCCCGAAATTTAGAAGTAAAATTAGTACACCCCGTATAAAAACATCTCGTAAATTCTTATAAATAGTACGCATATAACCCAGATGTAATATCTGCAAAAAATATTGACGAAATATATGTGGTGCCATTTTACACTTTTTTAAAGTGGGGTTGGCTGATGATTAGAGTACTGTAAATATCTATAAAATTGACGTGTTTTTGTCGTATATTATTTGCCTCAAAATCAAGAGAAACTTAGGTTGGTTCGCTTTAAAATAAAAACCCTGTATAAATACGTATATAGTTTCAAATCCATTATTATTTATCAGACGCCTAAAATTACTATACCACCCATGAAATCACGAAAGTGAGAACTCTTATCAATTTAAACCCGTAAAAAAAACATTTACAACAGTCCAAACAATCCAAACCATTTACATTCCACAAGACTAAAGCCCTTTAATCATTAAAAGGTTCCGATTATGCCCTGGGGGCCTTTTAAAAGTTAATTTGATAGCTCCCATAAAAATCTACGTATAAGGTATGTTACATGGTACATGTCAGTGGTGTGCAGTCGCTTCGCTTCCCTTAAAATACCTGATGGAAAATAGTGAAAAAAAAAAAATTTAAAACGTGTACGCACCGCCATAAAATTCGAGCCATCCAGAATATTGATGAAAAACTGTTGACTTAAGTTTGGATGGATGACCGACGGGGTCCAGTTGAATAATCGGCCATATCTAATTTAACTCCTCCAGACTATTTTTTGTCGGGTTATATCAAGTCTAAAATCTATGTTAACCGACCAAACAGTATTAAAGACTTAAAAAATAGGATAAGAGACGATATGAGATTGATAGAACCTTACTTAACGTTAATAACATTCTGCGCGAATTTGAAGATCGCCTTAAGTACTGCCAGGATGTTGGTAGGAGTGACTTTCATTTGCTTAATTAAGTTTTATTTACTTTTGCTATACTAAAAAATAAAATGTTTATTTTTGCTTAAGTTGCTTTTCTACAGAGATTTATTCATCTCGATATCCTTTTTCGTTTAAAAGGCATGAATTTTTAAAGAAATTACTTCACATTTGATCAAGTCTTTAATTTTAATTGTAATTGTTCGAAGACCGTTAAATTAATATTATTTCAAAGTATGAAAACTTAAAACCAAACCCCGTGTTCAAGTGAACCGGTGTCAGCAGGTGAAATACCTGGGACTTTACTCAAAACTGAATTGGAGGAAGAATTCAGTTGTTGCTAAAGAAATGAGCTCTATCCACTACCTGCTATATTAATATGTTACATTTGATATAGGACGAAAGTCCACCTCTACAAGATTTTTGCAGGACAGTTTTGACTCATGGCGTGCCAACTTGGTGCACCTTAAACAAAACACAGAACAATAAGTTCCAGGTGTTTCAAAATAAAGCTTTGGAATATACAGGGTTATTCACGTTATTCGATACGACATGTTATAGGTAAGTTATTTGAAGATTTAGGGGTGAATAGGGGCCTGTTAAGGCTACATTTTAAAATAATTTTCATAACGTACAGGTTGTCCTAAAAAACACGGAACATTAAAGTTGTATTTTTTTCAATGGAATGCCCTGGATATTATTTTATTTTCGGTTCTGGGATTAAAATAAAAATTAGTTTCATCAGAGTTTATTGTAGTTAAACCAGACGGTCTTTGAAATATTTCGTATTTTGTGAAAATGTAGTAACACTTTTAATGATTTTAATTCTTAATATGTATTTTCTTTTTTCAAACCAAATTCACACTGGAGTCTACTAACTGATTAGGTTTTATGTTGCACTTATAAAAAATTCACTAACCTATAAAAGGTGCCCAAGCCCGACAAAATAATTACAAGTTTGAAATACAGACTGATTTTAACTAATTCAATATTAATCAAGTCAAGTCAAGTTCAAAATGGAGACTATACGACTCTTAACACAAACTTATCGTCTTTTTAAAACCTTCAGCAACATTTGGACTAACCTGAACCATTTTAAAAGTCAAAACGACCTTTTTAATTAATCGTGGATCTTATTTCTAACAGGCCTAAAGCGAATACAAATAGGTATGCTCCATTCCATACAAACGAATAACGGATAACATATGGAAACATTTAAAAAATCGTATTAACTAATAAATAACGATGGGTAGTACTATTTAGATAATATAATTACAAAAACAAGATATAATATAGAACTTACAAACAAAGCCTTTTTAAAAATCTAATAATACTTTGTCGTTATGGCTTAGTCATAGTTCGATTCGGAAGGTGTGAACTTTTATTAACATAGTTTATAATAAGCGGTTCAACCATTTCTTCGATTATTTTATCTACCTGCCACATTTGGCTTCTTCTTCGATCACATGATCGATATACTTTTTCCACTTTACCGTACTGATTTTACCCATAGCTTCATTAAAAAGTCTTTTTAAATCCACCATTTTATAAGTCGTGCTTTTTTCTGGCGACATCTGTCTTTATTTGAGCCCATATAAGTTCGATCGGGTTTAATTCGCAGTGGTAAGGAGGGAGTCTCAGCACAGATATTCCTCGTAACTTAGTTATTTCATCGACTACATATTCTTTGAATGCATTTTTATGTAAATCGGCTAGTACCAATAGTTATTTTTTTAAAGAGTCTCATGGAAATTCTATTTGTCTTAAACTTAGCCATTCTGTTATTTCACTTTTACGCCACGCACTTGCCGGTAATTTTTCCGTCAGCCTAGAGTGATACCTTGCATTATCCAATACAATTATTGCATCTTTTGGTATAAAATCCAACATTTGCTTGAACCTTTTATTCAAAGACATCGGCATTCATATGTTCGTGATAGTCTCCTGTATTTTTAGATCGGAACATCAGTAGACCACCTTTAACGAAGCCTTCAAAACTTCCTTTGGGTTCTGATAAGTCGATGTCCTTTTTCAGATGGCGGTCTTAATCCTATGGATAATCCTTCCAAAAAAGCATGCCTTGAACTATTTAATATTTTCATCCTGCCAAAGTTTAGCCATGTTTCGTCTAGAACAAGGTAAAACCATATAAAGTTAGATTTCGTCACACGTTAGAAGAAGGGGATGAATCCCGAAGGTTGGAGTTTTGCCTAACTTTAGGTGAGAAAATTCTAGAAGATCGAAATTTCCAAAAAAATATTATTTTCTCAGACGAATCGACTTTTACCACTAACGGTGTACCTTCATCACAGAATTGCCGATATTGGTCTAAAGATAATCCAAATTATGTAATAAATTCTAGGCGGCAGTATTTTAAAAAGGTTAATGTTTGGTGTGCCATTTCCTATCATTGTGGTGTAATTGGGCCATATTTTATTGAGGGAAGACTTAATCAACGTACTTATTTAAATATCCTAAATCAGTTTCTTGACGAACTACCATACGAACCAAGCCATTTTTCATATTTTCAACACGACGCGACGGCTGCCCTGCCCACTCGACATTTCGGGTATGTGAATGGCTCAATGAGCATTTTCAAGAAAGATGGATAGCCAATGCTGGTCCCATTTTGTATCCGCCCAGACCTCCGGATCTAACAATAATGGATTTTTATTTTTGGGGTCGAATAAAATAAATTGTATATTTGAATAGGCTTCCAAATGACGTAGAAGTTTTGAAAAATCGCATTACAGATGCAATAAACTCTATTCCCCTGGAGGAGATAAGAGCAGCTTTCACTGCATTTCGGGAAAACATTGAGGAATGTGCGAATAAAGGCGGCGAACTTATTGAATAAATAAATCTCTCAGTTGATGTTAGTATTAAAATAAATTAATTTTTTGATGTATTGTACCTATAAACTGTTGTTAATGTTACTATTGAAATAAATAAATTTTTTTGATTTATCTTATAAACCGATCGTGTTTAATTTATTATTTTGAACAACTTTTCTTAACGAAATTTTTTAATATCTTCAATAGGGAGGTGCGTGCAATAAAAATAATGCGAAACATCAAAGTAGGCATAGGATTTTAAAATTTTGTATTATTACTCATTTATTATTTCCGAACATCTTTTCTTAATTAAATTTTTTCGTATCTCCTAGAAATCAAGCACTTTACTGGTGGGAAAAAAAAAGTTTATTGAAAATTTCCAAAGCACACTTGATTTTTCGAAATTAAAATTATGCCACAAATTAGTTTCTATCCAAGCAGGGCTGAACCCCAGAAGATAAAGTTTCAACTCAAAAAATTTCAGCCTTTTTCACCTATCGTTGCGTCGATCCGGGGACACACTGTATATTGTTGTTTTCCCAACATTAAGCATATGTGCTGTAATCTGCACTGCATTGTCAACACTCAAATCCGCATTCTTACTTTTAATAGAATCATAACAGTTAAGAATTATTTTTTTTTCATTTACTGTACAGGGTTATCCAACCAAGACTAGACAAGGCGATTTTTTGACTTTTCCTGTACTTTTATAAAAAAACTGAAATAGCCATCTTAAGTCATTTTCTCCCGCGAATTCGAATATCTTCAGCAAAAAACAATTGAACATCAAACAAAAGTACTAGGGGTCACTTTGATATTTTTTTAAAATGGGATGCCGTATTTTTAATGAGCTTATCCGATTTCTCATATAAATTTTGATCTAAAATGTTGGATTTTTAATTCAAAAACGCCTTTTTTCTTCAGTTTTAAATTCGGAAAATGTTCGTCTACCGTAAAAATTAAAAAAAAAAAAAATTAAAAATCCAACATTTTAGATCAAAATTTATATGAGAAATCGGATAAGCTCATTAAAAATACGGCATCCCATTTAAAAAAATATCAAAGTGACCCCTAGTACTTTTGTTTGATGTTCAATTGTTTTTTGCTGAAGATATTCGAATTCGCGGGAGAAAATGACTTAAGATGGCTATTTCAGTTTTTTTATAAAAGTACAGGAAAAGTCAAAAAATCGCCTTGTCTAGTCTTGGTTGGATAACCCTGTACATGGACCGACTGTAGGGCGTTTATGCGATTGTTGAAAATTCTCCATATTTAATTAAAAAAGCACACACACGTTGACTAGTTTCACTGAGAAACAAACACCCAAGGTAGGTATGTATAGATATAAATATGTGTATTATTTCAATAAATAATGTTATAAGATCAGAAATTCGAAAAGCCAAAGCCAACTGGCTAAGGGAAGAATGCCAAACAATAGAAAATCTGCAAGCTTTACATGACACCAGGGGAGAGCACAGTAAACTAAAGGAAGCTGCTGGAATATATAAAGCCAAAGCATGTTGTGGTATTCGCCACGTGGAAATCGGCTATAAAGAGCGCGATTTCACTGGGAATATTCAGTCGGTGCAGAACCATAAGACAGTAAACAACTAAATATTCGTTGAGCAGTAATTCTGGTTTTTAAAATCTGCATAAGTCTTTTCTTTGGACGACCATCGCCAAGTAAAATTGCCAGTCGAACTCGGAACTGCCGAGCACCTGGGTATGCCAAGAGGGCATACGTGAACCTGAAGTTAAAGCATAGCGTAGCTGAAGAAGCACCGGTGGAAGGACGCCGTAGTCGAGCCCGATACTGTGAGGAAACAGTGGTTCCTAGCTGATCCGCGGCGTTTGTACCAAGGTACAAGCCAGACCGAAACCTAATTTTAAGAAGACATAATACGAGCACCAGTCATCGCCGACGTTGCCGACATTGGATGACCCATGCCATAACCGTAGCAGCCGACGCCATCGCCAGGGAAGCGTATACAATAATCTACCACCTGGGCATAACTTGCACCAGGTCGGCAGACGAAGAAAACTTAGCGGCAAACGCATTTTGAGAAGGGAAACTACGATCACCAGCCATCGCCGACGTTGCCAACATTGGATGACCCATGCCATAACCGTAGCAGCCGACGCCATCGCCAGGGAAGCGTGTATAATATACTACCACCTGGGCATAACCTGCACCAGGTCGGCAGACGAAGAAAACCTAGCGGCAAACGAAATTTGAGAAGAATAACTACGATCACCTGCCATCGCCGACGTTGCCAACATTGGATGACCCATGCCATAACCGTAGCAGCTGACGCCATCGCCAGGGAAGCGTATACAATAGTTTACCACCTGGGCATAACCTGCACCAGGTCGGCAAAACGCGAAATCCACGTGGCAGAATAAATTAAAGAAAGAATAGTACGCGAATAAGCTCCAGTTGGAGTTGCCAGCCCTAGACGGTCTGTGCCACCACTGTAGTAGCTGACGCCATCGCCGAGGAGGCGTATACAATAATTTCCCACCTGGGCATAACCTGCACCAGGTCGGCGAAGAAGTAAAACCGCACGGCAAACCGAATTAAAGTGAAAATAATACGAAAATCGACGTAGCCGTCGCTGCCAGCATTGGACACATAGTGCCACCCCTGCAGCAGTCGACGCCATCGCCAGGAAGGCGCATACAAGTAGCTACCACCTGGGCATAACCTGCACCAGGTCGGCAGAACGTGAAAAACACATGGCAAACAGTGTAATGGCCGAGAATAAGGCATTATACCAGGAATCCCCTCCAGCCCGGACGGCCGAGGACGACAAAACACACGACATGCTCTCGACCACCGAGGCCGACCCCAAAATACGACCTGGGGCGGTCTCAAACTGCCCTGCACAGATCGCCGCCCCTGAGACAACGACTGACGCTAGCCGCGCAACCGCCAGGGATATGCCCCTTGAAGGAGGAAGCAAAGGCGAATTGTGCCAGGACATGGCGCCCAACTCGTTGACTTACTCGACACACAAGAGTAACAAAGAACCCTGTGACGACGTTAGGCCCTTTGGCTTAAACGTTCGTAAATCATTTGAATACCTACCCATGGAGTGCCCAGCGTTCAATACTAGAGCGAAACGCAGACTATGGGAGGAGAAGTACAGTGTAGACGTGGAGATTCATAGCGACTCCGAAGAAGACTCGGATGATGAGTCCGAAGATACGTCAAGTGACGAACAAATACCATGTAACCAGGAAGCTTCGGTTATGTTAAGGGAAATTCAGAGAAATCTATCAAAAAGTGAGATGCCACCTGAAGAACGACGGTTGCCATCTACCCTGGATGAAGAACTAAGAAGGCCAAGCTATGAGGACAAGCCTAGAGGTCCGGCGCTGCCACCGTTAAGTCGGCAAATTCCGCCAACTCAAAGGGGAGTCCGGCATAGACAAGGATATGAAGAGAGAATTAAAGAAATGGTGTTACCACCGTTAAATGAGCAGGCAGCAGAACCAGGACAAGATTGGCAAGCCATAGAAGCTTTGAGATGGAAGACTATGGAGGGTTTGGCCCAATCTATAGGTCAGTTGATAGATAAGCCTAGGAAAATAATGTCAGCACCAGCGCCCAAATTTGCAGGAGCCGATACGGAGGACCCGGTGCTATTTTTAAGACATATGAAAGAATATTGTATAGAAAACGGAGCGCCGGCGTACCAATGGACGGACCTGGCAATAAGACAGATGACCGGACAAGCAGCCATCCGGATGAAGATTTATGCAGGAGGGCAGATTAGTTGGAAGCAGTTGCAGGAGGCAGTGCTTAGGGCATATAATAATAGCGAATGCGTGAATCATCTACGCGCAGAGCTATATGGCCAAGACCAAGCTAAAGGAGAAAGCGCGGAGGCATTTTTGATTCGCAAGAGACAAATTTGTCAACGAATAAATCCGAGATGGCAGGAAGAGGAAGTGGTACCGCTGTTGCTAAGCAGATTAAACGGTCCGTTGCGAGCTGCGCTACGTACTTGGAATTGTCAAAGCACAGAAGAACTATTAAACGCTGCAATTACGGTGGAACGGGATTGGAAGAGTTCCGAGGTGTACACCGCACCCAGAGTGAATATTAACGCTCAAAATAGCAGGGATAATGGGGAAACTAGACAGTTCCAGTACCGGAATTATCAAGGCGGTCAAGACTACTATAGGCCGCAGTACAATAGAGGACCTCAACAACAAGGAGGTCAGGCGCAAGCACCGAATAGACCACAATATAATAGAAACGGTCCAAATGAAGGAGGAAGGCCTCAACAACAAGGAGGTCAGGCTCAAGCCCCAAATAGGCCACAATATAGCAGAACGTGGGAGAGACGTGAGAATCCGAATCCGAACAGACAACAGGCGAGCGTGGTTAAACCAAAGAAGCTAAAGTTTGTGTTCCCAGATGGGTCACCAGTAGAAATGCCTGGTACTAACAAGCATGGAGCAATGATTATGCATGCCATGCAATACCAGATTGACCATCCTTCGCAAGGACCAAACTATAAGCGTCAGGCGCTAAAAGATGGAATGTGGTACGCATTGCATGCGGATGATGAAGATTACGACCAGGAACTCCTGCGTAAAGAGTGTGGAATACAAAAAGATAATAGAGAAGAAGATACGTCAGAAGAAGAAGAAGAAATAGAGGACCCAGAGAAGATGCTGTTTAACTTTCGAAGCAATGACTATATTTCTTGCGTAGATGACCTGGCGGATCCAGAGAGCCGACACCCGGTACAATCAACAAGCGGGGCTATTGGCAGTTTACCAATAGAAGTACTAACCGCCAGTGAAGATAACGAGGAAATAGTCAGTGATTCTACTACAACTGACGATGATACGGTGACAAATGAGGAATCGCCGATGACCGAAATCCGTAGAGACCGGAAACAACTCCGACGGAAGAGACGGCTTAAACAGCGTCTAACCTCACCCCCAACTTCGGACTCGGAAGAGGACATAAGGTACAATAAGAGGATGTGTACTGCATTGTTGCAAGCGGAGAACAAAGAATTTGCAGCAAATCAGCTGTTGCGACAGATGGAGCAAGCTAAACAAAGAATTTTGGAGCCACCGGACGTGATCCAAAAGGACGTGGTAGTTAAAGATGAAGTGTTGGAGCCACCGGACGTGATCCAAGAAGATATAATAATTAAAAATGAAGTATTGGAACCACCAGACGTGGACCAAGAGGTCGAGGTCGATGTTATCTCGCCACCTCCGGATTTTGAAGACAAAATTGATATCAAGGAAGAAGAACTGTTCGATTCAACGGCCGCCACAGCTGCAGGATTTGAGCAACCAGTAGTTGCAGAATTAGCAGAAGCAAGAGAACCGGCGTTGACGGACCTACGATTAAAAGATGGGCAAGAAGGCCGATGTCCAAGAGAAGAGTATGTAGGGTGGGCGGTAGTCGCGGTGAAACGTACACCACTACCAGAATCCAACCCAATAGCAGCTTTTGTAGAGCCACCTGTGACAGATTTGTACTTGTGTCCTCCAAGTTTGGAGACCCAGTATGACAAACAAGGCGTTCCGTGGAGATATGTGCCCACTAAAGTTCCCGCACAAATCCAGCTCCATAGCCAACCCTGTGAAGTCCCTGAAATTCCGGCCCCTCAGCCCGAGGTCGCCGAGGTACCATTGAGGCAGCCCAAGAAGAAACCACCAGACGTGGAAGAAACTACGGCCCCTCAATCCGAGGTCGCCGTCCCAGTCTTGAGGCAGCCAAGAGAGAAGCCACCTGAAGCCTCCGAGGAGTCCCCCAGGTCGCCGAGAAGCTACCCACAGGAGGCCTATACCAGGTCACCTGGAGGAGAGCCACCCATTGACGACATCGCCGTGGAGGTTGAGAAATCACCTCGAACCAGGGAAAAAGAAAAATCGTCTTAAAGAACAGAGTGATTTTAAATATGTTTATTGTTGTTTTTGGACTTAGTTATTAGTTTTTATTGTTGTTTTTGGACTTAGTCGTTAGTTTTAGGGTTAGTTATGTACTTAGTTATTTGATTTGTTTTTTATGAAGTTAATTATTTTTAAGAATTTGAATTGTAAATACAGTATAATTGTACCAGATGGGTACAGTTAAATAAACATACCATAATTACCGCTCTTAAGGGGGGGGGTGTTGTGGTATTCGCCACGTGGAAATCGGCTATAAAGAGCGCGATTTCACTGGGAATATTCAGTCGGTGCAGAACCATAAGACAGTAAACAACTAAATATTCGTTGAGCAGTAATTCTGGTTTTTAAAATCTGCATAAGTCTTTTCTTTGGACGACCATCGCCAAGTAAAATTGCCAGTCGAACTCGGAACTGCCGAGCACCTGGGTATGCCAAGAGGGCATACGTGAACCTGAAGTTAAAGCATAGCGTAGCTGAAGAAGCACCGGTGGAAGGACGCCGTAGTCGAGCCCGATACTGTGAGGAAACAGTGGTTCCTAGCTGATCCGCGGCGTTTGTACCAAGGTACAAGCCAGACCGAAACCTAATTTTAAGAAGACATAATACGAGCACCAGTCATCGCCGACGTTGCCGACATTGGATGACCCATGCCATAACCGTAGCAGCCGACGCCATCGCCAGGGAAGCGTATACAATAATCTACCACCTGGGCATAACTTGCACCAGGTCGGCAGACGAAGAAAACTTAGCGGCAAACGCATTTTGAGAAGGGAAACTACGATCACCAGCCATCGCCGACGTTGCCAACATTGGATGACCCATGCCATAACCGTAGCAGCCGACGCCATCGCCAGGGAAGCGTGTATAATATACTACCACCTGGGCATAACCTGCACCAGGTCGGCAGACGAAGAAAACCTAGCGGCAAACGAAATTTGAGAAGAATAACTACGATCACCTGCCATCGCCGACGTTGCCAACATTGGATGACCCATGCCATAACCGTAGCAGCTGACGCCATCGCCAGGGAAGCGTATACAATAGTTTACCACCTGGGCATAACCTGCACCAGGTCGGCAAAACGCGAAATCCACGTGGCAGAATAAATTAAAGAAAGAATAGTACGCGAATAAGCTCCAGTTGGAGTTGCCAGCCCTAGACGGTCTGTGCCACCACTGTAGTAGCTGACGCCATCGCCGAGGAGGCGTATACAATAATTTCCCACCTGGGCATAACCTGCACCAGGTCGGCGAAGAAGTAAAACCGCACGGCAAACCGAATTAAAGTGAAAATAATACGAAAATCGACGTAGCCGTCGCTGCCAGCATTGGACACATAGTGCCACCCCTGCAGCAGTCGACGCCATCGCCAGGAAGGCGCATACAAGTAGCTACCACCTGGGCATAACCTGCACCAGGTCGGCAGAACGTGAAAAACACATGGCAAACAGTGTAATGGCCGAGAATAAGGCATTATACCAGGAATCCCCTCCAGCCCGGACGGCCGAGGACGACAAAACACACGACATGCTCTCGACCACCGAGGCCGACCCCAAAATACGACCTGGGGCGGTCTCAAACTGCCCTGCACAGATCGCCGCCCCTGAGACAACGACTGACGCTAGCCGCGCAACCGCCAGGGATATGCCCCTTGAAGGAGGAAGCAAAGGCGAATTGTGCCAGGACATGGCGCCCAACTCGTTGACTTACTCGACACACAAGAGTAACAAAGAACCCTGTGACGACGTTAGGCCCTTTGGCTTAAACGTTCGTAAATCATTTGAATACCTACCCATGGAGTGCCCAGCGTTCAATACTAGAGCGAAACGCAGACTATGGGAGGAGAAGTACAGTGTAGACGTGGAGATTCATAGCGACTCCGAAGAAGACTCGGATGATGAGTCCGAAGATACGTCAAGTGACGAACAAATACCATGTAACCAGGAAGCTTCGGTTATGTTAAGGGAAATTCAGAGAAATCTATCAAAAAGTGAGATGCCACCTGAAGAACGACGGTTGCCATCTACCCTGGATGAAGAACTAAGAAGGCCAAGCTATGAGGACAAGCCTAGAGGTCCGGCGCTGCCACCGTTAAGTCGGCAAATTCCGCCAACTCAAAGGGGAGTCCGGCATAGACAAGGATATGAAGAGAGAATTAAAGAAATGGTGTTACCACCGTTAAATGAGCAGGCAGCAGAACCAGGACAAGATTGGCAAGCCATAGAAGCTTTGAGATGGAAGACTATGGAGGGTTTGGCCCAATCTATAGGTCAGTTGATAGATAAGCCTAGGAAAATAATGTCAGCACCAGCGCCCAAATTTGCAGGAGCCGATACGGAGGACCCGGTGCTATTTTTAAGACATATGAAAGAATATTGTATAGAAAACGGAGCGCCGGCGTACCAATGGACGGACCTGGCAATAAGACAGATGACCGGACAAGCAGCCATCCGGATGAAGATTTATGCAGGAGGGCAGATTAGTTGGAAGCAGTTGCAGGAGGCAGTGCTTAGGGCATATAATAATAGCGAATGCGTGAATCATCTACGCGCAGAGCTATATGGCCAAGACCAAGCTAAAGGAGAAAGCGCGGAGGCATTTTTGATTCGCAAGAGACAAATTTGTCAACGAATAAATCCGAGATGGCAGGAAGAGGAAGTGGTACCGCTGTTGCTAAGCAGATTAAACGGTCCGTTGCGAGCTGCGCTACGTACTTGGAATTGTCAAAGCACAGAAGAACTATTAAACGCTGCAATTACGGTGGAACGGGATTGGAAGAGTTCCGAGGTGTACACCGCACCCAGAGTGAATATTAACGCTCAAAATAGCAGGGATAATGGGGAAACTAGACAGTTCCAGTACCGGAATTATCAAGGCGGTCAAGACTACTATAGGCCGCAGTACAATAGAGGACCTCAACAACAAGGAGGTCAGGCGCAAGCACCGAATAGACCACAATATAATAGAAACGGTCCAAATGAAGGAGGAAGGCCTCAACAACAAGGAGGTCAGGCTCAAGCCCCAAATAGGCCACAATATAGCAGAACGTGGGAGAGACGTGAGAATCCGAATCCGAACAGACAACAGGCGAGCGTGGTTAAACCAAAGAAGCTAAAGTTTGTGTTCCCAGATGGGTCACCAGTAGAAATGCCTGGTACTAACAAGCATGGAGCAATGATTATGCATGCCATGCAATACCAGATTGACCATCCTTCGCAAGGACCAAACTATAAGCGTCAGGCGCTAAAAGATGGAATGTGGTACGCATTGCATGCGGATGATGAAGATTACGACCAGGAACTCCTGCGTAAAGAGTGTGGAATACAAAAAGATAATAGAGAAGAAGATACGTCAGAAGAAGAAGAAGAAATAGAGGACCCAGAGAAGATGCTGTTTAACTTTCGAAGCAATGACTATATTTCTTGCGTAGATGACCTGGCGGATCCAGAGAGCCGACACCCGGTACAATCAACAAGCGGGGCTATTGGCAGTTTACCAATAGAAGTACTAACCGCCAGTGAAGATAACGAGGAAATAGTCAGTGATTCTACTACAACTGACGATGATACGGTGACAAATGAGGAATCGCCGATGACCGAAATCCGTAGAGACCGGAAACAACTCCGACGGAAGAGACGGCTTAAACAGCGTCTAACCTCACCCCCAACTTCGGACTCGGAAGAGGACATAAGGTACAATAAGAGGATGTGTACTGCATTGTTGCAAGCGGAGAACAAAGAATTTGCAGCAAATCAGCTGTTGCGACAGATGGAGCAAGCTAAACAAAGAATTTTGGAGCCACCGGACGTGATCCAAAAGGACGTGGTAGTTAAAGATGAAGTGTTGGAGCCACCGGACGTGATCCAAGAAGATATAATAATTAAAAATGAAGTATTGGAACCACCAGACGTGGACCAAGAGGTCGAGGTCGATGTTATCTCGCCACCTCCGGATTTTGAAGACAAAATTGATATCAAGGAAGAAGAACTGTTCGATTCAACGGCCGCCACAGCTGCAGGATTTGAGCAACCAGTAGTTGCAGAATTAGCAGAAGCAAGAGAACCGGCGTTGACGGACCTACGATTAAAAGATGGGCAAGAAGGCCGATGTCCAAGAGAAGAGTATGTAGGGTGGGCGGTAGTCGCGGTGAAACGTACACCACTACCAGAATCCAACCCAATAGCAGCTTTTGTAGAGCCACCTGTGACAGATTTGTACTTGTGTCCTCCAAGTTTGGAGACCCAGTATGACAAACAAGGCGTTCCGTGGAGATATGTGCCCACTAAAGTTCCCGCACAAATCCAGCTCCATAGCCAACCCTGTGAAGTCCCTGAAATTCCGGCCCCTCAGCCCGAGGTCGCCGAGGTACCATTGAGGCAGCCCAAGAAGAAACCACCAGACGTGGAAGAAACTACGGCCCCTCAATCCGAGGTCGCCGTCCCAGTCTTGAGGCAGCCAAGAGAGAAGCCACCTGAAGCCTCCGAGGAGTCCCCCAGGTCGCCGAGAAGCTACCCACAGGAGGCCTATACCAGGTCACCTGGAGGAGAGCCACCCATTGACGACATCGCCGTGGAGGTTGAGAAATCACCTCGAACCAGGGAAAAAGAAAAATCGTCTTAAAGAACAGAGTGATTTTAAATATGTTTATTGTTGTTTTTGGACTTAGTTATTAGTTTTTATTGTTGTTTTTGGACTTAGTCGTTAGTTTTAGGGTTAGTTATGTACTTAGTTATTTGATTTGTTTTTTATGAAGTTAATTATTTTTAAGAATTTGAATTGTAAATACAGTATAATTGTACCAGATGGGTACAGTTAAATAAACATACCATAATTACCGCTCTTAAGGGGGGGGGTGTTGTGGTATTCGCCACGTGGAAATCGGCTATAAAGAGCGCGATTTCACTGGGAATATTCAGTCGGTGCAGAACCATAAGACAGTAAACAACTAAATATTCGTTGAGCAGTAATTCTGGTTTTTAAAATCTGCATAAGTCTTTTCTTTGGACGACCATCGCCAAGTAAAATTGCCAGTCGAACTCGGAACTGCCGAGCACCTGGGTATGCCAAGAGGGCATACGTGAACCTGAAGTTAAAGCATAGCGTAGCTGAAGAAGCACCGGTGGAAGGACGCCGTAGTCGAGCCCGATACTGTGAGGAAACAGTGGTTCCTAGCTGATCCGCGGCGTTTGTACCAAGGTACAAGCCAGACCGAAACCTAATTTTAAGAAGACATAATACGAGCACCAGTCATCGCCGACGTTGCCGACATTGGATGACCCATGCCATAACCGTAGCAGCCGAGGCCATCGCCAGGGAAGCGTATACAATAATCTACCACCTGGGCATAACTTGCACCAGGTCGGCAGACGAAGAAAACTTAGCGGCAAACGCATTTTGAGAAGGGAAACTACGATCACCAGCCATCGCCGACGTTGCCAACATTGGATGACCCATGCCATAACCGTAGCAGCCGACGCCATCGCCAGGGAAGCGTGTATAATATACTACCACCTGGGCATAACCTGCACCAGGTCGGCAGACGAAGAAAACCTAGCGGCAAACGAAATTTGAGAAGAATAACTACGATCACCTGCCATCGCCGACGTTGCCAACATTGGATGACCCATGCCATAACCGTAGCAGCTGACGCCATCGCCAGGGAAGCGTATACAATAGTTTACCACCTGGGCATAACCTGCACCAGGTCGGCAAAACGCGAAATCCACGTGGCAGAATAAATTAAAGAAAGAATAGTACGCGAATAAGCTCCAGTTGGAGTTGCCAGCCCTAGACGGTCTGTGCCACCACTGTAGTAGCTGACGCCATCGCCGAGGAGGCGTATACAATAATTTCCCACCTGGGCATAACCTGCACCAGGTCGGCGAAGAAGTAAAACCGCACGGCAAACCGAATTAAAGTGAAAATAATACGAAAATCGACGTAGCCGTCGCTGCCAGCATTGGACACATAGTGCCACCCCTGCAGCAGTCGACGCCATCGCCAGGAAGGCGCATACAAGTAGCTACCACCTGGGCATAACCTGCACCAGGTCGGCAGAACGTGAAAAACACATGGCAAACAGTGTAATGGCCGAGAATAAGGCATTATACCAGGAATCCCCTCCAGCCCGGACGGCCGAGGACGACAAAACACACGACATGCTCTCGACCACCGAGGCCGACCCCAAAATACGACCTGGGGCGGTCTCAAACTGCCCTGCACAGATCGCCGCCCCTGAGACAACGACTGACGCTAGCCGCGCAACCGCCAGGGATATGCCCCTTGAAGGAGGAAGCAAAGGCGAATTGTGCCAGGACAAGCACCTACAGTACTTGTCAACAAGGATGACGTGATTATTCTCGAAAGGGAGGAAAAAGCAAGACAATGGGAGAACTACGTTAAAGAACTCTTTCAAGATAATGAGAGAACAAATTTAGAAGAAGATAACAACGAAATGAATAGTACGGGTCCCGCAATAACAAAGGATGAAACTCGCTATGCCTTAAAACAAGCCAAAAGCAATAAGGCAGTTGGCCCTGATGACTTGCCAGCAGAGATTATTAAACTTATTGATGAAGACAATCTTCCTCTTCTAGAAGTAATTTTTTACAAAATTTATAATGAAGGTCGTTATCCGACAGACTGGCTTAGATCTACGTTTATTCCGCTTCCAAAGAAAAACAAAGCAAAGAAATGCGAAGACCATCGTTTAATTAGTCTAATGAGTCATGCCCTTAAGATATTCCTTAAAATCCTACACAATCGAATTTATCGCAAGTGCGAGGCCAATATAGCAAATACTCAATTTGGATTTAGAAGTGGGATGGGAACCAGGGAAGCACTTTTCAGTGTGCGTGTGCTCATTCAAAACTGCAGAGATGTTCAGAAAGATGTCTTCATATGTTTTGTGGACTTTGAAAAGGCCTTTGACAAAGTAAGGCATGATAAACTAATTGACATATTAAGAAAGGTAGACTTAGACGACAAAGACATCCGTTGTATACAGAATCTGTACTGGCATCAGACTGCTCATGTAAAAACAACTGACGTTAAAACTAAAGATATTGCCATATGTAGAGGCGTAAGACAAGGTTGCATATTATCACCTCTTCTATTTAATCTCTATTCAGAAGACATCTTTAAGGAAATCATGGAAGATAAAAATGTTGGAATTAAGGTAAATGGGGTATATATGAACAACATTAGATATGCAGATGACTCTATCTTAATTGCAGATAATATTGAAGAGCTGCAACAAATGATCGATGAGCTGAATTGTGTTGGTGCAGACTATGGTCTTAAAATAAATAACAATAAAACAAAGTTCATGATAGTAAGCAGACGCAAACTCCCAAACAGCGATGCAAGATTAATAGCAGACGGCCAAACCTTAGAACGTGTAACACAATATAAATATCTGGGAAGCTGATTGCATGAAGACTGAGATAATGACAGAGAAATTAAATGCAGAATTGAAATGGCCCGAAATAACTTCTTTAAATTTAAAAACGTACTAACTAGTCGAGACATTAAATTAAAACTAAGATTACGATATGCCAAATGCTATGTATGGTCGGTGTTGCTGTACGATGCAGAGACCTGGACATTAAAGGCATCGTCCATCAACAAAATAGAAGCATTTGAGATGTGGATGTATCGTAGAATGCTGAGGGTGCCATGGACGGACAGAGTAACCAACGACGAAATTCTAAGAAGAATCGGCAGAGACCGTGAGTTAATGCTCAATGTCAAAAAGAAGAAAACATCGTACTTTGGTCATATAATGCGAAACTCAAAATATCAACTGCTGCAACTTATCGTCGAGGGAAAAATAGAGGGTAAGCGAGGCATGGGCAGAAAGCAATTGTCATGGTTAAGAAATATAAGAGAGTGGACGGGGTTAAGGACGATAGGAGAGTTGGTCCACACAGCAACCGACAGAGAAATGTATGGAAATATGGTCGCCAACATCCAACAATAGTGGATAGGCAGTCGAAGAAGAAGAATTATTTCAATAGAGGCACCCATAATAACCATATAATTAGCAAACAGGTAACCAGGATTAGGTACAAAAAAACAGGAATAAAATGATTAGAGCAGAAACGGAATAAGTACTGTCCTGGCACAATTCGCCTTCGCTTCCTCCTTCGAGGGGCTTATCCCTGGAGGCACCACGGCTAGCTCTATTCATTATCTCAGGGGCGGCGAGCTGTGTAGGGCAGTTTGAGACCGCCCCAGGACTCTTCCTGGGGTCGGCCTCGGTAGTCAAGAGCATGTCTTGGTCGTCTTCGTCCTCAGCCGTCAGGGCTGGAGGGGTTTCACTTGGAAATGCCGTTTTTTCGGCCATTACGCTTTTTGCCACGCTTGGCTTCTTCGCTGCCGACCTGGGGCAGGTTATGCCCAGGTGGTAGGTCCTTGTATTTAACTCCTAGGTATCGGCACTAGATGCTGGAGGTCAGGCCTCGACGTCCAGCTCTTGGCATCGCCGGTTTTCTATTTTTTATTCTAAAAATCACGTTGCCACGTGGTTTTTGTCTTCTGCCGACCTGGTGCAGGTTATGCCCAGGTGGTTTTCACTCGTACACGCCTCGCTGGCGATGGCGTCGGCTGCTGCAGGTATGGCACAGTCCGTCCAATGCTGGCAACACCGGCTACGTCCGGTTCTCGTCGTATTTCTTTTTTAAATTAATTTGCCACGTAGTTTTCACGTCTTGCCGACCTGGTGCAGGTTATGCCCAGGTGGTAAACTCTTGTACACGCCTCCCTGGCGATGGCGTCGGCTGCTACGGTTATGGCACTGTTGGTCCAAGGTTGGCAACGTCGGCGATGACCGGTTCTCGTCGTACTCCTTCTCAAAAATTAGTTTGCCGTAAGGTTTTTACTTCTTGCCGACCTGGTGCAGGTTATGCCCAGGTGGTAAACTCTCGTACACGCCTCCCTGGCGATGGCGTCCGTTGCAACAGTTATGGCACTGGTAGTCCAAGCTTGGCAACTTGGCGATGACCGGTTCTCGTCGTACGTCTTCTTAAAATTAAATTTCGGACCTGCCCGTACCTAGGTACGGACGCCTCGGATCGGCTAGGAACCACTGTTTCCTCACAGTATCGGGCTCGACTACGGCGTCCTCCACCGGTGCTTCTTCAGCTACGCCTTGCTTTTATCTTCAGGTTCACGTATGCCGCCTTGACATACCCAGGTTCCCGGAATCTCCGAGATCGACTGGCAATTTACTTGGTGACGGTCGTCCAAAGAAAAAGACTTATGCAGATTTTAAAGCCGGAACAAATGCTCAACTACTTAGGAGATGTTTATTCATTTATGGTTCTGCATCGACTGATCGTTCCCTTCGAAATCGCGCTATTTATAGCCGATTTCCACGCTTGAGCATCAAAACAGTACCTAGACTCTAATTAGTTTTGATAAAATTGCTTTCTATAATTCTAGGTAAATGGTACGGCTGTACATAATTTTAAGCTTAAAAAAATTAATATAAAAATATATATTTGAACACAAAACTTGAATTTAATATCGACACTTGTACTAGAGCAGCACAAATTTAAAAACTGAGGCCGAAAAATCTTGCACGCCCATGGAGAAGACGGTTTTGATTGATTTATTACTTCACATCATTTAAAGATAGACTGTAGTAAGTAACATTTCTGCAAACAGCTGGAAAAACTGTAAGTATACAAGATGTAATTAGGGTGGAAAATTGTTATATATGTATGAGTACTAATGTTTAACCCTCAATAATAAGAATTAAGTTACCAAAATTGATTATTGTGAAACTTTTCTGTGTACCTACATTGTACTGCATTTAACTCTTAAACTTAATTTTAATCTTGTATTAGTGTGTAGTCCTAATCGTAACCCTGTACATTTTAATCATAATAACTTGTAAAAATATTTTTCATATACCTAGTGTACCTTGTTGGCGACTGAAAAAACTTAATTTTTATTGAGACGAATAAATCGATATTTCTGTACTTCATTAATTTCTATTGTACCTCCTTATTATGTCTCAAAATATTATTATTATTATAATTGATATTTACTTTGATTTGGTTTAAAATGTCTCTTTACTTTAAAATAAAAATAAATCACTATGTAGATAGTTATATTTTCAAGTCGACTCTACACCCATTTATTGCGGTTTGAAGATGTTGGGACCTACACAAGGAGGTTTAATCAGGTACATAATTTATTGCAGTAAAGGTCAACGATATAATGTAAACTTTACTATAAGTTCTTAAACCTTTCGTCGGTTTTTTGCTTTTTGAAATGTAACCGTACGCCTCTGATACATATTGTACGTGTGAGAACCCACGGGTTGTGGTCATGGGAAGTAGAGGAAAACTAAGAGTTCTGGATCAGGTGGTGCTGGTGGTGCTGGTGGTGCAACTAACCCAGGTGGTGCGGTGGTGCGTTTTACGATCTAACCCAGGTGGTGCGGTGGTGCGTTTTACGATCTAACCCAAGTGGTTCGGTGGTGCGTTTTATGATCTAACCCGGGTGGTTCGGTGGTGCGTTTTATGACCTAACCCGGGTGGTTCGGTGGTGCTGTTTACAAAATAACCCGAAATTAAACCCGACTTTTTACAACCTAACCCGGATGCTTTCATGAGGCGGCTTCTCATCTAACCCTAATTTGAACCTGAATATTTATGAACTGACCCGAGATAAAACCCGACTTTTTACAACCTAACCCGGATGCTTTCATGAGGCGGCTTCTTATCTAACCCTAACTTGAACCTGAATATTTATGATCTGACCCGAGATAAAACCCGACTTTTTATGATTTAACCTTAGTGAAACGCCGCTGCTAAAGCGGGATAATTAAATCCCAATTTTTATAAGCCATCCTTAAACCCAACTTTTTACGATCCGACCTGAGACATCCTTAAACCAGACTTTTTATTATTTCCCCTTAGTTGAAACGCCGCTGCTAAAGCGGGATAATTAAATCCCAATTTTTATAAGCCATCCTTAAACCCAACTTTTTACGATCCGACCTGAGCCCTCCTTAAACCAGACTTTTTATTATTTTCCCTTAGTTGAAACGCCGCTGTTAAAGCGGTATAGTAAAAAACATTATTTATTATTTCCCCTTAGTGAAACGCCGCTGGCGGGTAGTAAAGTGAAATAAATCCCTAATTTATATGGTCTAACAAGATAAGTATAATAAAGCGGTACATTTGTCACCCCACAATAATTATTTATACCTAAATAACCCTCTCAAACCCTCTGCCGACTGGATTTAAAAGAAAGGGACATAAACCTTTATTTATTATTCCGAAGGACCCTCATTAAAATTCAGTAGCATATCTAATAATTGATTCCAATTTTTGCACCACTTATATAAAATACAATAAAATAATTACCATCTAGAACCATTAACTAGCGATTTCTTTGTACTTGAAGTGGATAAATTATAGGACTATCTTGTAATGAGAACAGAGTAATAAAAAGTAAATAAAACTTAAATACGTATAAAATACCAAGCAGGTATAGGTACTATACAACTTGTGTTCGCCATCAGGTAGAACCCCCAATAAAATTATGAATATCAGGCGTAGGCAACAATAAGCAAATCACGTTGGTTTTTTAATTTATTATTAATCTGGCTAACTTAAGAAACTCACAATATAACGACCATCCAAAAAAAATCATAATACATTACTGGGTGTGAAAGCAATTGCGCTGCAAAATATAGTGTATACCGACTCTGAGGTAGTTAATTAAAATCCCAATTAGCGCTAAAAAAAATCAATTAGATATTTACTTTAGATATTTTAATAAAAAAATTCAATATTATTAGCGTCACCTACGCATAGGGTTAAAAAGTATGAGAAACTTTGTGAATATCATTTCCCGTGATTCTCTCGACCACCACATTTCAATATTCTCACCAACATTTAACTTTTGAAATTAGCATAACAAATCCTTTACAATGAATTAAACAAACACAAACATAATTTTAAAATCACATAATAAGAATATAAGCTAAAATCTAACAAGTTCGGACTTCTCGAATGACGCCAGTTTACATCTGTAGAGAATACACAACCCTCGAATCATAAAAAAATGGTCAAACTTTGTCGGCAAATACCCTTCTATGATGCAGGGGAAGGACAGGTAACTCGAGATGTTTATAAAGAACATTATTTGCTTATTTCTAGACTCTTAAAAATTAGATGCAATCGAACAATAAATGTTTTCATCATGTATATTTATCATTAACACATTACTTTCGACATACGTAAATTAAGATTGATAATTACTTGTCTTAGTACTTTTTTTAGAAGTTTGAATCATTGCATATAACCGTCTGAGGATACCCAAACTTCCCCTAACATATTTCTCCGTGACCGGGGAAAAAGAGGTAGAAAATGTAAAATAACAACTCCAAGTGTCTTTTCGAACAATCGGCAATAAAATAGAGTATTTCAGTTTTTAATTTTTCGTAAATAAAAGTTGGTTAGATTAATAGTCTCTGTGAATATAATAACATAAGCAAAGTGATATGCCGTAAATTTAGGAGTACAGTATAAATTATGCCTCTATTAAAATATACCGCAATAACTAACTACCAAAGGATTTTTGATATTTTGAATATATTTGATGCTCATAGCATTATCACATTTCCAAAGGCTCTAAATTTTAGAAAAATGTTCTAATAGAATATGTCTATCAATATAAAGTAAAGGTATTGTTAGGTTTTTTTAAAAAATACGACCTACAACAGTCTCTGCTACAGCATGGCTGACTCTGTAGAAACTTCTGTGAAACCATAATAATTATATCAATAATCGAGTTCTCCTTATGTTAATATTTTCTTCCAATATCCGACTCCACTATCCATAAAAGTTATGTTAGAAAATTCATAATTGAGAAATTCACTTCACACACAAAGATGTAGCCATTCAATCCATGAAAATAATGCAAGTCAGTATGCGTATGTTATGGCTAACTGTTTAAATGTCTATTCCTTCCACGTTTGTCGAAAGAAATACTTTTTTTATACTAGTATTTTAGTTGAAAATAAGATCATAAATCATCTATACAAAACAAGCGCCCCTTATGGATTTGAACGAAAATCATAGATTCGACTATTTTCACGAAAAATAAATCTAAGTACGGAATAATGCAGGAAGATTATCTATTTTCTTGGTTTAGAAAGTGATGTAGTTAAGATTTATAACTTAGGAATAAATAAATTATTATTAATCTTTTCGACCTATTTCTCTTGCATATTTAATTTCTTTGATAGTAAGAACTAATCTTTTTATTTTACAAAGTAAAAAAAAAGCTAAAGATCGGCGTTGTCAGTCAGGTATAAGAACTGATTTAACACGATGGTTTTTGTACAAACGTTCACATACAATTGTATGCTTTTTAACCGATTGTGTCGGAAAAAATGACGATTTATAGATTAGATATTTAGACGAAGAGCTAACCTTCTCAATAAAGTATTGATTATTGCCCTGCTAGCTAGACAACACTTTTTATGTTAGTCAAAAAAAATTTTTTTTCGGACACTATTACAGATTTCATCGTTAACTAACAAACATTAAGACCAAAAAATTAGCGTGCAAGATGAAATGTATAGGTTCACTTCATTTCTACATTATTTTACAACTCTCAATCGCATTAAAAACAAGATCGAATAAAAAATAACTTATGACATATGGACGAGAAATGTTTTTCGGACTATTTAGGTTACGTAGACGTAATGCGGGCACGTCTGAAATACTACATTTTTCGAGCTTATAACATAATTTACTATTTTAACGTTAAAATAGGGGAAATGATGTATCGAAATGGCTACTTTTTTTTTATCGCTCATGAGATTATAGTTTCTTTTAAAATGAACTCTAATATTTACAACACAAATTATCCTTTAAGCCACATTAGTTTAAAACTCGTCTGTCGCTTTCTCTCTATTGTGAGTTTGATTAAAGTATAGCGTAGTATATATTTAGATGAATTTCGTAAATGTTGAATACTTTCAAAACTGAAAAAGCCGCCCTTTGCAATAAATATCTCCGTAGAGTTAGGTACCCTGCAGATTAAGGGTATTTCAGCGGATAATCATATACAAATTCAAAGATTTTGTCTATTTTAATGGATTAACAAACAATATCTATAGGATGACTTTACTGATAAAAAAAAAAAAAGGAACAAAAATCCATAAAGTCTAGGCTCACATGAAATTCCATAAAGAGCAGCTGCATAGCCTTATCACATCAAACTATATTTTTATTTCGTTCTATTGTCAAAAGTCTGTGTTTAGGAGATTATCATTCATTTTAAAATGAACTCTAATATGTACATCACCATAAACTACCTCTTAAGCCGTCTTAAAAATACACTCTTCGATTTGCCTCTATATTGATTTTCTAATATTAAATATCTACAATAGTCGAAATTCGCTCGCTAATACCTATGTATGCAAGGTTTCTCCAAAAAATGACAATTTTGTTGTTTAATGGCTTGAAAAAATGGAAAAAGGAGTTATTTTTTACCAAAACGCGTAGTTGAAACAGTGTCTATATCAGACGATATAATAAATTTTAAGGATTAATTTGCTTACAAATACACTTCAATTTATTTAGGCTAAAGCAGCCAGACATATACTGGAACTACGAAAACCCTATTACAATTTGGTTGGCTAGAGAAAATTTTGTAAAAAACATAGCTTTCTACACAAATGCTTGCACATTATGTACCTATCATTTTAAGATACCTGGCGACATCAATGTAAGCATTGACATAATGACGCAAGATATAGGTAGGTACTAGAATATTCAAGATTTCTATTAACGATACACTTCAGCATACATGCGAGATGTCATTAATGTCTACGGAAGGCAACAGACATACCAGCTATTTTTACATGGGATTCCATAGACTTGGACGCTTCTTGTTTAGAAATATTTGATGTCATCTTGAGGAGTTCCGTATTGAAGCATCAAACCTACCTGCCAAATAATTGACGAAATATGGGATATCATAAAATATGTCCCCCATCGAACTAAATGATCCTATAAACCAGCTTCACAGACCGTAATTTGTGATGCTAACACGATTAATACGCAATAGAACAAGATTAAGAAACAAAATTTAAAGTAGCTCTTTATCACACGAAAATAATTAAATAATTTACGGTTACAGAACAATAATTATTTTAAAAAGCTGTATAACTAAATATATTATGTTATTAGGAATATTCTGTCTAAAGTAACAGCTGATCTTAGTCGAAAATGAGAACGTATTATTGATTGTTGAATTCGTTAGGTATGAAATAAAATTAGAGATTTCATCTATTTTTTCACGATTAAAAAAGAATACCTCTATTTAGCTAAAAATGAAACGATTACAGTGGTAGATTAATTCACTTTACCAAGCATGTAAACCACTAATTTTGCAATAAATATCTTCTATATTTCTAGGTAGGTTTACTCGAAAATGTTGGGCTATTTTCATCAAAAATCCCGATACGAAATTGAAAAATTTGCCTATTTTTGTCGGTTTACAAAGTGATAGTGGAATATTGGTTTGATCAAAGAACAATAATTATTTTAAAAATGTTGTATAATTAACTAAATGCCGGTGTTATCAGACAGGCAAGAAGTTATTTATCTGAATCTTATTTGTACCATTAGCGTTTATATACAAATGTTAGTGGTTTTCAAAAATTGATATCTCGGAAATTATTAGGTTTAGACTTATAATACGCTTATTAAAAAATAATGACTACTTTATGCAAAATTCAAAAATATTATAAGATGTAGGGTATCCCAGTAACTTAACCAAAGATTTTCGGTCTCCGTAAAGCTTTACACGTTTCTTCAGCATACCAAACATTCACTTTTTTTAAGTATTGACATCGGGTTAGGATTCTGAACATAGGATTAACATCACTCCAATAGTGAACATGTTGCGTTGTCACAGTTCCATTCGTTGAAAAGTAAACAAAACCGTTTGAGCTACGTGGGGAATAAATAAAGTTGGCTTGTTGAAAAATTTTAATATTTATTAAGGTAAAAGACTATAAATATATCGATACAACACTTTGGCATTTCTAATACTACAAACATGAATATCTAAAATGTGATATTTACAACTATCAACTCTCTCTCCCTTCTCTAATTTTGGTACACCAATGCTGTCTTCTAAGTTTATAATATATGGCGTCCTGCAGTTTAATTCCGAAAATGTTTTAACTAAAAATTCCTCTTTAACACGTCCTTTAACGTAAATAATGTCTGCATCTATCAGATTGTTGGATATGATATTATGTAGTTCCTTGTAATCGGTATCACCATAATTATAAAGGATACCATGATGATTTCCAAATAGATATTTGACTTGTTTCTTGCAAGCCTTACTTAAGGTGTCGAATGGTTTAACTGGTTTAAAAAAGTAACTTTTCATACTATTCCCATCATAAATAGCCAATTCTTTCGCGCAAAATTCAGGTATGTTAAATCCTTGAATATCGACTACAACGAACTTCATTGTCTGAAGACTCAAATCAAACAAGTATATTTTCATATTTTTATCGCTCTTAAGTTCGATTTCAAAAGCACACCCCCACTTTTCGATAATTTCACAGTCTTAGCACATAGATCTTATATTTTTATTTACGATCAATTCATCTTTATTCGCCAATCGTCTCAAACGAGTCTGCTTTTGAAAGTAATATAGCCTTAGTATTCAGAAAATATTAATGATATCGGAGCCTAAAACATCCTTGACACTAAAAAATCATTGTGTTTCCTAACAAAACCCATCATCTTGTCTATTTAGCTTGCTTTCCTATTGTTTAGCAGGTTAAATAAAATTATTATTTCGCTCTTTTTGTCTGTACTGAATCGTTAGGGGAATACGTTTCTAGTTCTATAAGAGAGACAGTTAAAATTTATATAAGCAATCAGAAATCCTACACTATGAGCTACTTAGTTAAAATTTCATATTTCCTTCATGGATCAGGTAAAATTTGTGTTGTGTCGGTCAAAATTTATAAAATACGAAAAAAATGCTAGATGCATTTTTATCATGACTTTCTATCTAATACCATCTTATTTCAAGGTATAATTCGGTTGTCAAAATGAGAATCTAAAAAATCCTCGTGTTTCCTCACAAAACCCATCATCTCGCCTATTTAGCTTGCTTTTCTATTGTTTAGCAGGTTAAATAAAATTATTATTTCGCTCTTTTTGTCTGTACTGAATCGTTAGGGGGATACGTTTCTAGTTCTATAAGAGAGACAGTTAAAATGTATGTAAGCAATCAGAAATCCTACACTATGAGCTACTTAGTTAAAATTTCATATTTCCTTCCTGGGTCAGGCAAAATTTGTGATGTGTCGGTCAAAATTTATAAAAATACGAAAAAAATGCTGGATGCATTTTTAGCGTGACTTTCTATTTAATACCATCTTATTTCAAGGTATAATTCGGTTGTCAAAATGAGAATAAAATAATTTTCCCACGGTTTATGTCATCTTAAAAAAGTCAAAAGGTTATATTCTGTAGAGGGTCAGATACATTCAAATTTAAAAATTTTCTCCAAGAAGAATTTTAAGATAGTATTATAGTAAATAAAAATTCTATACCTCCAATATTTCTTGGAAACACATCGTGTTCTAGCGACATAACCCAAAAGTACCTCTATTCAGAAACGCATCGTACTTTTCTTGTCAAACTTGACTTTGTTGTAATGTTGTATGCAGAACACTTTGAAAACAAAAATTAGATTAGAAACCGCCGCCTCTTAAGGTATACTTTTTTAGGTCTTACATAGGGTACACTGGTATACAGAACAAATGTCATCTTTAATTGTCCCATCCATTACATTATTATAATCTTAAAGCACCTGTTACCAGCATTATCTGTTTTTATGGTTTTCATAAAACATAGCGATTACCGATGAAAATTAAACGAAAACTTAATAAATAACTTTTTTTTTCAACTGAAATAGACTGATTTTCGATGGAAAAATGTTACTTATAACTAAAAATGAATATAAGACATATACGCAATGATATTTAGAATAAATCAATCTTTTCTAAAATTACTATGAAATATTCACAAAATCGTTTCGTTATAACCAAAGTAGCAAGGCTTGCAGATTTCGTATAGAGTTCAAACGCGATACTGAGATGATCTTTTTTTTATATTTTTGTAGGGTAATTCACCACTACGTTGTACTTGAGAGAGGACTTTCTTGAAAAATCCCCAAATTTCTCTGCAATTTTGTTCCTTCTAGAGTTAAATTCACACAGAAAACCCCGTATTCTTATCTTTCAGGTTGGTATATTAAAAAGGGCTTATTAGTATGGTTTAGAAAACAAGCAATATTAATTAACGGATGTTTTTTCGTCGTATGAAGAGTTGAAATTTTTTTTTTCCACTCCAATGGTTGCGATGCAGAGAGTCGGGTTTCATCTTAATCTTTCAGGGTAGCTCAGGTTAGTTCAGCTTAGTTCAGATGCAGAGAGTCGGGTTTCATCATAATCTTTCAGGGTAGCTCAGGTTTGATTGCATGTACTAAGGTTAGTGCTCCTTACAATCGGTTTCAGGTTTGACGCGCCCCCCTCAGGTTTGTTCAGGTTTCTCAAACACTTGAGAAACCTGAACTAACCTGAGGGGGGCGCGTCAAACCTGAACCCGATTGTAAGGAGCACTAACCTTAGTACATGCAATCAAACCTGAGCTACCCTGAAAGATTATGATGAAACCCGACTCTCTGCATCTGAACTAAGCTGAACTAACCTGAGCTACCCTGAAAGATTAAGATGAAACCCGACTCTCTGCATCGCAACCATTGGAGTGGAAAAAAAAAATTTCAACTCTTCATACGACGAAAAAACATCCGTTAATTAATATTGCTTGTTTTCTAAACCATACTAATAAGCCCTTTTTAATATACCAACCTGAAAGATAAGAATACGGGGTTTTCTGTGTGAATTTAACTCTAGAAGGAACAAAATTGCAGAGAAATTTGGGGATTTTTCAAGAAAGTCCTCTCTCAAGTACAACGTAGTGGTGAATTACCCTACAAAAATATAAAAAAAAGATCATCTCAGTATCGCGTTTGAACTCTATACGAAATCTGCAAGCCTTGCTACTTTGGTTATAACGAAACGATTTTGTGAATATTTCATAGTAATTTTAGAAAAGATTGATTTATTCTAAATATCATTGCGTATATGTCTTATATTCATTTTTAGTTATAAGTAACATTTTTCCATCGAAAATCAGTCTATTTCAGTTGAAAAAAAAAAGTTATTTATTAAGTTTTCGTTTAATTTTCATCGGTAATCGCTATGTTTTATGAAAACCATAAAAACAGATAATGCTGGTAACAGGTGCTTTAAGATTATAATAATGTAATGGATGGGACAATTAAAGATGACATTTGTTCTGTATACCAGTGTACCCTATGTAAGACCTAAAAAAGTATACCTTAAGAGGCGGCGGTTTCTAATCTAATTTTTGTTTTCAAAGTGTTCTGCATACAACATTACAACAAAGTCAAGTTTGACAAGAAAAGTACGATGCGTTTCTGAATAGAGGTACTTTTGGGTTATGTCGCTAGAACACGATGTGTTTCCAAGAAATATTGGAGGTATAGAATTTTTATTTACTATAATACTATCTTAAAATTCTTCTTGGAGAAAATTTTTAAATTTGAATGTATCTGACCCTCTACAGAATATAACCTTTTGACTTTTTTAAGATGACATAAACCCTGGGAAAATTATTTTATTCTCATTTTGACAACCGAATTATACCTTGAAATAAGATGGTATTAAATAGAAAGTCACGCTAAAAATGCATCCAGCATTTTTTTCGTATTTTTATAAATTTTGACCGACACATCACAAATTTTGCCTGACCCAGGAAGGAAATATGAAATTTTAACTAAGTAGCTCATAGTGTAGGATTTCTGATTGCTTACATACATTTTAACTGTCTCTCTTATAGAACTAGAAACGTATCCCCCTAACGATTCAGTACAGACAAAAAGAGCGAAATAATAATTTTATTTAACCTGCTAAACAATAGAAAAGCAAGCTAAATAGGCGAGATGATGGGTTTTGTGAGGAAACACGAGGATTTTTTAGATTCTCATTTTGACAACCGAATTATACCTTGAAATAAGATGGTATTAGATAGAAAGTCATGATAAAAATGCATCTAGCATTTTTTTCGTATTTTATAAATTTTGACCGACACAACACAAATTTTACCTGATCCATGAAGGAAATATGAAATTTTAACTAAGTAGCTCATAGTGTAGGATTTCTGATTGCTTATATAAATTTTAACTGTCTCTCTTATAGAACTAGAAACGTATTCCCCTAACGATTCAGTACAGACAAAAAGAGCGAAATAATAATTTTATTTAACCTGCTAAACAATAGGAAAGCAAGCTAAATAGACAAGATGATGGGTTTTGTTAGGAAACACAATGATTTTTTAGTGTCAAGGATGTTTTAGGCTCCGATATCATTAATATTTTCTGAATACTAAGGCTATATTACTTTCAAAAGCAGACTCGTTTGAGACGATTGGCGAATAAAGATGAATTGATCGTAAATAAAAATATAAGATCTATGTGCTAAGACTGTGAAATTATCGAAAAGTGGGGGTGTGCTTTTGAAATCGAACTTAAGAGCGATAAAAATATGAAAATATACTTGTTTGATTTGAGTCTTCAGACAATGAAGTTCGTTGTAGTCGATATTCAAGGATTTAACATACCTGAATTTTGCGCGAAAGAATTGGCTATTTATGATGGGAATAGTATGAAAAGTTACTTTTTTAAACCAGTTAAACCATTCGACACCTTAAGTAAGGCTTGCAAGAAACAAGTCAAATATCTATTTGGAAATCATCATGGTATCCTTTATAATTATGGTGATACCGATTACAAGGAACTACATAATATCATATCCAACAATCTGATAGATGCAGACATTATTTACGTTAAAGGACGTGTTAAAGAGGAATTTTTAGTTAAAACATTTTCGGAATTAAACTGCAGGACGCCATATATTATAAACTTAGAAGACAGCATTGGTGTACCAAAATTAGAGAAGGGAGAGAGAGTTGATAGTTGTAAATATCACATTTTAGATATTCATGTTTGTAGTATTAGAAATGCCAAAGTGTTGTATCGATATATTTATAGTCTTTTACCTTAATAAATATTAAAATTTTTCAACAAGCCAACTTTATTTATTCCCCACGTAGCTCAAACGGTTTTGTTTACTTTTCAACGAATGGAACTGTGACAACGCAACATGTTCACTATTGGAGTGATGTTAATCCTATGTTCAGAATCCTAACCCGATGTCAATACTTAAAAAAAGTGAATGTTTGGTATGCTGAAGAAACGTGTAAAGCTTTACGGAGACCGAAAATCTTTGGTTAAGTTACTGGGATACCCTACATCTTATAATATTTTTGAATTTTGCATAAAGTAGTCATTATTTTTTAATAAGCGTATTATAAGTCTAAACCTAATAATTTCCGAGATATCAATTTTTGAAAACCACTAACATTTGTATATAAACGCTAATGGTACAAATAAGATTCAGATAAATAACTTCTTGCCTGTCTGATAACACCGGCATTTAGTTAATTATACAACATTTTTAAAATAATTATTGTTCTTTGATCAAACCAATATTCCACTATCACTTTGTAAACCGACAAAAATAGGCAAATTTTTCAATTTCGTATCGGGATTTTTGATGAAAATAGCCCAACATTTTCGAGTAAACCTACCTAGAAATATAGAAGATATTTATTGCAAAATTAGTGGTTTACATGCTTGGTAAAGTGAATTAATCTACCACTGTAATCGTTTCATTTTTAGCTAAATAGAGGTATTCTTTTTTAATCGTGAAAAAATAGATGAAATCTCTAATTTTATTTCATACCTAACGAATTCAACAATCAATAATACGTTCTCATTTTCGACTAAGATCAGCTGTTACTTTAGACAGAATATTCCTAATAACATAATATATTTAGTTATACAGCTTTTTAAAATAATTATTGTTCTGTAACCGTAAATTATTTAATTATTTTCGTGTGATAAAGAGCTACTTTAAATTTTGTTTCTTAATCTTGTTCTATTGCGTATTAATCGTGTTAGCATCACAAATTACGGTCTGTGAAGCTGGTTTATAGGATCATTTAGTTCGATGGGGGACATATTTTATGATATCCCATATTTCGTCAATTATTTGGCAGGTAGGTTTGATGCTTCAATACGGAACTCCTCAAGATGACATCAAATATTTCTAAACAAGAAGCGTCCAAGTCTATGGAATCCCATGTAAAAATAGCTGGTATGTCTGTTGCCTTCCGTAGACATTAATGACATCTCGCATGTATGCTGAAGTGTATCGTTAATAGAAATCTTGAATATTCTAGTACCTACCTATATCTTGCGTCATTATGTCAATGCTTACATTGATGTCGCCAGGTATCTTAAAATGATAGGTACATAATGTGCAAGCATTTGTGTAGAAAGCTATGTTTTTTACAAAATTTTCTCTAGCCAACCAAATTGTAATAGGGTTTTCGTAGTTCCAGTATATGTCTGGCTGCTTTAGCCTAAATAAATTGAAGTGTATTTGTAAGCAAATTAATCCTTAAAATTTATTATATCGTCTGATATAGACACTGTTTCAACTACGCGTTTTGGTAAAAAATAACTCCTTTTTCCATTTTTTCAAGCCATTAAACAACAAAATTGTCATTTTTTGGAGAAACCTTGCATACATAGGTATTAGCGAGCGAATTTCGACTATTGTAGATATTTAATATTAGAAAATCAATATAGAGGCAAATCGAAGAGTGTATTTTTAAGACGGCTTAAGAGGTAGTTTATGGTGATGTACATATTAGAGTTCATTTTAAAATGAATGATAATCTCCTAAACACAGACTTTTGACAATAGAACGAAATAAAAATATAGTTTGATGTGATAAGGCTATGCAGCTGCTCTTTATGGAATTTCATGTGAGCCTAGACTTTATGGATTTTTGTTCTTTTTTTTTTTTTTATCAGTAAAGTCATCCTATAGATATTGTTTGTTAATCCATTAAAATAGACAAAATCTTTGAATTTGTATATGATTATCCGCTGAAATACCCTTAATCTGCAGGGTACCTAACTCTACGGAGATATTTATTGCAAAGGGCGGCTTTTTCAGTTTTGAAAGTATTCAACATTTACGAAATTCATCTAAATATATACTACGCTATACTTTAATCAAACTCACAATAGAGAGAAAGCGACAGACGAGTTTTAAACTAATGTGGCTTAAAGGATAATTTGTGTTGTAAATATTAGAGTTCATTTTAAAAGAAACTATAATCTCATGAGCGATAAAAAAAAAGTAGCCATTTCGATACATCATTTCCCCTATTTTAACGTTAAAATAGTAAATTATGTTATAAGCTCGAAAAATGTAGTATTTCAGACGTGCCCGCATTACGTCTACGTAACCTAAATAGTCCGAAAAACATTTCTCGTCCATATGTCATAAGTTATTTTTTATTCGATCTTGTTTTTAATGCGATTGAGAGTTGTAAAATAATGTAGAAATGAAGTGAACCTATACATTTCATCTTGCACGCTAATTTTTTGGTCTTAATGTTTGTTAGTTAACGATGAAATCTGTAATAGTGTCCGAAAAAAAATTTTTTTTGACTAACATAAAAAGTGTTGTCTAGCTAGCAGGGCAATAATCAATACTTTATTGAGAAGGTTAGCTCTTCGTCTAAATATCTAATCTATAAATCGTCATTTTTTCCGACACAATCGGTTAAAAAGCATACAATTGTATGTGAACGTTTGTACAAAAACCATCGTGTTAAATCAGTTCTTATACCTGACTGACAACGCCGATCTTTAGCTTTTTTTTTACTTTGTAAAATAAAAAGATTAGTTCTTACTATCAAAGAAATTAAATATGCAAGAGAAATAGGTCGAAAAGATTAATAATAATTTATTTATTCCTAAGTTATAAATCTTAACTACATCACTTTCTAAACCAAGAAAATAGATAATCTTCCTGCATTATTCCGTACTTAGATTTATTTTTCGTGAAAATAGTCGAATCTATGATTTTCGTTCAAATCCATAAGGGGCGCTTGTTTTGTATAGATGATTTATGATCTTATTTTCAACTAAAATACTAGTATAAAAAAAGTATTTCTTTCGACAAACGTGGAAGGAATAGACATTTAAACAGTTAGCCATAACATACGCATACTGACTTGCATTATTTTCATGGATTGAATGGCTACATCTTTGTGTGTGAAGTGAATTTCTCAATTATGAATTTTCTAACATAACTTTTATGGATAGTGGAGTCGGATATTGGAAGAAAATATTAACATAAGGAGAACTCGATTATTGATATAATTATTATGGTTTCACAGAAGTTTCTACAGAGTCAGCCATGCTGTAGCAGAGACTGTTGTAGGTCGTATTTTTTAAAAAAACCTAACAATACCTTTACTTTATATTGATAGACATATTCTATTAGAACATTTTTCTAAAATTTAGAGCCTTTGGAAATGTGATAATGCTATGAGCATCAAATATATTCAAAATATCAAAAATCCTTTGGTAGTTAGTTATTGCGGTATATTTTAATAGAGGCATAATTTATACTGTACTCCTAAATTTACGGCATATCACTTTGCTTATGTTATTATATTCACAGAGACTATTAATCTAACCAACTTTTATTTACGAAAAATTAAAAACTGAAATACTCTATTTTATTGCCGATTGTTCGAAAAGACACTTGGAGTTGTTATTTTACATTTTCTACCTCTTTTTCCCCGGTCACGGAGAAATATGTTAGGGGAAGTTTGGGTATCCTCAGACGGTTATATGCAATGATTCAAACTTCTAAAAAAAGTACTAAGACAAGTAATTATCAATCTTAATTTACGTATGTCGAAAGTAATGTGTTAATGATAAATATACATGATGAAAACATTTATTGTTCGATTGCATCTAATTTTTAAGAGTCTAGAAATAAGCAAATAATGTTCTTTATAAACATCTCGAGTTACCTGTCCTTCCCCTGCATCATAGAAGGGTATTTGCCGACAAAGTTTAACCATTTTTTTATGATTCGAGGGTTGTGTATTCTCTACAGATGTAAACTGGCGTCATTCGAGAAGTCCGAACTTGTTAGATTTTAGCTTATATTCTTATTATGTGATTTTAAAATTATGTTTGTGTTTGTTTAATTCATTGTAAAGGATTTGTTATGCTAATTTCAAAAGTTAAATGTTGGTGAGAATATTGAAATGTGGTGGTCGAGAGAATCACGGGAAATGATATTCACAAAGTTTCTCATACTTTTTAACCCTATGCGTAGGTGACGCTAATAATATTGAATTTTTTTATTAAAATATCTAAAGTAAATATCTAATTGATTTTTTTTAGCGCTAATTGGGATTTTAATTAACTACCTCAGAGTCGGTATACACTATATTTTGCAGCGCAATTGCTTTCACACCCAGTAATGTATTATGATTTTTTTTTGGATGGTCGTTATATTGTGAGTTTCTTAAGTTAGCCAGATTAATAATAAATTAAAAAACCAACGTGATTTGCTTATTGTTGCCTACGCCTGATATTCATAATTTTATTGGGGGTTCTACCTGATGGCGAACACAAGTTGTATAGTACCTATACCTGCTTGGTATTTTATACGTATTTAAGTTTTATTTACTTTTTATTACTCTGTTCTCATTACAAGATAGTCCTATAATTTATCCACTTCAAGTACAAAGAAATCGCTAGTTAATGGTTCTAGATGGTAATTATTTTATTGTATTTTATATAAGTGGTGCAAAAATTGGAATCAATTATTAGATATGCTACTGAATTTTAATGAGGGTCCTTCGGAATAATAAATAAAGGTTTATGTCCCTTTCTTTTAAATCCAGTCGGCAGAGGGTTTGAGAGGGTTATTTAGGTATAAATAATTATTGTGGGGTGACAAATGTACCGCTTTATTATACTTATCTTGTTAGACCATATAAATTAGGGATTTATTTCACTTTACTACCCGCCAGCGGCGTTTCACTAAGGGGAAATAATAAATAATGTTTTTTACTATACCGCTTTAACAGCGGCGTTTCAACTAAGGGAAAATAATAAAAAGTCTGGTTTAAGGAGGGCTCAGGTCGGATCGTAAAAAGTTGGGTTTAAGGATGGCTTATAAAAATTGGGATTTAATTATCCCGCTTTAGCAGCGGCGTTTCAACTAAGGGGAAATAATAAAAAGTCTGGTTTAAGGATGTCTCAGGTCGGATCGTAAAAAGTTGGGTTTAAGGATGGCTTATAAAAATTGGGATTTAATTATCCCGCTTTAGCAGCGGCGTTTCACTAAGGTTAAATCATAAAAAGTCGGGTTTTATCTCGGGTCAGATCATAAATATTCAGGTTCAAGTTAGGGTTAGATAAGAAGCCGCCTCATGAAAGCATCCGGGTTAGGTTGTAAAAAGTCGGGTTTTATCTCGGGTCAGTTCATAAATATTCAGGTTCAAATTAGGGTTAGATGAGAAGCCGCCTCATGAAAGCATCCGGGTTAGGTTGTAAAAAGTCGGGTTTAATTTCGGGTTATTTTGTAAACAGCACCACCGAACCACCCGGGTTAGGTCATAAAACGCACCACCGAACCACCCGGGTTAGATCATAAAACGCACCACCGAACCACTTGGGTTAGATCGTAAAACGCACCACCGCACCACCTGGGTTAGATCGTAAAACGCACCACCGCACCACCTGGGTTAGTTGCACCACCAGCACCACCAGCACCACCTGATCCAGAACTCTTAGTTTTCCTCTACTATGGGATTATTAACGACAAACAGTGATTTATGGAAAACGTTTAGCATTTTTAAATTGTATATTTTACATTTCCGCCGTGTTATTATTTAAAACGGATTAAATTTATATAAAATTAGAAATACCGGCGACTAATAAAATACAATCACTAAAAACATTTCATGCCTACAGTATGGCCGTGAGAAAAAATTAGCTTCATAATTATTTGGAAAAAATTTAAAACTAGTTAGCACAGGATGTTCGAAAAAACCGTCGCTTAACTTTAAGGGAAGATTGTTTGTCTAAAAATATGATAAAAATGTTATAATATAATAATGCAAGTGCATTCCAAGTTACATATCTTTGAAGATAACATCCAAAAAGTGATTTTTATTCAATAAGTTTAAAATATACTCTTTAAGCTAACAAAACTACAATACATGTTGCTTTAGGTTCATATTTTTAGGTCGCTGTTACCCTATTAGTCTAATTTATTTATTATTATACTAATGTTTAAAAAAAATTGCTACAAAAAGAAAAACAAATTATTCTGCTAGCTTAACGCAGAATCACGAATTGTATGAAAACGTAATTTAAATACTTTCCAAAGTACCTATGCTATAAATAATTTTAGGCATTTAAAAACACTTAATAAATTTGGTGAACTCCTAGGATATACAGGGAGTTACTTAATGTTACGAAGGGGGAGGGCCCTCAGATGACAAATCAGATGGAGTAACCATACCTACGCGAAATTGAAATAATAATACCTCATTCCCCATAAAAAATTTAAAAACCAAAAAGAGTAAAGAATGGTTTTCACGGGGGTTAAAAGTTTCATCAAAAAATATGCGCTCATTGCATGTAATTAGAAAGTATTTTTTAAACAATGATTTTTTAAATATCAAAAGGTATATCGAGCTACCATACTGAAAGCCAAAAAATTGTTTTACATAAAAAGGATAGGCAGGGCTAAAAACAAACAAAGAGAATCGTGGAATATTGTAAATAGCTTAAGGGGAAAAAACGGTACTAACCCTGTGAATACTGAATTAAATTCTAATGACTTAAATAAGTTCTACTGTACTATTGGTCAATTGTTACCTGGTGCTGCCTCTACTGTCAATCCAATCTCATATTTACGTAGGGTGTCCTTGCCTGAGTCTTTCTTTCTCAAGCCTACCGATGCAGAGGAATTAAGGGGTATCTTTAAACAAATAAAAAATAAAAACTCTGCAGGCTATGACCAGTTATCAATAAAAGTATTCTCTGAACTACCTCTTGATACTCTGCAGGTGCTGTCTGAGGCTATAAACAGATCTTTTGAACTCCCTCCTGCCTACATTATCAAAAATAATTGAAAAAATTGTTAAGAGTCGAGCTCAAGATTTTTTAATCAAACATAAAGTTTTGTGTGTGGAACAGTTTGGTTTCCAATCATCAAAGGGCACAAATGACGCCATTTTTGTGTTTTTGGAGAGCCTTTATTTACAGCTCAACAATGGTGACGTTGCAGCAGCGGCGTTTTGTGATTTGTCCAAAGCTTTTGACTGTGTTGATCACGGGACGCTGCTGTGCAAACTTGAGACTTATGGTTTTAGGGGTAGAAGTTTGGACTGGTTTTGCTCGTATTTGTCTTGTCGCAGTCAAAGGGTAACCTTGAATAGTGAATTCTCAAATGAATGTCAATTGCAGACCGGTGTTCCGCAGGGCTCTGTATTGGGTCCCTTATTGTTTCTGGTGTATGTTAATGATTTGTCATTTATCCCAATAAGCGGCAAATTTACTATATTTGCAGATGACATCACTATCCTTTGGCATCATAAAGACAGATCTATAATGCAAAATTGTATCTTGACTGACTTGAAAATGCTAAAAGAGTGGTGCGATACAAACTCTCTCTCACTGAATATTTCGAAAACAAATATAATGTCGTTTAAGTGTGACTTGGATCAGGTTCTTTTGGATACAAATCAAGTGAATATTTGTATAGAAACTAGATTCTTGGGATTGTACATTGATAAAAGGTTAAAGTTTGAAAAACATATACAGGGTTGGGCAAATGTTCCGGAACGGCTTAATTACAAGCGAACGAAAAGTGATATCGAATCGGGGTTTTGGGCAATCTATAGGACAAACATTTTACTATTTGACTGGTATACCATATGTCAGTAATGTCACCAACTGTCAAGTTTCGACGATATTTTTTTATTTTTTTAAATGGAACACCCTGTATATTATCAGATATTCTAGATCTTCAATAAATTACAAATATTTTTCATATAGCATACCATATGATTAAATTCAACTGTTTCGGAAATACGGGCAAATGAATGTAGTACATTTTATTTAAACAAAACCAAGGTAATAACTTTAAAACACAATAATATAAAATAATGGTTATTTAATTAAATGTTCAAAATGTCGTCCTTCAGCCACCTGACAGTGTCCAATCCTGTCGGAAAATTCAGAACGCACGTTTTGCAAATGTTCACGAGAAATAACATGCACAGCATCTAAAATTCTGTTTTGAAGATCCTCCAAAGTCTTAGGTTGTGTACGATATACGACAGTCTTTAAATGACCCCAGAGGTAGAAATCTAGAGGTGTTAAATCTGGAGATCTAGGAGGCCATTCAATGGACCCTCTCCTACCTATCCACCTTCCAGGAAAAGTTTGATCTAAATAATTTCTGACATGTATACCAAAATGAGCTGGCGCCCCATCTTGCTGAAACCAAATGTCATTCGCTAGTATTTGATCGTTAACCTGATCATGATATAAATTAATCAAATTTGGTATAATTCTATTTCGAAGCAGATCTAAGTAGTAAATAGATGTCAAGTTTCCATCAAGGAAGAAAGGCCCAATAATATGGTTTCCAATTATACCTGCCCAAATACAATACAAATAAATAAAAATTAAATAGGAAATGTGTCAGAGTGACACTTGGGAGTCATGGAAACTAAGACTTTTATTTGGAATGTCATAATAAAAGAAATATGTTGCTTGATTTTTAAACAAAATGTAATATGGGCTTTCTAGATTCATTTGCCCGTATTTCCGAAACAGTTGAATTTAATCATATGGTATGCTATATGAAAAATATTTGTAATTTATTGAAGATCTAGAATATCTGATAATATACAGGGTGTTCCATTTAAAAAAATAAAAAAATATCGTCGACACTTGACAGTTGGTGACATTACTGACATATGGTATACCAGTCAAATAGTAAAATTTTTGTCCTATAGATTGCCCAAAACCCCGATTCGATATCACTTTTCGTTCGCTTGTAATTAAGCCGTTCCGGAACATTTGCCCAACCCTGTATTACAGTTAAATAAGAAGCTCGCAGCAAACTGTTATGCTATCAGAATAATTTCGAATAACTTGGATATTGCAACTTCACGAGACGCATATTTCTCATTGATTGAATCTCACTTGAGGTATGGGATTTGTTTTTGGGGCAACTGTTCTCAGGGCTTGCTTACTAGTGTTTTTATTCTTCAGAAGAGGGCGTTAAGATATATGTGCAAGGCTAAAGCTAGAACGTCATATAAACCTTTGTTTTTGGCACAAAGAGTCCTACCACTAACTTGTATTTACATCTTAGAAACGGCTTGTCTAGTAAAAGAGAAATTTCAGGCAGACATAAACAATGAATCAATGCATTTTACTAGGCAAAGCACACCCTCTTCTACTATGACTAAAAAATCTGTTATTTATGATAGTAAAAGGATATTTAACCATTTACCGCACACCTTGAGAGTAATAAATAATGCTAAAAAGTTCAGGAGGGAACTAAAAAGAATATTGGTGGGAAAGGCGTATTACACATTAAATGAATTCCTGGGTGACACACTTTAAAAACTGTGAGTCGGTTGGGTGTGTCGAATTCAGATTTTACTTTGACTCATCAAACTACAGATATATCTAAGTTGGGTAGGTGGGTACTTGATTATCCTTATGGGGAGCTGTCTCTATACTAGCTTTGTCAACAAATTTGATTATTGTTTATTGTATTTTGTTGTTTCTGTATTTCCGCGTTATTGTCCGACTTAAATTACTACTTTGTTGAGGTTGATTTTTGTATGTGTATTGTATATTTTACTTATTTATGACTATGCTTGTAAGAAACTTAGGTTTAGCGATTTAACTTTGTCAACAAATACCATGTATTTAGACAATAAAGTATGATTGATTTGATTTGATTTGAAATTATCTACTTTACCGATACGCAACGATAGGCTTTTCGGTCCGTGAAAACCCGCATTTTAAACTTAAACGCGGATTTAGGTTACACGAGATTTTTTTGTAGTGTTTATTGCTGTAAAAATAGTAAATATAATCTTGTTGGTAAGCATTATTCATTAAATTATAACTATACCATTAGCAGTATCTATTTTTATGTAAGTTACTGCAGTTTAATGTTAAGGTAAACCTTTTTTAAACTTAAATTTTTGTACTTTCTGTCAAGATGGCGGTTACGGGTAAGTTAATGTACAACAGTAAAGTTATACTCTATTTCAATTTTAAATTTTAACGCGCTTTTGCGATTTTAGATTAAAAACTGATATAATTAATATTCGAAAAAGGTCAAGGCAATCTTGGAGTCAGGAAAATATGAAAGAAGCGATTAAAAATGTCCAAGAAAATGAAACAAGTGTTAATTCAAGTGGAAATAAATATAACATTCCTGAACCGACACTAAGGCGATATTTACAGAAATATACAGATAAATTTATTTTAATCATTTTAAATTCTAACGGCTCTTTGATTTTTAGATTTCTCCTTCAAATGCTGGGCGTTTTAAGTCGACTTTCTCTGACGCACAATTGGAAAACCTTCATCAGTATATTATAGATATAGACAAAAGACAATTTGGTCTGACCAAAACAGTTTAGCAAAGTAATGGTTCGCGGAAAAGCTCTGCGGACAGTTTAGTGAAACCCATCTGCCGATCCAGAGAGAGACGTAAGGTTCTCCAGGAAGGTGCAAATATACCATGGGATTGACCACCCGATCCAGAATGTGGCAAATGTCACGACGGAGGAGGTGACTGGAATCTTAAATAATTTAAACATCAGGAAGGCCCCGGGTTTAGATAGCATAAGAAATGCAGCATTACGCAATCTGCTTAACAATATAATAAGGACATAGTAAACCTATCCCAAGTGATTATCCAGGAGGGTCACTACCCGTGTGTGTGGAAAAAAGCACAGGTACTGCTTATTCTCAAACAAAATGAGGATCTGACCCTGTCAAGGCCACCAGCCATTCATAAATATTATAATAATGTTTTTAGTACTTTAGAAATGTTATTTATACAAAAATAATTTAAATCAAACTACAAAGGAATTTCAGTTTTGTGAAACAAAAAAAAATAACAATTAACAAACCCTTATGTCCCTCCTACACTTACGAAAACTTTGTAGAACTGGCAACACCCTGGAGATAAAAGATCGATGCCCGCTCGCAATTTTAAAGAGCGAACGATTTTTCCCGAGTGGGAAAATTAATAGAGCAGCATATAAATACAAATTTATATGCTGTAGGCAAGAACGGCAAATAGTTTAAGGTTTTGCCAATTAAGTGATTCCTTATCAGCTTTAAAATCAGTTGATGTTTAAGGTATGCGATATTGGGAATCGGACAGCGGCGTGACTGGTTGAAACAATTTACTGTAATTTACATAATTCATTTTCTGCTATATTTGTGTGGTTTTAGACAAGTTAGTTTTTACTTGGTACCTATATTTTATTATATCAGTATAGCTTTTTGGCGACAATTTGAAACAGAAGGTCAAGGTATTTTATCGCAGGAATATAATGGGTCGGTGCCAGAGTCGGCCATCGAAAACGAAATAGGTTCGGAATTAAGAAACAACGAAATAGGTTCGGAATTAAGAAACAAAGATTTACATGTTCAATGTCAACCCATTATTTTAAATATGTACGCGTGTTTAAAAAAAATCCGGGAAAAACTGAAAATGCGCTTTATACAAGAATGTATTTGTAATGAATAAACACAAATTGGTTTTTATAAGAATTTATAACGGAATTAATTTGGGGACTGTAACCAGTCATTCCATAAAGCGCAAACCAATAAATAAAAAATTCAAAATGGCTGACAATACTACAAAGGATTTTATTCTGCGAACTATTTACAACTTTTACTAGGATAATATAGTGCCAACTTTAGAACTGGTTCGTGACAAAATGCGAGGTTACCCTGTGGTACTTGCCTTCTGAGATTTGCGCAGTATCATTCTTTGATAACGAAATCCCTGTTGAAATTAAAAGAAATATGATAAAAGCTCTAGAAAAACAAGACCCGCTAAAATGAGGTGAAAAACGAGAAAAAATACTCTTAGGTTTTTTGAAAGGTGAGGGTTATCCACAAATAGTTTAAAAGATAATCCAGAAAACTGGGAGAGTAATGATAAGTATGTAAATAATTTTAATGTAGTAGAAAAGTGAACGATACAACAAAAAACTGGTATTAAACTCATATACGAATACAATAAAATATTAACAAAAGATAAAGAACAACGTCAATGTATACTGCAAATTGTAAGCGAATATAGAAAAAAATTTAAAGATGTCAGTAAAACGACACTTGCGGAAACTTCTTAAAAGTGATTAAAACAAACTATTTGTGTAAATACATAATAGGGTTAGTTCTTAGGTACAGTTTATTAATATTATATACCTAAAATACCTAAATAATATACCGGGTGACAACGAATGTTGTTACCCCCCCTATTTTTTCCGTAGTTTTATTAATACAAATTTTAAAATTTCAGGAGGTTCTAAGTGTATATTTTGCTACTTTTTAGTGAAATCGTACTTTTAAAATCACTTCCGGTTTGACCGGAACTGGTATCAACTCTTTTGTTTTAAATGGAAACCTATTATTTTTATTTGATATTTGAATTCTACGGCCAATTTCCTTTAAAATGACGTATCACACATTATCATTTGTTTTTAAAATGGCTTCCAGGCTAACTTTTCAAGGAAATCCTTAGATGGCCATGGATTCGCTAATACAACATTATTCTTTGAGAGTGGGCCATGGAAGTTTTAAAATGGTCTATTTTAACCTGTTTTATGTTGAACAATTACATTCTTTGCGAAAGATGCTTCTGTCAAAAATATTTTAGATATGTCATTTTTTTTTAAACAATGAGGAAGAATTAGTCAAAATTTTTAAATGGCAACAAGGCATTTTTTTAGGGCCAAAAAATAGCTTATTAAATTACCTTTTTGAAAATGTATCATAAGTATGGTATTATACTTAATGGAGCGGCCAAAATTGAAAAATAATCGAGATAGGTCATATTTCAAAAAAATAAAAAATAAATTGGAATCCTTAAATGTTTGTTACGAACACTTTTTATTTAGTAAAACAATAACAATCAAGGTAACAAATGTTCAAAATACCCACCTTCCACTTCAATGCATTTATTTAAAACCGTGCGGATTTTTCGCATGACATTTTCTAAAATCCTTGGTGTAACAGACAAAAACGCGTTTCGTATCTTGTCCTGGAGTTCATACAAAGTGTTAGAAGGTGTTTCATAAACTTTATCCTTTATATCACCCCATAAGAAGTAATCCATTGGAGTTAAATCCGGTGATCTTGCTGGCCACCTTATTTGGCTGTGTGTAGATATCACTCTAGCATCAAACCTTGCATTTAGGTAATCTTGCACCATGCGACTATTGTGAGGTGGTGCACCATCTTGGTAAAAATACAAGTTTCTAGAAGTTTCTAGAGGAAGTTGCTCTATTTCATTTTCGATCTCGTTTCTCAGCATATCTAAGTAACGCTCGCGATTTAAATGTCCTTCGAAAAATATGGGACCTAGTACTCTTGTTCCTACAATACCAGCCCATACATTTAATCCAAATCTATGTTGACGATCTCCAACTCTCATTTCATGGCGGTTCACAGTCGACCAGTAAGGCGTATTATGTCTATTAAAAATTCCGTTGTTGCTGAAATGTGATTCGTCCGTAAACTAAATTTTATCATGTAAATTATAATTTTCCCTAAACCAAATACAATAATTAAGTCTTCTTTCCGCATCATTCTCATAAAGATGTTGATGTAATTGAAATTTAAAACTTTTGTAGTTATACTTCTTTAAAATTTTCCTCACAGATTCCCTACTGATATTAAGTTCTAAGGCCAATATTCTTACTGAAACTGTTGAGTGAACTTCTACATATGCTAGTACGTCAATTTCGGTCTCCTCACTAATAATATACCTGTCTACTTGCGGATTTTCGTCAGCACTTCTAAACTTCGTTTCCAAAATTACAAAATATTGCCTGCTTGGATGGCGACCTTCACGTCCAGGATATCTCTCAATGTATAATCGCTCGGCAGCATGGGCATTCCGCCTACATTCACCGTAGATTAGCAGCATATCAACTTTTTCATTTTGGGAGTAGAAAACCATTTTATTAACTAAACACTACAAAATACTATATGAGTTGCACACAAAATCTTGAACTGCAGTTTTATGACAGAAAAAGTTGTCCCCGTTTGTTTCTAGATTTGCCATTTCACAGAATATTTCACAGCCTACTTGTTTAACATAAAACATGTAGGTTAAAATAGACCATTTTAAAACTTCCATGGCCCACTCTCAAAGAATCATGTTGTATTAGCGAATCCATGGCCATCTAAGGATTTCCTTGAAAAGTTAGCCTGGAAGCCATTTTAAAAACAAATGATAATGTGTGATACGTCATTTTAAAGGAAATTGGCCGTAGAATTCAAATATCAAATAAAAATAATAGGTTTCCATTTAAAACAAAAGAGTTGATACCAGTTCCGGTCAAACCGGAAGTGATTTTAAAAGTACGATTTCACTAAAAAGTAGCAAAATATACATTCAGAATCTCCTGAAATTTTAAAACTTGTATTAATAAAACTACGGAAAAAATAGGGGGGGGGGGGGGGGGGTAACAACATTCGTTGTCACCCGGTATATACTGGGTGGCCCACTCTCAACGCAGGATTTCATAGCATCGAAACTACTCAACTTTTTAATATTTTTCAAAAACAGGGTCATAGGGAGACATTAGGCCTACAGTTTAAAATTATTTTGAAATATACCGAATGTTCCAAAAAAAAGATCCATAGGAAAGTTATATTTTTTTAAATGGAACACCCTATATCTTACAATATTTTTGGATTCTACACAAAATAACAATTATTTTTTAGTAAGTGCGTTATAAGTCTAAACTTAATAGTTTCTGAGATATCGAGTTTAGAAAAATGACATTTTTGAACTTTGACAGGTTCTAGCTTTCTTACGGTACGTCTTAGAGCGAAACGGCTTGCATGTCCCTATCTTACTTTTCTACTATCTTTCTAAAAGTGCCAACTTCCGGTTAAACCGGATGTGGATCAAAAGCCGGAAATATAGTACTTCCTGTTTAACCGGAAGTTGTCATTTTTGGAAAGATAATAAAAAAGTAAGACAGGGACATGTAAGCCGTTTTGCTATATGGCGTATCGTTAGAAAGCTAGACGCTGTCAAAGTTCAAAAATGTTATTTTTCAAAACTCGATATCTCAGAAACTATTAAGTTTAGACTTATAATGCACTTACTAAAAAATAATTGTAATTTTATGTAGAATTTAAAAGTAATGTAAGATATGGGGTGTTCCGTTAAAAAAAAAGTATGTTTGATATGCCTTAACTTTTTGGGAGACCCTGTATAATTTAAAATAATTTTAAATTGTAGGTCTAATGCCTCCCTATGACTCTGTTATTAAAAAATATTAAAAAGTTGAGTAGTTTAGATGCTATGGAAGCCTGCGTTGAGACTGGGCCACCCTGTATACTCTCGTTCTATGTAGTCAGTGGTAGTTATGATAACAAAAATTGTAAAATTTAAAAACCTTTGTATTTCATTCCATCGGCGGCACCATTTTGGATTAATTAAATGACTTGAAATTTTGCACACGTTATTTTCCACCCTAAATTGGTCAACGGTAATAAAATTTAAAAAAAAATTAATTTGTAGCCATATTAAAACCTTTAACATCCTGCATATCAAAATTCAAGCATTTCACAATATATTATACTTATATGAAGTTTTAGACTTAAAATTGGTCCAGAAATCACCCATTAAAATAACTGACACCTTGTAAATTTTGTACAAAATTCAGTTTGCCCTATTTGGATAAATTTTTCAATATTGTTAAAGGACCAATTTATCGAAAAGGAAAATTGTTGTGCCGTATAGTAGAAGACAAAATAAAAACTCATCCATAATGGGAGACGAAATAAGAAAAAAAAGGCGGACAACGAAACATTTGCAATTTTTGCACGACTTTATTTTACACCCAGTATAATATGAATATGATCTTTTTTTTGACCAGTTTATGTTCATAATATTGAAAGTAAATGTTGAAATTTTATTTTGTTTTGTGAAAGATGTACAACGTTTTGTATTGATACGTTATACAGGGTGTCAATTTGAAAACTTTCAACGCACCTATCTCGAATACTACAAAAGTTAGAACAACGCGATTTGGTAAAAATGTTATATGGGTAGGGGGAACTAGAACCAGTATACTTTAGGCAAGGGGTCATTCACCCCCTAGGCGCCAAACACCACCACTTTAAAATTTCAAATGGCACCACCTCATTTGTTATACCTCAAATGAAAGGTCTCACTGAGTATTATTTAGCTGCACAAAAAAAATCGATACAAAAGAAAATTTATAATTTCAATAGAACAAAACTTTGTAATTTATAAAAATATTGAAATATTGAATCTTGCTGAAAATATAGCAAATTTTCATCTAAGTTCCTATTTCCAGCAATACCCAACTGATTTTGATTAGAAAATAGGTTGTACTATTGTTTACAACAAAATGGAATGCATTTTGAGCATTTAATTAAATAAAATAATATTTTTCATTTTCAATTTTAAACAAATTACAAATTTTCTTTTTTTATCGAATTTCTTTATGCAGCTAAATACTACTCAGTGGGACCTTTCATTTGAGGTATAACAAAAGGGGGTGGTGCCATTTGAAATTTTAAAGTGGTTGTGTGGGGCGGGCGCCTAGGGGTTGACTAGCCTCTTGACTAAAGTATGGCGGTTCAACATTTATACCAAATCGCGTTGTTCTAAGTTTTGTAGTATTCGAGATAGTGGCATTGAAAGTTTTCAAATTGACACCCTGTATGTATTTTATTGACGTTTTTCAAGTTATGTGTTTTAAACTAAATTATTGTCTATCTATTTATTCATCCAATAAAAATTGTGAAATTCTAATCCACAGAATATTCTCAATATTCGAAATCGACATCTTTCCTTATTTAAATATAAAAGCCTGGCTAGTACCTGGTGTCCCACTAAGAATGGCTGTCGGCCTCAGAAAGTGTTAGTCGTATGGCTTGCGGAAAAAAAATATATTAGGCAAAGTGGTCATGAGAAATTGCTGGAAATTATTTTGAAGTTTCTCAGACTTCAAAAATAAAGTGGTGGGGGAAGGTTGAACATTATTTGTAATAAATGCTGATAACTCCGGTCTGGCTTAACATAATTTAGTAAACTTAGTTTTGTTAAAAAGGGCTTTTCTCACTCTATATATCATCTTATGAACTACGGCAATATGTGTTTTACACTAGGCGCTAGGGGGCGCTGTCTTACAACTTCACAAACATTGCGCGTTTCTTCCATAATTGTAAATATAATAGTATATTCAATTTTACCTGATTACAAGGATGATTAAGTCTAAGAAGTCAGCGAAAACCGCAAGTTAATATCTATTTTCAATCCGGAGATATCAACAACAATAATCATAATTACGGAACATTATGATTTTATTTTCAAGTTGCCATTGTAAAGGTTTTTCTAATAGTCAAATAGGCCTTGAAAAAACAAAATATGAATTGAAACTGTGCACGCGTGTCACCTTTCATTATTACGTCAAAATGTATGTCGTGCCAACAGTGTTGTGTCGTATTTGATTTTCAAAATACCTCTGTTACTTGAAGAAGCGGTTGACATCATTGCGGTGTATTTTGAATGTTTGGGAAATGCAACAATTGCTGAACGGGTTTACGCAGTACGATACCCTCAAAGGCGCCGATACGACAGTATAATGTTTAATCGTTTAGCTAGCCATTTTCGTACTACTAAAAGTATTCGTCGCCCTGTATATCGCAGACGCCGCCGAGGTCGAACCGAGGAAAACATTGTAAATGTTTTGGCATATGTGGAATTTAATCCACAAATTAGTATTAGATTAATTGTTAGAGACTTGGGCCTTACTCGCTCTACTGTGCATAGGATTTTATTAGAAGAAAGGTAAGTAATTATATCTATATGCTATAACTCTAAAATAGTTTAGAATAATGCCAATATTTCTTTTAATAGTTTTCAAGTAAATGTAATAAGTATTTTGTTTTTCTTTAGGCTACATCCCTACCATATTGTGCTCCACCAGCCTTTGCCCCCGCAAGATTATGATAGAAGATTGGATCATTGCTATTGGTTGCTCAATATGATATTGGAAGATAGAAATCTCCTCTCCAGAATTTTGTGGACTGATGAAGCTACTTTCCATAGTAATGGAGGAGTAAACCGCCATAATATGCATTATTGGTCGCGGGATAATCCCCATTGACTGCGGGATGTGCAGCATCAAGGACGATGGAGTGTCAATGTCTGGTGCGGCATTTTGGGTGGCAGAATAATTGGACCGTTTGTATTTAATGAGTCGCTTACTGGGCAGATATTTACATTTTTTAAATTACGAACTCCCAATTCTTCTCGAAGATGTGCCCTTGGATATTCGCAGAAATATGGTTCTCCAACACGATGGATGTCCTGCACATTTTGCGGCAAACGTTCGTCAATTTCTTGACGGCACATTTCCTGCAAGGTGGATAGGAAGAGGGAGTATATTTCCGTGGCCTGCCAGGTAATATTATAGGATATATTGTGATACTGTTAATGAAAGTGATAATTTCTATTTTAGATCACCTGACTTAACATGTCTAGATTTTTATCTATGGGGGAGATTGAAGGATCTTGTTTTCGTTACCAGCCCCACCACAAGGGAAAACATGATAGAAATAATAATGGACAGCAGCCGCCGTATCCCTATGGCAGAGGTGGAAACTGCAGTATTATCAACTAGGGAGAGATTGAAGTCGTGTATACAGAACGATGGGCGACAATTTGAACATTTAGGGCGCCACTGAGAATTATTGTCGTAACGATATATTTGCTTGAAACATACGTACCTTCATATTTTGTTTTTCCAAGGCCTATTTGACTCTTAAAAAAACCTTTACAATGGCAACTTGAAAATAAAATCATAATGTTCCGTAATTATGATTATTGTTGTTGATATCTCCGGATTGAAAATAGATATTAACTTGCGGTTTTCTCTGACTTCTTAGACTTTTAATCATCCTTGTAATCAGGTAAAATTGAATATACTATTATATTTACAATTATGGAAAAAACGCGCAACGTTTGTGAAGTTGTAAGACAGCGCCCCCTAGCGCATAGTGTAAAACACATATTGCCGTAGTTCATAAGATGATATATAGAGTGAGAAAAGCCCTTTTTAACAAAACTAAGTTTACTAAATTATGTTAAGCCAGACCGGAGTTATCAGCATTTATTACCAATAATGTTCAACCTTCCCCCACCACTTTATTTGAAAAGTGACGTACACGTTCTATAGGTGAATTTTATTAATAAATCTTCGAAATATACAAAAATGTTATTTTCGGGATACCTTAACTAGGCGACTTTTGAGGAAACTTCGTGATTCATATTTACCATTACTGTTGCGCCCTCTAGCGCCAGTCTGAGAAACTTGAAAATAATTTCCAGCAATTTCTCATGATCACTTTATCTAATATATTTTTTTTCCGCAAGCCGTACAACTAACACTTTCTGAGATACGGCCGACAGCCATTCTTAGTGGGACACCCGGTACATAATACGATTGATACTCGGTATAAATAAAATAATATAAAAAGAAATAAAAATACACCTCGAATAATCTTCAAAACTCATTAAAATCATCGGATACCCTTGCAACCCTGCAACCTGACGCGAAGCGCATCTTCGAAACCTGTTAGAAAGAAGACGCAGATTGAAGAACACGAAGAAGTAAATATTGACTACGGCTTAAAGGTGGCTAGAAGAAGAACCAGCGCGGATGAATATCAATTCTGCTTTCCGCACGCAAAGGTAAAAAGGAACATAGAATCATAACCTACGAAGCGTGGACAAGGGATAAGCGGGGGCAGCGGAAGGGAACGGTGCATATACTATTTTAATGGGGTTTGCGTTTGAGGATGCGATGATTCCCACAGGCCGTAGTCACTTAAGATATAAGATTATATGCATATAATACGTTTAGTTTTGTTAATACGAACATAAAATAGTTTTCACCTTTTTGCACTTACCAATACACGGTTGGCCAGTGAAAACAAGCCCGATTTTTCATATGTATTGTCCTTTTCAAAAGCCGAGACGTGTCAACTTTATTTGAGTTTAAAAGCAAAGCTTTTGTACTATTAGTATAAAATAATAATCCCCAAATACCTTACGCGAATATAGCCAGATATCTGGGATTGGATTGAAAGCTACCCTGGACAGCCGACATTAAGAAAAGCGAGGAGAACTTGGTCTAAAATATTGAAAAATTACTGGTTAGGAAGAAATTTTCTTCGTCAGTTGACAATAAAGTACTTCTGTACAAACAAATGATTAGACCAACAAAAGACATTATGACGTACAGCTTTGGGGTAAATTATAAAACTGTTTTAAACTAAAGTAGGTATTTAGGAGCATTGTTGTACAGGCTCCATGATGATACATTAGGAATCGTTACCTCCACCGAGATATGAAAATGGGCACTGCCACACTCCAGCGCCTCGATATCACGAACATAACAAAGCTCAAGAAGATGAAGCTCCTTGAGTTGATTAAGTGGATTAGTCAAAAGCAGAGCAAAGTGGGCATTGTTTAAATTAGTGCTATACTCTATTTCTTAATGGTTGACGTTATCTCGATTATTGTAGCATCGTATGGTCTCCTATGCATAGGACCCACATTGTCAGAATTGAACGAGTTCAAATAAAGTTTGCTAACTTTTTACTTTGTAAATTAAAAATTGATAAAGCGACACTTACACAATAAGCGTTTAAATACTTTCGACCTGGAATCATTGGAAAGGCGCCGAATTAAACACACTCTATCTTTTGGCCACAAAGTTATCACAAACCAAATAGACTGCCCTGCGCTACTTGGTCTATTAAACTTTGGAGTTCCTTCTAGAACAACAGGATTGCTCGAAACATTTTCCCTGCAACACAACCGAACAGATGTCGGCAAGAACGAAGTTCTCAATAGGTTTATTCCGCACGATTTTAACTTTGATTGTAAATCTATTACTTTTCAAAATAAAATTGATAGGCTGTTTAAGACTGTTCCTGATGACCTTTTGCGGTTTTAAATTGCTTGCATAAAAGGGCTATTATTTTATTAGGGACAGTATATTGTTATTAATTGTAAGTTTGAATAACTACCAATACGCAAGAGAATGGATTACTCCATTTCTCATTTCTTACATCTTCCACTCTATGTAACTTTTATAATATATCTAGCAAATTGTTGCTGTTGTTTTATTTTAGATTTGAGTATGTATGTATGTACTATACAAGGTGTCTGTAACAGTATATTACGTAATAAGTGTTGTAAAAAGCATTTTATCTACTTTCATTTAGTAATATGAATTTTACAGTTCTGTAAATCGTTTTGTAATGGCATCTATTACAGCACTAGTGCTGTAATAGATGCCATTACAGCACTAGTGCTGTAATAGATGCCCTTACAAAACGATTTTTAATAGCAGGTGCATTTTTATTTTTAAAAATGCCTTTTGCCAAATATTTTTATTCATAGATGAAAGTAGATAAAATTTTGTACAATATTCTTGTTGTAAATTCATATAACTACACTCGATGTTTGATTAAACTCGGCTGACGCCTCGTTTAACAACTTTAACATCTCGTGTTGTAATATGAATCTTTACAACACTTATATCGTAAATATCTATTACGCACGAATGGAAAAGTTACGCACGACGCCGCGTAGCGGCGAGTGCGTAATTCTGAGTGCGTAATTGCATTACAACACGTATTACGTACCATACTTTACCTACGACCTACTTATTCACGCAACATCATTTAGTTTTAGTTTTCCATCTGAACTGGTAACAATATTAATAATTTAAGAACGTGATAACATCAAAAAGAAGGTATATATTGTAATAATTCTACAGTATGATTATTTAAATTTACAAATGCTATTTTTATTATATTATTTATTCTCATTATAATAATTATTTATAGTTACAGAACAATTATTGAAGACAAAAGGTATATCGTTTGTTTTGCTTGTTGAAGCATAAGTAAGATTTACATTATTAGTATTGGGTGGAGTTAAATTTTCTATTTCACTGTCACTCGACATTTTTTATGTAATCAAACTAATTTCACTTTATAATATTACTCACATACAAATTTGATTTAAGATTATGTCAGTTTTTGAATAAGTTTGTTTGTATTGACCGTTGCTAAGCGGTTGCTAGGAAAACTGTACGATTTTTTTACCAAGCTGTGCGATTTTTTTACCGTGCGTAATAGGAATCTTACATTGATCGGAGACGGTGTGTTTTTAAGTATTTACAGTAGTGGTCGTAGGTAAAAGGTCTTTACAAAAACCTAACATATTCTTCAGACCAAAATTAGCCGATTTAAGTAAACTTACCTTAGTACAAAGTTGCTTAGTTTGAGCGCTAGACGGGCTGAAGTGACAATTTTTAAATCGTTTTTCTGGATTAATTCAAAAATTGCTCACACTATTTTGTCGAAATTTGGTACGTTGGTATAGCTTTATGGGGCAAAAAAACCCATGCCACAATTCTGATTAATATCAGTCCATGGGCGTAGAACCTGGCTTTCTTTGACTGCCAATGGAACAAGAGGGGTTTGGGCACAAAATTCAGATGAACCAACAAAAAAAGGTACTCTTGATAAAACTCGATTCCTCTGACGGTTTTCGAGAAATTTGCATTTTATTACTTAATACGTAGTAGCTTTTACCACGTAGTACTTGGGTTTTATAGAATTTTTCTGTTTTTGATTTCTACGCCAATGGAAGATAAGACGTTTAAGATTAGAATTTAGATTAAACCATTTTATTTACTACAAAAAACCTCTTGAACAGATTTCTTATCATCTGCTTTTTGTCGCACGGAATTTTTCAGGTATGTACAGGGTCATTCCTCATATATCGACACCCCATCTACAGCAGTTATTTGGCGGGTTGCAAAAAAATTCTAGAGGCAAAAGATTTATGTTTAACTCTATATTTTTAGAATTCACTATCAGAAAAGACAATGGCACATCGGAAATGTAATATTTCTGCATAACTATCATTTTTTTAAATGGAACACCCTGTATATTATTCGATATTTGGGTAGAGCTTTTTTTTCTGATTTCAAAAATATATAGTTTGTCTATGTTTGGTTAAGAGGTTTTTGAGATATTGGGACTAAAAATAAAATAAATAGGGAAGTAGGAAAACCGAATTTATTGATAAATAACGTATTTACAACTGCTCAATATGACCTCCATTTCTATTGATGCACTCTCTATAATCTTCTTCTATTTTATTTATAGCATTAACGATAAACTGACTCTGATTTTCATTTGTATCATTAATGTAAAGCAGAAGTCTTTCTCGCATTTCTTCAATATTTTCACTACGATGTTCATAAACTTTATTTTTTAAAAATCCCCACAAAAATGAATCAAGGGGCGTCAAATCTGGGCTGTTTGGAGGCCATTGAATGGGTCCATTACGGCCAATCCATGTTTCATACTTTTCATTTAAATAGTTCACTACAGGCAAAACGTTGTGTGGTGGGGCTCCATCCTGATGCCAGATAAGTTCTTGGTATTGCCGTAATGGTAAGTTTTCAATAAAATTTTCAACTTCATTTGTCAATATATTAAGGTATCTTTCGCCAGTCAAGTTCCCATCATATATAATTGGGCCGATAATTTTATTATTTAAGATGCCACACCACACATGTAATGATTTTCGGCCTTGAAATTGTATTTCTCTGAATGCATGGGGGTTCTCGGTAGCCCAAAACCGAACGTTTTTTCGATTATAAACGCCTGAAGTAGTGAAGGTGCTTTCATCAGACCACAAAATTTTCCTAAAAAGCATGTTGTCTTCCTCTTTCCGTTGTAACATTTCCTGACAAAACATCATACGGCTATTTTTCTGAGCCTCTGTTAACTTCTGCACAGGCAATATTTTATATGGATGATAACCATTTTTTTTTAATGTCGTTAGAATTTTTTTTGCAGATTTTCCGAAATAATTTTTTGCGTCTTCTGCCGATCTATGTGGGTTTTCTAAAAACAAATATTCTTATTTCTAGACTTGTAATGTAACAACAAACTATCAATCTTACCTACAAAATACAACAAAATGTTTAATTCTTCCTCTTCATTACCATTCACTGTTCGCTTCTTCCTTTTAAGATCTTTTCGTTCCCTGAATCCCCTTTCAATGGTTTTAAAAGTACTTCGCGCTGGTACTGCTCTTAGCGGAAATATTTGCCTATGTTCTGCTCTCGCTGCTGATGCGTTATTATTATTTTTGTAAAATAAACTAAGAATATCACATTTTTCCTCAACCGTGTAAGGCATTTTGACAATGACATGAATGAAAATATTGACAAGCAACAATAAATTCACTTGTTTTTAAAATCTAGACGACGCGACACGGCAATGAATTATGATTCATGGCCAACTATCGTTTTTTTTTTATTCAATAACGTTTTAAAGACTTTAGGGCCCAATATCTCAAAAACCTCTTAACCAAACATAGGCAAACTATATATTTTTGAAATCAGAAAAAAAAGCTCCACCCAAATATCGAATAATATACAGGGTGTTCCATTTAAAAAAATGATAGTTATGCAGAAATATTACATTTCCGATGTGCCATTGTTTTTTCTGATAGTGAATTCTAAAAATATAGAGTTAAACACAAATATTTTGCCTTTAGAATTTTTTTGCAACCCGTCAAATAACTGCTGTAGATGGGGTGTCGATATATGAGGAATGACCCTGTACAACACGATCTTACACCTGACAAACGATTGTTATGGTTGGTTATTATTACATAAGATTATTGTCAAATTTGTAACATTTAATATTGTTGTTAACTTTCAATCATTTTATCTGCTTGCATTAATTATTAGAAAACTTTAATTGTCGTGAATTATCATGGCGGTGCAATACACTAATGCAGAATATACCGATATGATATTGGTATTTGGGTATTGACAAGGAAATGGTCGAGAATGTGTCAGAGTCTACTCCGAAAGGTTTCCAAATCGTCGTATACCAAGCCATCCAACGTTTGTTGCTGTTGAAAGACGCCTGCGGGAAAACGGCCAATTTACTCCTAAAGCCATTGAATGGAAGACAGCGTTTTGTAAGGGTTCCTGAAGTCGAGGAAGAAGTAGGGAAATAGGAGTATCCAAAGATATTGTTCATGAAGTACTTCAAGAACAGTTGCTATATCCATACCATAAGATGCCAGTTCAAGATCTTTTACCTAATGATCCTGAAATGCGCCTGGTTTTTAGTCGGCTTGTTCATAGGCAGAGAGAAGAGAATCCCAACTTTGTCAACAATATTTTGTTTACCGATGAAGCATGTTTCACAAGAACAGGGATTACAAATTTTCATAATGAACATATTTATGCGGATGAAAATCCACATGCTTTCAAGGTAAAACATTTTCAAAATGAGTTTAGAATTATTAATGTGTGGGCTGGAATAATTAGTAATCACATTGTTGGTCCTGTCAATATTCCACAAAGATTAACCGGGGAAATTTATTTGCAACATCTACAAAATATGCTGCCAGATTTGCTAAAAGATTTACCTTTACAACTTCGGAGAGATATGTGGTTTATGCACGATGGAGCTCCACCACATTTGGCATTAAATGTTAGAAACTTTTTGAATCAGCAGTAGGTACCCAAATAAATGGATTGGTAGAGGTAATGCCCCTGTAAATTGGCCACCACGATCTCCGGACTTAAATCCATTGGATTATTTCTTATGGGGATATCTTAAGACAGTGGTTTACAGGACAACTCCAGATAACGCAGAACAACTATGGCAACGTATTCAAGATCCAATAAATATTCTTAAGGGCGATGAACAAGTTCTGCAAAGAGTATGTTTTAATTTTCTTCGACGTATAAATCTTTGTATTCATGAAAATAGTGGACATATTGAGCAATTTTTATGATATTTCTATTTATTTCTGTTTATGATTTAGTTATTTTTTTCTTTTTTTTTTGTAAAAACTAATACGTATTAAGTAATAAAATCCAAATTTCTCGAAAACAGTCAGAGGAATCGAGTCTTATCAAGAGTACCTTTTTTGTAGCAATTGAGTTGGTTCATCTGAATTTTGTGCCCAAACCCCTATTGTTTCATTGGCATAGAAATCTGAAACAAGCAATTAGTAAAAAACCCAGGTTCTACGCCCATGGACTGATATTAATCAGAATTGTGGCATGGGTTTTTTGCCCCATAAAGCTATACCAATGTACCAAATTTCGACAAAATAGTATGAGCAATTTTTGAATTAATCCAGAAAAACGATTCAAAATTGTCATTTCAGCGCCCAAACTAAGCAACTTTGTACTAAGGTAAGTTTACTTAAATCGGCTAATTTTGGTCTGAAGAATATGTGGTAGGTTTTTGTAAAGACCTTTTACAGACACCCTGTATATATTTCCAAAAAGTAAGTTTACAATTTACAATTCAATTATTTCTAGGGATCATGGGAAAGATAAGAGAATATCCGCTAAAGTAATTTAGGACTTGTGCGCGGATGACCTCTTTCTATTGTCACAAACCTTGGCAGCAAATCAAAACAAAAACTGAAAGTTAACAATGATTTTTTTAGAAATGAAACTATATGTTACCCATAGACCTCGTTTGTTACCCTTAAATAAAGCAGTAATACAATAGAAAAATAATATTAATAAATTAAATATAAAAAGTTTTTTCCGGCCGGGTAACCATCATATCGGGCCCACGATAGGGCTATGTACATTCCGACCAAGGGTTAAAAAACTCCTCCAAGGGAGTTACAAACCGTGATTTTAGTTGGAAACACCGTTCGCGCGCGAGACTCGTTCTAACTTAGTTTCGATAGAAACGTGCAGACAGGTAGAACGGCCGTCGACCGAGAAGGCAAAAAGGCATTGCACTCTGAATATGGTCTAATAGGGATACAGGTTTTTAAAGGGCTTTACGTGCAGGTGGTCTTTTGTTAGAAGCGATATTTAAAAGGCCGACGACATGCGGGCGAATCGGATATTTGTTTTGGTAAGTGGTGATATATTGTTTTATTTTTTTTTGCCATGTAATAATTAGTTAATTTTTCTACGACTGTTACTAAAATCCCTTTTTTTTACAACTGGGCAGTAATAAGTACTTTACCGCACTTGTGCGGTAATATTATCATTATATCACTAGTGTTGTAAAGTAAACAAGGTGATTTTATATTGTTAATTTATATACAGAAAGCTACTTCATTTATTAATTTATTGTTTATTGTACTTGACAGATCTACTACATAAATAAATCGTATTATAAAGTACAGAGTGTCCATTTTTCGATGAAACTGCACGGTATCTCGGCAACTAGTAAAGATACAGACTTGCGGCTATTACATTACTGCGCTACTCTTTCGTGAAACAAAAGATGCCGCAAACGGAATTCTCATAGCTTTCCTAGTTTTTAAGCTACAATGTGTTTTCGAAAATGTTTGTATTTTAACCTACACTATTGGACAAAAGTAGAGCAACAAAATGCTTTTATTTCTTTGAGTTTAAAAAATTAATTATATGATTGTGATCCCCAGCTAATTTTAATGAAATATTATCCCCACAATATTAGTAATTTTTCACAATATTTTGGTACACTTTAAACAAAATGAAGGTAGAGAAATATTTATAATTATAAAAATCGACAAAATGAAGTGCGACAAAAGTAAAGCAACAAATTGTGTCAACAGTATTTTATTTTACATATAACGATAAAAAAGCATTAAGCACATTTAATAATTACAATAGCTAGAAGTATTATGTTAATAGTTAATAGAATATCCATTATTTTTTATTACTTGCCGACAACGTCGCGGCATTGAGGCAATCAATTTTTAAACAGTATTTTCGGGAAGGTTTGTCCAAACTTCATTGATTTTATTTACCAATGATTGTTTATTTGGAAATAATTGTGTACGAATTCCACGTTCAACTTCTTCCCATAGATTTTCAATGGGGTTAAGGTCTGGGGATTGTGCCGGCCACTGCAAACCCCGAACGTTATTTTCTTGAAACCACTCTTGAACAATTCGTGAAGAGTATTTTGAATCATTATCCTGTTGGAAAATAAAACGCAACGGCATTTCCCACTCTGCATAAGGCAACATTACATTTTGCATTATATCTCTATAGACAAATCGATTCATGGTGTCATTAATGAAGTTTAAAGGACCCACACAATTCCATGAGAAACAACCCCATAGAAAAACACTGCCTTTGCCATGTTTCATTCCATCAGAATTAAAATTTTTATAACGCGTTTCATCGCTAAACAAAACTTTTTTCCACTTAAATGTCGATGAGCAAATTCAAGCCTAGCTACTCTATTTCTTGCCGAAATAAGGGGCTTTTTAGCCGGGCGTCTACTAAATAACTTTAAATTTCAGCAAAAATCTAGGTGCAGACATCCAATGATCGTTTTGAGAAATCCTTTTAATGCGTCTGTCTGTCCAAATTGTTGTTTTTTTCGGCTTTCCCGATTTCGGTAGATTCTCTAAATGTCCCCTTTGAATGTAACTTGAAATTATTTTGGATACGCTGTATCTTGGTAAAACAAGCCGTCTTGCAATTGTGGCTTGTATTGTACCTTCCAAGTGTGTATTCACTACTCTCTGTTTTAATTCTTTCGAAATTGGAATACCTCTTGGCATGATTAATACAGTACAGAAATATTAATTAAACATAAAATAAACTCTGCAAAAATACTTTAACCTTTACTTTTACTAAAACCTTTCTTTTTTAGGAAAATATTAAAATGTTGCTTTACTTTTGACGCATTACAATAATGTATTTGAAAGTTTACTTCAATACCAACTCATTTATTTTGATTATTTGAAAAAGCTGTTGTCGCCAATAACAGAAGCCTACTTTGATATTTAAGACGCGATGTATTTAAATACGATATCATGCATTTAATATTATGACATATTCTTTTGTTTGTTTCACTGGTAAGCACGCCACTAAATTCTACTTAAAAAACTGTCTTAGAAACAATTTTCAATTTTTTGATAAGTTGGAGGCTAACCGAAATACAGGGGGTAGTCAAAAAGCAAACATTTTCGAAAACACACAAAAACTAAGAAAGCTATGACAATTCTGTTTGCGGCATATTTTGCTCCACAAGAAAGTAGCGCAGTCTCTATCTTTACTAGTTACCGAGATACCCTGCAATTACATCGAAAAATGGACACCCTGTACAAAAGTAAACAGAGTAGTAGTATTTGTAGTAATTAAAGTATTTCCCCAACTACTGCTTAAACTTAGTATACAGGGTGGTCGATTAAGTGTGCAACAAATGGAAAACTTCTTTATTATTGGTTTCTCAGAAAATTCTATTCTTGATAAAAGTTGGTGCATGTACGATAACCATTTCAGGTGCACTTGGTATAGGATACAGGGTTATGTCGAAAAATAGAGAGAAACGTTATTAAGTAAAGTTGTTTAGAATTAAAAAATATGTAAGGGCAAAAAATTCAGGATGAGTTTCCCCGCCCAAAAATTAGATAAATGATCACTATACCTAAGTTTAGTATCAGACAATACTCATAAGTTTCTAGCCCTATCGACAAACTTAGATTTTCATTGTTTAACTGGAGGCGACGATCATTTTCCAAAAAATCCGAACATCACGCTGGTGCAAAAAGCAAGACCTGTATTTTTAATGATATAATTTTTGACATATTTTCAGATGAGTCATCTGCCATAAAGTTAGGTAGCATTACTTATACCCTGTGTATTAAATTCGTTTTTTAATTTAGTTTTCGTTGATCATCATGTAATACTACAAAATAGCATAACAAGTAAATTACATTATATCACATTACATTACATTACATTACAAGAAAAATCTAAAATCACAATTCAATAAACACTCAAATGGAAGTTTCATCAGCTGCAATGGAACAAAAAAAATCAATAAAACAGTTTCACATAATATTATACAGGTAACAAGGTAAAGTCCGTTCACAGATTTAAGAGAATGACTACCTGCCTTTAGTTATCACCCATCATAAAATTCTTTGTTGAAAGGGTTTCAAGGATCATAGAGATAATGATTTTATTATCCAGGTAGGGACCGTACTTGGCCGTAATTAGTTTACAAAGCCTTATTAAATAATGGGAAAAAAATAAGTAGACAAATCAGTGTTGCAAAACTAGTCATTTTATTAGTTCGTGTGAAATAAAAACGCAGCTTTGATTATCCAAATATGTGGCATCAGTGGATTGGTGAATCTAGTATAGAACAGCCGGAGGGGGTACAGGTACAACCACAGTGCGGAAATGAAAATGGAAGAAGACACTTATCTTTAGATTCTAAAGAGATTATAAAAAATGTATATACAACTCTCATAGAACGTGAAAAGTTGAGTAAAATGGAATGTATTGAAGAAACAGCCACATTGACTAAAACTACGGAAAAAACAGTATGGAAAATTATGAATAAACCCATCACCGAAAGGAAGGAAAAGAAGGAAAGATCTGGGACTTGCAAAAAATTAGATCGCAGCGATGAAGATTTAGTCCGACGCAAAATTTATAAGATGTATGAAGAGCATACGGTATCAACACTGGATAATTTACTGAAAAGACTTGAGATAGATAACACGGATATCAATTGCGGTAGGACAACGCTGTGGAAGTGTCTTCAACGAATCGGCTTTAAATTTAAAAAAGTCGATAAACGGCAAGTTATCATGGAATCGCAACGACTTAAGGCATAGCGATTTGAATATTTGACAAAAATCGCTCAGTACAGAAGTGAGAACAGACATATTATATACTTAGATGAAACCTGGTTTGATACCCATGATACCCTATCAAAAGGTTGGGTTGATTCTAGTGACAGGTGTAGAACAAAGGCACCATCAAACAGAGGAAAAAGAATAACCATAGTACATGCAGAGTCCGAAGATGGTTGGGTTACCAAATGCACTTTCATTGGCAGCCAAGAATATAAATGACTCCTGTTTGGATTACCATAACGATACCACAGCGGAGTTATTTGAGGATTGGTTCGTAAAAAGTTAATTCCTAATGTTTCTCCAAACAGTGTGACTGTTTTGGACAACGCAAGTTATTACAGTAGACAGTTGAACAAGCACCCTTGTTCAAAAGATACGAAAATGGCAATACAGGAATTTATGTATCAATGATATATATTTTCATGAAAGTTACACTAAAAGAGAGTTACATGATGTGCTTAAATTTCTGAACCTAGAAAAGGAGTACTACTGCGACAGCTACGCTAAAAGTAAGGGGCATACAGTGCTAAGGCTTCCGCCGTATCACTGTATATTCAATCCCATAGAACACATATGGCATCAATTAAAATCTGCCGTTAGACGTAACAATGTATCACCCACTATAAACGCGAGTGTACTGGATATTATTATTACTGAAGTGGACAAGGTGCCTGTGAGTAGCTGGAAAAATTGTGGTTCGCATATTAAAACTGTTGAAAATTCATACATTCAAATCGGCAATATTACAGAAAGATTTATTATTAACATAGGTGTTGATAGTGACAGTGAAAATGAATTAAATGAGTAAACTGTAGTTGCATTAATTAATTATAATATATTCTATCTAAAATTGTATATTATTTGTGTCAAATCATCCATGCTTGAAATACAATTCAGTGCGGGCCTTTGTAGACCCCAGTCTGGTTTTAAACAGGCGTCAACACGAGTCGGTAAGTCATTTTCTTAAAGCTGTGAACGGACTTTATCAACATCATAATATGGCACCCATACCGCGGTATAAGTGTGCCACAAATGTGCATAATAGTACCTTTTTGTGTTCATGCAGGTAGTAGGATTAAGGTTTCTCAAACAAAACCGTGTGAATAAATAAGAATAAAAAAGATGTGGGTGTGAAATTGAGTAGACTTTTTGACCTGAGCTCGGCTTCTAAGATCCCCCATATGATTACCGAAATTGACTGTTTGCACAGGCTTTTTATTGCGGCCCGGAAGCCTAAAATAATTTAACTCACCCGTATTAAAAGTAGGCAACTTTAAAACAGTATCTTTCTAGCTATAGTATAATATACAATAATACACTCATGTGCAAAAAAAAAACGGTCATTACAGAATTTTCATTAGATTTTAAACTTGATAACTTTTTTATTTCTAGTCCAATTTTAGTGATTTTTGTAGAGAACTGTTATTCGACATATTATACAAGGATAAACGAAATGTTCTTTCATTATCTAATTTCAAAACACCCTGTGAAATAATGAAGAAGCAAAAGTATTTTTCTAATTTAATAAGTTTGTCATTTATGTTTTAAACGGCAACCTGTACATTTTTGTGTCAGGCCTGATAAAATAGTTAATATCATTTATATAGATTATAAATAAAAGGGGACCTAATACGCTCCCTTGTGGTACACCATACCCGTTGTCAATCCCACCAGAAAAGTTATAATTTATTTTTGTTTTCTGCCTTCTATTTGTTAAATAGTCACGAAACCAATCGAGTACTATACTCTTTATACCATAATATTGAAGTTCACGTAACAGAATCTAATGGTCTATTGTTTCAAAGGCACACTTGAAGTCAAGAAAAACAGCTACAACAAAATTATCATTATCAATTAGGTCATTCCAAGTAGCTACCATAAGTTGTAAAGCAGATTCACAAGAATAATTCTTTCTAAGGCTCGATTGATTTGAGAAAAGCAAGTCATTATTAATACTTTAGTATTCAGACACTTGTTGACAGCTAACTCTATAATTCTTTCTATGCTAGGTAAAGAAATAACAGGTTCAAAATCGACAGCATTATAAGTATTTGTATTTTTAGGGATTGGTGTTACTGTAGAACATTTGAACTTTTCGCAAAATATACTGTATTCTAAAGATGTATTTACCAATTACAAGGGGAGATGCCCGATAGAATCAAAAACATTTTTTTAGGTTTTCGTGTCCAGAATATCATTAATATTATATTTGTCACCCAAACAATTCACAATCTTCTTAATGTTTAAATAATAATAATTTTTTTCTCACTCCGCATGACATCACCAACACATTTACATAAGCAGTTTTTTTTAATTCGTAAAAATGACAGAACACAGTATACTGCTTAATTACCAAAAATGCCTACTCTTTTTAAATAATATCGCACCTTTGAAGAACCTTTCTTAAAATAAGTTATTAAACTTTCCTGATGGTACAACGTCAGATCAGTCGGTTGCACGCGATATTTCGTAAAGAGTTTTAATTTATAACTGAATTAAGAACAACAATGGCAGAAAAAACATTTTAGTCGTTGTTACTGCCATAATATTTTACCTCTCTGAAGCTTACACTTCGAAAATGACACATTTGCAATTTACTTCCCAGTCAAAGTACTGGAAAAAGTACAGTCCAAAGGAAACTAAATGATTATGAATATCATCCCTTCAAAATTCATCTAATGCAGGGCTTAACACTTGAACGCTGCCTGCATTTTTTTGCGAGACGTCAATAAAATTGGAACAATAGACAAAATATTATGGAGCGAGAAAAATAGATTCAACAATAATGGCACAATCGCGACAACTGGTCACTTGTAAATCCCCACTAAATGAAAGAGACTATTTTTCAGGTAGTTGAGGGGGGGTTAAAGCTTGGTGTGGTTTATTTAATGTCCACCTTATTGGTCCGTACTATTACCAAGAGACACTACATGGAGAACGATTTTTCAATTTTATTCAAAATCAACTTCTTTACTACTTCAAAATATGGCAATGAAAGAGCCTCTGGTGGGAGCAAGATGGAGCTCCTCCTCACTTTTCTCGGCAAGCTACTAGTTATTTAGATACTATCTTTCCTGCGCGCTGGATTGGCCCAAATGGTGTTATCCGATGGCCACCACGGTCACCGGATTTTAACCCCTTTAGATTTTTTTCTTTGGGGGTATCTTAAAGAAATTGTGTATGTAGCCGAACGCCGAACCTAGATATCCCCTGCAAAAAAAATAACAGCGGCATGCAGAACAGTCACTACAGATATGATTAGAACAGCGTCTTATAAGAAGATTTGAAAATTATACTTGTGAAGGCTGGAAGGTTCCAACACTATTAGTGACCGCCAGTATGGATTCCGTAAGTCTAGATCGTCAGCAGACCTTCTCGCTTATGTTATTCACATTTGGATCAACGCAATAGAACATCATGGGTAGTCCCGGGCGGTAGCACTTTACATTTCCAATGCCTTTGACTGAGTATGGCATAAGGGGCTCCTAACCAAAGTGACCCAGTAGCATAACACATTGGCCCAATATTGATTCTAGATTGGTAAAATATTGTATACCGGCCCAATATTGGCTGTTTCCTGCGCACACGCACCGCTCGCAGAGCGACATAAAGGATTAATCCTGCAGTGCTGCCTTATAATAAAAAAAAAAAATGTGAGAGTGGTTGCCAATTTGAGCATATTTTGAAAAGAAGTCCTTAAGTGTACTAGTATAATATTCATTTGTGTATCTAAAATATATCTATATAATATAATCTTTAAGGACCAACAAAACGCATTTTAATTGCGAAATGCTCATTTATTAAAATTTACAGACTGCCAAAACTTATATGTTTACCAATATATTAAACAGTTACCAGTACATGTTTAGCTGAGTGAAGAAAATAGGCACTCTTTTCTATGTGAAAGGTTTGGATGGTGTTCTTCGTACTTTATACGCCTCATGGTGTTTTGGGCAAACGTGAATATTTGAAGATGGCGGAAAAAGGAAATGGCTTTTTTTAAGCGAAAAAATTGAAATAATCGAGGAGAGCAAAAAAAAACTGGTTTAAGTACCAGGAAATTGGTTGAAAAATTCAAAATGGGTAAGACCCAAGCGACTATATTGCTTTAAAATAAAGCAAAAGTAAAAAATTTGTTTCAAGAAGGTGGCAACGGTGAACAAACAAGAAAATTTCTCAAAATCGAAGGATTGTAGCGGATCAAGTTGTTTTTAACTGGTTTTATAAGGCGCGAAACAAGTACTTGCCAATATCCGGGTCCATAATTCAAGCAAAAGCCCTCGAATCTGCCCAATGTCTAGGACTAGATAATTTCAAGGCAATAAATGGATGGTTAGAAAAATTCCGTCGTCGGCACAATATTACCTATGTATTTAATGCAGATGAGACGGGTCTCTACTATCGTGCATTGCCAACAATAACATATGCACTAAAAGATGACAAGTGTACTGGAAAACAACGACTTACAATTATGTTCTGTGCAAATATGGGAAGTGAAAAGGAAGAACCACTTATTAGGCAAGAGCAAAAATCCTCGATGTTTTAAGGGCACATAAGTTATCTCTCCAATAGGTCTCAAACAAAAAAGCGTGGATGACAGCAGATATGATGACAACAAGGCTTCACACATTTGATACCAAGATGAAGGAGCAGAATAGAAGAGTGGTATTGTTTCTGGATAATGCAACGTCTTATCCCAAAATTACACTGAGTAATGTGAAACTTACTTTTCTTCCACCAAGTACTACGTCACACTGCCAACCTATCGACCAAGGCATTATTCAGAATTTTAAAATGCTCTACAGAAGCTACCTTATTAAGAGGCTTTTTACATGTATAGAAGTCAGTGGTTGTCCTCTTCAAGAAATCGAAAATAATATTACCATAATTTACGCCTTGATATGGGTTTCGGTGGCCTGGTACAATTTGTTCCCAGTGACAATAAAAAAATGCGTAATACAGATAATATTGAAGAATTCGAAGAAGATAATATTCCGCTCGCACAACTGTTTCCTAACATTAAGAATACATTTGTAAACTTGAAACAATTTGCCTCTATTGATAACGATTTGCCAACAGAAGGTGCTGAATTGACAATCATCGAGTGTATTGAAGACATCGGAGAAACGGATGAAACTACTCCCAACTCTGAGACAGAGAAAGAGGAACCTGAACTTGATCCAGTGTCAAAAATATCAAGCCTATCTGAAACCGGCGCAAGTTTGACAGACTTTTTTAATAATGTTAACAATTTTGACAGTCTCAATTGCTATTAAAATGTGAATCTGAATTTTATAAAAATAAAATAAAAAATATGAAGCGATCATTAATTTCTGATTATTTTTAAAAATAAGAATTTCAAAGCAAAATATATTTTATATATGTTAGGATGCACGTGCAGTAAATACATATTTGTAAATTGGCTTCATCTCATTTAATTTTAGTTCTGATAAATTTTAACAAAAATATTTAAAATTATTTACATATACAGGGTGTTTCAGAATGAGATGCTGATCCTTAACGGTGTGAATCCTTAGGTGATTTTCAGAAGAAAAGTTTAAATTAACATATATCCTTAACCTATCAACTTTCGAACTACAGGGCGTTTAAGTTTTAAGAAAAAAATCGTTTTTCTATCATAACTTTAACAACTTTCTAGCTATTTCTATGAATTTTTCACACATGCCCTCTAAGCATCAATAGCCATTTTTTTTGTGTAGAAAAATTTTAAAATTTTTTAACCAGTGGCGTCCTGAAAGGGTTTGGACTAGACATTTTGGAAAAATATTATGTACGTCACTGCTTTTTCTCAAGATAAAAATTATTTTTAAAATACTCATTCATTTTAGGCCAAATTTAATATCTTGCCTTTTTATCGTCCGACAAACAGTTTCCGACAAAAAAAATAAAAAGCATTAAATGCGCATTCGCTATGTGCCTATGGTTTCTGACAAGTAGGCTATGAACTTTGTTAAGGAAACAATGACAATAACGAAATATTTAATGTCAAATAGTTTTGACAGCTATTTATTTATGTACACGGCTTTCCACTCAACTTAAATTTTAAAAATGTAATTATTTTTAAACGTATAGGTAAGTATCATGGTAAATTTTACAAATGTCGAGTTTGCGGATATGCATTACCTGTACGGGCTTGCTGACGGCAATGCATTCGAAGCCAGACGATTATACCAAGAGCGTTATCCAAATAGAATAGTTCGGGATGCACGAACGATTTCAGGAACTCACAGAAAGTTATGTGAAACGGGATCTTTTGAAACAAAAAACTACTTAAAAGGGGCACACCAAACTACACGAACACCGGAAACCGAAGAAGCTGTTTTAAATTTAGTGGAACAAAACCCTTATATAAGTACCAGAAATATTGGGAATATTTTAAATATTACATACTTATGTCCTAGTCTGGAGAATTCTTCAAAGTTATTTGTTATATCCGTACCATATTCAACGGGTCCAGGCCCTACTTCCTAGGGATTTTCCATTACGCATCAATTTCTGCCAATAATTTATTCAAATGGTTACCGAAAATCCCCAATTTGATGCCAGAATTTTGTTCACGGACGAAGCTAATTTTTCCAGGAACGCCATACAAAATTTTCATAACAATCACTTCTGGGCAGAAGAAAACCCACATGCCATTACGGAATCCCACCACCAAGAGCAATTTTCTGTAAATGTTTGGGCTGGAAGTATTGGTGATTATTTAATTGGGCCTTATTTTTTACCAGCCAGATTGAACGGAAACAATTATCGCCAATTTCTTGAACACACTTTACCAAATTTGCTAGACGACGTCCCTATTTTAACCCGACATCGTATGTGGTTTATGCACGATGGTGCACCTGCCCATTTCAGTCTCTTAGCACGAGAGTTTTTAAATCAACATTATAGTAATCGATGGATAGGGCGCAGAGGAACACAATCGTGGCCACCTAGATCCCCTGATCTAAACAGTCTAGATTTTTTCCTGTGGGGACATCTGAAAACGTTGGGTTACAGCATCCCAATAAATACTGAAGAGGAGTTGAGAAACCGCATAATAGTTTGTTTCGACACTATCAGGAATACTCCAGGAATTTTTTCAAGGGTACGAGACTCAATGATAAACCATAGGCACATAGCGAATGCGCATTTAATGCTTTTTATTTTTTTTGTCGGAAACTGTTTGTCGGACGATAAAAAGGCAAGATATTAAATTAGTCCTAAAATGAATGAGTATTTTAAAAATAATTTTTATCTTGAGAAAAAGCAGTGGCGTACATAATATTTTTCCAAAATGTCTAGTCCAAACCCTTTCAGGACGCCACTGGTTAAAAATTTTTCTGCACCAAAAAATGGCTATTGATGGTTAGAGGGCATGTGTGAAAAAATCATAAAAATAGCTAGAAAGTTGTTAAAGTTATGATAGAAAAACGATTTTTTTCTTAAAACTTTAACGCCCTGTAGTTCGAAAGTTGATAGGTTAAGGATATATGTTAATTTGAACTTTTCTTCTGAAAATCACCTAAGGATTCACACCGTTAAGGATCAGCATCTTATTCTGAAGCACCCTGTATGTAGATACCTACTTATTAATAAACAAACAATGTAATAGGCAAACGAGTTGTTTTAATTTGTCTGTATTAACCGACCACCCCTGTTAATCAACCAACATTTGATTCCCCGAGGGTGGTCGCTATTGAGAGATTTTACTGTAGAACTTTTATTGCTTTTTAATAATACCGCAACAAAAATAAAATGGTATTGACATAATGTTCGCAAACAATATCTTTCAAATTGAGATCAATAAATACACTGTGTCGTATTTATTACGGCCCAGCAAAAGCAAACAAGTTAGTAAAACAATTTATAACTTGGTAACACCATAACGGATTGGGAAAATATCGAGGTTAGATAATAAATAATAAAGAGAGGCAGTAATTCCAGGTACATATAGAGGGTGTTTTATTTATACATTTTTGAGTTCAGGTTGTCCTGCTTTCGTGAAACACCGTGTACAGTTAAAATATTGTTATATCCTCACCAATCCACTAATTTATGTATTTAAAGCGTTTCTTCATCGATGATAGCTTACGAGATATCAAAGAATTACACACTAAATGAACACTTTACACAAACCTTCGGATAAAGAATAAGAACTAATTCTGTATCATGGCTAGAATCGGTCCACTCTGTATGTTAATACACGAATAAAACAAAATACTAAATACCAAAATAACAAGTTACATGACAAAGTATATTTTACTTTTTTTTTTCAGGCGCCTTTAACCTTCTTAATTCCCCTCTCGCTCTGTTTCCCTACGCAACCCAGCCATGCTCAAAACAGCACTGGAATCCCCCAATCGAACCCTTTACCATCAAATCACCAACCGATCACATCGAAAGCGGATGAATTGGCAAGTCAGCGGACGGAAAGCATACGTCAAATAATAGCTGCAGAGCAAAAAAGCCAAGAACAAAGGATGAATCATGGGAAGGTGGACAAATCTCTGGTGGACATTGGCGAGGAACGATTTCCCACTTTGGAGGAGTTAAGGGCGAAATGTCAACATTATTCAAGGTCAGTATGAGCAAAAAAAATGAAGTAGGGAGAATTGGAGAGTTCACCATCATAGGGAGCTACAATGTTAATTTTCGGAGCAATTTTTATCTGTTATCCAAAACAGAGTCTGTTGAACAGGGTCTGTTGAACAGGGCTGTTCAGGTCAACAGGGTCCGTTGAACAGAGTCCGTTGAACAGAGTCCGTTGAACAGGGCTGTTCAGGTCAACAGGGTCCGTTGAACAGAGTCCGTTGAACAGGGCTGTTCAGGTCAACAGGGTCCGTTGAACAGAGTCCGTTGAACAGGGTCTGTTGAACAGGGCTGTTCAGGTCAACAGGGTCCGTTGAACAGGGTCTGCTGAACAGGGCTGTTCAGGTCAACAGGGTCCGTTGAACACAACAGGATCACAACGTCAACACAACACAGCGAAACCTGTTTGAAGAATCAACGTAGGTCAAAAATTGCTCCGAAAATTAACATTGGAGCTCCCTATGATGGTGAACTCTCCAATTCTCCCTACTAAATTAAATTGCTTGTTGGAAAGAAGGTCCTTCTTTTACGAAGTTGGGCTCTAAGTTACTCCATTTAATAGGGAACTTGTACATATTTTTTTTATTGCAGAAATATGTTTGAACCACATCAAAAAATAGCATACAGTCTGTACGGTGGTTCTTTGCCGGTGCGTCATTACTTCTACGTGACTAAAACCATAAGAATCTAATCAAAATTACGAGGTTCAAAAAGTCAAAACGAAGCCTAAGTTCATAAACGTCAACATTTTCGTGTCTAGCGTTCGGACTTAATAATAATAACAAATATCGACAATTACTTACCGCCAACACGAAAGTACAATAAAAATAACTCTGAAAAGAATAGTCTATAGAACTAAATTGAATTTCAAAGCACAAAAACGGTTAAAAACAAATTAAAGTTGACAGATCGAAACTTTTTCTTTTTTAAATTAATTTATTTTCATAATCTAGATGCGCTTAAACTACGGTTTGGCTTAGGTAGTGGCGCATATTTCCAATTAATATAGATAGTGAACAACTTTCCGGTGGTGACCTTACAGCGTATTATGGAAGTATATATTGCCCTGGCTCAAAGATATTTCCCGCGTTTACGATAATCAACTGGAATACGGCTTGGCATTTGGGGAAAAATCTTCCAAAAAACCCAATTTATTTTCTTCAGTCAAACATTATGTCCGCCATAGCAGACAACTTCAATGCAGTGGGCGAAATCTCCAATCAACCAGCACGGAGTGCCGGCGGAAGGAGGTCATTACAATAAGGGCGTAGATTTTCCGTTTTGTGGGTAAGTCTTTGTCGGAGGCGTCGCCAGTAGTCCCCCCCACTGGCCAACGGCATGTGTATCGACCGTGTGGGTGTTGCTGTGTAAAAAATGTATTTATTCTTCGATCGAAACGATGACTTTGACATCCATTATAAACTCTCCAAATATCTTTGACTCTGTCTAGCACGTAACTTTGAATTCGAGACGTATTGCGCAACCCCAGAGACGCTCTAATATGTTTTTATTCACTTTTAACGCTATAATAAATAAAGATGGGGTCTTGTAAATCACGTTCTCTCTTGATCGTCTATTCATGGCGCACTGGCAAAGAACGACCCTTTCGACTGCATTCAAAATGTAACGTCTTAATAATACTAATAATAAACACTCTTTATTTCAAAATTACCTTATATAACATAAAATGAAATAGTGTCAGATATTCTAGGCAAAATTTACGCTACAAATTTAAGATTTTTACAAAATACTCTTCGATATTATACGGTTCAATATCTTTTACTAATTTAAATACGTTTTAAGAAGTAGTCCATGTTCTGTGGCGAGATTGTAAATAGAAATAAAGGTCTGTCTTTACCACCAAATAACTTAATTTGCCCCTCTAGGGTAGAAAACAAGGGTTATAGAAAATACATGAAATGATGAAGAATTAAAATAAATTTCTTAACGTTGTTGTACTAGTTTCGACTTTAGGGAAAGTCATCTTCAGCAACTAATCATTTATGGCGTTGCAAAATCATTCGCCTCGAATAGCACGCATTAATTTTTAATGATAAAGTTAATCCACCAAATGATTTCTTCACCTGGTAACAGGAAGAAAATCAAAACTAAGAATTCCCTTCATTAATACCTACGATGTTTTGAATTTACTAAAAGAAATTTTATTTTATTTTATAATATAACATGTGAATAATGACCACTTGATGTATTCCCAAAATTTTTTACCAGAAATGACATAGTTTTGTTCTGACAATTTTAAGGAGAAGCAATTTCATTTAATTTAATTTACATAAAATCTAATCCACCACAACAATATACATGTCCCCTCACTAAGTCAGTTTCATTTTAAATTAGGAATGAATTTCTTCTTTTACAACATGTTCTAATTTCAACATTCTTAAATAACCGTATTATGATTAGGGTCTTTTATCCTACTTGCGTTTAAATCATCTCCTACCATTGCATAGAGATACTTCGTCCTTATAATAAGCTGCTGTCTATTCCAATGGTTGCATAATCTGCATTTCATTGTATTTTATTGTTGAATCACCCATTGTTCTCCCAACTGTTTTAACTACTTTTCATAAAATTTCTTAAATGATTAGTTGCTGAAGATGACTTTCCCTAAAGTCGAAACTAGTACAACAACGTTAAGAAATTTATTTTAATTCTTCATCATTTCATGTATTTTCTATAACCCTTGTTTTCTACCCTAGAGGGGCAAATAAAGTTATTTGGTGGTAAAGACAGACCTTTATTTCTATTTAAATAAGTTTATTTTTAATTTTTTTTAATGCTGTCACAAGTTTTGATGTATCCTGTAATATGTTGTAATAAGCACCACTTTCGTACAATGTCAGCTTATGTTTAGGGAAAGTATAGTTCATCGTTCTTGTTGGATTAAATATCACTCCCTAATTTTTTTATAAATAACTAAAGTTCGCGCGGCCATCCTAATCTTCAAAACGAGGTCACGCGGAAACGTGTGTGACGTCATATAGTGTGTTTGGCAGGGAACAACAAACTGCAACGCCTCGACAGTCTTGACTAGTGTTGAGCGCATCTGGATTAAAAATATTTGAAAATCCGATTATGCAAATAATCGGCGTCATCCGATTATTTTATTGGAGCATCTGAATGAAAAATAACCTGATGAAAAATGAATTCACTAGAACCTGCGCATGTGCGCTTCTAAAATACGATGCAGGAACTAAAATAACCGAGTATAAAATCTTAATACGACACCGACACAACAAGCTGCAAGCAGCAGCCAGCAGTCGTTATGTGAATCTGATCTATAATACGCAATCTCATTTAATCTTAATACTCAATACTGCATTTGCTCAAGATCGGTGTTTCACATCACATCCCTTTCATCGTCTTGAGAACCTACGCCTACGACCTTGCCTTAAAAACCGTATTGCGATTTCGTAGACTCTAATCTAAGTAGGTAGTTATTCAAGTGATCATTCGAATGATATACCGATTTTTAATATAATTCGAATAAAAAAGATCCGATTGTTCAAAACATGGGATTTCGCCCACTACTAACTGTATTGTCGTGTCTGTCGCTTCCGCGCCATGGGTAGTCGCACGGTTTGACGTCACAATCAATTACGTCGCGTATAACTAAAATAGTTTAAAATATTCAAACTTTAATAGCTCATATTTAATTCAGGGTATTAGAAAATGTATTATTTTTCAAATTTAATTTTCAGGCAAGTTCCCTATTTTGCAGCCTGTTAAAATATGAAAAATAGTAACATTCAAATGCCACTAGATCAAAAACGATTAAAGATAGCTGATATAGCAGTTTTATATTAAACCCACTTTTGTAACAAAGCAATATAATATAGTCTCGGGCAGTAGCACTAAACATTTCCAGGATTTTCATCAAATCTGGCACGAAGGGCTCCTAAGCAATACGGTATATCGCTTCAGTTTTTTTCATGGCTGTCGAGCTTTCCTAAAGACCGTTCTTTGTAATTTTTTTCCAAATCAATGTTTGCCTTACCCCCATTACTTTATCTGAACAGTTAGAAAAAAAAATCTTCAAGAAAAATTGTCCAGAATAGACTACAAATATATTTGCAAATATTTTTAATATCTAGGCAAATTGCAATACGCCCTCTAGCGGTCATTTAACGAATTTAGAGATAATCTCCAGCAATATCACTTGGTCGTATTTACTGGCAATATATTTTTCCAATGCCCTCACACCACGCTACAGTTCATGTGATTGGTTGAAATGAATTTACAGGGTGTCCAGATTTCGATGGTTTTACGGAATATCTTCGTTATTAGTGAAGATAGAAGGATACGGTTTTCGCAGCACTGTGCTACTTCTTTGTTAAACAAAAGATGTCCCAATCAGAATTTTTTTAGTTCTCCTTGTTTTTGATATACGGGATGTTTTTGAAAATTTTACACTTTGGGACAACTCCCCATGTTTAGGTTAGTAGCTTATCAAAGAGAAAACAAATGTTCTTTCTCTTTTTCTACGTTTAATAGTTTCCGAAAAAAAAAACTTGCTTTTTTTAAAATAGGTCACTCTATATATCTTTTAATAGTATAATTTAGTTTATCACAAGCTTGTCAAAAATATATAATACCTTATTTTTATTTTTAATATTAAGCATGAAATTTACGTTTTATTAAAAAATATACATTTTTTGTTAGTAGGCCAAGGCGGGTATTTAAAAAAAGAAAAGAACACAGTAGTTTATGTCATATTAAAAACTTCTTTAGTTTCTGCTATATTATTCAAGTTCTCTAAATTTAAAAACAACTATTACTGGAATGATAATTACTGCATAAGAAATATATTTTGGACTCCTTAATCTAATAATTAGCAGTTATATTTCAGTAAAAATAATAACAGTGCATAAATCGAGTTGTGTTTACTACGTAAAACATTAGAAACAAAAGCTGAAAATTTATAAAAAATATTGCTCAAGTTGTTCTTCATTATGCCTTAGACATGTTTCACACATAGTTCTTATTCGCCTTAATGAATTTAAAATATTAGAAGGTCGAGTTTGTAACTCCCTAAATGCTCTTTCAGTGGCATTTCTTAAATCTGCAATTGTTTGTTTGTTTGTTTGTTGAATAGAATAAATTTTATTTTCAAGGTATCCCCATACCCTACTTCCTATGCTTCATCTGCATTTTCATTATATTCAAAGTTTACATTTTCTGTCATAATTAAGATAAACTGATTTTTTACTATTAATTAGATATTTTAAAACTTAGAGAACCTGAATACTCTGGCAGAAACTAAAGGAGTTTTTAATATGACATGAATGGCTGTGTTCTTTTCTTTTTTTAAACGCCCGTCATGGCCTACTAGCAAAAAATGTAGATTTTTTAATAAAACGTAAATTTGGTGCTTAATATTAAAAATAAAAATAAGGTATTATATATTTCTGAGAAGCTTGTGATAAACTAAATTATATTATTCTCGAAAAGTATTGAATGTAGAAAAAATCTGAGTACGTCACTGGATTCTACTTAAAAAACTACAAAAAGAACATTTATTTGTTTTCTCTTTGATAACAGGTTAACCTAAATATGAGGGGTGTCCAAAAATGTAAAATTTTCAAAAACATTCCGTATATCAAAAACAAGGACTAGAAAAATTCTGATTGTGGCATCTTTTGTTTCACAAAAAAGTAGCACGGTGCTGCGAAAACCGTAGCCTTCTATCTTTACTAATAACGGAGATACCCCGTAAAACCATTGAAAACTGGACACCCTGTTCAGTTATCGGTCCATTACTATTTTTAATATATATAAATGACCTTCGTCAATTTTTATAAATGGTAAATTTGCCATATTTGCTGATGATACAACAAATATTGTAATGAATTATGTAATTAAAATAATTAATGAAGATTTAATAAATGTTAAAAAGTGGTGTGACTCTAATCTACTATCATTTAATATCACTGAAACAAATATATTAACTTTTAAATGTTCACTTAATAATATAATTTTTTGACAATCTCATAATTAATAACCCCAAATTTATAAAATTTTTAGGAATCTATATTACTCAAAATCTTTCTTTTTTAATGAACATATGAAAAAGTTATGTAGATTATTTACCTCATCCATTATAAAAGCGGGTTGATTTTCACCTGATTATTCAGCGATAATCTCCCGCTCTCCGGTGAAAATCACCCTTGTCAAAAGTGAAAATCTCACCCGTCAGAAATCCAGCGATAATCTCCCGCTCTCCGGTGAAAATCACCCTTATCAAAAGTGAAAATCTCACCCGTCAGAAATCGTTAGTTTTTTATTTGGTAAATAATCTTCAAAATACATTTCGGGATTGGGAAATAATCAGAAAATCATTCTCAGATTTTTTGCCATTAGGAAATCGCTCTCGGGCAAGCCCTCGAGCGATTTCCACGGCAAAAAATCTTCGGAATGATTTTCGATAATTTCCCTATCCCTTAATATATTACTACAGATTATTTACCTTATCCATTATAAAAGCGGGTTGATTTTCACCTGATTATTCAGCGATAATCTCCCGCTCTCCGGTGAAAATCACCCTTGTCAAAAGTGAAAATCTCACCCGTCAGAAATCCAGCGATAATCTCCCGCACTCCGGTGAAAATCACCCTTGTCAAAAGTGAAAATCTCACCCGTCAGAAATCGTTAGTTTTTTATTTGGTAAATAATCTTCAAAATACATTTCGGGATTGGGAAATAATCAGAAAATCATTCTCAGATTTTTTGCCATTAGGAAATCGCTCTCGGGCAAGCCCTCGAGAGATTTCCCTATCCCTTAATATATTACTACAGAAAATTAGCTTCAGGATGTTATGCCCTGAGAGTACTTTCTCATGAAATGAATATGGCGGTTCTTCGAAATGTTTATTTTTCTTTAATAGAATCTCTTTTGAGATATGAAATTTATTTCTGGGGAAATTCAAGCCAATATCTTCTAAATTCAATTTTTATTTTACAAAAAAGAGCTATCAGATATTTGTGCAAAGCTATATATAGAGATTCTTGTAAAACTCTATTTATCTCACAAAAAATTTTAACACTAACTTCAATTTTTATATTGGAAACAGTTTGCTTGGTTCATAAAAAGCATAGAAATAGTATTAATTCACATATTTATAATAGATACTCTAAAAAAATTTTTAATTATCTTCCAGATTTTATTAAGAAAATTTCAAATCTTAAAATGTTTGAAAAAAATGTTAAAAATTTATTATTGGAAAAAGCTTATTATACTCTGGATGAATATTTTGGTGATACTCTGTCATAATTATTTGCATTTTTTTTTCTTTTCTATTTTTTTTTTATTCCGATATTTTAAGTTTTACTATATTATTATATTTTATTGTTAATTTAAATAATACTTTATGACAGTAAAGCATATTTTGATTTGATTTGATATTTGAAAGTAAGCTAAAGTGGATTTGGTGTGATTCGTTCAGAAGTCAGTTTTATTAAGTGGATTTAGTAGAGGATTTATTGTATTTTACGACTAGATGGTGGAACTATTTAAAGGAGATTAAAAGATCCCGTAAGATGAGATATCTAGCGTATTTTGGCCAAACATGTGGTCGGTGGGTCGCTCATCACAATCCTACTTATGTCGACGACATTAAATAAAATGTTATAATTTTTAGGTTATTTGGCAGCAGCGACGTGTCAGAGAGACACGCTGGTACTGTCCTTCCACCTAGATCGGATTACTATAATAGACCTGTAATAGAAGTCACACGAAGACCTGTGTACATAAGAAATAAACCCACGTTTATAGAAAAGGACCATGGTGGCTTTTATGTTACAGCTTCATCATCTGGTAAATATATAGTATAGCTCATCTTTCTATAGTTATAAAAAAAATAACTTATTTTCTCCCATTCTCTGTGGTTCCATTTAAAGACAAAAAATAATCAGTTAAAATTTATAGTTATGAAAAAACGATAATGGTACCGCCGGGCATTCGAAATTTTCACCTATTAAACCTGGTTAGCCTTATTCTTAATTTTTGAAAGAATTTTTTTTTGACGTAACAATAATCGAAATCTCTAATAAAATTATCTCGTAGCTATCAATGCTCTTGGGATATTATGGCTGAAAAGTCATTGCAATTAAAAAGTTATCACTACAGTAAACCCTCTGTTTGCGACCGCCTCCATAACGTGACCACCTGCGTTAAACGACCGGTTATGAATTCCCCATATTTAAAAATGGAAATCCCATTATTTTATACTCCTCTTTACCGATCCATCTGTTAAACGACCGCGGTCACTCATCATCGGAATCCACGCTGGATTATGGAATGCCACACCCAATATCTTCAAAAAGTTAATGTCTGCGCCGGCATTGTTGAAAATAGAAATTTGGGACCCTTTTTTATTGACGAAAATTCGACACATTATACCCTAATTCAGAAGATCCTGATTCACCGAACAATTTTTTGTGGCATCAGCAAGACGGAGCTCTAGCCCATTACACCCGCCGTGTGCGTGAGTAAATCACCAAACTATTATTTTAATAATGAAATTACGTCTTCCGGATTTGCAGTTTACTTTAAGATAAGTACGGACCATAATTTACCTGCATTTATTCATTCATTGTTTGTTTATGGCCACCCTTGGATAATCCCATTCAAAGGCAAAGTGTTACTTTCTTATATCTCTGGACAGGCTTTACCTTAATACAGTTTTTCCCGAACGATGGATTGGTCGACGAGGTCCAATTGAATGGCCTGCCAGATCTCCAGATTTAACCCCTTTAGATTTTTTTTGTGAGGTTATCTTAAGTCTAAGGTATATGTTAACCGACCAAACAATATTAAAGATTTAAGATTTAAAGTTCAGAAAGAGGCGAAATAAGATTGATAGAACCTTACGTTCTGGAAGAATTCGAAGATCGTCGCAGGTACTGCCAGACTGTTGGTGGAGGTCATTCCCAATATTTGATAAAGTGACTTTTAGTTACTTTTGATTTTTCTTTTCGCTAATAAATAATGTGTTGTTGCTTTAGGTTAAACCGCAGTTTTCTCGCAAACGGCTGAATTTAAGTATATGACATATTTCATGAAATATGTTTAGAATTTTATGTAGGATCCAAAAAAAACATTATAAAATAGGTGTATCCATTTAAAAAAATAAAGTAAACCGTCATAACTTGTTTTTGGGACAATCTGTATAATCTTCAAAAAATGCACAACAAAAATAAAAAATTGACGGGTCCGAGCGTTTTTTCAAAAAAGAAACACATGCATTTTAGATGACTTTGTTCCAACCTTTACGTTCTCACTGTATTTATTTAAAAATCTTGAAAAATTTATATTGTTATTTTGATATTGCAGTGAAACCAATGTACTTTCTTTCTTCTGTTTTATTTTTCCTTTTCCCTTGTGTTGTAGAATTTTGGATATAGGCAATTTTGTAATAAGAACTGTATATTATTATACAGAGTGGCAAAAAACTCGCGCATAATGCCTGTAACTTTTGAATTACCTCGTATACGAAAAAATTACCTTTATGAAAGTTGTTCAGTTCCACATTTCTACCTGCATGAATTTTTTCTGTCATTTCTGGTTTGATTGCCATAGAGACCAACTTGCTTTTTTTTTAATTGGAACACCCTGCATATGATTGCATATTTGGATTCTACTGGGAAAACTCTGAACTTTTTGTATTTCAAATTTTCACTGCAAACGTTTCCGAGATAATGACAGCTCAAAAGTGAAAAACTTCCTAATTATAATTATTATTCCTACCTTTTTTTTTATTTATAACTGCATATCTACAATCTACTACATAAGAGAGTAATAAGTAAATAGTTTGGCGTCGATAGGTGGCTTGAGTCAGGTACCGTCCAATAACGGTTCTCTGGATTTTATTCTATAAATCTTCGGGCCAGTTTCTTTTTAGTCTTCTTTCTTCCAATGGAGGGTTGAACAGGTTGTTGATAAGTTGATTGTTATGGTCTGTGCATCGAATTCTATACTTATTTGAGTGGGTTCTAATAACGTCATCGATATACGGTATTCTTAGATCGTTATGTATGGTTTCATTTGATATATACCACGGAGCATTTATTAGTGTTCGAAGCGTTTTGGATTGAAAGGACTGCAATATTTTAGTGTTTGATGGCTTGCTGCATCCCCATAGCATGATGCCATATGTCCATATTGGTGTTAATATAGTTTTATAAATCAATATTTTATTTTCTATTGATAGCTGCGATTTTCTATTAATTAGCCAATACATATTTTTAACTTTTATGTCTAGTTGTTTTCTTTTCGCTTTAATGTGTGTTCTCCACGTTAGCTTTTGGTCTAGGTGAAGACCAAGATATTTGACTTCATTCTTTAGAGGTACGGGAGCATTATTGATTGAAACTTGTGGGCAGACATTTCTTCTTGTTGTAAAAGTGATTTGGCATGATTTATTTGTATTAACGTGAATTTTCCATTTCTTTAGCCAGGATTGCAGGCGAATTAAGTGATTTTGTAGGTTGTTTGAGGCTCTTATGGGATCAGCATCTGATGACAGGAGTGCTGTGTCGTCAGCAAAAGTTGCTATGAGTGTCTCATGGGTTGTTGGTACGTCGGCTGTAAATAGTAAATATAAAAAGGGGCCCAAGACACTGCCTTGAGGTACACCTGATTTGATTTGATGGCAAGTCGAAAGCTCGTCTTCAAACTTCACCTGGAAGTATCGATCTTCCAAATAGGATTTCAAGATGAGATATAATTGAGCGGGAAGATGTTGTTTGATTTTATAGAGAAGACCCTTATGCCATACTCTATCGAAGGCTTGTTGAATGTCTAGGAAAACTGCAGTACACATTTCCTTTTCTTCAAAACTCTGCTTGATTTTGTTTACAATTCTATGACATTGTTGGATTGTCGAGTGTTCTTTCCTGAATCCAAATTGATAATTGGGGATAAGATCTTCGATGGGAGTTATATTTTCAATTCTGTTTAATATAAGACGTTCAAAAACTTTGGACATCATGGGAAGTAGGCTTATGGGTCGATAAGAATTTGCTTCACTTGGTGGTTTTCCAGGTTTATTGATCATTAGGATGTATGCGTGTTTCCACTGAACAGGATAATAGCATAATCTTAACATACTATTGAATATTGTGGTCAACAGTACTAATGCTTTTCTTGGAAGGTTTTTTAAAACATCAACGACTATAAGGTCGAAACCAGGTGCTTTATGAGAGTTGAGGTATCCTATTTCTTTGCGTACTTCAGTAGGAAAGAATGCTTTTAATGGTGGTGTTACTTGGCATGGTGCTTCTAGGAATTGAATACTTGATCAAGAAATTCTGCAAACCCACCAGTTGAGTCAAGGTGTATTTATGACAGCGACCTAAGAGGTGTCAATTTTGAGTTCCTTTTTAATTTCATGTTGTCTGATTTCTAATTTGTTCACACCATGGTTCATCTGAATGAGAAACAACGAGTTGAAATTTTAAAAATGAGCGGTTACGGAAATATGAAGAGATCGCAAGATCAGGTTTGTCAACTTTTCAATGAATTATATCCAAATAGGCCTCCAATAAATCAGTCAACGGTGTGTCGAGTGGTAAAGAAATTTCGAGAAACATGCAATGTTAGGGAAGTCGCTAGAACAGGTCGACCCAAAGCAGCAACCGAGGGAGTCAAAGCTTTGGATATCATTCTCTCAATACCTGAAAATCCAACACAATCATCCAGGCCATTAGCAATGGATTTTGATGTGTCTCATCAGTCAGTGAAAAATTTGTTTAAGCAGGAAAAGTTGCATCCCTACAAGATAAAGTTGGTGCACGAGTTAAACGAGGACGATTTTGATAGAAGAGCTGATGATGGAAAGATGCAATAACGATAATAACTTTGCAACAAATATCATATTTTCGACTGCAGCTACTTTCCATTTAAATGGCATTGTTAATAGACACAATTATCGTTATTGGTCTGTTCCAGAAAGGTACTACTCAAGAGGCTCGAAAAAGTTAATGTTAGGGCGGGCATACTTGGTAGACATATTGTGGGACCTTTTTTCATAGATGGTAATTTGAATGGCAAAAAATATCTGGACCCCCTCAGGAATCACATAATTCCTTCTTGCAGAATTGTTTTATCGGGTGTAAATAATGGCATAAACGAACAGGTATGGTTCCAGCAAGATGGAGCACCTGCGCATTATGCTGCAAATCTTAGACAATACATAAGCGAACAATTTCCAGGACGTTGGATAGTCAGAAAAGGTGCTATTGAATGGCCAGCGCGATCCCCGAACTTAACCCCGCTCGACTTCATTTTGTGGGGACACTTAAAAAACAAAGTCTACGTTAACCGTCCAAATGACTTACAATTTTTAAGTCAGAATTAGTGCTGAAATTCGGGCCATTCCAAAGGACTTCCTTTTAAATGTTGTAGACGGGTTCAGGGATCGGCTGGCGCTCTGCTTATCAGAAAATGGTGGTAATTTTGAACACCTGATCCACTGAAAAGGTTTCACTTGTTAATTATTCCGATGTTAAGTTGTTCAATTTTCGAGGCTATTTATTTGTTATTATAAAGTTTGTTACAATTTTAAATAAATAAAAATTTGAAATACAAAAAATTCAGAGTTTTCCCAGTAAAATCCAAATATGCAATCATATGCATGGTGTTCCATTTAACAAAAAGTAAGTTGGTCTCTATGGCAATAGTACGTACTTATATGTTTGTTGCACTCACTGCCCAACTAGCTACGTCGTATTTCTCCAACTTATAATGCAAATTTATTAATACAAAAGTATTTAAACTATCTTACCAAGAAATGTTATATCGGAGGCCTGAAGATTTGAATCAAATACAATTCTATCTGCAAATGTGCCACCTATTCTAAAGTACATAGGCGACAGATGGTTAACTATTTTTGTAAGATTTGGATCACTAAAAAAAAATACAAAATATTTTTTTTTATGTTTTTGAAAAAAATTTTTCGACGTGCAATAAAGTGGCTTTTATTTTTTTTCTCAAAAACGAAATAAGATACGAAACACTCCTTATGATATTCTAAGAGAAAAAGTTCATATGAACTTGTGTCCGGAGTTCCTCCTTTTTTGATATTACAAGGTTTTTTAAGAAAATCGGTGTTTTATAATTTTTTAAATATCCTTTTCCCGATTTTATTGAAATTTGGTACCTTTATTCATAATGATAAGGGGCTTAATTTGCCCTAACAGAAAAAATTCATGCAGGTAAAAATGTGGGAAATAATTTACTGAACAACTTTCATAAAGGTCACTTTTTCGTATACGAGGTAATTCAAAAGTTACAGGCATTATGCGCGACTTTCTTGCCACTCTGTATATATTAGGCAGTTAAATTAGCACACACGGATGTTTGGTTATCTAGGTGTTAAGGCCTATATTTACTACTGTAGTTAATTAATTAACTTAACTTATAGCAAGTTGCTGATAATTATTGTAATTGTAAGTTTGAAATAAATATAAATTCATATCGTAGTCGCGTATTGGCGGTAAGTAATGACGTACGGGCAAGCATCCGCCGTGCCGACTAGGAGCTAGGCGATATTTTAAAACGGGAATATCCCGAAAATAAAAAAATAAAATTAAGCTTTAAAAGTTATGTCTCTCATAGCTTTCGTTATAGGAATCGAATCCAGTACGACTAAAAAGAACCCTTACTGGACCAGCAGTACCCCTTTCCCGAGCAGTACCTATTCTCCGAGCCCAAAATACACATCCACCACCACCCCCAGCACTACCAGTACGGCAACTTCGACCACGACCGAGGGTTCCAGTGCGCGAAGTGCTGACGATGACGGTCCTTCTATACGGCCGAAGATCAAGATAAAGTACACGAAATATGAGCCGGTGATACTGCAAAAAACCATACTCACGGACGGACGAATTTTGTATCACTGGCATAAAAGTTTACCGACTGCCGCATTGGATTTGCCAGGTAAGCGAAAATTTATAAAAATAAAAACGTCAGCCTGTGAAGTTCTCGCCTAAAGGGCCCCATACACGATCATGCAACGCCTTGTATAAATGTATTAAAATTTCGATATTGTTTCATGTGCAGTTGGTTCACGCTTATGTTGAAGTATGCACAGGGTCATTCCGTATATATTGACCCATATGCTAGCGGCACTATTGATAGAGATATCAAAAAACTAAGGTAAATAAAGTTGTAGAATTTTAGCTGAACTTTTTAAAAAAAATTATCAGAAAAAACAAAAGACTGTTGGAACTTTAAAATTTTTGTACGAGTTGTGTTGTTTTAAATGGAACGCCCTGTATATTAATAGATATTTGGGAAGAGCATTTTTTACTGATTTCAAAAATACATAGTTTGATACCTTTCTGACAAGCCATATAGAAAATATTTTAAATCAAAATTTTCTTTAAAAATTAATAATAAAATCGGGACAGATATGGACGAATGAATTGTTTGCTTTTGACACGCAATATTGTTATTTAGTTTATTGTCATCATCCGAAAATGAAGTATACCGAAGAAGAAAAGTGTAAATTTTTACGTATATTCTATAAAAATAATTCAAATGCATACAGGGCGAGGCAACTATATCCTAATTTGCCGCTTCCATCCAAAAATACATTAAAAAATATCGAGAGAGGATTTCGACTGCGAAAATCTATAAAGAGAAAACTAAAAGTAGTTTAAAAAGATTTGGATAAAGAGTTAGATATTCTGTTGTTTTTTGAAGGTAGATATGGCTAGTAACGTTTTTACTGTTTTTTTTATAGTGTTTTTTTCTAAAGAAAATCCAACCTGTTCTATTGAAGATGCTCATAATCATTTAGGCATATCACGGAAAAAAATAGAGAAAACGCTTCGATCACATGCTTATTATCCTTACAACATCTTACCTGTGCAAAAATTATTTGATGAGCATAGGCGTAAGCGTTTGTTATGCTGCCAAGAAATGCTTAGGAGGAAAAATGCAGCTCATAATTTTTTTAAAAAAATATTATGGAGCGATGAAGCGACATTTACCACAGTAAATGAAATCAGTAAAAAATGCTCTTCCCAAATATTTAATAATATAACTTGTGGAAAAATTTTAAAGTTCCAACAGTCTTTTGTTTTTTCTGATAATTTTTTTAAAAAGTTCAGATAAAATTCTACAACTTTATTCACCTTCGTTTTTTGATATCTTTATCAATAATGCCGCTAGCATATGGATCAATATATACGGAATGACCCTGTACCTATCTTTAATTTTGTTATTACAAATGTGTACAGAAGCCGCGTTTTTAGTAATTAGGTTGCATGCACTGTAAACAAATTGCCTCCAAAAAAAAAAAGAAACACTAAAGAGTGGCTAAAAAGGCGCATTTATTGACTCATGAAAATCTTATCAAAGAACTGCAACTGTCTTCTCCTTTAGATTATAAAAACTATTTAAGTATGGCTTGCACTACTTTCTCTGAAATACTAAAAATGATTACAGCTCTTATTAACAAACAGGATACAATAATTAGTTCTCTGCAGTACGAAGGCCATTAATTTTTTTCCTTACTTCGTCTCTGTCGGCATTTTGATCTATTTCTTTTATTTTTTCTATTCATTTATCATACCTCCACTTTTTAAATTTCTATTTTTTTAAACTTCACTTTTCATAGCTCTGGCAAATCGTGATACATCTACATAAATTTTCGCCAAAATTCTTTATTTCCAGCCGTAAATATCGCCATTTTTCCCTTATTATCACCAATGGAATAACTCTAGCAAACAACGTGAGAGACTGTTGTATAACAGTTTCAAACATCCACCTACACGCTCAAACCTGTTACATAAGGTACGTGTCGCACAACAGGCGAGTTTGAATTTCCTGCAACTGTTGCGCAAATTGATTGATCGTGTATGGGGCCCATAAAAGTAGGCGTATGTTAAAGATTTGAAAATTTATAGATAAACTCAAAAAATCAATCAATCTATCATTTGCAGTCAATATGATTGAAATAGGTATAAAAATAACTTGAATTAACCCAACTGAAGATTGAATTTGTTCAACATTTTTGGTCTGGTAATTTTTTTGTCCATGAGAGGAATTCATGATTTTTGTCATGTTACACGATCCGTCCTCCAGAGTGAGGTTAACACGACAACTTCAATAATCACGTTGCAGTAGTCACCACGGTCGTGTTTAGCACGGGTTATATTTGATTTTTTTTGATAATCACCTACCCCCTTTTTAAATAACTTCCTAAAAAAGAAAAAACTCTATTCTTTTTCAAAAATATGGGGCTATGCCCTACATGTTAGTTAATACCACTAACATAAAAAAAAATTAAATATCAATTTTTCTTAAGCTTCATATAAGAATTTAAAAAGCTTCTCTAAATAAAAAAAACCTTTTTCCTCCAAAAACTCAATTTATTATCTTTTATCAATAATGTTTATCCACTAATTAAAATTTCACATTTTACAATTAAAACTTCACTTATATTCGAATCTTAATATGTTAATATGACTAGTTAGTAATGTTTAAGCGCTCGAAACATTGTTTTATTTACATTACTTTAACTCCACTTAAAGTATGGTCTATTTCTTCAATAATAAATGACTAGTGTTGTTGGGTCTATTATCATTCGTATGTACACTATTGGACAAAAGTAGAGCAACAAAGTGCTTTTTATTTCTCTGAATTTAAAAAATTAATTATATGATTGTGATCCCCTGTTAATTTTAATGAAATATTATCCCCACAATATTAGTAATATTTCACAATATTTTGTTACACTTTGATGGTAGAGAAATATTTATAATTATAAGAATAGACGAAATGAAGTGCGACAAAAGTAAAGCAACAAATTGTGTCAACAGTATTTTATTTTACATATTACGATAAAAAAACATTAAACACATTTAATAATTACAATAGCTAGAAGTATTATGTTAATAGTAAATAGAATATCCATCATTTTTTATTACTTGCCGACAACGTCGCGGCATTGAGGCAATCAATTTTTGAACAGTATTTTCGGGAAGGTTTGTCCAAACTTCATTAATTTTATTTACCAATGATTGTTTATTTGGAAATAATTGTGTACGAATTCCACGTTAAACTTCTTCCCATATATTTTCAATGGGGTTAAGGTCTGGGGATTGTGCCGGCCACTGCAAAACCCGAACGTTATTTTCTTGAAACCACTCCTGAACAATTCGTGAAAAGTGCTTTGGATCGTTATCGTGTTGGAAAATAAAACGCAACGGCATTTCCCTCTCTGCAGAAGGTAACAATACATTCTGCATTATATCTCTATAGACAAGTCGATCCATAGCGTCATTAATGAAGTTGAAAGGACCCATCCCATTCCATGAGAAACAATCTCATAGAAAAACATTGTCTTTGCCATGTTTAACTGTGAGTGTAAGGTATTTCGGATTAAACCTTGTGTTGATTGGCCGTCTTACACGCTTCATTCCATCAGAATTTATTTTATTTATTTATTCTGACTACGTTACTAATATAATATAGTTTGTAGCAAGTCTTACAAAATAAAACAAAATTAAAAATTCAGAACAACAGCAAGTACAGTTAAAAAATAGAGAATAAGAAAATAACACAAGAAACAAAACAAAAAGCAATGTTACTAACAAAAAAATTAAATTAAAAGAGCAATATAGAGTCTTGAGTCAGATGGTCAAGTTACGGGCTTCCTGAACGAACTCCTCAATGGAGTAATAAGCCTTCTCAATTAAAATTTCCTTTAGCTTATTTTTAAAACGATCATTTCCCAAATTCTTCAAGTCCAAGGGTAGGATATTGTATAGGTGAATCTGTATTGAATTTTTTTTAGATTTAGATAGTCTGAAATTTGGTTCAATTAAGAGATTAGCAGAGCGAGTGCGATAATTGTGGTTCTCCGCATGAGTCCGAAACTGATGCCTCCCTCTATGCACTTCCAATAGCTGATAGAATATATAGATGGAAGGGAGTGTCAAAATCTCTGCTGTCCTGAAAAGTGGTCTACAGTGGTCAATTATACCAGCACCACAAAGAACCCTAACTGCTCGCTTTTGGAGTTTAAATACTCTCCCTGCACTAGAAGAATATCCCCACAAGGTCACTCCATACAGAAGGCGAGAGTGAAACAGTGCAAAGTAGGCATTCCTAAGGATATTTCCAGAAAAACAACGCCGGAGCCGCCTCAGAATTGAAAATTTTATATGGCTAAATAAAATTTTTTCCACTCGTCTGTCTACTGTCCAATTTAAATGTCGACGTGCAAATTCAAGACTAGCCACTCTATTTCTTGACGAAATAAGGGATAAGTGCAGACATCCAAGGATCGTTTTGAGAAATTCTTTTAATGCGTCTGTCTGTCCAAATTGTTGTTTTTCTCGACCTTCCCGATTTCGGTAGATTCTCTAAATGTCCGTGAATGTAACTTGAAATTATTTTGGATAAGGTGTATCTGATAAAACAAACCGTCTTGAAACTGTGGCTTGTATTGTACCTCCCAAGTGTGCATTCACTACGCTCTGCTTTAATTCTTTCGAAATTGGAATACCTCTTGGCATGATTAATCCAGCACAGAAATATTAATTAAACATAAAATAAACTCTGCAAAAATATTTTAACGTTTACTTTCACTAAAACCTTTATTTTTTAGGAAAATATTAAAATGTTGCTTTACTCTTGACGCATTACAATACTGTATTTGAAAGTTTACGTCAATATCAGTTCATTTGTTTTGATTGTTGGAAAAAGTTGTTGCCGCCGATAACAGCAGCCTACTTTGATATTTAAGACACGATGTATTTAAATACGATATCATGAATTTAATATTATAAAATCGAGATTTCTTTCATTTTTTGAAAGTGTTGCTCTACTTTTGTCCGATAGTGTATATCAAATCTACAACGCTCTCCAGACGAAGAATTGCTGGAGGCTGTGAACCACAACTTCCTCTAACTATCGAAACAAGAAGCTGCGGCGCTACGGAAGAATCTTTGGATGCTGCCAATGAACGATGAACTTTTAAACCTTCGAAGTGATTCGTCGACCCGGGAAAAATCATCAATTCAATCTTAGTGTGCTATAGGTTATTCGTATTCTAAAGCATCCACGCCTGCTTTCAGAGTATTAGTGCCATAAGAGGCAAAAAACTGGTTTACATTGATTTATTTCGTCCCATGAAGGCTACTGTCAGTATTATACAGCTTATTCGTTGCTGAACACAGTGCATCATCATAAAGTAGCCGTCAAATTCCACTGGTTCCTCAAATGACTCCACTCTCGTCGATGTTGTGCTTTCTGCATTCAGTTTCCCGCGGTTCTTCGAATATCATCAGACAAACCTTTATTTCTGTAAACCTCTTGCCTCCATTCTGCTATATTTTTGATTTATATTCCAGGTCCCATAACCCCAATAGCCACACCAATCCTACCGACCTACGAACTCTCATCCAATGTGGTTCCCGCTGTAGTACCACTGCCTACAAGAACCTTCCCGCCTATAGAACCAATCACGGCAGAACCGACCACGACCACAACGGAAAGATCCAGTTGGCTATTTGTGCCCTTTAGCGGTCTCTTCGGTGGATCGCACGAGGAGGAATCATCGACGGTAGGTCTGTAGGCCATTTCTGATGTGAAAATAAAATTATTCTTATTGATGGAGAAGTAGTTGTGTCCTGGATATTATACAGGGTGCCCGAAAATGACGATGACAAATTTTAAGGTATGATTACACCCTCTTCAGGAGCCTGGAGCTCCGTATGGAAGCATTTGCAGACATATATGTTAATATGAGCTTGTTTTTATACACTCATGGACAAAATTATCGAATATTTTTAATTTTTCATAATTTCTTTTTGAAAAAATAAATTCTGATGAATCAAGTCATTTAAATACTATCATTTACGAGAAACTGTTTTTTTTTTAATATTTTAGTGAACAATCTTAAGTTTTTATCAGAAGAAAATCGTGAAAAAAAAATTAATGCTAAATCTTATGAAAATTAAGGATATTTACTTCATATTTAAATACTAATTGGAGGACAATTACAAGTATATTGATTAAAATTAGAGCACAGTTAGTAACGAGTATTTCCCACTCGAGCTCTAATTACTGCTTCCATTCTTCTCGGCATGCTGCTAAGGAGGTTCTGGATATATTCTTGAGGAATTGCATTCCACTTCTTGTGCAGCAATCCGAAGCTGGTCTATTGTACTTGGAACGGGATTTCTTCGTCGTATGCGGCGTTTAAGATAGTCCCATGTATGTTCTATTGGATTTAAGTCGGGGCTTCTTTTCTTTCTAATTTTTGAATTTGGACCGCATCAAGGTAATTAGTCACTATGTTAGCTGCATGCGGTCAAGCATTATCGTGCATTAATATGAATCCTTCATATCCAATATGGCCGACATAAGTCAAAACATGATCTTGCAGGATGTTTTCAATATACAAGTCACTTGTCATTCGTCCAATCACTTCCACAAGTTCGGTGCGTCCCTCCCAAGAAATACCGCCCCAGAGCATTATACCGCCACCGCCAAAACTAACGGTCTCTATGAGATTGCAGGCAGCATACCGTTCTCCAACTCTTCTGTGGACGTGGTTTCGTCCATCTGGCTTCCATAACTGAATTCTAGTCTCATCCGTAAAGAGAACATTTTTCCAATTCTCGATATCCCACTGAATATGTCTTCTAGCAAATTCTAATCGTCGGGCTTTGTGATTTTGGAGAAGACGTGGAACTTGGCTTTAAACCTGCTTCTTTTAATCTTCGCCTAACTGTTTTTGAACTTACATTAATTTGTCTTACATTTAGTAAGTCATTTTTGAGATGCGTCGATGTCAATGTGCGATTTCGTGTAGAATTAAGTATCAAAAATCGATCATCAATTGCTGTTGTACACCTCTTGTGCCCTTGACCAGGTCTACGTACGAAATTTCCAGTCTCTTCATACCTTTTTAAAATATTTGATACTGTAGATTGACCTTTCCTGAGACGTCGTGCGATATCCTTTTGTTTATATCCTTCTTTATATAGAGTTACAATTTGCATCGCTTCAACTTCATTGCAGTGTCTAACTGGTGGCATACTAATATTTTCAATAGCAACAAACACCAACACTATTTGCTATTACTTAGTTAATTACACTACAGTAACATAATTCCAAGCTTAATTCACTATAATTCATAAAATATGTAATTAATTGTTTTTGATAAAATGCACAAGAGACAGTAATATGCGCCATTAATGTTAATTAAACGTCAAAATATGTTAAAACAAGTGAGTAATCAGCCTACTAGATAACTAATATCAGCACATGTAAGTTTACGGCGATTATTTAAATTTATTTTGAAATAATAACGATAACAAAAAATATTCGATAATTTTGTCTATGAGTGTATATTTTCTTATGTGGAATAATATCTTAAAATTTGAAATCGTCATTTCCGGACACCCTGTGTACAGGGTGCTAATGAATGTCACGCAGATATATAAGGGAGCGATAGTACTCGTCAAAATAGAAAAAAAAATACTGATAAGCATGCGGTCAAAAAGGCTTCATTTTTGATACGGGGTGTCAAAACTTTAATTCTTTTTTTAGTTTTTTTTCGTTTTTCTCCCATATTATCCGAGATAATTATTTCAAATTTTGTACACATATTAGTTTTTGGAATCTCTACAATAAAATCTCTAAATCGACAGAGGCAATATACAGAGTGGTACATTTTTTGCGGTACCAACACTTTCACCCTCCTGAACTTTTTTTGGGGATACCCTGTATAAATATTGATATCATTATGGGTAGAAATAAAAATTACTTGTTCTGGTTCACAGTTCTTATATATTCAGTTATCTGACACGCGTGTTTCGGCCCTTTCGGGTCATTTTCAAAGGAGTGCAAAGACTAATTTATAAATGTTGTTGGTATTTATCTAAATTCTTATGTGAGGTATAAATAAATAGGTATTAAAGTAATTAAGAACAGGGCTTACAGTGAATTGATACATTGTGGGTTTTTCCTATTGTTGCACGGGTGGTTCTCTAAAATTTGTTGTATCTTATTTTATTATGCTGTGGATAATTGGGTTAGCACTTGAAGGTATTTCTGTTTGATTATTGACAACATTACTTTTCTTTTATTGCTTTTCTGATTGAAGAGATTCTAGAAGGTTCAATTTTTTGCTTTTTTTCTGGATATGAATAGGTTTTATTTTATTTGAAATTGAATGGTTTTCCTTTATGCAGTGTTCGGCTATACCTGTTTTATTTTGTTTTTTTTTAAATAGAAGTTTTATGTTCTTTTAGTCTGATTTTAAAATTTCTGCCTGTTTGTCCAATAAAGATTGCATCGCAGTTAGATAGATAGATAGAATCGTCTTTATTTTTTACTCGGCGAAGTGCAGCGTAGCTGTTTGCTTAACCGAGCATTCAAAATACAAGTTTACAATATAATTCTACATTATTTTTACTAATAAACTAAATAAGTACCTACTAAGTATAAAACAATATAATAATACCTACCTACAACTAGTTATCACATACTCAAAGAAAATAATATATAAAAATAAAAATTACATTCAATATTGTTGTAACAAAAGTATTTTAAATTTCCGTTTAAAAGAATTGTATGACATATTCTTAAAATATAATTTATTTTCATTAAACACTTTGGGAGCCACATATGAAAAAGATCGCTGAAATAAAGCTGTGCGATGCCGAGGTAAATTAAGCAAATTATTTTGGCGAGTGAATTGCATATCTAAAAGAATGCTTCTCATGGAGATATTGGGGAACCCCACTCTCGAGCAGTTTATAAATAAAACAACCAAGATGTAGTTTTAACCTATCTTGCATATTTAGCCACTTTAATGTTTTTAATTTATGAGATACATGGTCACGCATTTTTAGTCCACAAACGAAACGTATACACGAATTCTGAACTCTCTGAATCCTATTCTTTGACTGTAAATCAAGGCACGGTCCATAAACAATGTATGCATATGTGCAGTGAGAGAGAACCAGAGATTCACATAGTTGTCTTTTTAGAGAAAAATTTAGTATTTCTTTATTTTTATAAAGATTTTTCAGGGATAGAAAGGGCGTTTGTATTATTTTAGATATCTGCTTCTTAAACCTAAGACTAGAATCAAACACAATTTCCAAATTCTTGTACTCTACAACTACAGGAATCGGAGTATTATCAATAGCTAGTTGAATGTTGTGACTAGCCCAGTCCTTGTCCGGACCAAAAAACATGACAGCTGATTTATTAGGATTTATTTTTAGGCCGTGGTTTTTCGAAGTTGGCACAATTTATTTGGTAGACTCCACTTTGTAAGATTTTTTCCTTTGTTTCTATTTTGGAATTGCATAAGTGTCTACTTAAGTTGTTTTTATTTACTTGTATAGGAGTGATGTCGACATTTTTTAGTTTTTTACAGATTTTTTGGCTTGTATTGCCGGTAAAATTGATCGAACAGTATTTGGATTTCGTTGGATTGGAGTGTCCATGGTAGAGAATTTTTGTGTATTTTGTCTTAGTTTTTTCTTTAGTATTTTGTTAATGGTATTTATTTCGTAGCCGTTGTTTGTGGCTATGGTTTTTATTATGTCTAGTTATTTTTGATTGATTTATTAATATCATATTTTGACTTTCCGTTCTTTACTCATTCTTTTTGATCCCTTACATTTTTATCGTATCTCTGTCATCGTTTTCTAGTTTAGAAACAAACGAAAATATTGCAAATTTAAGACATGAGGACACATGTAAATAAAAAAATGAATACGGGGACCAACTTTTATTCAATACTAATGTGAAGTTTTTTGTATCTCAGTTTTTATCGATGTCAGATTAAAATTTCTCTAAAAATAGGGAAATATACGCCGCCCTATTGACGTTACAAGACAAACTAATCAAATTATTAGAACTGCTGAAAATGACTTCCTCTTGTTAATATGCAGGAATCAACTCTTGGTCTCGTAGACTGGCGAACTCTCTTGAATATCCCAGAAGTACCTATTGTGAATATTTTTCACATGAAGCTATAATTCTGTTTCTCAAATCTTCCTCTGTCTGGATAGGAGTCTGAGACACCAACGATTTTAAGTGTCCTCAGAAAAAATAATATAGACAATTTAAATGGAGGGATCGGTTGTAGTGTCGATTTAAAAACTCTCTCGCCACCAAACTGAAATGTGGCGGTGACTAGAATGCATACACCACAATTGGTTCCTTAGTTCAAGTGGTACCTCTTCTAATAGCACCAAGAGTTCCTCTTTTAAAAACCTCGTCTAAAAATTGACGAAAATATTGCCCGTTTAATCTTCTTGGCAGGAAGAATGGCCCCCACCAAATAGCCTCAAATAATGCCTGCCCACACATTTATAGTAAACTGATTTTTTTTCTTTTATGATAAAGCACAGCACTGCAGCATTAATCCTTTATGGTGCTCTGCGAGTGGTGCGTGTGCGCAGGAAATGATTCACATTGGTCTTAAATCTTTGGAGATTATACTTGTTGAGAACACGGCATAAGGGAGGTCGTTCCAGAGTGATGACGTTTTCCAGATGAAAGAATTTGTCAAGAGTGTCGTTCGAGGAATGCTAACCTGAACCACGTAAGGGTGGGATGCAGTGGTTTGTCGTGTATTTCTACCATGCACTGCTCTGAGTGGAATCAAGTCGCCAACCTGCCTTCGATGTTCAAGGCTTTCCAGGTTGTTTGTCAGATCATGGTCACCGATCAAGCGAATGGCTCTTTTTTGAATGAAATCTAGCAATCTCATGGTATGTTTAGGAGCAGAGCCCCAGATATGCGAACAGTACTCGCTTGAGGATTCTTTTCTGCCCAAAAATGATCGTTATGAAAACTTCTGATGGCATTTTTCGAAAAACTTCACCACTAAATAAAATTTTATTTCCGAACAGTAGATTTCGGGCCAACAGTTGAATGAACCACTGGCAAAAATTTAATCGGGATGGAAAATCGCGTGGAAGAAAAGCTTGGACTGTCTGGATGTGATTAGGATACATCAAATTATCCATCAAAATTTTCCAAACTAGCACAGATTAAATGTTTAAAGTTGTCGCAATTTTTCTTGTACTTATACGTGGTTCCTTTTCTACAGCATTCAGAACTGCTTAATTTCGACAGTTGTTACAATGCGATGTGCCCCTGCCAAATGAGTTTGAGTTTTTAAAAGTATACCCGTGCAAAAGTTCGTAAATCAGGCTGTCCTCGATTTGGATAATGCTGCCGATAGAGTCGTTTAACTTCAAATGAATTACTGTTGGCAAGACCATAAATAAAATGCATATCGGCATTTTTTTGGTTGGTGAACTGAACCATCATTAAATAGCTGTAATAATAATGTAAATAATAATAAAGTAAAATTATTTGACACGAAACGTCAAAAAAGTTAAACAAACTAAAAATAAAATGTCAGCTGTCCCAGCCAACTACTTTTTGTTTAATTTTGTTGGATAATACTTGGTTTGCATCGACGGCTATTTCCACCAATAACTAGAAAACGATGACGATACGACAAAAATGTAGGGGATCAAAAAGAATGAGAAAAAAAACGGGGAGTCGAGATGTGATATTTATACAGGGTATCCCAAAAAAAAGTTCAGGAGAGTAAAAGTGTTGGTACTGCTAAAAATGTTACACTCTGTATACTGCCTCTGAAAATTTAGACATTTTATTGTAGTGATTCCAATAGCTGATAAGTGCACCAAATTTAAAATAAGTAGCTCGGAAAATATAGGAGGAAAACGAAAAAAACTTTTAAAAAAATTAAAGTTTTGTTGTTTATGTTTAGAAGTATTTTTTCTTATTTAACGAACACTATATCTACGTGACATTCATTAACATCCTGTATGTTTTGGATATTTGTTGTCGGAATTAAGAGAGAAATGGACGAAGAAAATTATACTATTTCATTAGCTAACGTTTCGGTTTTCATTTTTGATCTTCAGAGCTCAAAAAAAAATAACAAATTATTATTAAAACTCTTTAAGGTGTAATTTTTTAAATTAATAACTGTACAATTTTGGATAGGGAGGCTAACTACACAAAAACAATCGAAGATATTTGGGTAACAAATTGAAGGCACGGAAGATAGCAAGCCTACTAGGGGATGGGACTATTCGCCGTCGCCGTTTCGCCGTCGCCGTTTCGCCGTCGCGACAATTCGCCGGCAGCCGATTCGCCGTGGGCCGTTTCGCCGTCAAATAGAATATAAGTCTATAATTATTACAATTTTTTTATATCTAGCATATACCGAATTGGACCCAAAAAGGTGGATTAGATGCCGTGTTAGCGCTGTTTAACCAATATAAGTCTATAATTATTACAATTTTTTTATATCTAGCATATACCGAATTGGACCCAAAAAGGTGGATTAGATTAGAAACGGCGACGGCTGAACGTCCTAGACCCGAATTCCAATAACCCTAATTATTATTATTGACTTGCCTATGTAGGTATATTTTTATCAAACAATTTTGTTAAAATTTAGCAATATATATTATAACCTTTTTTACGTATTTTATTAATTTCTATTTGACGGCGAAACGGCCCACGGCGAATCGGCTGCCGGCGAATTGTCGCGACGGCGAAACGGCGACGGCGAAACGGCGACGGCGAAACGGCGACGGCTAAATGTCCTAGACCCAGCCTACTAACCCCTTAAAAATTGGAGGTACTAAAAGTGTAAAAACTAAGTAATTATATGGTCCACTCCCGATTAAGCCCCAAAACTAATTAGAATTAGAATAGTACATTAAAAACTGTTTTTTTAAAAACAAGTCATATTTTAGGTTGAATCCACTACAGCTGCTGCCTCCACAACCCCAACCTCTACGATAATCGGTAGCAACGATTTGGGTGTAAGCAGTACTACAAGATCTATTTTTTTGGACTTAACTACTGAAGAGGATGTTAAACTGCAGGTTGGTAAAAGAAATCTATATACTGGGCGTTATGGAAACAGTGTCATATATTTTAACCAGTACTTTCTTGCATCAGTTGTTGGGAATGTAGGATATTTAAAAAATTAACTTTCCAAACATCGCTGCCGTACGACAGTGTGGGATCCTGCTCGTTTCTTAAATTAGTCTTCAGATTTTAATTTTAATTTATACAGGGTCCTGCAGTAGTCCCTAGCTTCTATACCAATTAAGTTAGAAATTGCGAAATAAAAAATCGTTTTGCATGCCTTGAAACAATTATTAAGAAAACGGCCTTAGATCTGCTTTGTTCGAACTATATAGTGTGAACTTCAATACAAGAGGTCTAACGATACTTTGACATTACAGAGTTTTATCTTATTTTATACAGGTTCTCCAAAATTTGTTTCAAAAAATTACAACTTTCAAACTAGTTTTTCTTAAAGTTTTCAAACAAAGCCCCCTGTATATTATTTTACAATCTCATGCACAATTTAAATACAAATATTTTTTTGTATTACAAGCGTATTAAAATTCTGGGCCTTTTTCAAGATATTTACCAAAAAACAAGCCATGGAAACACAACCATGTTTATTTAAAAAATAAATTTTTACAATAACGCATTTATCTTAAAAGATGTTCAAAATGTCTTCCATTTTGTTCAAGGCATCTGTCAATTCTTGCTTGAAAGGACCTTTCCACATTTCGCAGCATTGCGGGTGTAATTGTTGCAAACTTCGCATGTTCTGCTCGGTTATTGAACGTTCCGTCTTTTACATACCCCCCCCATAGAAGAAAGTCGAGTTCGGTTAAATCGGGCGACCATGCAGGCCATCTAACTGGTCCACCCCTTCCAATCCAGCGATTTTCGTAAGTGTTATCTAACAAAGCGAAAAATGGGCTGGAGCTGCATTCTGTTGTAACCACATATTTTATGCCTGCATATTTGGTGGTAAATTTAAAAGCAATACAGGTAAATCGTTTGTTAAAAATTCGAGATATATTTTGACCGGTAAGATGGCCGTTAAAAAAGTAAGGGTCTACCACATGTCCTCCAACAATTCCTTTCCTATCCATTTATTAACCAACGATGTTGGTAGTCCATTTGTCGTATGATTCTTGGATTTTCGAGTGTAATAGTGAAAATTATGCTTGTTGACGCATCCATTGTTGTGGAATGTGGCCTTAGCAGAAAATAAAGCACTCACAAAACTTTCAATTCTACACTGAAAGTCATTTTCACTCAGAGCCTTGTGCAGTTGAATGTGGTATACATGAAAATGATGTATTTTTAAAATTCTCTAAACTGACCTTTCACTTATTCCAACTTCTTCTCCCACTCCTGCCTGACTAATGCTTGGATTTTCTGACTGTAAATCAAACTGCTAATTGATTTTCCTCGGTTGTTGTAACCGTTTTTATCCTTTCTTCTTCTTTGTAATCTACGCTCCCTGTTTCAAGAAAACGCTTAAGCAGTCTGCTAAAGCTTATTGGTTCTGGATGGCACCTTTCAGGAAACTGAGTCGCATACATTCTACTTGCTAGAAAGCAATTTCTATCACTGTTCCCCAATACAAAAGTCATGTCATTTCGACTTAAAGCAATGTAGACAATTGACTGAATTGGAATGCTCATGTAGTGAGGTTAAGGCTAAATGGTTTGGTTACTACTTCCTCAATTTCGACTGTTGTTCCATTGTCACATTTCTTATGGGATCTGTAGGGTAATCCTTCAAATGCTCTGTCTATATTTAGACTTCAGAAGAGGATGGTTAGAACAGTTGCTGGTGCAGGATATCGTGATGATAGCGGGCCTTATTTTGTAGATTTAAGAATAATGCCACTGCCATCATTATATATAAATATTATTAACTTTAAGAGATTCACAAAACCGCGCATAAGCTTAAACTAATTCTTCATATCATGACTATAATCATTGATCAGCTGATTTAATTAGAGTCCCTACATATAGGCTCCATAACACTTTTAAAATTTTTTTGGATATTCACTTTCATAGTAGTTTACCTAATGCAATAAAGAAGCTTAATTTCAAGAAATTTAAATCGGTTATAAAAGAATTCCTTTTGACTACTGCATTAGCTTAGTTGTTCTTTATCTTATTTATGTGTGGTGTACATGTTATGTATAGAGAAATGGCTTTCGGCTTGGAAGATTCGCCTGAATCTCGCTAAGCCGAAAAGCCGCGTCCGTCGGCCTGAAACGAGGCTCGGAGTCCAAGTTAACTGGTGCCAGAAAGTGAAATACCTGAGACCTAACTTTGACTAAAGACTAAACTGGAAGCTTAATTTAATAAACAGAGTGAAGCTTGCATTGCGACAGTTAGGCTTTATCTATCCCCGACGTGACCAGAGGAGTATCCTTGAAAATAGGAAAAGGGTTAATCTCTACAAGGTATTGGTCAGGCCGGTTCTCACCTACGGTGCGTCGTCATGGTACAACATAAGTAGAGCGGAACTGAATAAATTCCAGGTTATTTAGAACAGGACGCTGACAATTATTGCGGATGTCCCCAGATACACCATGAATCGCGTGTTGCACCAGGACTTCGGCATACCGACTAAGTTCTTTTTAAAAATTATTACCAACTATACGTACAGACGTTTCGACAAATACATACTAGAGCAAGACAAAATGTGACCTACAAACTACCTAAAGACTGGCTCCTCATCGGTCAATAGTAGAGGCACTATCACCTTCCAAGATACCGGAAAAAGGCGCCAAGAATATGCAACCCAATGTATGTTATGTATAGAGATATTTAGGTATTCTTTATTGGTTGTGAACTTGTGACTCGCTACAAATGTATTAATGTACAGGGTGTCTCTTTTTCGACGCTATTATAGGGTATCTCCGTAATTGTTAGTGCTATCAAAAAAGTAATATAGGTGTCATGTGCTCTTTATGGGTCAAACTTAAAATGGTAAAATCAAAATTTGAAAATTCTTGCTCGCTTAACAGATACGGGGGAAAATCAAAACATTGACAATTTCAAAATTACCCTATATTTTCTTAGTTAAAAGAGATACAGAAAAATGTTTTATACAAAAGTTTCTTTATAATGATTGTTGAATAACCTGCCCTTTTTAGAATAAGTATACGGGGTCAGGTAAAAAAGTTATCGGACCTAACCTATTTTTTTTTTAAATGGAACACGCTATATATTTTAATCTAAAAAGATAGCATCTTAAAATCTCCTTTTAAATATATAACACACCATGGATGATATTGGTTTCCTAGGCGATTAATTTAAACTATATTACTCTGGAACGAAATAACAGATTAAGATTAAGGTAAAAAATACAGGGAATCATCGCAAATGTTCGAAAGCTCCTCCGTTGTTTTCAATGCACTCTTGACATCTTTTTCGAACGGATTTAAAGGTATTCATGATGTGTAATGGTTTTATTTCTGCAAAGACCTCATGAATTCTTTGATCAAGTTGTTCTCGGATTAAAACGACTTCTTTATAAATTTTATTTTCCAACAATCTCCAAAGAAAAAAATCTGGAGGTGTTAGATCCGGAGATCGTGGTGGCCAACCTATAGGTCCATGAGTTCCTATCCAACGGTTTCTAAAGTGAGTATTCAAATACTTCTTTACTGTATATACTTTAATACTTTAATATTACTTCATTTAAAGGAACATCATCAAGGATATCGAAAAGGTTTCATTGGAGTATGTCCAGACATCTATCTGCATTTAAATTTTCTTCAAAAAAGCGATACACCAGTTTGTTTTGAAACAAAAAACAACTTATATTTACTCCAAATCGACCTTGTTAGCGAACAGGTCGTACCATGTGGGGATTTGTGGAGTTCCAATGTCTTTCATTATGTCGATTATGAATACCGCAACTTGTAATTCGACATTAATCTGACCAAATTATTTTTTGGTGAAAAGCACGATCCTCGTTAGATTTATTTAAAAACCAGTGACAAAATTACAATCGTCTCACATCAGCACCATGATGCAAGTATTGGGTAATCTTAACAACACAGGGAAAATATGTATTGGACTTCAAAATTCTTTGCGCTTTAGATTTTGTAATTCTAGTTTTAGTTTCTACGTTTCTGACGGACGTAGATTTTTGTTCTTAAAATTACAAAGTGATTTTAGAGAATAAAATTAGAATGTGTACTTAAGACCACACGACATAAGTGAAAACCTTACCAAGACCTTTTAACCTTTTACAATCTAATATCCGCAAATCTCAAATTCAAGACGATAAAAGAATCGATCCATAAAAAGCAAATACACTATGCATTTGGTCATATTTTAGTAGCTTGCTTTTTTCCCCGACTGCATCATGAGCGTAGCATAGCCGAATCTGACGGCCCAGTCTCATTCAATACCCACTAAAAGTGCTAAACGCGCCTAAAGTAGTTTTCACTTCAATAAAAGCTACTAGCTACTACTATTCAAAGCTATCACAGGATATATTACCTAATTATTGGCCTCGACAAATCCTAACACGCTTATTTTTTCATTTTTCTTGTTTTCTTTATTATGAGTTTTTGATCTCGGCATCGTAAAAGAGCCGTATGTTTTTAAATTATGTTCCAGTCGTCGGAATATGTCCTTAAATGGTTGCCGTCTTTCCTGATAGCGAACAAAATATAAATTTTGCGCCATTTCCTCGTTTTTCCACTTTCAATATAAACTGATATCATATCAAATTTTTCAAAATGTTGATAAGTCATTTTCACAAAAAAATAAAATTGACGTTAAATGTTAATAACAACTAGAATATCAACATAGCTGTTTCTCGGATATTAGTTTTTGTTTTATGGCCTACTGTGGTTTAAAGTAACAAAGTTTAAATAAATCGCCTAGGAAACCAATATCATCCATCGTGTGTTATATATTTGAAAAGAGAATTTAAAGTGCTATCTTCTTAGATTTAAATATATAGGGTGTTCCATTTAAAAAATGAGGTTAGGTCCGATAAGTTTTTTACCTGACCCCGTATACTTATTCTGAAAACGGCAGATCACTCAACAATCATTATAAAGAAACTTTTGTATAAAACATTTTTCTTTATCTCTTTTAACTAAGAAAATATAGGGTAATTTTGAAATTGTCAATTTTTTTATTTTCCCCCGTATCTCTTAAGCGAGCGAAAATTTTCAAATTTTGATTTTACCATTTTAAGTTCGACTCAAAAAGAGCACATGACACCTATATTACTTTTTTGATAGCACTAACAATTACGGAGATACCCTATAAAAGTGTTGGAAATGGGACACCCTGTACATGTACATAACTGTAGTCAATAAAATTATATTCTATCAAAGTACGTGATTCTTGAGAGACTGTATTTTTTTATTGTTTTTATTGCATTGAGCTAGAAGCATCAATTGTTTACAGGACTATAGGGCTTTACACCTTAGTATTTGGGGTATTTATTAACTATTGAGAAAATTAAAGGAATTTATTCCGAAATATTGTTATTTAATTAAAGAAAATAACTTGGTGTGCGGATGGATTAGAGCAAGTTTTAGTGAATCATGTAAAATACCTGAAAAGTTTTCAGTATTAATTTCATGATTTATAGACCATTTTGCAAAAATTACAGCAGACCATCGACAAATCTTCTATATTAATTTCAACTTGATACCTCTAGACGTTCCTAAGAAAAAGAGCCTTGCAGGACAACAAACCCGGAGGTGCGACTCCCTAATCATGAAAAAATACTAAATCATATTTTCCTTCCAGCAACAACTCAAGTTCGTGGTTCCCATCAATTACGACGACATAGACGCGAGCATCGCTTCCCACTACAAGCCCTGGGACTACAACCGATTCGCTGACTATCCGAAAGGGCATCGCGGCAACAACGCCGCAGTACAACCCAACTACCAAGCGATAAAAAGTCTGGCAATCCCGCAGAGCATACCGCGGTATACCTTGGGGTATGCGGGTAGCGGCTATGGACTGACGTACGCTAATGGTATGCCGTATTATAGCGGGTATGGTAGTACGTATGGAGCGGGTTATGGAAATTACCAGGGATATGTAAGAGATAATAAGAAAATTGAATGATGTTTCAGGGTAAAGGTTTAAAAAGAAATGTGTTTTCGGTCAGTTTGGGTATAACTGACTGACTGACGCGTCGCTACGACATTTTTGAGATACAGCATTGTTCTTTATTATCAAGTCACATGCAATATCCTTTCGCAAACGTTTAAACCACTTAGTAAAACAATCTTCTCACTTTTCTAGTTGGACTTTTGGACATGCTTGGCTTTACGCTTCAAGTCACTCTTTCATAATGTGAAGGACATGAATAAAATCGAAATGCGCAAAGTCAGAACTGCATGGCAGCTTGACATTTCTCAAAAAATCAGTTGAAGATGTTTGAGTTTGGCAATGAGACGAGGGGAAAATTTTTTTGTGCTCCACTTCGCTGCAACGGTCTTCTGACCTTCTAGCACAATTCGTATTATAATACCCTCCAAAAGAACACAACGACAATTTTCTTTTTGACGGAGCGGGAAGTTCTTACTGCAATTCACTTTCAAACAACCAGAGTTTGGTGTTCGGCTTTTATTGAACATCATAATAATACAGTCAGGTTTCATCGGCCGTCACAAATGAATTTAAGTGCGCAGACTGAGCAGATTCAAACGGTTTCAGTATCGCGCACCATTTGTCATACGCCCCATTTGCTCGTTAGTGTATGCAGCGCCCAGAGTATACAAACCTTCTTAACACGTAAATCTTGTGCACATATCTTTAGTATCGACTCCAATCTTTGTACAGCTTCAAACGGCCTGCAGCGCCTCATCCAGGTTGGATTGTCCACGATCACTCAAACAAAATATTACTGATCGAACAATATTCCCTCATCAAAGTGGATATTTCCTCAAACATGCCAAAATACGCCAATTCCAAACTTCCCACGTGCAATTCCTGGGACAATAACCTCTGGCATACCAGCTGCGTAGACAGTTCTTTCATCAACGTTGCTGCTTCCATCTACTGTTACCGGTGTATCTCAAAAACTTCGTACTACTAAATAGGAAAAACAATTACCCAGTAAAAATATAATATGATGTATATAAACTCAAGAAAAACTAGCTACCTCACGATATAAGACTGATAATAACAATTATGGTTATAAAATAAAGTAAAGGTACTGAAAAATGCCCACTTGCCAGTTTTTGTAATTTTAGCAATTTTACGATGTTATCGATAGAATTTTAGACTTAGGTGTAAGATGTAACTTATATCTTGAAGATACAAATATGACTGACAAAATAATGTTTAAGAACCTTGCCGTTTTTAATCATGATACACAAAACACTGTATTGAGAAAGACTACTCAACATTCAACTACAATCCTAAAGAAATAGGCAAGAACAAATACAAAGAAAATGCACAACAGTACGAAAAAAAATATAAATGCACGAGTAACTTCTTTGAGGTTCTTTTACCATTGTACCGTGTGATCCACTTATCGTGTCGACATTTTAATTTGATATTATAACGTACAATTTTTATCTGTTCATTTTTTTATATACAGGGTGTTTCGTTTTCCTCGTCCAAGCATCAACTTTCTTATTTTAAATGGAACACCCTGTATATTGATAGGTATTTAGATTCCCTTTAAAATTTTATGTGAATTTTGTATCACCTTTAATAGTACAGCCAATCTGTAAAATTTGCGAGAAAAAAATACCATAAGCGATTTTATTTCATAAATGGTTAAGGGGGCATGTGATTAGCTTAAAACCAAATTGTCGGGCCCCTCCCCCTTGGGCGCTTGTGGGAAACTCAAAAAGAATTTTGACTTGATTTTCCGCAAAAACGGTAAGTCGCAGAGAAATATTTTGTAAACAAATATTGTAGAAAACAATATTCTCCATAGTTTATCTTATGGAGTCACTGCGCTACGACTAAAAGTACAGAAAGCAGAGGGCGACAAAGTCGCCAAAAATCACTTTTTCCTTATTTTCGACGCGAAAAATATTTTTTTGCTCAATCGCATAAATACAAAAGTTGTACAGCCCAAAAAATCCTATAAATTGAGTCCGCGCTTTTTTTCTTATAATGCACGGTTACGGAGATATAGCGCCTGGAAGTACCAACGGAATGCAGCCTTAGCATTCTATTAATATTGACCCTTATCTGGCACACTAATCACAGGAAACTGTTACGAAATAAAACAAATGAATATGGCAAATTAGTTTAACATGCAACCTTGGGTAACTTTAAGTAGAACATCCAGTATATTTTAGAAACATGTAATGCATTTTCTTTTTTAATATTAAAAATATAATAATATTATGTTGATATTTGCTCCAGCCATTTTCGAGATATTTCAATTTGAAAATGCTGATTAAGTATACCACTGTTATATCAAATCACAGTTGCCATGAATGAACATACGATACGAATATTAATAATTATCCGGCTGTCATTTATTCTTTGATTTTTTACTGATTATTGTATTGTTTTACCAAATCGCTTTAAAAATATCAACAAATTTTAATCAAAATATTACTGATAATGTATGGTCATGAAATCAATTTAGTACATTTAACTCTACAAATATACTATTGTTCTAGAGTACTAAAATTGCAAAAACAGCATATTTGATAACATCGGTAACTACAGATTATTGGCGTCACAGAAAGGCAGGCGTTTTGACCCACATTCAAAATGTTAATGGTAATTTTATTGTAATCTCGTAACACAATTAGAATAAGTTATTAACAAGACTTGTATAAGGCCATTATACTGATATTCTAACGTTCGATTTGAAAATATTACTCCATTCTACGAATTCTTATTACTCCATATCAAGATATATCCCCTAATTGTTTTAAAATATCAAGGGCATTTAACATTTTTTTAAATTTACACTTTCTTATCAATTTCCTATCAATGATTTCTGCTCACTGTTGAGGTTGATTTGAAGCTAAGTAAATAAATCGCCCACAGTCGATGATTTACAGGGTGGAACGGTTTTGTCAATTCGCCTTAATGTAGGTATATTGATTATTCTATTCTATAACTATAATAAACTTGTGAAGAAAGACTTCGACTTTCCTTTCCTTTATAAAGCATTTTTACTTGTGGCGTAGTGGTCATATTAGACGTGAGGATCTGTAACAATAGAATGCTACGATCACAGGACATAAAACAAATGATGCTGCATTCGGTTGGTACTTCCAGGCGCTATATCTCCGTAACCGTGCATTGTAAAAAAAAAGCGCGGACTCAATTTATAGGATTTCTCAGGCTCTACATTTTTTGTATTTATGCGATTGAGCAAAAAAATATTTTTCGCGTCGAAAATAAGGAAAAAGTGATTTTTGCCGATTTTGGCGCCCTCTGCTTTCTGCACTTTTAGTCGTAGCGCAGTGACTCCATGAGATAAATTGTGGAGAATATTGTTTTCAACAATATTTGTTTACAAAATATTTCTCTGCGACTTACCGTTTTTGCGGAAAATCAAGTCAAATTTCTTTTTGAGTTTCCCACAAGCGCCCAAGGGGGAGGGGCCCGACAATTTGGTTTTAAGCTAATCACATGCCCCCCTAACCATTTATGAAATAAAATCGATTATGGTATTTTTTCCCCGTAAACCCGCTTTTCCATAACAGATTGATTGTACTATTAATATGCCTATTTCTTATCGTTAAGTTATTTGTTAATAATTTAATGGATATTTATTCGAACAAAAATATTACAATTACAACTACAAATATGTACATAAATTGTTGAAAATGACCTCCATTATTTTCAATACAACGATGGATTGCTCTCAAGAAATAATTCTTTACATTTACGAATACTTCAGGTGTTTCTCGTAGATCGTTTACCACTCTTCTAACATTAAATGTAATCTCATTTAAATCACTGCATGGAGTTTTATATACCTCGTTTTTAATGTGACCCCAAAAAAAGTAGTCCATTGGGGTAATATCAGGACTGTTTGGAGGCCACAGGATTGTGCCATTCCTTCCAATCCATTCGATATAATTTCAGTTCAAATAATCGCTAACTTCCCGAATATTATGCGGGTTAGCACCATCCTGCTGCCACACAATAGCTGCTACCTCGTTTAAAGGAAGATTTTCCATTAAACTATCTATATCATTTTGAAGAAAATTAAGGTATCCAGGGCCACCGAGAGGGCCACCTAATGAGCTTCAATAAAATAACGGTCCCATTATTTTAGAACCAAAACCCCCACACCAGACATTTATAGACTGCCATCCTTGGTGTCTAACTTCTCGTATCACATGTGGATTTTCTATGGACCAGTGACGAGTATTTTGTCTATGGTGTATGCGACGCGTTGAAAAGCAGCTCTCATCAGTCTATAAAATATTATTAAGAAATTGGAGATTTTCTTCGATTTTACTTAACAAATCTCTACAGAATTGAAGACGTCTTAGGAAATGTCGTTGTTGCAATTTTTGAACCGGCATTATTTTGAACGGCTTATACCCAAAATCGTGAAGAGTTCTCGAAGTCGTTCCATAGGAGTATCCAATGTTATCAATGGAAGTTCTTATTGATGTAGTAGGATATGCGTTGAAATATCCCAAACATATTTCTGCCTGTTCCTCGGTTCTCACAAGTCTGGTCCTTACTTTTTTTATATTTCCAAGGGACTTTTGTTCCATTAATTTTAGATAGTTTCTTCTAATCGTTTTTTTTTCAGAAGGTACTCTCTGATTGGGAAACTTTCGTCGATATGCTCTAACAGTTGCGGTGGCACTTTTATTGTTTTCAATATAAAGCTCAACCATTTGGAACCTCTGTTCTTCAATTTTTATTTTGACAACGAAGAAATCTTTTGACGTAAGACAATATTCAAAAAATACATATCAGCAGGTAAGGCCGGTAACAGGTAACTCGGAAATTTAACCCTAAAAAACTTATAAAATAACATTTTGGGTGCATATTCTTTTACCTAAAAAAAATAAATATTAGCTAAACGATAAGAAATAGGCATATTAAAGGTTATACAAAATTCACATAAAATTGTAAAGGGAATCTAAATACCTATTAATATACAATAAGAAAGTTGATGCCTGGACGGGGAAAACGAGACACATATAAAAAATGAACAGATAAAAATTTTACGCCAATGCAAGAAATTTATGTATTTAACTATTTTCTTTAACTCTTAAGAATCTGCATTCTCGGGGGTAATACCACCAGTGCTTTAAAATCACCGATAATTTTTATAAAAGCGTGTTTTCTATCATTTAAAAACTTCAAATTTCTACAGAAAACACGTTTAAATGAAAAATTATTTGATTTATATGAAGAAAACACGAGCGGTATTTTAGAGATAACATTTCTCTATTGACTATGAAGCTTCTAATTTTGACAATGAATCATTCGTATTCTTTGGAGTTGTCAAAATGATATTTACTGGTAATATATGTTGTCATGATAACGGAAAAAATTTCCAGTAGAAATATAACTAGTGCATAAAATATATGTTATATGTTGTATGTGTCGAACACTGAACACTATATTCCAACCAATATCAAACATTTCTGGTCCTATGTAAACAATTTGAAGAAAAATCATGGAATCCCTAAAACACTGGAATACAACGGTCAGATCAAGGAAACGCCATCTGATATTGTAAATGCTTTTGCCGACCACTTCGAGAGCTGCTACGCCGATGAGCCGGAACTGGGAAGCTCTAGCGTGACGGAGAAGTTCTTTGACATACTTGAACAGCATATATTTACCACTGAGGAGATTTTGTCAAAATTGTTGTCATTCGATGTTAGTAAAAGCCCAGGCCCAGATGGTGTAGCTCCTATGTTTTTAAAAATGTGCGCGAACACAATAGCTGAGCCTCTTCGCCGTGTCTTCCAGAGTTCATTTGATCGCTCATGTTTTCCAACTTTCTGGAAAGAATCGACAATCTTTCCAATTTTCAAGTCTGGTTCAAAAAATGAAATAGGGAACTATCGGGGAATATTAATTTCAATCTCTGGTAAAGTACTTGAGCCAATTCTAACCGATGAACTATTCAGAACGTATAAGGTCTTCATTGCGCCAGAACAACACGGTTTCTTTTCTGGTCGTTCCACTACAACAAATTTGGGAGTTTATCAGGACTATTTAATTCGAAGCATTGAAGCCGGACACCAGGTGGATGCCATATATACTGATATTGCCAAGGCTTTTGACTCAGTACCTCATCGACGACTTCTGAGAAAGCTAGAAGCTATTGGAATTTGTGGGAAGGATCTAGCGTGGATAACATCTTACCTTAAAGATAGAACTCAATGTGTCAAATTGTGTGACTCAGTGTCGAGGGTTATTAGTGTTAAGTCCGGTGTACCTCAGGGATCCCACCTGGGCCCAATTTTGTTTTTAATCTATTTTAATTCTGTGACGTCAATTTTTAAATATTGTAAATGTCTTTTGTATGCTGATGACCTAAAGCTTTTTTACTGTATTAGATCTGTAAGTGATAGCTTTTTAGTTCAGGACGATTTGAATAGGTTGACGAGTTGGTGCAATACAAATTTTATGAAATTAAATGTGTCAAAGTGTAAAGTCATGCGCCTTTTCAGGTGTAAACAGCCTATTGATTTTCAGTATAGGGTTGGCAATGTAGCCTTGGATTCGGTATCTCAGATTAGTGACTTAGGGGTCGTATTCGACCATCAACTGAATTTTAATTTCCATATTGACAATATAATCTTAAAATCATTTAGAATGCTCGGATTTATAAGTAGAAAATGTAGACATATTTATGACACCAAAGCAATCACCTGTCTGTACAGGGTTATCCAACCAAGACTAGACAAGGCGATTTTTTGACTTTTCCTGTACTTTTATAAAAATACTGAAATAGCCATCTTAAGTCATTTTCTCCCGCGAATTCGAATATCTTCAGCAAAAAACAATTGAACATGAAACAAAAGTACTAGGGGTCACTTTGATATTTTTTTAAATGGGATGCCGTATTTTTAATGAGCTTATCCGATTTCTCATATAAATTTTGATCTAAAATGTTGGATTTTTAATTCAAAAACGCCTTTTTTCTTCAGTTTTAAATTCGGAAAATGTTAAAAAAAAAAAAAAAAAAAATAAATTAAAAATCCAACATTTTAGATTAAAATTTATATGAGAAATCGGATAAGCTCATTAAAAATACTGCATCCCATTTAAAAAAATATCAAAGTGACCCCTAGTACTTTTGTTTGATGTTCAATTGTTTTTTGCTGAAGATATTCGAATTCGCGGGAGAAAATGACTTAAGATGGCTATTTCAGTTTTTTTATAAAAGTACAGGAAAAGTCAAAAAATCGCCTTGTCTAGTCTTGGTTGGATAACCCTGTACAATAGTCTTGTGAGATCAATTATGGAGTATAATAGTATAATTTGGGCTTCACGATACTCTGGTCATGAACAAAGAGTCGAAAATACACAAAATAAATTTGCTAAATTCCTTCTCTACAAACACAGACATCCATACAAAAATATACCTTACGAAGTTAGAATTCAGTTGATAGGTTTGAAATCATTGAAAAGGCGACGTGAGGATGCAATGTTGCTTTTCTTGTATAAGTTACTAAATAACCATATAGATAGCGACTATTTATTAACACACATATACTTTCATGTTCCGAGTCGACCAAAACGTTCAAGACAACTTTTTCACATGAACAATCACAGGACAAATTACGGTTTTGACTGCTTTACAGACCGTTTAGTAACTAACTATAACAAGAACTACTCTGACATTGACCTATTCTCTAATGGACTAAGTAGGTTGAGGAGATTATTATTAGAGCGTTAGTAGGTACATAGGATAATTAGTTTTTACCACGTATTTTTAAGTATGTTTGTACTATTTGGAGTGTAAAACTCTGTAATGTATTTGAATTGATAAATAAATAAAAAAAATATTTTCAAAAATTTCATCTGAATCCAATTTTTTAACGAAAGCATAAGTGCATAGTACCTGAAAAAACCCCGAACTCGTAAGTTGTGGGATTTTTTCTTTGGTGCTATGCACGAATGCTTTTCTTTAAAAAAATTGGCTGAAGAATAATTTTTTCTAAAATATTCATTAGGAAATATTTTATGCACGTGTTATGTTTTGATAGGAAATTTCCCGAGTTTAAAGAAGTTTATTAAGTTATAACAAATTTTCCTAATACAAATTAGTTATTAACTAACCTTAACCACGTCATGTCTATTTCAAAATATTGATTGTTGATACGTTTTCATTGTTACAAACCCGTCAATGCCAAAAAATGCCAATTCTGAAAATTTCTTGGGGATATTTCCAAAAATTTCCACTTATTAATTTTCAAAAATTTGTGGGTAAAATTATCACTTATAAATATCACAAGAGCTTAAAAAATGTCCAGGAATAATTTACGCTCGTGTGGTATTGGGTAAGAAAATTTCACACCAAAATTTGGAATAAAATTATAAATCACACCTGACATTTTAAATTAATTACATCAAATACTAAAACTGAAATGGGCAGTTAAGTAGTCGCATCGAAAAAATTATCGCAAATTTGTCTGGTTGTCATGGTAAAGAGTCAAAATAAGGGCATCTCATTGGTTTTAAAGTAAAGGTGTGAAATTTTCAGTTACATTTGTACAGGGTTGTTCCTTATATTTTGACAGCGTGTGGCGACTTTATGAAAAGAGATAGAATATAAGTTTAAATGTAAAAGTTGTAAAGCTTCACTTATATCGCAAGAATTTGTTAACTACAAAAACAAATAAAAATCGCAAAGCTGTCAAACACTCACAACTTCGGTTTTTTAAATTGAACACCGTGTACATTATTTTTTAAAATGAAGGAACTTTTTTCTCTGATTTCAAAAATATATAAGTTGTTGATATTTGTATAAGCCGTTTTCGAGATATTTAGGTATGAAATTAATTGATTTAAATATATTTTCACTTTAAATATAAGTCAAAAGCTAGTATGTCAATTATAATTACTTGGGTGACAGTGACACAAACGCGACATAACTTCGTATTGTTGCGTATCTGCCGCGTTTATGTTACCAAAATGGGATATAGCGAAGCTGAAAAATTTGAAATTGTCCGGCTTTTTTATAAAAATAATAATAATGTTGTCGCAGCGCAAGAAGAATATATTCGTTTACATCCTGGAATGCCAGTTCCATGTCGGGGCACGTTATATTATGTTGAAAAATGTTTTAGAGAACGGAAAACTCTTCAAAGAAAAAAACGTATGGTCGCCAGTAATGAAGATGATGAATTACAAATACTGTTGTATTTTCAAGGTAAAATATTATGTGCAAGAGCATAATAACATAATAACAAACTAATATGTTTCCTCTTTAGAAAACCCAAGACAATCGACAGTGAATGCTAGTAAATATTTGGGACAAGATAGGAAAAAGGTTTTAACAATTCTCCATAAATATAATTACCACCCATATAAAATAATGCCGGTGCAGAAACTTACAGAAAATCAAAAAATTTAAAGGGTAGCATATTGCAGACAAATGGTAAATATATATAATGAGGATAATCACTATTTTGAGAAGATTTTATGGAGTGATGAAGCTTCTTTTAGTACTGCAGGAATTTATAATCGCCGAAACACCCATATATGGAGCACTGAAAATCCTCATGGGTATTCAGAAGTTCAGTTTCAAGGACGCAGAACTACAAATGTTTGGTGTGGGATTCTTAAAAATAAAATAATTGGTCCTATTTTCTACGAAGGATCCTTAACAGGCGCGAGATATATTTTTTTCCTAGAAAACAATATTGAAAATCTTTTGGACCATATACCACTAGCAGAATACGGAAATTTAGTATGGCATCAAGACGGGGCTCCACCTCATAACGTAGCTCCAGTTACAAATTATTTAAATAATAAATTTAATTCATGGATTGGAAGATATGGACCAATAAGGTGGCCTGCCAACAGCCCGGACCTTACACCTTTGGATTCGTTTTTATGGGGTTTTATAAAGGAGCAAGTTTATAAAGAGCAGAGTGCTACTTTGAACGATTTAAAAATCAAAATAGAATACTGCATAAACATTGTCAACAACGAGCATCCTGAATTTATCGTTCACACCGTTGAAAAAATATACGGGAACTATAGAAAATGTATAATTAATATCGGCGCACACATTGAACATTTGTAAAATATTGTTAAAATAAATTGAATCTTATAGCTTTTGACTTAAAAAGAAAAGAGATTTAAATCAATTTCAAACCTAAATATCTCGAAAACGGCTTATACAAATATCAACAACTTATATATTTTTGAAATCAGAGAAAAAAGTTCCTTCATTTTAAAAAATAATATACACGGTGTTCAATTTAAAAAACCGAAGTTGTGAGTGTTTGACAGCTTTGCGATTTTTATTTGTTTTTGTAGTTAACAAATTCTTGCGATATAAGTGAAGCTTTACAACTTTTACATTTAAACTTATATTCTATCTCTTTTCATAAAGTCGCCACACACTGTCAAAATATAAGGAACAACCCTGTACAAGGGAAATTTCTCTTTCCATGTGTAAATTGCAAATAACCAATTAGAAAAAAACTTCACGTGAACTCCTGTGTAAAAACCGCAAATCAAAATCTCTATTCCTGTTCAACTGTGATCGTGATTAAAACTAAAACATATTTTGTCACTCATCAGTAGGTAGTTAAGAAAAAAATAAAACCCTTTAAAGATTAAGGGTTATAAAATACATACTATAATGGATTAAATATTTTTGTAAAAAAAATATAGGGCTGGATTGGTGCAATTCTAACTTTATATATTTTTATGCTTGTATTAACACTTTTGTTTATCTTATATGGTTAATGTGTATTAAATAAAGATTATTTTTAATAAATAATAATGATGCTGTTATTTTTATGCTCCCTTGCCCAAGCTAGATTCAAATTTAGAAAGCGGTTTTATAAAATAATCTGCACTGAGCTAAAAAGTTCTTAACACTTTTAATAAAGGGTGATTTTATTGTATCTAAGATGATTTTATTGCTATCTGATATAATAAATAAATAAATACATACATTTTTATTTCAAGAGACCAACGTTTACATTGGCAAAGAAAAAGTCAATTTCAGCCACAGACAACTGTGGAAAAACGACTATTCTGTTACGTCGGCGAATTCCAAATATTAAACGTAAACAATTATTTTGGACTTTCTGTATTCTGTGCACATCAGCAGCATCCAAACAAGGACCATAAACATTATCGCAATGGTTAAAATACGATAAAACTAAAGAGTCACACAATAATTTTTTGATCCCCCTGTCGAGAAAGTGCCGAAGTGGGTACAACGCTTTTAAAGAAAAATATACTTTTTTTAAAATATAATTAACATGCATTTTGAAACGTAGTTCAGAGTCCAAAATTAAGCCCAAACTTTTACATTTTTGCACGAATGACAAATCATTATTTTCAATTCTAATATGCTATTATATATATATATTATATATGTTATTGAGGCTATCGATGGCAGCGCCATTTCTTAACAAAAGTACTAAAGATTTAGTTGGATTTAATTTAAGCATGTGATCCGAGGATACCTTGAAAAGTGCATTTAAATCAGTATTAATTTTGGTTTCAGCAATAGCGAAATCACGAGGAAAAAATGACAAATATAATAGCGTATCGTCAGCGTACAGATGGTAGCGACAATTTTTAAGACAGGCATGAAAATTTGATGTGTAAATACTAAAAAGCAGAGGTCCTAAAATACTTCCCTGGGGAACTCCAGTGTGGCACTCGAAACAGTCAGAAATATCTTTATTAATAATTACTCTTTGTGTGCGATCTGATAGGAAAGAACTAATTAACTTTACTGCATTTTCTGAGAAGCCCACGTAATGTAAAATTGAGATAAGTATTTCGTGATTTAAGAAATCAAAAGCCTTTGTATAATCCAAAAGAATTAAAGCAGTAATCTTGTTATTATCTCGATCACAAATAAAGTCATCCGTTATATCAGCAAGTGCCGTAGCGCAGCTGAATCCAGGTCGAAACCCCGATTGTTTTAAAGGTAATATATTAAAATTATTAATGAAAACCCTAGTTTGTTCTTCTATCACCCTTTCTAGAATTTTTGATAAAGTGGGTAAAATACTAATAGATCTGAATTGGCTAAACTCGCCAGGGTTGTTAACTTTAGGCAATGGAGTGACTAAAGCACTCTTCCAACATTGAGGAAAGTAAAAAAAAAAAAAAGTGAAAAACAACTTGAAGAAACTGTCAATAGTGATCTAGTAAAGTATTTTAACTGGCTATGTTACAATAAACTTTCTTTAAACGTCCAGAAAACAGTATTTATGGTTATTAGGCAGAAAAGTAAACCACCGTGCAATCCCCAAATCAAAATTAATGAAACAAATATCAAAAGAGTTACTGAATATAAATACCTTGGACTAACTATCACAGATAATCTATCCTGGAAAAACCACGTAAATGGTGTGATAAACAAAATAGTTCCTATGTTGGGCTCTATTAGAAGATGTGCTCACCAACTCAATAAAAAATCTGGACAGCTTCTCTACAACAGTTTTATAGAGCCACATATGCGATACCTAATGCCCTGCTGGGGAAATACATGTACTAGACAGTTGAATCAGCTCCAAAGACTACAAAACAAAGCGATTAAAGTAATATTCGGGATGAATTACTACACGCCCAGTGAGGAAATATATAAAAAAGTGACATACCTAAAAATAAATCAATTGAAAGTATTTGAACAAACCAAACTAATACATGATATACAAAATAATAAACTTAAAACCAGTGTAAAACTACAAAATAACAGACAATTCTACACATACAACACAAGAACAAACCATGAATTAAGAAATTCATATGCTAGAACTAAAAAGGGACAGGACTCACCAATATATAGAAGTATACAGGAATATAATAGGATTCCACAAAGAATACTCCATGGAAATACCAAGAAACTGACGTGCAATATTAAGAAATATATAAAGGAAAATAGAGTATAGACATTTAAGTGGCAGGATAAAGAAATATAAACTACATTTTTTTGCCTTTCGGAATAACTTTATTTGAATGTTAATAATTATACCATACAATTTGTAAGCCTCGGTGCCAGTTTTATTGTAAACTGTTTTGAGGTCAATAATAAATTATTATTAAAAAAAAAAAAAAAAAATGTAGGGTGTAACTAGCGCCCTCTACAAGTTATGTAAAAAACAGGGATAGATTTGTGTTACTTGTCCTGAAAAGCCCAAATTACAAATTTTCATGTTTATATCTCAAAGACAGCTCGAGATATGAAAAGAAAATTAATTCAGAAGTGAAACTTTCACACCCTGTATCTCCTTAACGACCAACATTTTACCAAGGCTTGTTTAGCTGAAAGCTATTATTTTCATGTGTAGAATCGGTGGTTACTCTATGGCGCATTTATTATAGAACACCCTGTAGAAGTAAGAATAATATGAAAATAGATAAATTGAAATAAATATTAATATTTATAAAAAAAATCTAGTATGTACAACACAACAACTTAATTTTTAAATTTTAGTCATCATGTTCCGAGTAGTCGGATGAACTAGCGTCGTTGGGGTCCAGGGAAATAATAAGGAGCTCTACAGTGTTTTATAGCATGTTATCAGCTTCCCACATTCTTTCTTCTATTTCAATCACATGTTCGATGCAGTTACTCCATTTTTTACAATCCACTGTCTTTATCTCTCTTGCAAGAGGTTCCCAACGTCTCTCACTTTAAAAGTGGTGCTATGCCTTGCTGCAAACCCTTTTACTTGCGCCCACACCAATTCTATGGGGTTTAATTCACAGTGATATGGCAGAAGGCGAAGTACCGTTCAATTTCGTTTTGAAGCGATTTCGTCGACAACAAATTTCGTACAAAGAGGTTTATTCAACTTTACAATCTCCAGTAGCTCCTTTTACAGCATATCTTAATGAAATTACTTCTTGTTTACAGTAAGCCAATGAATGATGTAATTTTTTTTCCAAGTTGGTATTTTTTCGGATTTCATTTCATCAGTGGCAGCTGACATTGTCCATGACTATAACAGACCCAGGAGGAATAAGATCTAGCATTTGCTGGAAGTATTATTCAAAGACATCAGCGTTCATGTTTTCATGATAGCTTCCAGTTCGTTTTCATTTAAATGCTAATAAGCCCCCATCGACAAATCCATTTTTGCTACCAATGTGAGTAATTAGTAATATTTTACCTTTTCCCGAGGGTGCTTTTATTTCAGTGGACCATCCTCCCATGAAAGCTTGCCTTGCGCTTTTTATATGTTTATCCTGCCATATTTTACTAACGGTATATCCTTCATTTAACCAAGTTTCGTCAATATAATAAATATTCCTGTTTTGAATTTTTTAATAACAAAAATTCATTTCCTTCAAAGTTTTCCATAGTTTCCTCTTACCCATGGGTTTAATGAAATCATCCTTTTTCATTTCAGACATTATTTTGTCCAAAATAGGTATTTCTTTTTTTAAGTAAGACGAGTGTATAATTTTTCTGATGTCAGTCTTTTCATCCTCATTTATTACATTTCATTTTTTTCTCTGTACTTCTCTTTGGTGACCTGATAGGGCCGCGTTTATCCTCGTGCACAAATCGGTATATTGTTGACTGTCCGACTCCAGTCATATTCGAACACATTTCAACTATTTTTATGTTATATGAAATAATAATTTGACTACGCCTATGGAAGACCACTGGGTTTTATAGTTCAATAATAATTTATTACTCTCTCGCATTAAGCAACATACTACAGATTTGAAAGACTTGTTTCAAAAAACAGGCGCATGGGTTTCATTAACATTAAAATATTTTACTTTTATTTTTCTCTTTTATTTTTACGGACTTATTAATATTTAGTTTTATGTTTCATTTCATAACTAATTGTTAATTTTTATTTACGTTATTAAAATAAAACAACAATATTTAACTGTGTTTTTGTCTTATCTTAGAGGAAATACCCGACTCCCCAGGGGATCGCGACCCACACTTTGGGAAACTCTGAATTAATGTATCTTGACAAAAGATCACATTTTTTAGCATAAATCCTTGCGTCCGGACGAGCTAATCTCTTTTTTCGGCAACCGTCCGGGAAGTACCCACTTCCCGGACGCTTTTTCTTTAAGAAAGTAGCATTTTCCCGGCCCAGTCCGGGAAGAATCACATCGTTGTTGTCATTGTGAATATGAAAATCTTGATAGGTATGATTTTGATAAATGCAGTTGAACATTACCATAGCAACGAAATAACGACTGACAGCTATCGGAAATGAAATTAGTTGACATTTTAATTTTCGAAAGTTTGCATGGTTTTTGGTCGCAATTGTCGCAATAAACTATGGAAAGCAACAGCGATAGTGAGTTTGAAAATGTGCCTTACGAAATTTCCAATGCAGCAGCTGCTGCTACAGCACAATTATTGCCTGAAAAATCAAAGTCCAGGTACGAAAACGTTTATGATTTGTTCACGAGATGGATGGATATGAAGAAATGCAAAACTATTACAGAGGATGTAATTTTAGCTTACTTGGCGCAAAAATCTGAAACTGTCAAATCCTCTACCCTGTGGAGCATGTACTCTATGTTGAAAAGTACCATTTTAGTGAAGAAAAATGTAAACATAGCCACTTTCCCAAAGGTAATCGCATTTCTTAAAAGGAAGAATGTTGGTTGTAAAGCAAAGAAATCAGAAGTCTTCAGCAGCAAGCAAATCAACAAATTCATTAGAGAAGCAGATAATGAAACATATCTAATGCTAAAGGTAATTTTAACAAAATATTACGATTGTAGGATATAAAAGTATCAACTTAATTTGCTTCATTTTCAGGTAGCAACAATTATTGGGTTAGCCAGTGCGTGTAGACAGGAAGAACTAACAAAAATGTCAAGTGATCTAATAAACGACAAAGAAGACATGTTGCTTGTGAAAATACCAGATTCTAAAACACATATTGAGAGAAATTTTGTTGTAATTGGGCAAGAAAACCTGCTGTTGTATATAGGCAATATTTATCTTTACGGCCATCCCATACTCCACATAACAGATTATTCGTGAATTCCAAAAAAGGAAAATGTTCGATTTAGCCCGTTGGTATCCACAGTTTTGGGAATCTCGGATTAAAAATTGCAGAATTTTTAAATTTACCCTATCCTAAAAATTACACAGGCCATAGCATACGTCGAACTTCAGCGACGATATTTGCTGATAATGGTGGAAACATCACAAATTTGAAGAGACACGGTGGCTGGAAGTCTACCAATGTCGCTGATATAGACAATTCACTAACAAACAAAATTAAAATTGCCAAGACCATTTAAAAATTATCAGATGAAAACAATCAATATGAAACGGAAACTTTACATTCTTGTTCTGACTACAAAAGGCATTTAAATTTAAAAAAGCATTTCTAACAAATTAAATCCTTTCAATATTAGCAATTGCTCAAATTTTAATATAAATATTAATATAAATAAGAATTAGAATGTTTCTGTTAGTACCTATCGTCTGTTCGAATTACAATATTTAATACAAATAAGAATTAAAATGTTCGAAATTTTGTTCTACAAAGAAATATAATAAAGAAATGTGTCTCTTTGATTTGTTATTCTACATGGTTGCCGAAAAAATAGTGTACGCAATACGTCCGAAAACAGTTTTTTTGAACTCGCAGACTTCCAGGACTCGCCTACGGCTCGTCCTAGTCAACTCGTCCAAAAGAACAGTATTTTCCGGACTTGTTACGTAAATTACTATTTTTAAATGCAAATTTAAACATTAAATATCTTACCTTCAATCTTAAGAATAATTTCAATTAATAATAAAACTTGTCTAAACCCTTTTTTAATAAAAACTCTATTGTAAGTGGGGAAAATTTTGGTTTTATTTATTGTATGGTTTTCCAATAAATATAGGTATTTGGTATATTTACCTGGTTTGGATTCATTTCAAACCAGGTGGCGCACAAGGCAAGCCAACGACGAAGGGAAGGTAAGTATTTGTCTTTGGACCACGACTGTATAGCTATTTATAGGACTTTCCTAAATCTAAAAATATTTCCTGGGCACTGAAATCAGATTCTCCGTTGGTATATAAAATAAAGTCCATCAACATTTAAACTCTGTGTCAACTAAAAACTGACGAAATATCCAAGAAAGCCCAAACGTACTTATAAACTAATCTCAACGCATAAACAATAGAACTTACCATCGTCATCAGCCTTACGGTCTCTTCATTTACGGGATGGCTTAATTTCACCCTCCTGTATAGGGGATGACCCTCGTAGTAGTTGATCAGGTCGACCAAACTTTCGAACTCCACGCTGCCGATTGTATACAGGCGTCCTTCCAATTTGATTCGACAATGTTTAATTTTTCTATCGGCTCTAAAAAGAAATAAACAGCGATTTGTAGACTAAGATATGATATACAGGGTGTGTCTAAAAGGTTTGTACAAAATACTAGCACAAATTCATAAGGCTAAAGTATGACGATCTAATCCAACTGACCTTAGTCCAAAAGTTGATACAGTAAAATCTCTCCAGAGCGACCACCCTCGGGGAATCTAATGTTGGTTGGTAAACAGGGGTGGTCGGTTAATAGAGAAAAATTAAAACAACTGGTCTGCATTTTACAGTGTCTGTTTATTAATAAATATCTACATATACAGTGTGTCTAAGTAAGTTGGCGGCATATAATAATAATAATAATAATAATAATAAATCGTCTTTATTCAGATATTCTTAATAACAAAAAAAAAAAAATATATTAATATATAATTAACAAAAGTAGATAGAATACATCTGAAAGGGCGAAGTGTCGTCCGTGTAGCGGGCGTTTTTCTACTTAACCACGAGAAAGTAAATATAAAAGTTAATTACTTTAACAACACTAATGTAATCTATTAAATAATACACATATTATTATATACTACCAGGCAAGACATCCATACAACGTATTATATCAAGAAGTTAATCATTGAAACATCATCAATCAAGACGCGGATTAACCTAAAAAAGTACAATATTGACATTCAACCCAAAAGCATTCCCTATGAGTTCATCCAGAAGCAACAACACTGCACAGCCAGCATATTTTATTTCCAGAGATCAGGCCTGTGAGAGAAGTTCCATCTTAAGTTTCTTTTTAAAGTTTAATATATTATAGTCATTCGGAATATCGTTATAATTACTACTAAACTGGAAAGTGAAAGAGTTCTTAAAAACTGCGGTAGTGTGTTTAGGTATGACCATAAGGTTTCTATTCCGTGTGTTAAGGTTATTTATATGCTTGAACTTAGTGAGCTTATTTAAAAGATATGTTGGTTGCTTGTTGCTTAGTATACGGTGGCCCAGGGTCAGAAGATGGAGGTGTCGAAGTTTGTCCAGTCTTAGCCGACCACTTTCTAAGATTTTATTTCTAGTGCTATCGTATTTTCGGATACCAAAGGCGAAACGAAAACAGCTGTTCTGGATCTTTTGAAGTCGATTTTTATCAAGAACAGTTAAGCAGGGACCATAAACAGAATCGCAGTATGATAATTTTGATATTATTAACGCCTCGCACAGTTTCAGTTTCAAGGCAGAGTTTAAAATCTCGCGACTATTGTATAAAAACTTTAAAGTTGTATAGGAGGTTTGGCAGAGGTAGTTGACATGTTTGGTAAACCGCAGGTTGGTGTCAAACCAGACTCCTAGATTTTTACACTCGGCAACAAAAGCGAGACTTTGTCCATCAACATTAATTTGAAGTTGCTCGGCGGCAATGTTTCGTAATTTTTTTGGTCCGAATAGCGTAACCGAAGACTTTAGCGCATTCAGTTTTAGATTGTGCGCACAGGATATATCGACTAAAGCTTTTAAATCACTATTAATTTGTTCATTGGCAGTGGCACACTGTAAGTTTTTAACTTCTAGATAGATCTGGGTGTCGTCAGCGTAGTGGTGGATTTTACAGTTATTAAGTACACTGTAAAAATCTGCTGTGTAAATTGAGAATAACAGTGGAGAAAGTATGGATCCCTGTGGAACACCAGATTGAATATTAAGAGGACTAGAGGACAGTGCATTGTAAACGACTCTTTGCGATCTGTTACTTAAAAAACTTTGAATCAGTGACACAGAAGAGTTAGAAAACCCAAAATAAGATAGTTTATCACATAGTATGCGATGGTCAAGGGTATCAAATGCCTTGCTATAATCCAAGAGTACCAGGCAAGTAGCCATGCCCTTATCATGGTTTCTTAGAATATCATCGGTGATATTAATTAGGGCCGTTGTTGTACTGTGCTTAGGTCGAAAGCCAGATTGCACTGTAGGTATAATGTGGTTTGAAAGGACGTATTCTGACATCTGTTTGTACATAATTCTTTCTAAGATTTTCGAGAGCGTTGGCAAAATACTGATAGGTCGAAGTTGACCATAATTTTCTGGGTTCGAAACCTTAGCCAAAGGTAAGACATTGGCATTTTTCCAAGTATCTGGGAAGATATTTGAGGAAAGGACTGTGTTTATGATGTGTGTTATATGTTCACTTAAATGTGGAAATATTAGGTGTAACATTGTCAGGGATATATGATCCGAACCTGTGGCAAAGCTTTTTATGGAATTTAGCTGTGTTCTCGTTTCATTGCTTGTTATCTGAGAGAATTGAAAATGTACATTATGTTGTGAAGGGGCACCATTATATTTATTCAGAAGGCTTAATTGGTGATTTGATTTGTTTACCACAGGCACCGCTGTAAAATTTTTATTAATTTCATCAACATTCTCCAGGTTTGATGGTAGATCAGTGTTGGCTTTATTTTTGACTACTTGTAATGATCTAAGGGTATTCCAGGTTTCCTTTGAACCTTTGTTGCGCAGAACGTATTCCATGTGCGCCCTTTTTTCGCGTTTAATTGCACCCGCAGTATAATTCCGCAGCTCTTTATAATAGTCAAAGTGTATTATTTGCTTTGATTTTTTAAATCTGTCATACGCTCTGTCCCGAATCTTAATCATATCCTTTATAGTGTCAGTTAGCCACGGAGCTGGTGGTTTAGAGACTCTTTTGGTGCATATAGGTGCAAAAATATCAAATACTTCAATTATTTTTTGTGTAATGTATTCCACCATCATATTAGAGCACGTAAGATTGTAAATATGATCCCAGTTGATATTATGAAGATATGCAGAAAAATTATTGTCATTAAAATTTTTGAAATTACGAAAGGTAACAAGTTTAGAAGACTTCTTTTCCTTTATTTTGTTTATTCTGCAGGCAGTTGCGCAATGATCAGATATTTCTGTATGAAGGTCGTTTACTGTTACACTGTTAACAACTACATCCTCTGAAACCATTATTACGTCCAATAAAGAACTAGATGTGCTAGTAATTCTGGTAGGTACAGAAATTATTTGATTGAGGTTATACGCAATTATAAAGTCATTAAAAAGTTCGACACTCCTAATATTTGGTGATAATAAGTTGATATTCATATCCCCGGCAACTAAGATAGAATCACAAGTAGGGATCAGCTCAGAAATGGAATTTTCTAGAGATTCAATAAAGCTCACAACATGGCCCTTAGGGGGTCGGTAAACTATTCCTATACTATATTTTTTCCCCTTCAGCTTTAGAGAGATCCATAGCTGTTCTGAGTGGGGTTCAATTTTATTAAAAATTTGTTGAAATTTTATCTTCCTATTTATGTAGATACCCACGCCTCCGCCCCTGGAACCTCTGTCAGCTCTCACAAAGAAATAACCCTTGATCGACACACTGTCATTTAAGATAATTAGTAAGCCAGGTTTCCGATACCCCAAATACATCAAAATTCTCCGATATAATAAAATCATTAAAATGGTTGAAGCCCGATGTAAGAGATCTCACATTTAAGTGGCCGAACTTCATGACTAGGCAGGCTGTTTATTGTATTGCTGCTGCCTAAACCTATTCTATATAAAAAAAGAAAAAAAAATATATCTAATATATGGGAATGGTTTATTATTAATTTTACGAAAAAAAGTTATACTTCATAAAAAGTTCTGCATGGTCTAAAACCTAATATGCAACCATCATATATTAAAATGTATCAGGCGTATACGAGGTTTATCAAAAATTATGATTTTAAAGTACCTTTATTTTTGACAATATCGAAAATTATTATAAAGAAAAGATGTTTAGAATTAAAAATAACTTTCAAATATTCATTAAAATACTATTTCTTGAACATTTTCTCTGCGATAATGTTGAAAACTTAAGTTTGCCTATGTGTTTTACACTAGGCGCTAGGGGGCGCTGTCTTACAACTTCACAAACATTGCGCGTTTTTTCCATAATTGTAAATATAATAGTATATTCAATTTTACCTGATTACAAGGACGATTAAAAGTCTAAGAAGTTAGCGAAAACCGCAAGTTAATATCTATTTTCATAATCATAATTACGGAACATTATGATTTTATTTTTAAGTTGCCATTGTAAAGGTTTTTTTAAGAGTCAAATAGGCCTTGGAAAAACAAAATATGAAGGTACGTATGTTTCAAGCAAATATATCGTTACGACAATAATTCTCAGTGGCGCCCTAAATGTTCAAATTGTCGCCCATCGTTCTGTATACACGACTCCAATCTCTCCCTGGTTGATAATACTGCAGTTACCACCTCTGCCAAAGGGATACGGCGGCTGCTGTCCATTATCCTTTCTATCATGTTTCCCCTTGTGGTGGGTCTGGTAACAAAAACAAGATCCTTCAATCTCCCCCATAGATAAAAATCTAGGCATGTTAAGTCAGGTGATCTAAAATAGAAATTACCACTTTTATTAACAGTATCACAATATATCCTATAATATTACCTGGCAGGCCATGGAAATATACTTCCTCTTCCTATGCACATTGCAGGAAATGTGTCGTAAAGAAATTGACGAACGTTTGCCGCAAAATGTGCAATACATCCATCGTGTTGGAAAACCATAATTCTGCGAATATCCAAGGGCACATCTTCGAGAAGCATTGGGAGTTCGTAATTTAAGAAATGTAAATATCTTTGCCCAGTAAGCGACTCATCAAATACAAACGGTTCAATTATTCTGCCACCCAAAATGACACTCCATCTTCCTTGATGCTGCCTCTCCCGCATCCAATGGGGATTATCCCGCGACCAATAATGCATGTTATGGCGGTTTACTCCTCCATTACTATGGAAAGTAGCTTCATCAGTCCACAAAATTCTGGAGAGGAGATTTCTATCTTCCAATATCATATTGAGCAACCAATAGCAATGATCCAATCTTCTGTCATAATCTTGCGGGGTCAAAGCCTGGTGGAGCACAATATGGTAGGGATATAGCCTAAAGAAAAACAAAATACTTATTACATTGACTTGAAAACTATTGGCATTATTCTAAACTATTTAAGAGTTATAACATATAAATATAATTACTTACCTTTCTTCTAATAAAATCCTATGCACAGTAGAGCGAGTAACGTCCAAGTCTCTTAGCAATTAATCTAATACTAATTTGTGGATTAAATTCCACATATAATGTTTTCCCCGGTTCGACCTCGGCGGCGTCTGCGATATACAGGGCGACGAATACTTTCAGTACTACGAAAACGGCTAGCTAAACGATTAAACATTCTACTGTCGTATCGGCGCCTTTGAGGGCATCGTACTGCGTAAACCATTGCAAACATTCAAAATACACCGCAATGATGTCAACCGCTTCTTCAAGTAACAGAGGAATTTTGAAAATCAAATACGACACAACACTGTTAACACGACAAAAATTTTGACGTAATAATGAAAGGTGACACGCGTGCACAGTTTCAATTCATATTTTGTTTTTCCAAGGCCTATTTGACTCTTAAAAAAACCTCTACAATGGCAACTTGAAAATAAAATCATAATGTTCCGTAATTATAATTATTGTTGTTTATATCTCCGGATTGAGAATAGATAATAACTTGTGGTTTTCGCTAACTTCTTAGACTTTTAATCATCCTTGTAATCAGGTAAAATTGAATAAACTATTATATTTACAACTATGTAAAAAACGCGCAATGTTTGTGAAGTTGTAAGACAGCGCCCCCTAGCGCCTAGTGTAAAACGCATATTGCCGTAGTTCATAAGATGATATATAGAGTGAGAAAAGCCCTTTTTAACAAAACTAAGTTTACTCAATTATGTTAAGCCAGACCGGAGTTATCAGCATTTATTACAAATAATGTTCAACCTTCCCCCACCACTTTATTTGAAAAGTGACGAACACGTTCTATAGGTGAATTTTATTAATAAATCTTCGTAATATACAAAAATGTTATTTTCGGGATACCTTAACTAGGCGACTTTTGAGGAAACTTTCATTTTACCGTTACTGTTGCGCCCTCTAGCGCCAGTCTGAAAAACTTGAAAATAATTTCCAGAAATTTCTCATGACCACTTTACCTAATATATTTTTTTTCCGCGAGCCATACGACTAACACTTTCTGAGATACGGCCGACAGCCATTCTTAGTGGGACACCCGGTACTAATTGAAAACAAAATTTTTTAATTGTGTTGGAAATCATTTCTGGCGTTATTAATTCAAATTCGAATTATATAATAATTATAAACGCTGCAAATCGGCCAAATCTTGAGGATTTGTGGTATAGACTCTGTTCTGCAAGTGTCCCCATAAAAAGTAGCCGTTAGGCGTCAAATCAGGGGGTCTAGGTGGCCACTCGATTGTACCCCCTCTACCAATCCACCTATTCGGAAAAGTGTTGTTCAAAAATTCGCGCACCTTTCGACCAAAATGGGGAGGAGCCCCGTCCTGTTGGAAGAATGTACTTGCATAATTTGGACCCATCATATTTATTTTGCGTCAATTTGGATAGTTAAATAATGTCTTGGTATTGGGACCATAGCTAAGGTACCCTAGCAGAAGAATGGGGACACTTTTCCGAACTAAGAACCTCTATACAGCCCAACAGCTTTTGATGCTCTAACGTTATAGCGATGTACAACTACAACACTATAGAGCGGAAATACAGAATAGCACCATTAGCTTCTCGTAAAATTATATTTTTGCAAAATGTAATATTAACAATTTATATAAAATATACAGAATCTTGAGTTATTTGTCTCATTTCTAAAGTACCTTATAACATTGGAACAATAAGTTTAATAAATATAAGGACAGACATAGAAAGTGACACATGCCATAAAAGCTAGAAAAATACTATAATAATATAGTCATGGTTGGACACACGATCCCCTTGGCTTAATCAATTAGTTTATTGGGTCTCAATTTGGATGGTTATATGTGTATACAGTTTTACAGAAAATAACATCCCAGTCGAAGATTTTGCATAGGGATGTACTTTAAAGTTGACTATCGAAAGTTGGTAAAATCTATCGATGTTTTGATAGTCGAAACTATCGATAGTGTCATCGGTAATTCTCCACCACTACTTTATACATATCAGAGAATTATGTGTTAACATAGATATACACATACACAGAAAAAAAAGTTTGTTGAATTAGGACTCTTGATATGTTTACATTAAGGTGTGTTTCTGTCATTCAAGACCTGGATTTTATATTAAGAACATTTGGATTTAAGTTAGTAGTGGGCTTTAAGAGGTATTTAAAGAGCAATCATACTCCGTACTTAGAGATAATATTAATCAGAAACTTACCTAAAACTTATAGTATAACAATTGGTATCGTTTTCACTAGGCCTAACCAAAAATGCGCCTTCCGTCTTAATTCTCTTGAGCGCCTCTTCGGCTTGTTGCTTTGTGGTAAACTTGTGGTACCATTCTTCGTTTTCGTGAAGATTTGGCTGAGGAACTGGTTCTTGTAAGGTAATGGAAAATTCTGTTGTGACTAGAGGAGAAGATCTGGAAAAATTACACGTTTCGAAGATCATTTATTATTATTAGCAAGCAATATTAAGAGCAATAACCGCTGAAGCCCCCTTGTCCACCAGTAATTTACACTTTTAAATCGGAGTAAACTTGCAAATTAAATTGAGAATGGTGTTGTGATGACGGTATGAAGATTTTATATTATGAATTATTAAAGAACATCTTAGCTAAAGTGAGAGGCAGTTAAAATGAAAATTGTGTAAATAAAGACATTTTAGGTTTTATTAGGAATTATAATATTTTAAAGGATTGTTTTTTATACAGGGTGTCTCTAAAAGGGGCGGAAAAAATGCTACCACAAATTCCCGAGACATAAATATGACGATCTAACCCAACGTACCTTAGTCCAAATGTGGATCATTTCGGAGATACAGAGTGTCAAAAGTTAAATTTAATTTCAGTTATTCATAAATATTTTTTAATAATTGGTGCATTGTCACAATATTCGGCTAGGGAGGGTTTTGTGGGGTGGAAATTAAAATCTGTTCTCATTTTTATTGTAAAATTTAGAGGGCACCACCTACGGTACCTTGCACACACTTAAGTAAGAGTTGATTTGAACAGCCGTTTTTGAGATATCTGAATTTAAAAAATTCACAAGGTGTATGGCCAAGTCTAAATTATTTTAATAATTGAACACAATTTGAAGCGAAGGCGTTGAATTAAAATAACTGTCACTAAAAACTAAAAAAATAGTATATTATTAACCAAGGTTTAGACAGCCATCATTATTATAAGCTGTCTAAACCGTGGTTAATATATTATTTTTTCCACTACTACAAACTTTTATATGACATTTATCTTTATAGTATTAATAATAATTATAAAAAATTATAGGTAGGTATAAGTATATTTTTTAATCAAGTTACCTGCGCTTTGGAATTGGCAAAATATTTTGTTGTTTTGTCAGGTGGCTTTGTCAATGTCAATTTGTGTTCATTTGTGTCATCAGATTTCACGAGTTTTGCGTTTTTTTTTAAAATGAGCGAAGAAAATGTTAGTGATAATACTATGTGTACACCTCCCGAATTAAGGATGGAAGCAGAAAAAATGTTGATTGTATCGATATTTTACAATATCAAGTAATCTAATATGTATTGATAATTATCTGGTTGCCTAACCACAATGAATTGATGTTGTAGAATTAAAAAATCAAGTTACCTGCGTTCAAACAAAATTCGGTTAAGGTCAAAGATCGGTCAATAATGGATTTCAATGGCTTATTATTGACCATGGTCAATAATGACTTATAAGGTAGAGAAAAACGATTTCTAGCGTTAATAATCGGTCAATAATGGCGATGTTATAGGTTAGTAGTGGAAAAAAACAATTACATCAATGTGTTGTTAATTTTATTCTCTAGTAAAAACAGTCAATAAGAGATTTATCAACAACAAAAATTTAATTAAATTTAAAAAAAAATGCTTTTAACAAATGTTTAAAATTACCTCCATTTTCGTGTGTACAAAGATTAATACGTTTTAAAAAATTAAATTGAACTCTTTGGACCAGTTCGTCATCATTTCTCAAAGCGCCAATTCCAGTAATTTGAATGTGACTCCTTAATTCATCTTCTGTATCTACTGGCCTAGAATACACAAGGGTTTGCAAAGTTCCCCATTAAAAGTAATCCATCGGTGTCATATCAGGGGATCGAGGTGGCTAATTTGCGGGTGCATCATTGCCTCTACCTATCTATCTATTTGGATATACTGTTCGTTCAAATTACGTGCGTTTAACGAAAAATGTGGAAGAGCACCGCCATGCATAAACCACAGTCCTCTTCGAAGTCCCAAAGGCCGGGGATCTAATAACTTTGGTAATTCGTTTCACAGATGTTTCAAATAATTTTCGCCATTTAGTCGAGGTGGTAAAATGACAGGACCAATTATGAAAGTGTCTATGATTCCTGCCCACACATTGATTTTAAATTCATGCTGATAATGGCTTACTTTAGTCGCATGAGGATTTTCTTCAGCATAGACATGTTCATTGTACAAATAAGTTATGCCACTCCGCGTGAAACAGGCTATGAATAAAATTCTTCGTGTAAAGTTCCTATCTTGATTTCTGTGTTCTTGGATAAACCGGCAGAAAGCTAGACGAGGTTTAAAATCATGGGGTAAAAGATCTTGTACCCGTTGTATATGAAATGGGTGCACTAGTTGTTCTCTGGTCACCCTATTAATAGTATCTTTGCATACCCCTAGCTCTAAGCCCAATCGTCTGCTGCTGAGTTTAGGATTTTTTTCAATCCGATTTAGAATATCTTCCTCAACCTCTGGAGTTCTTAGCGTACGTGCACGACCATAATTAATAGAAACAGGCGCAAACCTACCCGTTTCACGAAGACGTCTTTCAACTGCCGCGAAGGTTTTATGGTTTGGTAAGCGACGATTCGGAAATCTTTCACTGTATACTCTGCAAGATTCTAAACCATTTTCTTGGCAATATCCAAAAACCAATAACATATGGGGCATTTCTTCGTTGGTAGACTGTAGGTACGGCTATGACGAAAAGAAATTTGAAAATTGTTTGACAATTAAAATGTATGCTTGAATTATTTTTTAGATTCGATTTGTCACCAGTCAGTTTTCAGTGACAGTTGTTGTAATTTAACGCCTTCGCTTCAAATTGTGTTCAATTATTACAATAATTTGGACCTGGCCATACACGAAGTGAATTTATTAAATCCAGATATCTCAAAAACGGCTGCTCAAATCAACTCTTACCACGTATACCTTTTTTAGGTAAAAGACGTTGGAGAATAAGAATTTTTATTTAAAAGTTAAATACAGGCCGTCTCAAAAAAGTTATTTCGTTTCAGACGTGTGCAAGGTACGGTGGTGGCGCCCTCTAAATTTTACAATAAAAATGAGAGCAGATTTAAATTTTTTACCCCCACAACCCCCCCCCCCCCCCCTCTAGCCGAATATTGTAACTACAACAATTATTAAAAAAATTATTTATGAAAAACTAAAACCAAATTGAACTTTTGACACTCTGTATCTCCGAAATCATCAACTTTTGGACTGAGGTAAGTTAGGTTAGATGTCATATTTAAGTCTCAGGAATTTGTGGTAGCATTTTTTCCACACCTTTTGTAACGAAAGAAATTTAATTAAAATGTGAATCTTTGCCCCATGGTAGTGAATAGAACTCACCCCATAGGTAAAAATCCAGACCAGAACTAACAACAACCAGGGAAAACCTTAGGGAAAGGATAAGAAATGCCGTTACAAGCTTATCCACGGTTGAAATTGAAACAGCCGTGTTTTCTACTGTACTGTAATCATGGAAAACTTTTGAACATTTCTGATTTTTTTTCGCTAAATTACTTATTATTTCTGGGTCTAAGATGTGTGCATATTTTCATATTCATATTTTATTCAGTGTTATTAATGTTTATTTGACCCCTTGGCCTTATATTATACCTTTTATAGTTTATTACACAGCAGGTCATGAAACTAGTTATCTTGATTGTTGCGGGTATACCGGATACAGGTAAATAAAAACTGAATCGTTTTCAATGCAAATTAACTCCTACACTACAGCCAATTTAAAAATACCGACAAAATTCAAGAAAACAAATTTAACACTAATTTGCCGCGCGTGCTTGGGGGTTGTTCGAGTGCTTTTGATTTTGATAATGGTATTATTATGTATATCAATTATATTATCTTTAGGTGTATTTGCCGTCTAAGAGTATTCTTTTTATATTTTTTATATTTTTTTTTTTCATTTTTTATATTTTATATTATTATAACTTTTATTTCATACCCTACTGCCGTGTGGGGGTTGAGTATGAATAGCCATGCTAGACTTCGCCAATATACCGCAGATAGGGTGTGTTTAATATTATTTTTCTTTCTTGTGCTGTTTACTAATCATACTTATTCTGTAATAATTTAATATTGTTTTGTTTTTTTTTCTGTTTGTGTTTTCAATAAAGTCGATATTTATTTATTTATTTATTTATTTATTTATTGAATAACAGCGCCATCTTAAAATTATATTAGGAAACTTGTGGCAATTCCTGAATCATTTATGTAGACTTTAAGGAATTCCCTTTTAAACAAGTACAAGTTCAAGAAAATCCGTTGAAGAATAACGACATTATGACAGTTTTTTTAGAAATGTCCTCAAAAGCTTCACCCACTCCTTTATTAGGCGAGATTCGAAAAACCGGCATAGGAAGATGTACTGTAAAAAGAAAGCATTTAAATCCGACTTTTTGTTTGCAAGTTATTAATTTTTAAAAATAGACACTTTTGACTTTTCAAAAAATAAAAAAAAAATGCTTGCCTTTCTCCTTAGCTTATAAAAAATCGGGTCGTTCGACCCCATTGTAACAAAAAAAACTTACCTATAATGGGTAATGAGGCTATACAAACTATCAAAATATTTCCCATCGATTAGATAGTATTTGGTCTGTTGCTTATCTTGTTTTGATCTGATTCTACAATGGTTGACTTGTCCGTTGCGCCAGAAAGAGAGACAATATTCGCCAACAAAAGTTACACTCGCTCTTACTAAAAACGTACCATCTCCTAAAAATATTATACAGGTTAGTTAAAGTCGTAAAAACCCAATAAAACTCTCCGACTTCTCCAGGTTTTTCAACCTCCAGGGGTCGGCAACCTACGGCACGCGTGCCAGACTTGGCACGCCTGGCAGTTTAAAATGGCACGCATAACTTTGTGAAGTTTGGTGTATAATATTAAAAATCTAATTTTAAGGATACTTATTGTAAATTTAAAATAATCTACGGAACTGTACACCAGCTGGCAACGTAGCTCGACCGAGCTATGTAATGGCAGGCCAGGCTAGAACGACGCGACCGCGACGGGACGTTTCTAGAAAATAGAAGACGCGAGGAGGTAATTATCGGCTTTTCGAACGCCCGGTGAGCGGCATTGCCACGGTTATACGGGAAACTTCTAGGAGGCGGATTTACCATTATATAAGCGTGTATTCAATTAAGTTAGTTTAGTTTAGTACGAGCTATTGTAAAGATAGGTTACAAAATAAAAGTTTAGTGGTAAAAGTTGTACCAGGTGTTGTTATTGGACGGACCCAGGATAGTTAATCGTAACATTATTTATCAACCTGTAACGTACAAGTGCGCGATTAACGTTAGTGTTATGGCGGCTAAAAAGCAGAAAGTAGACGTTCGGCCCTTTCAAAGCTCTTGGACAAGTGATTATGGTTTTGTACAGCAAAGAGATCGAGCCATATGTGCATTATGTCGGGAAAGCGTAGTATTCTAGACATTGTCAGACAAAACATGATTCGGGGTTTAAGGATAATGCTGATAGAACGGAGACAATCCGAAGAGCAGTTGCTCTGCAGTATACAAAACAGGCAACATTCTTTACAAAAATTAGTCAAGGGAAAGATCAAGCAACCGAATGCAGTTTTAAAATTGCACCATCTTTGGCAGAAAAGGGAAGACCTTTCACTGATGGGGAATTTATGAAGCAAACGTTTCTGAGAAGTGCGGAATTAAACGGAATATCGTATTTAGTATTTCGTTGGATGAAAGTGTAGACGTTAATGACATTTCCCGGTTGGCAATCGCTGCGCGGTACTTTGACAATAACCGTGTGTATGAAGAATTGATCTGTCTGCTACCATTGCAAGGAACGACAAGAGGCGAAGATATACTATCATTCGTTAAACATTTTCAGTAACGGGGACTAGACTTAACTAAGATTTTTTGCGTAACTACAGATGGCGCACCCGCTATGATCGGGACACATTTCTTACGGGACACACTTCTTACTGCACGCATTGGTCGACCACTTTTGAATTTTCATTGCATTATTCATCAAGAAAGTTTATGCGCGAAGATCTCGAGCGGAAACTTAAAATCCGTTATGGATACTGTTGTAAAAGTTGTCAACTACATTGCTGGTCGTTCTTCATTAACTCACAGACAATTCAAGTCATTTTTACAAGAAATGGAAAGTGAATATTCAGATACTGCATTACACAGCAATATACGCTGGCTTAGCCGCGGTAAAGTGCTTTCTGGATTTGTGGAATGTTTGGGAGAAATTAGGTCATTTTTGTTGCAAAAAAAAAACAAGCTCAAGTTTTTCCTGAACTAGATAATAAAGAATGGATTTGTAAGTTGATGTTCCTAACTGATATTACAAATCATCTCGGCGAACTAAACCTTAAGTTGCAAGGATCGGGTCAAACTGATCTAGATTTGTATGATTCCTGGAAGTCTTTTAAAATGAAAATAGATGTATTTATTCGCGATATTACCTCCCATACATATAAATACTTTCCAAATCTAAAAACATACTTACCCAACCTTAATAATTGTGATAGTGCTGCATTTAATGAGGAAATGTTAAACTACATGACTTCACTGAAAGAGGCCAAGATTGTGATAAACATGGTCACATGTTCACCTTCTTAATAAAACCAGACTTAATGGATTTTACTAGCATTTCTTTTAATGATTCTCTTTTCGCATGGATGGAAATTCAAGATTTTGAGCTTCAGCATATTGAATTTAGGAACTCCGAGTTATGGAAGACAAAATTTGTGGAACTAAGAAGAGTTTTAGAAGGTGATCCTCAGAATAAATCAAACGAAATACTGAATTGTTGGGCTAGTTTGAGAGATAAATTTATTTGCCTAAAAAATTCCTATGTTCAACTAAGCCATGCATCACCCGGTATACTATACTATTATGCTAAGATACAAGTTACAATTTTTCTTTATTTAAAATGTATAGTTTGAATGCAGGTTAAGTAGAATAGCACTCTTGTAGAAGCTAGGCTTCCTCTTGTACATTCTTTATATAATAAAGACGTTTTGAATTTCAATTTAAACCAAATACAAGTTTAAATACTTAAATAACAATGATCTAAAGTGCATACGTAAATTTAGAAATCACACCAAATCATAAATCCAACAAAAAGTGAAAATTCCCTGATTTTCATCAAATGTGATGAAATTCCCTAAAACTCGTTTCATTCCCGGTTTTCCAAATGGAGAAATCTAATTTGTTGAATGACAGTCATGTGTAATTGCAAAGAATCCGATAATAATATGATATTTCTGTGTAATAAATAATGAACATTTCTCACCTAAATGTGCATAGGCCCTTAATAATTTTTCAGATTCCTCGCGACCATTGGCCAATCTACCGTGAAACCATTTTTCGCTGAAATGAAGCTCTTCGTTTGGCACATTTTTACATGGACGAGTAAACGACGTACTGTCGTCCTCTTCGTCGTCTCTAGAAATATTATATAAAGAAAAATTATTATACAGGGTGGTTCATTATTAAAGGGTTTTAATTTGTGTATGATTTTAAGATTTTTTTTATGATAAGGCTCAGCACTGTAGGATTACTTCTTTAGGGCGCTCTGCGAGCGGTGCGTGTGAGCAGGAAATGATTCACGTTGGTCTTGAATCTTTGAAGATTATACACGTTGGGAAACACGGCATAAGGGAGGTCGTTCCAGAGTGATGACGTTCTCCGATTCAGGAGAGCTCTTATGTCAGTTTAAGTTTCATATATTTATTACCGGTTAAGTACCGGTCTTTCTGATAATTTACAATGCAATTTCCCAAAAAAAAAACATATTTGCGCCACCTAGCATTCTTAACAATTTTGCCCATTTATTTTTTCAAATGGCTTACCTTTCTGACGCATCCCCGTCTAATTTGTAATGACTCGTGTAAAATAGTCTATTTTGGTTCAGCACGAAAAAATGCGGCGTCCATTCTTTATCTACGGGATCTTCTATGTACATTTCTCCGTTTTTAACGGCATTCCTAAAATAGAACAAATAGTAGCACCACAAAAAGTAAATAAGTGTATTGTTCAACCAACCTCAATTGAATTAGCAAAAAAACAGTAAACAAAAAACACACGCAAACAATTAAAACAACACCGAAAAGTCAGCATACCACTTTCATACTTTGGACAAAGTATATGTAACTTTACTAACTAATGTATGGTGTGGTATTTTAATAGTTCGTATTACCTCAAGTCCATATTATCTGGCGCCTCATTTTTCACAAAAAAAGATGGTAAATCTTCTTGTCCTTCAGGCAGCTTTTTGTGTTTTAAAATTATTTTACGGCGTAAATTAAAAGGGGAGGGAAGCTCGGTTTCGTTTTTGTCATAAGGTCTCGTTAAAAGCATATCACCAAAAATTTCCTGTAAGTAAAAAATTATAATAAAAACATACGCCATCAGATAAAATTAGTTATCAATCTGTGCAGACAAGGGTCCGGGTGACATGCATACAAGTCATATCATTAAACTTTATAACCTCAAGTCATCCCCACGACGTTAAACTCCCACCATTTTTTACATTTGACGGGGCGTCAACAAGACCTCACATACAGTGTGTCTACTTAAGTTGGCTACATATGGGAAACTTTTTTATTATTAATTTTACGAGAAAAAGTTATTCTTCATAAAAAGTTCTGCATGGTCCAAAACCTAAAATGCAATCATCAGATATTAGATTTTTCCAAGTGTATACGAGGGGTGTAAAAAAATATGAATTTTGCTCAAGAGTAAAAGTACCTTTATTTTTGACGATATCGAAAACTGTAATTATGAAAAGTTTTTCGGAATGAAAAACTATATTTTAATATGAAATTACATCTTTTTACTTAAGATTTTTTTTATTTTTACAAAATTTCTCAAATTACCGATACAACATTTATCTTTTTTATTTAATAAAAACATGATAACCTTTCCGTGTCGTTCAGAAAATAATAAGTAAATTCTAACAAAACAAAATTTATTTCTAAAAATTTAATTAATACACCATTAAAATAAAAATTCGTTCAAGTACAATGTAATCAGATCCATCTACCTCAACTTATTTTTTACTCTTTCCAAACTTATAATTAATTGATGACTAAGTTTACATACTACAAATTAAACATTTTTAAAAATTTTTCCGAAATTCTATCAATAATTAATAATAAACAGTAATCTCTTATTTTTTTTTAACACCTGATAACTTTTCAATTACTTAATGCCTGTCTTGTAACATTTTAGCGATGAATTTAAATGAATAATACCATAATAATTTATTTTGTTGTAATAATTTCAACGAACATTATTAACTTCCTCAATTCACAAACGCCTCAACATATCCGCCTTCTCTGTCAATACAGGTAATTGTTCTATCGGAAAATATTTTCAATACTCTTCTAACCATAGCCGGAGTAATACTCTGAACCGATCCTGCAATGACTCTTTCCAAATGGGCAACATCTGTAAATGGCCTTTAAAAATACACCTTTTGTTTTAGGTAACCCCACAAGAAAAAATCAAGTGGGGTCAAATCTGGAGAATGAGATGGCCAAGAAATTTTCGAAAACCGATGTACAACTCTTCCATTAAAACGATTTTCAAGGTATTGCCTTACATCTAACCTACTATGGCAAGGGGCATCATCATGTTGGAACTATATCTGTTGACGTTGAAGGAGGGGAACGTTGTCAGGAAAATTGTCCTAATTCATTCTCTAAAAAATGCAAATAACGGTCTGCATTCAAAGATTCATAAAAATAGGGGCCAATTATTGTATTTCCATAAATTCCACACCACTCGTTTGTTTTGAATGCATACTGGTCCCGAGTTTTGATGGTAAAATTTTGATTAGTATCACTCCACCAACGGCAATTTTGGGTAAAGATTGTTCCATTTGATGTAAATGTTGCTTCATCCGAAAAAATAATATGTCGTCCCATAAAAGAATTATCTTCTAACATTCCTTGGATATCACAACAGAATTTAAAGCGTCTATCATGATCTCCTGGTCTTAATGTATGAATAAATTGGGGCTTGTATGGGTGCAACTTGTTCTTTTTTAAAATTTTTGAAACCGTATCTTTGCTTATAGAATTCGGTATCGAAGCTGCCCGTGTTCGCAAGGAATTTTTAGGATGTTCAATTGCTGAGAGCATTATATCAAATTCCATGTTTTCACTGGCAACCCGTTTTTGGCGTTTGTTGCTAAACTTATTTCTTACATCTCCAAAAGTCTTAAATTTGTTTAATAATTTCCTTACTGTGGTATAGTGAAGATTTTTCTCTGGGTGTCGGCTATTAAAAATGTCTGCAGCTTCTCGATTTGTTTTATAATTGTCACCCACAGTTAACACAATTTCAATTTTATCTTGAGTACTTAACGTTGCTGGCATTTCTACTAAATTTTATACTGTCAAACAATTCTTGTCAGTGCATCCTAGATTAAATGTTTCATTTAATTTCAATGTTGTATTGATTAATTAATTAAATTTACTTATTACTTTCTGAACGAAACGGAAAGGTTATTATGTTTTTAATAAATAAAAAAGATAAATGTTCTGTATCGGTAATTTGAGAAATTTTGTAAAAATAAAAAAATCTTAAGTAGAAAGATGTAATTTCATATTAAAATATAGTTTTTCATTCCGAACAACTTTTCATAATTACAGTTTTCGATATCGTCAAAAATAAAGGTACTTTACTCTTGAGCAAAATTCATATTTTTTTACACCCCTCGTATACACTTGGAAAAATCTAATATCTGATGATTGCATTTTAGGTTTTGGACCATGCAGAACTTTTTATGAAGAATAACTTTTTTTCGTAAAATTAATAATAAAAAAGTTTCCCATATGTAGCCAACTTAAGTAGACACACTGTATATTAGGGTGATAAATGAATATTTATTTTGGGATTTGGCGCATTTTAGGAGATTTTAATTTTTTATCACGTAATCGAAAAATTCACATGTTGCACTAAAATTAACTCTAATTTGCAATTCGGATTTAACGTGTTCGGGCGTCAATCTATTTCTATCGTAAGTCCAAGTTTTATCACAGAGGGAAAAAATTTTCTCTGCGTGAGCGTTTGACGCCGGAATCGACGCCATATATTGAAATACCTTAATTAAATTCACTAAGTTTATATTCTCAAAAGGAGTTATTGATATTTCAGCTTGCATTTTTTCTTTAATTAAAATACATAGTACCTCCTTTACTTGACAAAATTATATCAATGCCAGTCTCTCCTGTGGACATTAACATTTTGTCCAAACATGCAGTCAAATCATCGAAACTAAATTCTTTTTCCAAATTAAACAACTTTAGTATAGACAGTTTGTTGTTTTCTGTGAAATCAAAGCGATCCCCAATATATTTTAGAGCACTTCGATACCACATTATAAAACAATTCTTGATGGATTGTTGCTCCTCAACACTCATCTTTTTAAAATGTTTGTACTGATAAATCCAAAAAAATTGTCGGCTATTCTTTTGTTTAGTTTGTTTCGCAAATTATTAATTATATCATATGCTTCGCTGACCAAAATATCAACTTTTTCTAGTATTAATATTGCGTCATGAAAGATTTATAATGTGTTTTGAAAAAATGCCAGAAAGCATTCTGTTCTCAAACAATCAGATTCTGAAAAATATTTCTTCAAAGCCACTGGACAATTTTCATTCATCTCAGAAAAAAACGTTTTTAAAATTGGGAAGCCTCGCGAAATCCTCTCCACAGCAGGTAGCAAGGATAGCTATCTAGTAGTAACATGTCTTAATATTTCAAGACAGGTTAAGTCGGCTTCCAAAAATAGATCTTTCAGCTGCTGCACCCGTTTAGCGTGATAGGATAAATGTTCATATACCTTCAGAACTAAGTGTTCTACATCGAATTCGCATTTTTCACATGCATTTTTAACTGCATTGTGCAGTAAATGAGCTGGGCCGCGGGCTGGAAACAGTTTATTATTTTCTTTTAATAATGATTGAAAAACTGAGTGATTCTTGCCGTAATTTACGTTAGCATTATCTGCTGCATAAGCTGAAACAGTTTTAATAACCAATCCAAGGTTTCGAAGACGATCTTTGATATTTATAAAGATTTCTGAAGCGCTTTCGTTTGCGTCATCATAAAAGTCTAGAAGACAATTCTTGATTCCAGAGTCGACACAGTCGACAGTGTAGAACCCTACTAGAATTGGAAATAATTTCATGTGCCCATGGTTTGTAGCATCCGAAGAAACGCTAAAATATATACCACTTCTTAGTTCTGTCAGAGAGTCTTCGATAGAAGCGGGTCCCAAAACATTATGAGCAATAGCACTTGCTTTTGTACGCCCCAAACTCATATTAGTGGCAATTTTGGAGTCGTTAAAAATTTTAGCACATACCTTCACGTCACATACTGTATAACGAAAGGAAACCCCATGCTTTAGGGCATGATATACTTTGACAATTTCGGCAGCTATCTTTTCTCTTCATCCGAATTTCAGTGGCGGAGCGTCCATGTAACCACTGTTACCATTGGTAACAGTTAAAAATCTTGAAAATAAATATTTTATGTTTTATGGCTACTGTAAAATAATTTTATTTAATAGCCAATTAGCCGCACGAAAATAATACGCTCTGTACTGTCCGGGTTATGCGTTTATAACGCGATGAAGCTGCCTCGCCTAGACTCGATTGCATGTTACCACTTTCATTTGTGGATACGCGTAATGGTCCGTCGGAGCCGGCTCGTGTCTGGTCGCGTGCTTGAATTCTACAGCGCGAGAGCGTGGGCGCGCCGCGATATTATGTACGCTTGTTATCATTTCTTGTTTTGGTTACTCACTCGTTGTTAGTAGTCGTTGTCGTTAGTTAGGCTGCCGGCTGCAGTGTGCGTGCAATTAAACATGGATGAGTGCCGCTGCGTAATCAATCAACTACTTGAAAAGTCATTCTCCTTGTATAATTTTGAAGAAAAAAAAGAGATCATTGAAAATGGAAGAACAACACCTATTTTAAATAATTTAAAAAAGGAATTAAAGAAAAAGTAGTTCAATACTTTAAATTTAGTTGGTATAGTGAAAACTCTTTGTTATGTGGTTTTAAGAAAAATACTGTATTGTTGGACATGTCTTCTGTTTTCTACAGAAAAAAATGGATGGACCAGCAGCGGAGTCAACGATTTAAATAGTTTTAGAGTTCTAAAGAGGAGACACGAAATTTCTCCGTTAAATGTGAAATGTGTAGCCAATTTGATTCTTCTTCTTTATGTGCCATGCTCATTCGAGCGTAGGCGACCTCTCGCATATACCTGTGATGTGTGCCTTTTTCAGATTTTTCACAGGTATATGGGACCTACAGTTTATCGCCGGTTCCGAACGGCACTATTTGAGAGGTTGTACTAGGCAAATTACTACGTGGTGGTTTGCCATTGCCTTCCACGAGGTGACGACCATTTCCATTTTAAAATTCTTTATTGTCCTATTGCTCTCTATAATAGTACTTTAATAACTAACTTAATCTAGCTTATCCTAATACATAATACTAAAACTAACTAAACTAAGTACAGAGTTGGGCGCATACGGACCGTAAGCATACGGCCCGAAATGCGCCCAAAAACCAGGCCTTGAGCCTGGCGGCCGATGTTGTGGCCTAAGGTTATTATTACTATTTAATAATTCACTGTGTCACACGCGTTCCGGCGGTGCCTTACCGGTGTATTGCAAGGGTTATGTTACTCCAAGGAGTTTAATATTAAAATTCCAAGAAAATTGTGAAGCGGTAAACTGTATTCCAACAGCAGAGCATTCTGGGAAAACTTTCAAAAAACCCAGTAAATTTAGAATATCACAGACATTTTATGTTCGCCTACAGCGGACAATTTGATTGCAATGTAGCACAACCATCTCGCTCCGTCACCTCCTACAGCGGAGAGTGGCCATGTTTTAGTGTTCGGTCCTTGTTTATTAGTCAGTCTGAGGTCTTGTAAGTCCCTCCCACTGCCGTTTCTCATGTTTTAAACACACTTTTCTGGCTTCAAAAATACGCCGAACGATTCGGTGATGCTCAAAGCTCAGCGCAATTTTGCAGTCATTTTTGTGCATTGTTTTATTTTGTTGTTAAGTTAGTTTTATGTTGTTGTATGTCTGTCTACGTTATTTTATTGTTTGTTCGTTTGTTTATTTACTGTTTAGTGCTATTGTTATGCGTCTGGCAGTGGGAGATTGTAAATCGGTAGTTTGTAATATAGTGGTTTATGTTTTGTATGTATGTCATTGTCTGCACGTCTGTCTGTTATGTTTATTGTGAGTGGGGAATGTTGTAATTGATATGTATAAAATTTGTCAGAAAGGTCACGTATATGCGTTATTATGTCGTCTGTTGCTACCATATGATGCAGGTCTCGGATTGTGACATATCTGTCCGATGACGTCACACATCTCAAGATCCTATTTTCGAGCCTCAGAAGCCGTTGCATCTGAGTTTTCGAAGCACTGCACCATACGGGAGCACCGTATGTTAGTATAGGTCTAATAATTTGTTTGTAAATCAGTAATTTGTTGGGAGGGGAGAGGTGGGATCGTTTGGATAAAATTGCATAAAGGCTTTGCATTGCTGCAAAGCCTTTTTTGAGGGTTTCTGTCACGTGGGGCATGAAGGAAAGTCTTTCGTCAATTGTAATTCCAAGGTATTTAAAACGTCTTTGTGGTTGTTAATAAATAAAGATCGATGCATGGTCCCGGGATCGAACCGGGGACCTTCGGCTTAGTAGTCGGACACACTAACCACTAGGCTGCGGTCGCCACTTTGATTCCGTTTGGCAAAACAATAATCGAAAGTTGTCTTAATCAGGCTTTTAAGGCAAATATTGCTAAATATAATGAAATTGTTAAAAAAATAGATATATCGCTAGCACACTTATAGATGCCGTATGTTATTTGGCCAAACAAGAATTAACGTGTAGGGGTCATTTTGAAGCGGATGACTCTGACAATAGGGGCAATTACACGGAATTGTTAACAATAATTGCCAAAAAATATCAAAAATTTTGCCAACATCTAGAAACGTCAAATGTTTTTTCGGGAGTTTCAAGTGACATACAAAACGATGTTATTGAAGCTACATTTATGATTGATGAAATTAAATCAGAAATTGCCGAAGGAAGTTTTGTAGCTGTTATATTGGATGAAGGCACCGATGTTTCAAACCAATCGCAACTTTCGGTCGTATTTAGATATGTTTGTCCCGACGCGACGGTGATGTTTGTGAAAGATTTTTGAAATTTGTTAATGTTAGTGAAGAGCGTTCAGCGGGACCGTTATCGGAAATTTTGTTCAGTGTGTTAAATGAGTTTCAGTGCGGAAATAAACTAATTGCACAGACGATGGTGCGGCAGTAATGAGCGGGCAACACAACGGCCTACAAAAACTGGTTAAAGATAAGTATCAAGATGCAATTTTTGTTCATTGTTATGCCCGTAGACTCAATTTGGTTGTACAGCAATCAGTGGAACATATTAAAGAGTGTAAAATTTTTTTTTAAACGTTATCAGGGCTTGCTGCATTTTTTTCAAATCGTCCAAAAGGGCTGCTGCTTTGGATAAATTAGTACAAAAACGTTTACCCGAAGTAGCAGCAACCAGGTGGATTTATGCTGGTAGACTCGTGAGGTTGTTTCTAGTATTCGTTCAGAGCTTCTCGAACTATTTAAAGAGATGCATACTGCCACAGCAACATGGAATGGAGAGACACGAATTTATTCGAAAGGCTTTTACATTACATTGCAAAAATTTGATTTTAATTTCTTTTTAAACTTATTTGAGATTATTCTACCAAAATCAGAAATCTTGTTTGATATTTTACCAAAAAAAATGTATGACATTGGATTTTGCACAAGGAAAGTTAATGAATTTCTAGAATTTTAGCAATTAGAGCGGAATAATTTTGAAAGTCTGTGGTCAAAACAAGAGAACTTTGTAAATGATGATGTACCCAAACCCAATGAGAGGCAACGAATTACAAATATTAACAATGATAAAGAGACGTCTTATCGACGACTTTTTTTTTTAAATGTTTGACACCATGATTATTCAACTTAAAACAGATTTTCTGACTTAAAGCATCTAAAATGTCTGGCACTATATGATTTTGACAATTTCAAAAATTATGCAAAAAAAATTCCCGATAGCGCCTTTCATCAACTTGTAATGGATATGGACAAAAATTTGACACATTAAGTTTAAAGTAAGTAAAAGTAAAGTTACAAACAGAATTGATAGTTCTTGATCCAGATTATGTTCAAAAAAATTTGCAAGAATTTTATCCATATTTAAAATCTTCACAGCTTGATAATGCATTTCCGGAAGCTTTTAAATTGGCAAACTTATTTTTAACAATTCCGGCTACAAGTGCATCCGTTGAAAGAAGTTTTTCAGCAATGAAGCGGATTAGGACATGCCAAAGAAATACTCAATTGCAAGATCGAATGTCGTCACTTTCTTTCATTTCCATTAAGAAACGCGTTTTAAATGAATTAATGAAAAAACCCTCTTTCTACGATTCTGTTATTAACATTTTTGCAAATAAAGAAAATCGCCGAATTGACTTAAAATATAAACAATAGTTTTCAAAATATGTTTTTCCTACTTTATTTGTTTGTGTTATTTTTGTAGTAGAGTGGTATGTTTAGTTTTTTTTATTGTCTGTTTGTTGTTTTATATATTAGGTATTATATATATTGTTTGGGAATAGTGATTTGTTTTATTTTATCCCACAGGCTTGGATTAATCATCATCTGGTTTTGGCAACTGCCGAATTTAGAACTTCACCTTTCAAACACATATCAAGGGTTTGACTTTTTATTTTTATTTTTATTGTCGCATTGACCGAAACTTAGCTTCATTCCACGGTTAACGATACTGAAGTCTGCCCTAATAATTTTAATTTATTTCGTCGTAACAGGGATTTTGGAGCTGCTGGTTGTGGTCGTGGAGGCGGGGGTGTTGCTAACTGTGACCGATCGATATATGTGTGAACCTCTTGATTTAGGCCTTGTTGACGCGAATATACCTAAATTGATTGATATAGTGGGAGTTAAGGTTTCTTCTGAGAGGAAAAACTTATACATTTTATTATTATACCGGGTGATGCATGGCTTAATTCAACATAGGAAATCCCATGTAAATATTAAGGTGGCTAAATAATGGCTCCCCTGTACATTTTAGAGAAAAATTGTATTATCATTTTTTGAAGAGGCCGATATAATAAACCCATGTGCCAAGTTTTTTGAACAAATTTTAATAAGCTAATCCTAACGTATTCAATTAAATGTGATCGCAAAATTACGAAATTTTCATAGTTTAGGTAATACAGTAAACACCAGCAAATTATTATTTGGCATTGACAAAACGAAAAGTAGCGTCAGTGACAACATTTTCATTAAAGGCGCTTTAACTATGCTAAATATGAGCTATTCCATTAAGAAAAAAGTAACTATGATTAAGTGATATTATACAGGAAACGGTTTAAGAGCAGCGTCTGAAATATTTTCACTTATAATATCACAAGAGCTTAGAAAATTTCCAGGAATAATTTAAGCTTGCGTGGGATTCGGTAAGAAAATTTCACACCACTTCACACCATAATTTGGAAAAAAATTATTAATCCAACCTGACATTTTAAATTAATTTCACTGCTTGCCAAGTTGGCCAGGGTATTGTTGTTTTTGACATATTATGTTGATTTGTCATTTTTGTTTAACCGGTTCTGTCACAAAGCTTAATAATTACTAGTTTAAAACGTCTGTACGTTGAGTATAATAAGTGTATAGCGAAATGTCGCGATTTGGTAAAGAAAATCAACAAGTAATTAGACAAGAAATTCAAAATATAACACCAGATAACACCCGAAAATCGAAATCAATATGTTTATATTTATATCATATGTTTATATTTATATCATATGTTTACCTTTTCAACGGTCAAAAAACTTTCACTTAAATATCGAAAAAATTTCCGGACATTTTTTTAGTTGCCATGGTAACTAGTCAAAATTAAGGTATCTTATTGGTTAAAGAGTAGAGGTGTGAAATTTTCAGTTTAATTCCCTGATAAGCCTATCCCTTCCATTTCATTAATTAAACTTATCATTAGTAAATTTGAGTCCAAAGGCACTGTAATAAATAACTGTAAATGCTCAACTCAACAGAGCTGAAGAAAGGGATAATAGAGATCTTGATATTTTATTGCACGTGGAGGAAAATAAAATGATTAGCACGATGATTTTTGGGCAAGCCGTAGGAAAACATCAAACCACAGTGTTGCGCAATTTAAAAAAAAAAAACATAAATGCTTTCCTTACAAGTATGAAAACCATCATAAGCTACGGCAAGGTGATGAAGAACGTAGAATAGTATTCTGTTTTGAGGTAATGGACAGAGCAAATAAGAATAGGGATTTTTTGAGAAATACTTGTTTTACCGATGAATGTACATTCACCCTCAACAACGATCCAAATGTTCAAAATTGCCGGTATTGGAGCCAAGAAAATAAACATCGTCTTGTTCATACTCAAACGCAATATCCACAAAAAATAAATGTTTGGGTGGGAATTGTAGTGCATCACATTCTTGGACCATTTTTTATGGAAGGCAACCTTACAGCAGTAACCTATCTTGACCTACTACAAAATCGAATTGAACCCGCCCTAGAAGAAGTTGTACGCGAAAATCAGGAGATCTGGTATCAAATGGATGGATGTCCTGCCCATAATTCTCTCATGGTTAACGAATACTGGCAAAATATTTTTAACGGAAATATTATTGGCCCGCAGCATTTAAAGGCTTACACAGACCGACGCGGCCACGGCCGCGGTGGCGATCATATTAGCGGTCGGGTGTATTCACACCAAAGCGGTGAGTGGAGCTGTAAGGTAGTTGCCGTTTACAGATTTTATGTGTACGAAAATATATTTTTAAACGTTCAGGTTTCATTTTCATTTCTATTATTTGTTATTATGATAAGACGGTGTGGAAGAAGAGACTTTCTTACTATTAGCTCTTTGTCCCACACCTTGTTTTTAGCCCTTATATTTTTATAATTTAGATGGCTTAAATCAAAAAGTATGGTATATAATTTAACATTTTCTATTAATAATTCTATTATATTATTTGCCATTACTACTGTCACTTCCCGCAGTCAAAGTTGACACGTTGTATATGACCGTCACCGCATATCAGAACGCTGCTCTAGGCCGCTTGATCTAGACCTGCCCGCGCTGGTATGATTTCATTCATTTATTTCCATGTGTTTAGATTGGCCGCCACCGCGGCCGTCACCGCTATCGTAGCCGTGGCCGCGTCGGTGTGTGGAAGCCTTAACCCGTTGGCCAGCCGGGTCTCCTGACCTTTCGCTGAATTTGGAGGATTCGTATGCGACATAAAACTGCATTATTTGACGGCTGATTCAACTTTATAGAACTTCCGGTTTTACCGGAAGTGACATAAACTTTCGATTTTTCAAAGAGACACCTGGTATATTTTTACTTTCTTTTAATCCATATGACATTTTAAATACCACCATGTGTCACTTGTCACTTTTTGTCACCATTTTTTTTATTTTTTTTTTAATTTCATGTTTTAATCTAGAAGGCTATTAATACGTTAAAATCACTAATTTCAGTCCTAACATCTTTGACAAAATACAACTTTCCTGTTTTCGGCCAAAACCTATCTGCTGTGTCAAATTAAATTTTGAAACCTGTATTACTCATTTTTTTCAAGTGGCAACATGCTGGCTTGTCGGGTTAGGAAAAAAGAGCATTTTATTACGATTAGTTGGATACCACACACTATTGGGGTTTAAACAAACTTCCTTTAAAAAACTGTAAAAATGTTACGTTATGTACGACTTTCCTAAAATAAAGCGCCTTTTGAGAATAAAATAAGATTTAATCGAGTAGCCTGTGGCCAACACAACTGATAAAAACAAAAACGTTAAGATCTCTTGCAAAAAATTGACTAGTCAACGTCTCATGGAACTTCGCTTCTGCAAAAGTAAGTTAGGTAATTATTGAGTACGTTATTATTTAAAAATCATGGAAAATAATAATATTTATAAAAGGAGCAAAAAAGTTGATATGTTATTAGTTTTTGAAAAGTGTGGGCAAAACTCAACCGATGCTGCACGTGTTTACTCACAGAGATATCCTGAACGCCGTCACCTAACCCGGCATTATTATCCAAAACTGGTTCAGAAAATGCGAAATGAGCCTGGTAATAATGAAAACGATCCAATTATTGTGAGTAAAGAAATAGAAATAAATGTTCTGGCATTACACTACTGCAGTTAAGAAACGTTTCAAGAGCGACAGTAAAAAAAGTACGACTATGTCAGCAACAAGAAGGAGGTCACTTTGAACATCTGCAACCCTAAAAATTAATAGATATGTGGATGTAGATTTTTAGTTCTTTTTTCTTTTATTAATTTATTTTTTTTATGACAAAAAGTTACAAGTGACACATGGTTGTATTTAGAATGTCATATGGATTCAAAGAAAGTAAAAATATACCAGGTATCTCATTGAAAAATCGAAAGTTTATGTCACTTCCGGTAAAACCGGAACTTCTATAAAGTTGAATCACCCGTCAAAAAATGCAGTTTCATATCGCATACGGGTCCTCCAAATTTCATTACATTATCTTTAAAAGCAAAAGAGTTATAGGGACGAGCCACCTTCCGTGCCGTAGCTTTAAAACAAAAAACACTAGAAAAAAGGTTTTAGATAAAAGTTGTAGAGCATTTAAATCTGAATAAAAACGTTTATGATCATTTTTACGATATCTCTAATAGTTGTGGCCTTAGAATCATGTGAACTTTGAGGGTGGGTCGGCGTCTTCGAAATTTCACATGCGCATTAAATTTTCAACTTGGCAACACTGCCCATCGTCTGGCTGAGACTCTATACGAGCGTCTGAAAAAAGTTTTTTTGGTACGTTAATTTATTAGAATATGTTATTTTTGTAGTGTTTTGAGGTTTTTATGAGTGAAACATTTTTGTGAAATATTGTTTGAATAATCCTGTGAAAGGTATGTATGAAACTAAGCCAAAAATTTTGAATGATTTATAATTATTTTATATATAATATGATATTTTTATTGGGGGTGTATCTTGAATAATAATATTGCCCATTGCCAGTCAACTGTGAAGATATTAAGGTTAAACGATTTTTGTAGGTTAAAAGGATAAAGCAAAAAATCAATTTTAAACAGTTTCTTTAGAGCAAATTTTTGGGTGCCAATAATTAATGGTGTACCAGTTTAATATACACTTCTATAATAGGTATCACCTATATGAAAAATAGTATGAAGTACTTAATTAATAACTGTGCAGTGAAATTTATCACTTACTCAGATTTTAATCTTCTCTTACATTGTCTTTGCTGAAGTAAAGTAATATTTTTTGTTTTTAAAATTTTCGAAATGAAAACTACCCAATGTGCTGTTCCGAGGTATTAGCTATCTACTAACCAAATTTAACATACACCTAAAATATAGAGATAAATATTATTTGCGCAACCTGTATCCGCAAAAAATCATTCGGCATCTAAAAACTCGATAAATTCTGCACTAGACGCTGCAACTCTTTTCCAAAGACGACAGTGATGCCATATCGATATTTAGATCCCATTTATTAAAGACCGGACCAAAAATTGTTTTTGAAATTTGCGAACCTCTTATGGCTTTTAGATTTATAGAATAGAAAAAAGTAGTAATAACCTTTTTTGTGTAAATTGTAATGCTCTACAACATTTGGGAAAAACTTTTTTTCATATTATTTTTCATTTAAAAGTTATAACCCAAAAATATATTTTCAACCCCAATTAAGGGGTTTTTTAGCTCTCGTGCAAGGACTGGACACAAAATAACACTGAAGTATCTTTTTAAACATTAAAATGTACCTTCCACCGAAAAAGCAGCTTTCTAACTAAAATTCCTTTTTAAGCGTTCCGTTTATTGGATTATAAAACGATTTGTAAACCAGACGCGCGACCGCATGCCCTAAGTCAAGAGTCACTGCAGTTGCGTACTTCAGCTCATGTTTAATGCACACCACACCAGAGTGCTTAAAATTGGTACAAGTTTTCTGTCTCAACCCTTCACTACTCTCTCTCCAACACACGGTAACTGGTATGCTTGAATCTTATTGAACGCGCTAGAGCTTCGCCGGAATGTAAATGTTAGGGGAATATGGTAAATAGGGCTTGACTTTTATAAAAATAAACTGTGTTAGTAAAATAAATATAAAAAACACAGTCTGTACGGTGGTTTACGAGATGCAAAAAGTCAAAACAAAGCCTAAGTTCATAAGCGTCAAAATTTTGGTGTCTACCGTTCAGACTCAATAATAAGAACAAATATCCATAATTACCAACATGAAAGTACGATAAAAATGGCTTTGAAAAGAACAGTTTATAGGATTAAATGGAATTTGAAGGCACAAAAACAAATTAAAGTTGGCAGATCGAAGCGATGACTTTGACATCAATGGACAACTCTCCAAATATCTTTCGTCTCTGTCCAGCCCGTTACTTTGTATTCGAGACGTATTGCGCAACCCCGGAGATTCTCTACTATCGTTTTTATTCATTTTTAAGACTATAATAAATAAAGATGGGGTGTATCACGTTGTCGCTTAATCGTTTATCCATGACGGATCCGCAAAGAACCACCGTACAGACTGTAATAACACATGTTAATGATGGATGATGTACGTTAGTATTTGAAAAACGTTATTTTTTCCAAAGCTTTTAGAATTTTCAGGCACAATTGGACCTACACAGAACCTCCCACTGATTGTGACATAGCACCACCCTAAACTCATCCAGCAATAAGCAAAGAAACAAACAATAAGATTGATCACAATGGCCATCGATCAACAGCTGATTTATAAGATAACCTTAATTTTCCATTTACTATTTACCTGCAAATTATTCGCCATCTTTCTTTGCTGCGGCAACGAACAATTATCCTCGATGGACAATATGACGGGGTACTCGGATGTCGCGAAGGCGTGCTCCTTAATCGCTCTGATTACGTCGATAAATTTGATTTTCGTGGTCAACGTGTGGCCGTGGAAAATGTATGGGGTGCAATCGGGACCGTCCCAACAGTCTAGCTCGATGCACCTGCAGCCCATTCGCAGACATCGGGCGTACGCCTCCACGGAGGATTCGGAGGAAAATTGGTCGCCGGTTAGATATCTAAAAGAAAAAGCGTTAAATGTGGCCATGATAAGCCAATAAAAGTGTTCAAGTAAAACGCAGCTGGTCTACCTCCACAGTATGTATATGTATATTGCGGAGGTAGATTGCCTGTGTTTTATTTGATTATATCGACTCCACTGCAAGCATGGACTACTTCTTCAACAATAAATTATTCTACATCTATCTAATTCGGTCATGCTTAGAACAGTGGTATCTGTTATGAACCCAGTGCTTTATTTAACTATGTATACCGGGTGATGCATGGCTTAGTAGAACATAGGAAATCCCATGTAAATTTTGAGGCGGCTAAATACTGGCTTATAAGTTTTTGAAGAGGCCGATATAATAAACTCATGTGCCAAGCTTGAAAAAATTTTAATAAGCCAATCCTATCTTATTCAATTGAATGTGATGGCAAAATTACGAAATTTTCATAGTTTAGGTAATACAGCAAGCATCAGCAAATCATTATTTGGCATTAACAAAACGAAAAGTAGCGTCAGGGAGAACATTTTCAATGAAGGCGCTTTAATTATAGCTAAATACGAGCTATTCCATTAAGGAAAAGTATTTATGATTAAGTGGTATTATACAGGAAACAGTTTAAGAGCAGTGTCTGAAATGCTTCTTCTATTTTGAGGTAATGAAAAGAGCAAATAATAATAGGGATTGTTTAAGAAATAATAATAAAAAAGTGTAACCGGTGTGATCATAACCGCAGGGCTGGTATAGTATTTACCTGAATTAATTTTCTTGGGTATCAAACCCAATCATTCATTTTTCCTTTTTTTTCTTAAATAAATGTCAGTGGAAACTAATTTTTCCTTTTAATAAACGGCATTAGTGTGTTTTTAAAATTTTGAGTTTTATTTGAGACGTCCCACAACACAACCTCCGTAATTTGCTTTTTGTTAATTTTTTTTTTTTATTATTCATTATTAGGTTCAGTGGAGAGTGAGGTCCCACCGAGATCGCGGAGGCTTCCGTTTTGGCCTGCCTACAAAACGGTGGCGCCTCTTATTACCCCCCCTACTCTTCGGCATTTGGGCTAGGGCATTTGCTCGCTCGCTCAAGGCCTCTCACCCTCGGCTGAACTTCGTTATCAATTTCTTTTTTTTAATTAAAATTAAATTCTTATTTTTTTATTTACAATTAAATTCTTTTGTGTCATTGATAATTCAATATTAATCTTTGGGCAAATAAAAGCGTAGCAAATAGCTCAAAGCTAACATAATAACCTCACTGACAATCACATTGGCCCAATAATCTTTATTACCTGGTTCTCTTACTTCAACGAGGGATGTGAACTTTCGAAATACTAAAATTTTCTTTCTCCTCAGTTCAATTTTTAATATTTTTCTACCTTCAACTTTATTACTTTATTTAATTTTATAATGTTAACCTTTTCACCTTGAACCAAAGTCTAGATTCAGTTTCAAAGACTTATCATTTTTGAACTTCGTATTTTCTAAACTGAACCACCAAGATCAATTGCTGGTAAGTACCTTTTCTCCTCTCTTTATGTATAGTACATAGCGAAATTTCTTTTAGTATCCCTGAAGATGGACATTTAAATGTCCGAAACATGTTGGATAACGATCTTAATAATGAAAGTATGTGGAGGTAGACTGAAGTCGTTTTATTTGATTATATCAACTCAACTGAAAGAATGGACTACTTTTTCAAGTTTAAGAAATATTTGTTTTGCCGTTGAATGTACAGGGTGTCCCATTTTCGACACATTTACAGGGTATCTCCGTAATTGTTAGTGCTATCAAAAAAGTAATATAGGTGTCATGTGCACTTTTTGGGTCAAACTTAAAATGGTAAAATCAAAATTTGAAAATTTTCGCTCGCTTAAGAGATACGGGGGAAAATCAAAAAATTGACAAATTCAAAATTACCCTATATTTTCTTAGTTAAAACAGTTACACAAAAATGTTTTATACAAAAGTTTCTTTATAATGATCGTTGAATAATCTGCCGTTTTCAGAATAAGTATACGGGGTCAGGTAAAAAAGTTATCGGACCTAACCTCATTTCTTTAAATGGAACACCCTGTATATTTTAATCTGAAAATATTTTAAGCATTTTAAATTCTCTTTTCAATAACACACCATGGATGATATTGGTTTTCTAGGCGATTCATTTAAACTTTATTACTTTGAAACGAAATAAAAGATTCAAATTAAGGTAAAAAATAGCGGGAATCATCGCAAATGTTCGAAAGCTCCTCCGTTGTTTTTTCAATGCACTCTTTACATCTTTTTCGAACGGATTTTAAGGCATTCACGACGTGTAATGGTTTTATTTCTGCAAAGGCCTCATGAATTCTTTGATCAAGTTGTTCTCGGGGTAAAATGACTTCTTTATAAATTTTATTTTCCAACACTTTTGAACATTTGCGATGATTCCCGTTATTTTTTACCTTAATCTGAATCTTTTATTTCGTTTCAAAGTAATAAAGTTTAAATGAATCGCCTAGGAAACCAATATCATTCATGGTGTGTTATATGTATATTTGAAAAGAGAATTTAATATGCTATATTTTTAAATTAAAATATACAGGGTGTTAATAGTGTTAATTAAAAAAAAATTAGGTTAGGTCCGATAACTTTTTTACCTGACCCCGTATCCTTATTCTGAAAACGGCAGATTATTCAACAATCATTATAAAGAAACTTTTGTATAAAACATTTTTCTGTATCTCTTTTAACTTAGAAAATATAGGGTAATTTTGGAATTGTCAATTTCTTGATTTTCCCCCGTATCTCTTAAGCAAGCGAAAATGTTCAAATTTTGATTTTACGATTTTCAGTTTGACTCAAAAAGAGCACATGACACCTATATTACTTTTTTGATAGTGCGAACAATGACGGAGATACCCTATAAAAGTGTCGAAAATGGGACACCCTGTACCGGGTGTTCTTTTCTCAGACTGGCGCTAGAGGGCGCAACAGTAACGGTAAATATGAATCACGAAGTTTCCTCAAAAGCCGCCTAGTTAAGGTATCCCGAAAATAACATTTTTGTATATTTCGAAGATTTATTAATAAAATTCACCTATAGAACGTGTTCGTCACTTTTCAAATAAAGTGGTGGGGGAAGGTTGAACATTATTTGTAATAAATGCTGATAACTCCAGTCTGGCTTGACATAATTTAGTAAACGTAGTTTTGTTAAAAAGGGCTTTTCTTACTCTATATATCATCTTATGAACTACGGCAATATGTGTTTTACACTAGGCGCTAGGGGGCGCTGTCTTACAACTTCACAAACATTGCGCGTTTTTTCCATAATTGTCAATATAATAGTATATTCAATTTTACCTGATTATAAGAAACCTGAAAATAATTTTCAGCAATTCTCATGACCACTTTACCTAATATATTTTTTTCCGCAAGCCATGCGACTAACACTTTCTGAGATACGGCCGACAGCCATTCTTAGTGGGACACCCGGTACATTCGCCCTCAACAACGAACCAAATGTTCAAAATTACCGGTATTGGAGTCAAGAAAATGAACATCATCTTGTTTATACTCGAACGCAATATCCTCAAAGAATAAATGTTTGGGAGGAAATTGTAGGACATAACATTATTAAACCATTTCTTATGGAAAGCAGTAAACTATTTGGACTTACTACAAAATCGAATTGAACCCGCACTAGAAATTGTACGCGAAAATCAGGGGATCTGGTTGGATGGTTATCCTGCTCATAATTCTCTCATGGTTAGAGATTAATATTTTGGCCGGAAATATTATTGGCCCACGGCATCTAATCCTTTGGCCAGCCAGGTCTCCTGACCTTTCGCCAAACGATTTCTTTCTGTGGGGTCACTTAAAATTTTTTATTTATAAAGATGTAAAATTCGAGAATTAAGACCAGCTAAAAAACTGTATTTCGTTAGAATGTGACAGAATTTCTCAATATCAACTTAGTAGTTAGGAATGAATTTTATGATCGGTTCGGATATTGTTTGGCTGTTAATGGAGGGTTGTTTGAACATTTAATTAATTCATGTTTTTGTGAAAATCTGTAGTCTTAGGTATGTTATGTTAAATTAAAGGTTTAGTAAGAAAAACATAAGGGTGTCTTTTACTTTGGATGTGTGAATGACGAGTTGGTGAAACGAAAATGTGTTTTTAATGTGAAATAATGTTTATTCGTTATGTCCAGCTTTACGTCAATTTTTGAAAATAGCTTCATAGAAATTATTTGCTGGTGTTTGCTGTATTACCTAAACTATAAAAATTTCGTAATTTTGCCATCACATTTAATTGAATAAGTTAGGATTGGCTTATTAAAATTTATTCAAATGCACATGGGTTCATTATATCGGTCTCTTCAAAAAATTATAATACAATTTTCTTTAAAATGTACAGAGGAGTACCAATATTTAGCCACCTCAAAATTTACATGGGATTTCCTATGTTCAATTAAGCCATGCATCACCCGGTATACAGGGTGTTCATTTGAAAACTTCCCACCACGAATTTTAAAAACGCCCAGACACGTCAAAAGATTTGCCAAAGGGGCCAACTTTTTAACCAAAAACTACTTCACCCCCTTTTACCCCCTGCCCCCCGGGGTCATCCCCTTAAAAATTTGAAATGACAAGGGGTATCAAGTAATAACTTGTTTGAAAGGTCTTTCAAAGTGCTTTATTTTGACGTATGATTTTTTAAAATCGGTCGACTCGTTTTCGAGAAAATTAGAAAAATCTTTATTTATCTTAATTTGTTCAGATAGAAAAAAAACACACGAAAATATCACTTTTTATTTCAATAAGTGTTCAAAATGTTGCCCGTTATTGGCCAAACAGTAATAAAGGCGATGTTCAAATTCCTGACGGACATTTTCAAAAACATGTTGTGGGAGATCATGGCAGCTTTCGATGATGCGTTGACGAAGTTCATCCAAACTTTCAGGTTGGGGAGTGAACACAATATATTTCAAATGGCCCCATAGAAAAAAGTCTAATGGCGTCAAGTCAGGAGACCTAGCAGGCCATTCTATAGGCCCTCTTCGCCCTATCCATTTATCTGGAAACTCGTCGTCTAGCCATTGCCGAACCGGAAGAACATAGTGAGGAGGAGCGCCGTCTTGCTGGAAATATATTTCAGCCTCATCAAGTATAGGGTCTCCATCGTCTTCGATTTGGTTTTCAATGGTTTCAGTGATAAGCGGATTGATGGTATTTTCCAACATATCTAAATAAATGCCTCCATTTAAATTCCCATTAATAAATAATGGCCCAATCACTTTGTTTCCTAAAATGCCTGCCCATACATTAATTTTTTGCGGGTACTGAGTATGCCCTTCTACAAAAGCATTAACAAATCCATTTAGATAAAATGTGCATTCATCACTGAAGCAGATATTCTTTACATGAATGGTATTATCATTAATCGCTGCAGTCATTTGTTCACAAAACTTAACTCGCCTATCTAAATCATCTTCGGTTAACTCTTGCAATATTTTCATTTTGAATGGATGAAATTTATGTAATTTAGTAACTGTGTGTACAGAGCCTAATGAAATACCAGTCGCGTCAACAATTTTGCGTAATGAAGTATTAGGATTTATGCCAAAATGACCCAAAACTTCAACTTGAGCGGCTTCATCCAAAACTCTACGATGATTACGTTTTTCATTTGCAACAGATCCAGTTTGAGTAAATTAGTTACAAGGTCCAAAACATACCTATGCGAAGTTATCTTTTTCGGATGTCTGGCGTTAAATGTGACGGCAGTTTGCCGAGCACATTGATTTTGGGCACCAGAAATTAGAATCATTTTGGAAGTAAAATCTGAATCAATAAATTAATTTTCACTATCCCAAGATTGTCACAAAGATAACTGACAGCAAATTAAATTCTTTCTTTTCCTTAGCAACTATAAAAAACTAAACAGGTATAAGAATAAATACAGTTCGACCATGTTATGTGTGTTTATAAATAGATGGCTGAAAAAAAGTCGGGTTATTATTTGGTTGCTGCCACGTCTTATCTTCCGAATTGCTGTTTATGTTGGCTTTTGAACACTTATTGAAATAAAAAAAGATATTTTCGTGTGTTTTTTTTTCTATCTGAACAAATTAAGATAAATAAAGATTTTTCTAATTTTCTCGAAAACGAATCGACCGATTTTAAAAAATCAAACGTCAAAATAAAGCACTTTGAAAGACCTTTCAAACAAGCTATTACTTGATACCCCTTGTCATTTAAAATTTTTAAGGGGATGACCCCGGGGGGCAGAGGGTAAAAGGGGGTGAAGTAGTTTTTGGTTAAAAAGTTGACCCCTTTGGCAAATCTTTTGACGTGTCTCGGTGTTTTTTCTTTTAATCAGTGGTTTTCGATAAATCCGTGGTGGGAAGTTTTCAAATAAACACCCTGTATAAATTTCGCGCGTCCTTCACTGCGATAGCTGGAATGGATCAATCACGGCAGACTTCCGCATGTCAAAGGGACTTCGTAAAAAGACAATGGACCTTTACGTTCGCAAACGGTGGTGCGCTCAAGTTTTGTAGTTTTGCAGGGACAGCGTGGCCCAAAGGCAAATATAATATAAAGTAAGTGACACTATAATAGGATATCGAAGTTCCTTTAAAATACAAGAAAGTTACAGTGCGCTCAGTTTCAATCAGTATCTTTCTTTTTACTTACGTATTGTGTGAAGACGCTATCCAATAATGACTTAAGGGTCTAGTCATGTCTTGGTAAACGACATCTTTTTTGGGGTCCCACAAGTCATTTTGTTTAGAAAATAAAAAGTCCAAAAATTCAGCAATAGTAAAATAGGGTTCTTGTATTTCCCTGAAAGGAAAAAAACATTAGTATTAATAGTAAAACGAGCAGTGGCAGATAAAAATTATTCACGCTGTAACGTTGTTACTTCCAGGTTGTTCTGGTTACATTTTATTTTATGGTGTGTCGTAGAACCGCAAGTCCGTAGATCTACCTCCTTACGCGAAACCGCTCTTCATTTTTATTATTCTCTGTGACCTTTGCCATCGGTTTTTGAGTTTGACGGAAAACTGTCATCTGTGTCATTCGGTCAAACTATATTCTGCCGACTGGTCAGACCTTAGCCCCAGGAAAAATTAGAGAAATCTTTTCCTATCTCTACATTTTCCATCCCTAATCTTAATTGAGGCATCTATTGGGTAAGTTTACAACGTATATTTTCAAAGATGATCGATATTTTTGAGATTTTTGCCACCTAACCTGAAACTCCCATTATGTATTTTAAGACCAGTCTTCCTCTACAACATTATAGTTTCCTCTTTACCATTTGCCGTTTCCCGGGTTTCCGATAACTCGCCTTTTCTGACCAACTAGGACTGGACCCGAGGGGGTCTTGAACTGGATTTTTTTTAACAATTTGTGAGGCCTATTTGCCAACCTTAATAAGCAGCAAAGGGCTATCCCGTAAGAGAATCAGCCACCTCCAGGAGGACCGTGCTTATAAGTACCTTTTTATTTAACTACTAATATCGTAGTGATTTTGTTTTCACCATATACATTACTGCCAAATGTGATTTTCTTTTGCGGTACCTGAACAAACTAATTTTCTTCTTCTGTTTTAATTAAAGCCATAAGCTATTTTGCATCTTTTATAACATAATCTTACAGTACTATTCAACATTATAAGTGGTTTACCTAAACTTAGAATGCAGATATATTTATATAAGCGAAATGTAAAGGAGTTGCAACTTTTACGCGGTTGAAATGAGCATTTGTAACGAAGTTACCAATTTTCCCGACTTTTATGCACATTTAAAATGGGACTCCGAATAAATTTAAATATTTTAGTTTAACTCCGTTATTTTACTATAGAAAATTTTAATTTTCGGGACAACCGGTATAGCTATAATTTTCTAATAATTTAAAACAACCGTGCTAGTCAAATCAATCCGCAAAAGTGATCAAGCGATCACCCGAAACAACGATAATTAGTCAAGATAATAAATATCGCATCACCGTCCAGTCAAGTAAATGGATGGTCAAGACGCGCAATGCAGCAAGACCTTTCGGGGGTCAATCGAGGTTTCCTAGAACTCGATGCGACGAAGGGACGGCACTTTAAGAAACATAAAACCGAAAAAACCGTTTTTGTGTGCAGTAAGGTAAATAGTTTCTTTTGCTTTTATCACAGTGTTTATGTTAAAAAAATTCTGATTTTCTGATAAGGGACCGTTCAATACCAAATAGCAACCGAAAAATCATTTTTAAAATTACCGTATTTAACAAGTATTTTAGTCGATATCAGTCATTTATTTAAAGGAAAATTTAAATATAAATTTTCATTACTAATTAACAATTGGCGTTTTAAATAGATTTATTAAGAGTATGAATTTATTTATTCAAGGGTCATTTCCGTAATATTCTCTAATACTTAAATCAATTATACCGGAATATCGATGCTCTTTTTTTGGGGATCCAATTCTCGAGTCATGTGTGCGCTATTACTTACTGGCGGTGTATAGTTCCGGTAGCTCTTAAAGTCGTGCGTTTTAAGAAGTCCGATATCGGATTAAATCACCAAGGGATGTTATCGCTTTTAAAACAGTAAGTCGGTTAAGTTACAATATCTTCGCACCTTCGCTATACTTGATCACACCGAACATCCCACTGGTTTACTGTATTCTATTACTGGGCGAAATCAGAGGTTTCAAAACAAAATTATCTTAGAATTACGCGTTGAGCATAAATAATAATTAAATAGATAATTAAATTATTTTGCTATTATTATAGTTAAATCTATATAATAATCGCTATTTTCCAAGAACCAATTAAAATTTGCTCAAGTGCGGGATGGTTAAATATGTTGAAGATTTTGTCAGGTATATACTTTTCCGATAATGACATTATTTTGGGATTATTATAATTAAATCTTCATAATAATTACTTATTTATAAAAAAGAATTCGTAAAACTAATTTGTCTGAATACTACAAAAGCTAAAAAATTATTATTTTTCTTTATCTAAACTAATTTTTTATTTACTTTAAATTATTTTATTTAGAAAATGTAATTCATCAACATCCAAAATTACCTTCAATATAATTTATTGTTTGAGAGCCACCGACATAATGCTCAAGAGGTTTTATGGCTTAGCGGACTTCTTAAAACGCACAGACTTTAGTTTTCTACGTGATTCAGGCGCGGTGGTTAAATGCTCGTGTGAATCAGGTGACTCGAGGGTTTGCCCGAAGGGTTGTTGTGATTTCTTGTCTTTAGCTTTCTCCACAGTTCCATTTACCGTTTCTAGTCTTGGAGAATTTATTTAAGTAATAACTTTCCGAGTTTCAGTTTTATTTATTTTGGGTGCTGAGTCATGTGTGCGCTATTACTTACTGGCGGTGTAGTTCCGGTAGCTAATAGTTTTCTACGTAATTCACGCGCGGTGGTTAAATGCTCGTGTGGATCAGGTGATTCAGCATTCAAAGGGGAAAAATTCAAGTTAGAATTCTTAGAAACTGAGGAAAAGAAAAACCTAAAATAAAACCGGATAGGGTTAGTTTAATTTTCCGTTACTTTGGGAATCGGTTGAAATTGTGTTTGCGGAATTGAACGGCACCGTAGTTTGCACCATGTAAATCATTGCACTGTGTGACCTTACCATTCCCGCACGCATTTCTACCTGGCTAGTTTTCTCCATTAACCGCACCGTCTCATACCGTTTGCATGAGTTTATGGCAAATATCATCACCGCTTTTATAATTACATTAATGCTTTAAACTGACCGCTTTTGCACGAATCCTTTTGTTTAGCACATATCATAATCCAATTTCCAGACTCCGGCTTAAATTACCGAAAAATTTCCATTATTCTGATTTAATAATTTTAAGACCTACTATACCACTACACTGATAAAAATGGTATCCTAAGGGCAAAAGAATCCATTCATTTGGCAAATATTGATTCAGTTCAAGGAAACTGTATTTATTTTAAATGCGTTTTCCTCCGGCTAAAATAATTGCGTCATTTAGGTGTAATACTCGATTATTTTAACATTTAACTACTTTAAGGCAACGTAAGGGCATTTAGGCAAAAGAAATCTTCAATTCATGTCTTGCTGTCAAAATTTATTGGTATTGCTAGAAATTCCACGGTTTTGCGCTAAAGTACACTGACAAACATGGATTATTTTAGGCAAACGAATCCATTCATTTGGAAATGATTCTTTTAGTTAGGCCAAAGGAAAATAAGGACTCAAAACAGGTACTCAAGGAAATAAAACAGAACCTTAGAGATGGACAGGGAAGTGAACAGTTTAAGAGAGTTAAACTTTTGGAAAGCGGTGGGATAATAATAGAATGCCATAATGATACTCAAAACAAAACTCTACAAAAAATTTTAGAGAAAAACGAGAATTTTCAGACAAAAAACTTAGAAAGCACTGAACCTATGCTAATGATAAATGGTATAGAAAAGGGCTATGAGCCTAAAGAGTTTATAACAGAACTTGTTGAAGATAATCCCAAAATAAAAGATTTATTCGGAGCAGATGTCACAACACAAATCAAGTTTATATCAAAAAAAGAGTGTAGAAACAAAAACAAAGAAAACTGGGTGCTACAAACAAAACCTGAGATATTTAAATGGTTCATCAAGAACGAAAATCTAAGTTTTGACCTAACGAAGGCATATGTACAAGAGTACACTAATCTAGCAATGTGCTTCAAGTGCTGTTACTTTGGTCATGTAGCTAAGTACTGTAGAGGAACTCTATGCTGTTATAAATGTGGAGAACAACATGAAAGCAGCCAATGCCCTGAAGACAGCATTCTAGATTGCCCAAATTGCAAGAGAATGAAACTTCATGATCGAATACATTCTGCAAGGGATCCTAAGTGCCCAGCATATATGCACAAACTAGAAAAACACCGACGATATATTGATTTTGGTGATAGAAGCAGCGAAGAAAATAATTTTTTATAGATACATTAAAACCAGCTTACAAACACAAAGCAAGCATTGAGAAACGGGAAGATGTTTCCTCAAGTCACTGTATAATTCACCAGAATGTTCAATCTATTGGCAATGCTACTGACAAAATAAATCACATGTTAGAAGACCACCCTCAATGTAAATTTCTGTGCATATCAGAGCACTGGAAAAACGAGCACCAACTACAAACATTTGTTATAAATAACTTTAAGCTAGCATCATGTTTTTGCAGGGAAAATGGTTATGGAGGAGTAGCAGTTTATGTGAAAAAAAATATTAAAGTTAAAGTTCGCAAGAAAATAAACAAATTGTCAATTAGTGGACATTTCGAATGTGCCTGTGCAGAGTGCGATATTGGTGGCGAAATTTTTTTGGTGATCACCATATATAGACCCCCTGGAGGTGACATAACATTGTTTTTTGAAAAACTGGATAGTTTATGTTTGGAAATTGTAGATGAGGGTAAAAAAGTGTTCTTGGCAGGTGATTTTAATATAGAGTTATTAGAAAGCAATAATAATAGAACTGACTTTCTGTCAATATTAAATTCTTTTAATATGAGTCCAACAATATTAGAGAATACTAGAATAACTTGCAAATCTAAAAGCTGTATAGATAACATTTTTACAAATATTTCTAAATCTGAGCTGCATAGTTCTGTTTTAAATACTGTTATGTCAGATCATTTTGCACAGAAGGTTATCTTCAATACTAAAAAGAAGAACACTTTTACGCCACACTACAAAAGATTTTTTTCGTCAATTAATAAGGAGGACTTTGCAAATTCTTTGAGACAAGAAAGCTGGGTAAGTGTTTATCAAATAGAAAAATCAAATGTTAATGAACAATGGTCAGTTTTTATAAATTTGTTTGTGCCCATTTTTATGAAATGTTTTCCTAAAAAACTAGTTAATAAGAAAGAGTATAGAAAATCCCTTTATAGAAACAATAATGAACTTAAGAATGTAAAAGATAGGTTAGATGCACTCCTGCAGTTAAAAAATTATAGTAACGCCTATAACGAAATGTACAAAAAAGTCAAAAAAGAATATGATGATGTTCCAATAAATTGCAGGTCGGCAAACTATGAAAATAGAATTAGGCAGTCAGACAATAAGAATAAATGTATGTGGACTATATATGATGAAATATCTGGGAGACACAAAAACAATAATACTGTAATCACTGGAGAACCAGAAGAGATATCTAATCAGTATAATGATTTTTTACTTAAAATAGTTCCGGATTTACTTCGAAATGTTAATGAGGTTAAGTGGGACTCTACAATTCCAAATAATTTCAAATCTTTGTATCTGCGGCCAGTTACTTGTTTAGAAATTTTAAAATTTAAAGAGAAAATTAAAAATAAACATAGTAGTGGGGATGATGAAATACCGACGAGTATCGTTAAACTCAGTATTCCAATAGTTTGTAAAGTATTAACATACATAATAAATAATTCACTCAGAGAAGGTATTTTTCCCGAACAACTTAAATTAGCAATGATTAAACCGCTTTATAAGAATAAGGGCGATTCAGAAAGTTTGGAGAGCTATAGGCCCATAAGTCTTCTTCCGAGTTTTTCAAAGCTTTTTGAGTTGGTTATGTGTGATAGACTAATTAGTTTTATGAATGAATGTCAACTTTTTTCGGAGAATCAACATGGTTACCTCAGTGGTAGATGGACACAAACGGCAATTTTTCAGTTTACACGTTTAATATTAAGTAATCTAGAGCAGGGTAGAATTGCTATGGGTATATTTCTGGATCTTTCAAAGGCCTATGATTGTTTGGATAGAGATATTCTTTTGCGGAAACTGGAATTATATGGTATCAGGGGTTGTGCTCTAGGATGGATTTCATCATATTTAAGTAACCGTACACAAAGAGTAGTTATAGAAAAAGAAAATTGTTCATACAAATCAAAAATTGCATCTAATACGATAGGAATTCCACAAGGCAGCATACTGGGGCCAATTCTATTTATTATATTCATTAATGATTTAAATTTAGAAATTAATAATTTAGACCCTTTATCCAGCCTTACAGAGTATGCTGATGATACTAATATATTGGTAGGTGGTAGGGATGTGGTAGAATTAACAACTAATGCAAAGAAAATTTACCAGGATGCCAAGTTGTGGTTTCAAAAAAATAGGTTAATCTTAAATAATGAAAAAACCAACATTCTCGTTTTTAAAACTAAGCTAAGTAGAAAAGAAACTCCCGAAATTGTGGAGCTAGATGAAGATCCACTATCTGTGGAAAGAAATACAAAATTTCTAGGTATTCACATTGACGAGTTTTTGGACTGGTCACATCATGTAGATTACCTAAATGATAAATTAAATAAAATATGCTATTGTCTACGTATAATAACCAAGTATTTAAATGAAACAGCAAGACGAACCTTGTATTTTGCAAATTTTGAAGCTACAGCTAGGTATGGAATTATATTTTGGGGGACAAATTCGAAATTACAAACAATATTTGTTATTCAGAAGCGAATATTGAGAATAGTATATAGGATGTCATATTTGCAGTCATGTCGAGGTATTTTTAAATCTAAAAATATGTTAACTATTTATGCACTATACATTTACGAGACCATTGTATTTTTTTATAAAAACAAAAATAAATTTAATACATTTACGCATCATAGTTATAATACAAGAACACAAGATATAAATTATCCAATACATAGGTTGACTTTGTCAGAGAAAAATCCATATTACATGTGCATTAAAATGTATAATAAATTAAAAGCAGAAATTAAAGATTCCCCAAATGAACGTTTATTTAAGAAAAGATTAAAAGACTTTCTGGTAGATTTAGAGCCATACTCTGTAAATGATTACTTGGAGAATTGAGAAATAGTAAATATGTTTAGTTTAAAAAGGTTGTATTTAGTATTTTTGGTTTTGTTTGTTTTTGACGACATTTCATTTTATTTTGTTAGTTCTTAGTACCAATCAATGTAATTTTGAAATAAAGATGAATAAATAAATAAATAAATAGATAAAGAAAGATAGTTTGTTGCAAATTCTTTGGCATTCGACTAAAATAGCTGATGCATTTGAGGCAAACTCTCGATTCTTTTGGTTAAATCCTTCTTCATAACTTTATTTCAAAGTACAAAGTATTTTGTCAATATGTCTTAAGACTTTAACACAAAAGCATCATAATGTTAAATAAATCCCCGTGCATTTGAGCCAAAACCTACATGTCAACAAGTCATATCCGCACAATCCTCTTTATTTCTTGACAGATATTAGCAGGAAGAGTTAAAGTGAGACCGCGTACATTTTGTTTTGATGTCATTTCGCTGTTTTGAATTTTGGGTATGTGATTTGTTGGCCTAGCGTGTATAGCTTCGGGTGGATTATCGGTTGGAGGTGCAAAGTTTGAACCCCGCTGTGTTTCTACCTTTTTTTAGTCTCACTTTACCGCTACCTATATCAGCACCACGGTGCAGTTAGGTTTAAGCTAAAAACTAATAGTAATACACGATTTTCAAAATTCCTAATTCCTAGTAAAATCTTTATTATTTGATTTTGTTAACAGAACAAAGGATTGATGATTTCAGCTGAAAAAATTCGGGTTTTGACTCAAATGCCCATAGATTTAAACAAGAAATCCGAGTTTTGCTACAAATAATAAAATTCTTTCAACCAAATACTAATGGATTTAAAATAAGAAACCCGGGTTTTGTTCCAAAAAATAAAATCATTTAAATGAAATGTCAATAGATTTAAAATAACAAATCTAAATTTTGTTCCGAACCTCTCTAATCTAAATTATTTCATACAAATTCCAATAGATTTAGAATAAAAGAACATACTCTTTGGGTTAAATTCCTAAGTTGTTGAGACAAGAACCTAAGATTTTGCTTTAAACCCGCTTTCCTTCATTTCAAATTACTTAAGTCTTTGATCCAAGTCAGTACTGAGTTATTGGTAAAAGCACGGCATTTGAGGACTAATGAAGATCTTCTTCTAAATTCATGTTTCTTTGTAACAAAGACCAACAATGAAATGATCTCAAAGAAAGGACGTATTTGCTTCAAACCCTTCATTCATTTGGACCTATCCAAAGTCCCCATTCCTTTGAGGGAATGGCAGATTTCCTTGGGGCAAAGGTTCCTTTTTTTCAGTGTAGCGACCGCATATATTCCGATTTAGTTTTAAGTTCCGAATAGTTATTTTTTTTATTAACCGAAGAGTAAGAGTAATCTTGTTTTATTTAGGAGTTTATTAGCTCCAGGTTTACAGAATTTTGTTTTATTTTTAAACAGTATATTAATTAGATTAAGTTACTTTTCTATTTGACATTAATCATTTTTCTTTCCTGTATATTATCCATAAAAGTAACTCGACCTGTTGAATTTAAAAACAAATACTGAAACGTGTTTTCTTTTTTTTTTTAATCAATACCCCTGGCTATAAAACCGCTTCCGATACTGGGCTGCGCTTACCGGCAGAAGTAGTAAGCGACAGCACTCCTTCGAACACGACTGGACTCTGTTTATTCTCCGCTGTCTAAAGGCTACCTTGAGGCAAAGTGGGCCCCTTTACAACAAGAAAACTTATAGAAGGTCCAAAAAATTCTCCCGCCCTATCTTACACTAAGCTTCACCCAAGCTTTCAATGGATTATTCATGGAAATCTTGGTTAGTTCAGGGAAAGATTAGACGAAACGATTAGTCTTTATATTCGACAAGAGAAAATGGACGAAGAATTACATGATTTGGTCAAGAGTTTTTCTAGTACAGAATTTTTGGGTATAAAGTATAACGAAGCGCAACAGTCGATAGAAGATGAAAGAGCAGAAAGTATTTTAAGGAAAGTTTCGGTAAAGAAAGAAGATAGATGGGAAACTGGACTAATTTGGAAACATGAAAATGAAAAATTGCCTGACATTAAACCTATGGAACTACGAAGATTTGAATATACAGAGAAGAAAATAAAAGAAGGTGGAGCCAGTGGAAGAAAGGCCATACGGTCCATATTTTTGGAAGACTCTTATTCGTATGTAAAGTACAGAAGACCTAAAGTTTGTTACAATCCAAATCCTGAAGCTCAAAACGTTTTTAATAGAAACAATATCACGAGATCTACCTGTAAAGACAGTCAAACATCTGAGGTGAAAGTAAATGTAGAATTGGTTGGTGTAAATGAAGAAGAAATAAGTTTATGTTTCAAGACAAACAGCGACAGTTTAAAGATATCCATAAAACTATTGATGACCTGGAGGAGAATATCCAGAGTTCAAGAAGGGCTCCTCCTAGGACCTTAGATGTCACCATAAGCTCCAAGTTTATGAGTTTAGACAAAATAAGTGACAAGAAACCTCAGTTCAAGGGGATATACAAGGCCATAAATAATATGGAGAATAAAATGATACACATTGAAAGTTCGCTAGTTAAAAAAGTTGATGTAGCAATTGGATCAGTTTTAAATATACAAAAACAAAGAAGTAGCAAAAGTGAACCAAGAAAAACTACACCTGAAGCAGCTGTTAGTGATAGTAAATACCAAGTAAAGACTGATCACAAATCTGAGAGTAGGGGTAGACGGCTTAAATCTACTGGAGTTTCGCCAATCAGAGTACTCGAAGACTTACAGAATATCACAACAATATCACCAAATATACGACCCTACGTAATTACGACTTTAACACAAAGACAATCGAGAAATATTCAAGAGGACAGTGCGTTGAGAAAAAGAGTTATCGGAGAGGTTGAAACTAAAAATGATACTAGTTCTCTTAAACCGAAAATACTAGTGGTTAAAAATACAAAAGGTAAATCGCCAGAAAGAACACAAATACACAATGAGCAAGCAACTAAGGTACTTAGAAGTGAAGAAAAGGGCACAAATAACATTAAGATTTATTCACGGGGGAGAAATGTTGGAGATTGGCCCTGTAGACAACAGTGGAACCAGTTGGGATTGAGATTTGAATTGTCATTGTCAAGATAGTTTTTGAAATAAATAGTTTTTGAACAGTAAATGTAATTTGAGCTATCGAAATATATAGAAATAGTTAACAGAAACCACATTTAGTGGTCCTTTGCGCCGTCACCGTGTGCCACACCGAAGAAAATAAGAAACATTTCTTACACATTTAACCGAGACAAACTCATATACCTTTACTATTTTGTCCAATTTGGTAATTCAACTTACTATACATATTTATTAGTTGTTGAATCAATTATTGTAATTTGCCACTTAAGCATCATCTTTTTACAACGGCCTTTTCTGCATTAAATCACCTTTATTCAATGAATTTTGGTGTTTGTTTTGGCACTGAGTGTGAACCCCATTGATTCACTCACAGGAATTTGGTGTTGTTGTGTCAAGTTAGAGCTAAAAGATCTGTGAGTGGCGCTCAAAATTCAATCATTATATCTTGGCTTGCACAGCAGAATTCTTTGGGGAGCATACACACGTACACATTGCTGTGTTTTAGTGGCAACAAGTTCTTAAAAACACTTTTAAGGAGAAAACGATATTGCTTAGAAATTTACATTATTTACTACAGTTCTTACCTTTGTGGATCTCGTAAAAAATCACAAACAAAATTTCTAACTGACTCCTTTTCGTTCGCTAGAGGTTCTTCTTGCTCCTTTCTGAAAAATAATTGCAGTTCCTGGAGGCTCACGTGCTTGAGATTCGACGAATAATCGAGGACTTTGTCAAATATGTCAGCTATATTCTAAAATACAAGCCAAAATAAGTAATTTGTAACCGTAAACCAAGAGCCAATCGTTTAAAAAATCATATAGGTACACAACAAATGTTTCGTATTTTCTGTAAATTTTTATGATATCGACTAGAAGATAACTTAAGCGCGATTTATACTTTGACGCTTGACGCTTGCCGATCACGTTGACGTGGTCGGTTGAAGATTGAAGGATAGGAAATATATACACCCATTTATACTTTTGACGCTGACGATGACGTGACGTTCCAGATAAACCAATTTTAACTTTTGACGCTCACTGCTCGTAGAAATTCCGTAGAATATGACGTAACAGCCAATAGGACGCGACAGTATTTGCACGTGATAGCTAACTGTCAATACTGCTCTTTCATATTTGTACTTTATTATGTCGTCTTCTGTTTATGGGTCTAATTTTATACTGCCTTTTTCGCTTTTGTTTCTTTTTAAGTAATGCTGCTGCTGAACACAACAAAATAATGAGGTTATGACACGAAAATGTTGAACGTCAAGCGTCAAACTATAAATGCACCAAAAATGGAATTCTACAAGCGTCACCGTCAAACTTCAAACGTGATCGTCAAGCGTCAAAGTATAAATCGCGCTTTATGTAACCGAACGCCGCATCTATATTTTATACTGTACTTACGTTTTCGTCAAAAATTAATTTCTGATACAAAACAGTAAAATCGTCAAAACCAATTTCAGTTCTCCTTCTTGTGTCGACTTCATTAAAAATCTCTCTCAATCTATTTGTTGGTATCTTGTAGTTTATTCTAGGCAGGAACGACTTGATATCTTTTAAATTGACGCTAAAGAAAAATTAGGATAGTTAGAGTCAGATAAACTAAAATAAGGAAGATGTACTAATTAATATCACAGTTGGACGAAATTTCACTTTTTGTCAGGGATTACAATCCTCTTGTATAGTTCGCCACACGACTCGTGGGGTACGAAAGAAATTTAAGGAATGTGGTCAAAATAAACATTGTTGCCGAAATACTCGCCATAAAATATTAATTGTAACTGTAACATACAGGGTGTCCCACCGGGAACTGCATCGATCGATTATGGAAAAACTATAATTAGGAAAAATCTGAAATTTTGGTGGCTTACTAATGCCGATGGGGGAAATTCGTCTAAACTATTTTTAAGAATCTGACACTTCCGGTTATACCGGAAGTAGATGTCAACGTGCTTATTCTAAATGGGACACCCTATATATTATTTCATTTTTAGATTTCTCGTAAACATCCAATTACTTTTCATGTAAATGTTCTATACCTAGGTCTAACCGTTTTTGACATATTTCAAATTTTTCGTCAAAAATGACGTTTGCAGACTAAAAAATTATTATTAATTTTTCCTGTACGGGAAGCCTTTATTATTTAATTTGGGTTGTTTCTTTTGTAGAAAGAGGTCTACTATTGCACACTTCGTATGATATTTTCATAATTATTAATACAGGGTGTTCAAAAAAGAATAGTAAAAATGAAATCGAAAAACCTGTCAAAAGTTCATTTTTTCAAATGGATACTACCCATTTTTATCATTTTATCTTATTCAGCATTAAAAATAAGAGTAACTTTGTATAAGGTTGCCTATTTAGAAAATTTAATAGTTCCCGAAATATTGGCAATTTAATATTTTTCTATTGTAAAAATGCCACGGCTTCTCAGTTCAGTAACTATCAGTTGGCCATGATGGCAGTAGAAAACAATCAAATGGTAACTAAATGTCAAAATCATGCCGGGACGCTTAAATTATTCAAACGAAGATTACTTAAATTTGTTTGTTATTTATGGAGAATGTGATAAAGTAATATAATAATAATAATCTTTAATTGTCTAACAGATACATGGTATCAATTTACAAGACAATGTGACAGTATTAGCAATAGTTAACAATACATAATACGTAATACATAATACATAATACACAATGTGGGTATAAAATTTTATGATAATTTAAATATAATATAATATAATATCTTGAATCACTCATTACTGGATAAGAGGTTTCGTTTAAGTATTTTCGTTAGCTGAGCTGTTGATAGTTCATGAACATCAATGTTACGGCAGGTGTTATTGAATAAACTCATAGCCCTATATATCGGCGTTTTAATTAAAAAATTTGTTGTGGGGGTGGGCAGGAAAAAAACAGGAGGGGACCTAGTAGGACGAGGCGGGATATAAAAATTTATTTGCGCCAGTAGGTCTGGACAATCAATTTGAGATTTGAGTATTTTGAGTAGAAACACAGTTAGTAGGTAATTTGTGCGGTTTATTAAAGATGGTAGCTGAAATCTTTGTAATAGTATACGTTGCTCGGTACCCCTGGGAGGGAAAACTCCATCACTTTTAAACGCTAAAAATTTGACAAACTTCCTCTGCACATTTTCGAGTTGGATAATATACCGGTCGTATATAGGGTGCCAAATAAGGGAGCCGTATTCCAGTTTGGATCTAGGGTTTTTGTGGCTACTGAAATACACGCATTGTGCTGACTCCTAGTTTTACTGTGTTTTCTGCTGTAAAAGTGCTTAAATTTTCGTTTTTTTTTTTCCCGTACGTTGCACGAGCATTTGTTTCGCATCGAGTTAATGCACCAACTTAAATTTCCCGGCCGCTTTTTTGTAGAAAACGGTTAATAAGTGATAGAAATTTCCTCGCAATGCATTAACAAACAGATAAGAAACAGTAAAAACTATTCAAATTCGAACAAACTAATCCGTTTATTGTCGTTTTTTTTTGTGCATCAACTTACTGGAATTCCACTCGGTGAAATATAGTCCGGGCGTATTTACTGTTATTTGCTATTGACTTGATGATAAGATGGCCGATTCAGTTAAATGCTCTCTATGCGAGCGAATAATAAAGGCAAACCAACATGCTGTGGAGTGCTCACGCTGCTGTTCTTGGATCCATAAAGGATGTTCTGCTCTAAGCAATGTAGATTTTGAAAAAGTAAATGCTCAATTTAAAAAAACTGGTTCGCATACCTGGGTCTGCAAGATATGGTCGAACGGGGTAGTAAAGCGAGTATCGCTTGGCGGATTTCCATCTGATGAACGGGACTCATCGAGCATTCGCAACAAGAAAAAAGCGAGCGATAACACGACGCTAAGTGTGGCGGAGACGACCGGTGAAACAGCAAAAACACCGGAAGGCGACATAAAAAACCAAATAGCAAAACTGTTAAATAAAAGTAACGTCGGCATCAGCGACGTGGTCTCGATGATATCACAAGTTTTAACCCTTCTATTGGATCAGAAAAGTGAGATTCAGGATATGCTATCAAAAATCAGGGAGTTACAACGTGAGAGGATCGATAAACTCGAAGACGAAATATTAGAATTAAAAGAAAACTATTCCAAACTGGAAACCTCTGTTGCCGTCCAGTTGAAGGACAGAGTTCCAGCTGTTCCAGTTTTTAATCAGGAAGAATTTTTTAATGAATCTCACGACAGACAACGTAGATCTGAAAATATTATTGCGTTCAACATTCCCGAAAGTACATCAAATGACTCTAGCGATAGAGCGGGCCATGACAGCTCGCACTTTATGTGTGTCCTGGAGAAACTTGAGCTAGATAGAAATACAAGCTTTAAAATTTCTAGAATTGGCCGACCAAATACTAAACCTCGACCAGTTAAGGTGACGTTCTCTAGCCCATCCCTAGTGCAACAGTGCTTAAGGAATAAATATAAGTTGAAGGGTCATAGTATCAGCATAAAACCGGATTTAACTCCCTTACAGCGTGACCAAATTAGAAGGGTGTATGAAGAATTAAATCACCGAAAACTTAATGGTGAGACAGACTTGATACTTCGATACAACCTGTTCTGGTGAAAAAGAGTACCAATTTAAAGGAACACAATGTTTTACCAATGGGCAACTTGCCGAGTGGTTCCGGACCCGTTGACGCCAGTGGTCAATGACGAGACCGGCTCACCCCATTGCAAGTTTATTGTCAGAATGTAGGTGGTATGAAGACTAAGTTTGAGGAGTTTCGGCGAGCAGTTATCTGTGCCCAATATGATGTTATAGTTATTGTAGAAACATGGTTAAGCGTTGAGGTTACCAATACGGAAGTTCAGATTGAGGGTTATGATGTTTTTCGCATGGACCGTTCAACAAATACTAGCAACAAACAGCGAGGGGGTGGAGTACTCATCGCATTACGCAACAATTTAAACTCCACCATTATAAAAATTAAAGAGGAAACTGTTGAGCAGCTTTTTGTCTCAGTAAAGTCAAGAAGTGGTGATCTTATTATAGGTGGTGTTTACATTCCCCCAGGCTCCAGCATTGACAAGTATCTCGCTCATTGTGCTACTGTGGAGGACATTAGTCAATCATTCCCGGGCACTAAGTTGTTTATGTTTGGTGACTTTAATTTACCAGATGCCATTTGGAGTAATGATGAGCTGGGTCTAACTGTTCAGTGTCCAGCAAACTCACATGCAGTGCACGTCGCGGAAAGTTTTGCCTTTCTTAATTTATTTCAAAATAATAGTATTGCAAATAATCGCAATGTTTTCTTAGATCTAGTTTTTAGCCACTTTGCTTTTTTAGATGTATGTACAGCAGATGATATTTTGCTCCCAACAAGTATTCATCATGTCCCTTGTGTGTTTTATCTCCCAAGTGTAAATATTAATAGCTTGAGGTGTGATGAATGCTACTGGGACTTTAAAAATACTAACTTTAGAGCTATAAATGATTATTTTGCATCGGTCGACTGGAGGGGCATTCTGGGCCCGTTATCTGATATTGATCAAGCTACGGAATTAATGTATGATATTATGTACCATGGTGTACGGATGTATGTCCCGCGCAGGCGCAGCGTTTCGTCAAATTTCCCAAGATGGTTTAGTCCTGCTTTAAAAAAATTAATTATTAAAAAGAAAACCATTCATCAGAAATTTAAAGAAACTGGACAATACCATTACTATACTTCCTTTGTGACCTTAAGGTCCGAATGTAAAACATTGACAGCAAGATGCTATTCTCAGTACCTTCAAAGGGCCGAACAGAATATAAATAATAACCCTCGTAGCTTTTGGTCCTTCATTAATAGTAAACGGGTTTCCTTTGGATTACCATCGGCCATGACCTTGGGCGATACATCAGCTACTAATGGGCAAGATATAGCTAATCTATTTGAAAAATATTTTTCGAGTGTATTTGTTAAAAGCAATGTTCCTACGCCCAACTATAGCTTAAACTTTGAATGTAATGCTACCTACCGCCCAATACTAGTGGCTGAAGTATTTGATAAAATCAGTCGCTTGCCGGACAAACTTTCGGCAGGCCCTGATGAAATACCTAACTATTTGTTGAAACGCTGCGTCTGCACCCTAACTGACGTTCTTACTCTTGTATTTAATAAATCACTTGAAGTGTGGGAATTCCCGACACTCTGGAAGGAAAGCTTTCTTGTCCCCATTCATAAATCGGGCGATAAAAATAGCATAGACAATTATCGTAGTGTCTGTAATCAGTCTTGCATACCTAAGCTATTTGATTCTTTGGTGTGCGATCAACTTTCGTGGTGCTGTAAGGAGATAATCATAGATCAACAACATGGTTTCTCTAAGGGTAAATCAACAACTACAAACCTAGTAGTCTATGAATCGGAACTGTTGGATGCCTTGGAGGCGGGTGCTCAAATAGATTCTGTCTATACTGACTTCTCTAAGGCCTTTGACAGAGTCGATCATAGACTATTGCTTGCAAAGCTGTCAGCTGTGGGGTTTAGCCCAGCTCTAGTTAAATGGCTGGGAAGTTATTTAAAAAATCGTATATTTAAAGTAAAAATTGGAAACTTTTTCTCTAAGGGATTTGTGGCTGTATCGGGGGTACCACAGGGTGCCCACTGCTCGCCTCTTCTCTTTAACCTATTTGTAAACGATATTAAAGAATACATAATTGAAAGCATGTTTTTAATGTTTGCTGACGATGTCAAGATATATAAGATTATTACTAGTATTTACGATCTGGATTCCTTACAGCACGACATTAACAGATTTGTGTTGTGGGCTGAGACAAATGGTTTGCAATTAAATGTAGAAAAATGTCATGTTATTAGTTTCTATAGAGGATTAAGAAGGGTTAACGGTGATTATAGCATTGGTGGTTTAGTACTGGATAGGGTTGACAATATTAAGGATCTCGGAGTAATTTTAGACTGCCGACTATCATTTACTGATCAAATCAGTGCTGTTGTCACCAAAGCTTCAAAAATGTTGGGCTTTATTCAGAGGAATTGTAGTGATTTCTCAATTACGTCTTTAGTTTTACTTTACTGTGTCCTAGTGCGGTCCATAATGGAATACTCTACGGTGGTGTGGTCTCCGTTTTACGAAGTTCATAAATATAGCTTGGAGAAGGTTCAAAATAGATTTCTTAGACTGTGTGCGTATAAATTGAATATACTGATTGTTGATCATGAAGTGAGATTAGAGGTATGGTTGGCCTTGACTTGTTAGCTCATAGAAGAATAATGTTTGATGTTAGCTTTGTTACAAAGATAGTTAGGGGTTATACTATATGTCCGGCTTTGTTAAATTCTATAGCTCTGAATGTTCCCATAAGGTCCCTTAGAAATTTTGAACTATTTCATATTGGTCATCACAGTACCAACTATGGTTCACATGCGCCCCTGATACGGGCCATGCGTTTTCTCAACCACCACAATGAGTTGGATATATTTTCTAATTCCCTCACTTCTCTTAAAAAAAAGGTAATTGTCAATTGTTTATAGTTGTATAATTTCGTCGATACCATCGTAAACTTACTTTTGTCAAGTTAGTATTTAGATATTTCAATAGCCTTTTAATTTAATTTCAGTTGTATTGATATTATAATGGGTTGTGCCCGTATATTTTACAAATAAATAAATAAATAAATAAATAAATAAATAAATAAATAAATAAATAAATAAATAGTATTTAGGTAAAGAAAAGAGTTTTGAGCACTTGTAGATTTTGAAACTCCCTGCAATTTCTAATTATGAACCCTAGTACTTTTATAGCATTAGTACAAGTCTGGTCAATGTGGGTGGCAAATGAAAGTTTTGGGTCGTAAGTAACGCCAAGATCCTTTATTGAAGAACGTTTTACAATTGGAGAACCACCTAGTTCATAATTTAAGGTTGTATTATTCACTTTGTTTGAGAAGGTCATGTAATAGCATTTATTAATATTCAGCGGCAAGTTGTTTTCAAGGTACCAGTGTTCGATAGCCGTTAAATCCTGCTGGAGCGCATGGCAGTCCTCAACACCATGGATCACTCTAAATATTTTAAGGTGGTCAGCAAACATTAACACTTGACTCGAGATATTTTTGTTTATATCATTTATGAACAGTAAAAAAATAAGTGGTGCAAGGTTACTGCCTTGAGGCGCTCCGCTTGAGGCACAGAATTTAGGTGAGCGATGGCCACGTAGCTAGCTCCACGTACTGTGTCCGATCTTTCAGGTAAGAGCCGAAAAAGGCAACAAGGTTGTCGCTGAAGCCCATAGCATCTATTTTCTTTAAAAATATCGAGTGGTCCACTTTATCGAAGGCCTTTGAAAAGTCAGTATACAGCACATCTACTTGCAGGCGGTTATCCAGTGCCCATCCGACATACTGGGTGAGGCAGGCGAGATTACTGACGGTGCTGCGTCCATTGAAGAAGCCGTGTTGGTAATGTGAGACAAGTTGTCTAACCTGGTCAAAAACGCACTCGTATACCGACTTCTCAAACACCTTAGCGAAGACTGACAGAATAGAAATGGGACGATAGTTTATGATGTCGTGTAAATTTCCTTTTTTGAATATGGGTGTTATTCTTGTCTCTTTCCAAGCACTGGGAAAGGTTTTTGATTTAAGTGATAAGTTAAAAATATAAGATAAGGGCCTCAGTAGAGCAAGAGCACAGTCCTTGACGAGAAAACATGGTACTTTGTCTGGACCTTGAGTACTTTTATTTTGTAGCTTTTTTATTGATTTTAGAATTGTTTCATCCGAGAGGCCCTCCAGGGCAATGTATGAATTTTGATTGATATTTATGTCAGAAGGAGCTGTGTTTTTTGGAATATTATATACACCAAAGAAATTTGCGTAAGCATTTACTATGTCTTGGGGCTCAGAGTACTGTGTATCGTTGCATGTTATTATTTCAGGGATAGATGTAGAGGCGTTTTTGGAACGTATATATGACCAGAAGGTGTTCGGGTCATTTGTTATAGAGCTTTCGACTTTGCGGATATAGTTTTTATATGCTGTGTTGGTCATCCTCTTTACTTCTGTGCGTAAGAAATTGTACTGATCCCTAAGGTATTGGGATTGTGTTCGCTTTAGCTTTTTGAAAATTATATGTTTGCGTTTTGTAATTTTTATTATATCAGATGTGAACCAAACTGGGAAGTTTCTTTTGCGTGTGATAGATTTAGGAACATGGAGATCAAAGATTTTGTAAAGGATATTTTAAAAACTTGAACACTTCTCGTTCACGTCTAGGGAGTTTAAGAGATCCGACCAGTCAGCGCGCAAGATACTATCATAGAGAAGTGGGAAATTTGCCCTCCTAAAGTTGTACCTATGTTCAGCTATATTAACCGGAAAATTGTAAGTTTTTGTAGTCTTTAGTAAGAAGTCAATGTTTAAGGTGGGGTGGTGAAGATACTCAGGCACCAGGGGGAAATGATCCCTCTCGGTGGTGCATATTATGTTTGAGAGCACCAAGTCAAGTATTTTATTCTCCGTATTTGTTATCGAATTGAATTGATTTAATGAGAGTAGTTCACAGACATGTTTTATTATTTGGATTTTTGGATTACCATCATATATATATCAAGAACGTGTGATACATTTGCTGTTCGATATCCACAAAAACAGAAACCAACACAAAACACCCTTAAACGAATTATAGAGAACTTCAAAAACTTTGGATCGGTCAAGGCAAGAGTGCAGAAAAATAAACCTGTTGTAAATAATGAAAATATAGAAATAGCTATTTTGAGATATTTTTTCGCAAATCCAACATTATGTGTAAAACAAGCTGCATTGGAATCAGGATTATCCAAATCATCAATACATAGAATATTATGTAAACATAAATTTCATCCATACGTATTCACCATAGTTCAGCACCTAAAAGAAACTGATTTTCCCAGAAGAATGTCATTCTGTGAATTTATATTAACTAATTTTTTTTTTTGATAATATCATTTGGACGGATGAAGCTAAATTTACAAAATTGCATTTTTAATCGGCACAATTCCCATTATTGGAGTGATTCAAATTTGCATGTGTTTAGAGACCAACATTTTTAACAATCCTGGCAGTTTAATGTCTATTGTGCAATTAGAAATGATGGCGTCGTGGCACTACACTGTTACCAAGCAAATTTGAGTGGTGAGTTGGATATTTTTAAAAACATTTGGGTATGTATAAATCACGTTTATTAACTTATAGGCGAAGGTTATCTGAACATCCTGCACAATTTTCAAGAGGATTATTTGGACAATTTGCCACTGGCTGATCACAGGAACCTGTTCTACCGACATGATGGCGCACCCCCACATGGTGGCCACTTAGTTAACAATTTTCTACAAGAAGTTTTTTATGACCAATGAATAGCCAACAATGGTCCATTTTTTTGGCCACCCCGCTCCCCAGGTCTGACAGTGCTTGATTTTTTTATTTGGGGTACAATTAAAAATCGAGTTTACACCACTCCAGTAACAACCATGGAAGACTGCATGCAGCGAGTAAGGAATGAGTGTGACAGTTTAGATCCTGAATCAGTAAGGAAAGCGACCCATGAAGAATTATTATTAAGATGTGAAAAATGTCTGGAAGTTCAAGGACGTCAATTTGAACATTTACTCAAATAATAATTTCTTTAAAATGTTGTGTTCACTAATAATAATTATTGTTATTGCATTTTTTTCCTCCTAACAATTTTTTTTAATGAACTATTAACTGCTAGTGATTTTCAAAAATTTTGAAGTTCTCTATAAGTTGTTTGAGGGTGTTTTGTGTTAGTTTCTGTTTTTGTGGATATCGAGTAGCAAATGTATCACACGTTCTTGATATTACTTTATCACATTCTCCATAAATAATAAACAAATTTAAGTAATCTTCGTTTGAATTATTTAAGCGTCCCGGCATGATTCTTGATACTTTCTAAGTGTCAGTGACATTTAGTTACCATTTGATCGTTTTCTACTGCCATCATGGCCAACTGATAGTTACTGAACTGAATAGCCGTGGCATTTTTACAATATAAAAATATTAAATTGCCAATATTTCGGGAACTATTAATTTTCTAAATAGGCAACCTTATACAAAGTTGCTCTTATTTTTAATGCTGAATATGATAAAATTATAAAAATGGGTAGTTTCCATTTGAAAAAATGAACTTTTGACATGTTTGTCGATTTCAATTTTACTATTCTTTTTTGAACACCCTGTATTAATAATTATAAAAATATCATACGAAGTGTGCTAAAGTAGACCTCTTTCTACAAAAAAAACCCAAATTAAATAATAAAGGCTGTACAGGAAAAATTAATAACTATTTTTTTAGTCTGCAAACGTCATTTTTGACAAAAAATTTGAAATATGTCAAAAACGGTTAGACCTAAGTATGGAACAATATACATGAAAAGTAATTGGAATTTTACGAGGAATCTAAAAATGAAATAATATATAGGGTGCCCCATTTAAAATAAGCACGTTGACATCTACTTCCGGTATAACCGGAAGTGTCAGATTCTTAAAAATATTTTAGACGAATGTCCCCCATCGGCATTAGTAAGCCACCAAAATTTCAGATTTTTCCTAATTATAGTTTTTCCATAATCGATCGATGCAGTTCCCGGTGAGACACCCTGTATATCTCGTTTATTTTCCCCATTATATTGCAAATTATAATCGCTTAATATAATTTATTATATTCTTAAAGCGGTTGAAGATAGTATTTAAGAAATATTAATTAATCATTTACTGTGGTACAGGGTTATCCAACCAAGACTAGACAAGGCGATTTTTTTACTTTTCCTGTACTTTTATAAAAAAACTGAAATAGCCATCTTAAGTCATTTTCTCCCGCGAATTCGAATATCTTCAGCAAAAAACAATTGAACATCAAACAAAAGTACTAGGGGTCACTTTGATATTTTTTTAAATGGGATGCCGTATTTTTAATGATGATTTCTCATATAAATTTTGATCTAAAATGTTGGATTTTTAATTCAAAAACGCCTTTTTTCTTCAGTTTTAAATTTTAAATTAATTAATTTTAAATTTTAAATTTTTTTTAAAATCCAACATTTTAGATCAAAATTTATATGAGAAATCGGATAAGCTCATTAAAAATACGGCATCCCATTTAAAAAAATATCAAAGTGACCCCTAGTACTTTTGTTTGATGTTCAATTGTTTTTTGCTGAAGATATTCGAATTTGCGGGAGAAAATGACTTAAGATGGCTATTTCAGTTTTTTTATAAAAGTACAGGAAAAGTCAAAAAATCGCCTTGTCTAGTCTTGGTTGGATAACCCTGTACATTTGGCACCCCACGTCTAATATAGCGCGAACTCCTGGGCCACAAACTATCATCTGGGCCTTGATAATTGTTTTGTCTCTTTCTATCGAAAATGATATTGAATTAGTGGGACTGTGCTCGTCATCATATCATCAGAAATTTTACAGGCATGGGCGGGAGTTTAGAATTACATTATTTAGTTTATAATTAATAATTATATTTAAACGTATGCAGCCGTTTGTAAAATGAATACATATGTAAAAGGCAAAGTTATCCATAGTCAAGCTAGGAAAGTAATTGTCAATGACTAAATTCTCTAAGTTTGTTTAATCCCTTTAGAACGCTTACTTTAATCTACGGATAGCGCCATTCGTCGAATAATGTCTATGGACACAATTGAGACTATAACAATTATTCTGAAAATAAAGATATTCGGATGTTAAAGTCCCGGGCCTTAGTTATTTACATGCATCAGATGTTTTTCAAAAATTTTACCTGAACACTATCCGATTACGAAAAACACACAACAATATTCAACCATGTTTGTTGTTGTTGCTTTATCAACATGTAGCAAATTAGCTCATAAATCGCTATTCTTTATATGGTTAGCTCAAAGAAAATTATTATTTAATACTCTGTTGCTTAATGCGAGAGAGTAATAAAATGTAAATTTGCAATGACAGGACCCATTAAGCAGGGTGGACAACTTAAAGGTTGCATTGTAAATTTCAGGTAAATTGCATGATAGTTTTTAAAAATTCCGTATTTCAGACCTACACACCCCGAATCGGTCCCAAATTAAGGTCACCGTAATTTGCATAGAACAGAAAGACGAGTTTGGTGAATGAAAGTAAGGCGACAGCGGCGTTTCTATGGGGTTTAATTCAGTGATATGGCGGAAGGCAAAGTACCGTTATATTTCGTTTTGAAGCGATTTGTCGAGAACAAATTTCAAACAAAGAGGTTAGTTCAACCTTACAATCTCCAGTACCTCCTATTTTCAGCATATCTTTATGAAATGGCTTCTTATTTACAGTAAGCCAATAAATGATGTCATTTTTTTCCAAGAAGACGCTGGTATTTTTTGAGATTTTCTTGAGTGGTAGCTGGCATTATCCACGACTATAACAGACCCAGGAGGAATAAGATCTAGCATTTGCTGGAAGTATTCTTTAAAGACATCAGCGTTCATGTCTTCATGATATAGTTTCCGGTCCGTTTTGATTTAAATGGTAGTAAGCCGCCATCGACAAATCCATTTTTGCTACCAATGTGAGTAATTTTTAATCTTTTACCTTTTCCCGAGGGTGCTTTTATTCCAGTGGACCATCCTTTCATGAAAGCTTGCCTCGCGTTTGTTATATGTTTAACCTGCCATATTTTACCAACGGCATATCCTTCATTTAACCATATCATAGATATTCCTGTTTTCCCTGCGAAACTGTCTAACTGCCCTCAAATATCGTCGTCGCCAGCAGATGATTTCGTCTTTCCCTATTAAAAGTGATTTTCTGTTTTAAATTTTTCCATAACAAAAATTCATTTCCTTCAAAGTTTTCCATAGTTTCTTCTCACCCATGGGTGGAATGAAATCATCCTTTTTCATTTCGGGCATTATTTTCTCCAAGTTAGGTATTTCCTTTTTTAAGTAAAACGAATGTATGATTCTTCTGATGGCAGTCTTTTCATCCTCACTTATTACAGTTTCTTTTCTTCCTGTACTTCTCTTAAGTGGCCTGATGGAGCGCGTTTATCCTCGTGCATAAGTCGGTATATGTTGTTTCAACTATTTTTGCAACTGTTTTGAATGTTGAATTTTGGTGGCGAAGAGCGTTGAACACATTGAGAATAATAATTTTCTCATTTTTAGAAAGCGCAGTTTTACTAATCCGTTTCTCAGCAATAAATTCGGAAACACTAGTCATTTTCAAGAACGAAGTTTACCAACAACTGCCGGAAAGTAACTAAACATTTCAAATTTTTGAAACAGTGAGGCACAGGTAGGTAAACCACCTGTGCCTCTACCTACCCGATCTCGGGACCCCTGACAATAAACATAATTAAACAATAATAACTACTACTACACCTATGGAATACGGTGAAGACCACTGAGTTTTATAGTTCAATATGATTTATTACTCTCTCGCATTAAGCAATATAATATATAATATACTACTTGGTGATTAAAAAAATTAAAAATGTTTTGATTATTTAGGGTTTGTTCAGGTAAAGTGATATATTTCTGGTATTGGTGGGTAGGATTTATTTTAGGTAAAGACGCGCACAAAAATTATTATCTGGACCTTAAGAACTACCTATCTTTCGCCATTCGCAGTAAAAAAAGGCTTGGTCTGAAATAGAGAGAAGTCAAAAATATTTCAAAAAACTATGGTCTAAGATTGACAACTGGAATGTACACTCTAAAAGCTCAAGCGAGATCCCTAGTCACTTAAAAAATGTAAACCAGATAAGCGACCATTTTGCTAGTGTAAGCCAGATGGCCGCCCCGGTCGGTAATGGCACTTTGGAGCTTTTAAGAAACAATAAACTAGGCGAGCTAGGCAATAAGACGTTTTAATTTTAAGAATATTTCACAATATGATGTATATCAAGCATTTGCACGAATTAAATCTTAAAGCATGGGGATTGACGGTCTGGGCTATAGCATGTTGTTGGTCAGTATAGATCATAATATTATAGACGTAGTTACATAACTATTATAAACATATGATTCCAGAAGGGAGTTTTTTCAAGCTTATGGAAAACTTCTATTATTAGGCCCTTGCCAAAAGCCCCCACGATTGAAGCTCTAACTAAACTAAGACCAATATGTTTATTACCAATTCTCTCTAAAATGCTCGAGGTTCTCGTTGACAACATGGTTAATGACCGACTCTGAGAACAGCAATAGCCCTCAGTAAGGTAACAAACGGACATTGTTAAGAATATGGATCAATGCAAAGTATCCTGCCTCGTTCTTGTAGATTACAGCAAGGCATTCGATTTTACTAACCATGACATGCTGATTGCCAAGATTGGGTTCTACGAGTTTTCTGAGCGGGTATGCCGATGGTTCTCTAGTTACCTTTCCCAGCGCACACAGGTGGTCGAGCTGGACGGAGTAAGATAGCAGGCCATCACAACAAACTATGGTGTCCCGCAGGAAAGAATCCTTGGCCCAATATTGTTTAGTTTTATACCCCTCCACCGTACTCTCGGCTTGACATGCCGCTAGGGCTTGCGAGCTTCCTTGACTCAGAGAGCAAAGCCAGCTGTAGCCTAGCGGCTGGTAGGGTCTCCCATGCTGGACAGGTCTCTGTGGGTAGAAGCCAGACTAACAGGAGTACCATGGCACGAGTACACAGACCTCACTCTACACTTATACGATAACACAGGCTTAATCCTAAGGTGCCAAGAGAATGTATGGCGCCTGAGCCAAAATCAGGCGTAATAAACGGAGCTTCTAGGATACTGGGTGACCTACTAGAATACTTTAGCTTTGCACCAGCAAATGGGGCGCTGCTGGTATGTATCACCCTTTCCCCTACAATCGTGGAATTCACTATGGACATCGAAGATAAAAAAAAAACAATTCTAAACCAGAGGACTTAGAAATGAGCGACTCCTCCACTGACACTCCAGTGGGACTCTTGAAAGAAGAAAACACCACCACAACTGAGGCAGTAGCTAGTACGGCCGGTGAAAGACCGTCGGAAAAGACTGCCGAAGTGGAAAAAATAGCTGCAGGGATGGACAAAATTGGCCTGCAACAACCAAAGCTTTCAGGAGCCCAGAGGAGAAAGCTCATGAAAGCGAGAAAGATGGCGGGTACTTGGACCAAGGAAAAGCCCCGACCAAAGCCAAGCAAAGCCAAAAAAAAAAAGCAAGGGAGACAGTGTGCGAAAGAAAAGACCACACTCAGATTCGAGCACACCTCCCTCTGCGAAGCAGCCCGAAAAAAAATCGGGAGTCATACGGGACCGACTGATGCCTCTTACAGCAGGGCTGTTAGTAAATTGAGAATGGCGGTTATACATAGACGACATCCTGACATGACGTTGGGCAGGGAGCAATCGGACCATCTCCATCAGGGAGCAGAAATCCTCCGCAGTTTGACGGAATAAGGTACACGGAAGGGATTCTATGGATCACGTGTGCAAACGCCGAAACAAAAACCTTGCTGCAACAAACAATTGCAGGCATAGGAGAACTATGGGAGGGGGGCGTCTTAACAGGACCTTTCAAAAAGGCCCAAGGTCCTCGTCTGGATACCAGAGACCGTCGAGGAAAAGTTAGTCAGGCCCCGGCTTTACCTTCAAAATCCAGATCTAAAAGTGTGAGACTGGCTGACCTTGAGCCGCAAAGTAGAGGAGAAGAGGCTAACGCTGGCCTTCTTAATCGACCCGGCGTTTTTTAGAGGCCTTGAGCAAGCTCAGTTCAAGGCCTTGCTGTGGTGAAGGTAGTACAGGTAAACCTTCACCACAGCAAGGCTGCCTCGGCTGTACTGTGCAAGGTGATGGGAGGACTGTGACATCGCCCTCATTCAGGAACCCTGGGTAAACCAGGGAGCCATCAAAGGTCTCTCGGGAATAAGAGAGGAATTGTTTTACAGTAGAACCTCTGAGCGACCTAGGGCCTGCATATTAGTTAAAAAGAATATTAAAATTTTGCCATTAACTAACTTCTGTTCTAGAGATATTGTGGCAAAAAAGTTAACATCGGGGGGAAGGGGACCGAGTAATATCGTTATTGGATCGGTGTATTTCCCTCACGATGGTCCAGAAGCACCACCACCCAGTACCGTGGAGCAGTTAGTGAGGGACTGTAGAGGGAATGGATCTCAGTTGATCATTGGCTGCCTCTAAATTGATTGATTGCCGAATGTTATTAAAAATCCACTTTCTCCATTCCCATTTATAAATGTTTTCTTCATTTAATAATTGTTTCCTTAGAATTTGGGCGCTGTCCACGACGAGCATGGTGAAAGGTTGCTTTAAGATATCAGGACAATGAAAATTTGGTACCAAGGATAATGGGATCCACCCATGATGGGTGATTACTGTTGGTTTTTCAAGAGGGAAAATGTAACCCCCCATAAAAGGAAAAAAATAGAATTAGTGTGTTTGAAATAACTATTTTTGATGTTTGCTTTATTTCTTAGATGTTAACTTACCTATAATAAATTATAAATATAGTCGATATATAGGGTTAAAAAATTCGTACATCACTTTTTCGATAAATATTAAATGGTACCTACCGTTCTACACGTGGTTTGTTTAATGTAACAAGAAAACCTTACGTGTTATAACCTTTTTTTGGCCATTTTCGTATTCAGATAGGTTCATTCTACTACGATATGCTATTCAGCTTTATGTTACAACAAAAAATATTATTTGATCGCCCAGTATTATTTATTGTTTGTTTGGTGACTTACGTTTCCCTTGGTCCCTCCATTTCGTAAAACTCCCTTCTCAGCCAACTCTGAACTTGTAAAGAATACGGAGCATTGACGGTATCTTTGACTAAATAATTTAAACCTTTTGCCCATAATCTACGTTCTTCTTCTGACAAAGCTAAAAAAATAAATGTCTTTACTGTAAGTATGTGTGTGTTCAAACGGTTATTTCTTCAAAAAATTCAGATGAAAATATAGAAGGTTTTTTATTAGTCTGGGGTCGTCAATCTAAGAAAAAAGACACTCTAGGAGGCACGTCAACACTACAAAATGGTTTCGATCGCCTTTTCATCGCCCCATTTTAAATGAGTCATACCTACCAGCTATACTTAACACTCGTAACTTGAACTCGGATCCGTAAATCACAACAAAACATTTCTTTGTTTCTTTTACTTTAGCCTCGTCTGGCCATTTTTCAAAATCTTTTGAGTTCTTCCCCATTCGTACTTCCTTAATTTCTGCCAAGTCCACGGTTCCTATAAAATAATACATGTTTTCAGATAACACCACATGTCATTTGTGCAATAAATAATACTCAACACCTATAATTTATTATTGTAGCTATTATATCTAACGTCCGCGGGTAGTACCACAAATTCCTGTAAGTTGGAAGCATCAACATAAGCCCGCACAATGACAAACAAAATAGATGTCTGACGGCAGTAACGCAATCACAATCACAAGAGAAGGTCAAGGGGGGGGGGGGGAGATTTTGGGTGCCACGCTCTTTTTCCAATGATGATGCTTGGTTTTCAAGTAAGAAAAATAAAAAAAACAGAAAATCACAAAAACAGTCAGACTCCTTTCAATTATTGTGTAATTTTACCCAGTGATGAGTTAACATTTCTTGTGAACAGGTAGTTAGACGACCTGAGCTACGCTCGCTCGGGGGAAGCTGCAGCCCGGCAGCCCCCCCCTCCCCCGCTAGTTGCGCCACTGTCTAACGGTATCGCATGAGAATACAACCACGCTCCCTATCAGATAATTTTTTGTGATCGGTTTATTGTTTCTAAAAAATTTATACCCGGAAAATTTCCATTTTTTATGGACACACGGTTATTTAATAAATGACCATTGTACAGGGACATTTTTTTAAGTTGGTGATTTTCCTGTTGACCATAAAAAAAAACAAATTACAGATTTCTCAATGATTTTCGATAAGGAAGCCGAATTTAATGTCAAAAACTACATAGATTTACAAATTTGACAGATGCGACGTCATTTTGAATTTTCTTAAATGGCAACTCTCATAAATAACCATACGAGTAAATTGCACTTGGCGATCCGATTTCAAAAACCTATAGTTACTGATATTTATTTTCAGCCGTTTCGGAAAAACGGGGGTTCCTAATTTGCCTCCATCGATTTTGTCTTTTAAGTGTCTCACCCCTTTAATAAATAGACCTTCTAAGCTGAACCCATTAATTTCTTTCACATTTACATAATTTCCCGTGAGCAAGCGATCTACGCTGTAGTCAAATTCGTCAGATGTCAAAAAATGACAGGTACGACGCCATTTTGAATTTTTTCAAATGGCAACCCTCGCATTTAACCAGACGATTCAATTGTATTTGGCGATCCGATTCTAAAACTATACAGTTGTTGATATTTATTTTCAGCCGTTTCGGAAATACGGAGGTTCCTAATTTGGCTCCATCGATTTTGACATTTAAGTGTCTCACCCCTCACCCCTTTAATAAATAGACCTTCTAAGCTGATCACCTTAATTTTTCTCTTTAAGTTACATAACTTACCGTGAGCAAGCGATCTACGCTATAGTCAAATCCGGCAGATGTCAAAAAGTGACAGATACGACGCCACATTGAATTTTCTTAAATGGCAACCTTCATAAATAACTATACGAGTAAATTACACTTGGCGATCCGATTTCAAAAACCTATAGTTATTGATATTTATTTTCAGCGGTTTCGGAAATACGGGGGTTTCTAATTTGCCTCAATCCATTTTGTCTTTTAAGTGTCTTACCACTTTAATAAATATACCTTCTAAGCTGAACACCTTAATTTTTCTCACAGTTACATAATTTACCGTGAGCAAGCGATCTACGCTATAGTCAAATCCGACAGATGTCAAAAAGTGACAGATACGACGCCATTTTGAATTTTCTTAAATGGTAACCCTCATAAATAACTAGACGAGTAAGTTGCACTCGGCGATCCGATTTCAAAAACCTATAGTGGTTGATAGTTATTTTCAGATGTTACGGAAATACGAGGGTTCCTAATTTGCCTCCATCGATCTTGTCTTTTAAGTATCTCGCCCCTTTAATAAATAGACCTTCTAAGCTAAACACCTTAATTTTTTTATCAGTAACATAATTTCCCGTGAGTAGGCGATCTACGCTATAGTTTGCCATTAAAAAAAAATCAAAATAGCGCCGTATTTGTCACTTTTTGACATCTGTCGGATTTGACTATAGCGTAGATCGCTTGCTCACGGGAAATTATGTTACTGTAAAAAAATTACGGTGTTCAGCTTAAAGGTCTATTTATTAAAGGGGTGAGACACTTAAAAGACAAAATGGATTGAGGCAAATTAGGAACCTCCGTATTTCCGTAACGGCTGAAAATAAGTATCAACAACTGTATAGTTTTAGAAACGGATCGCCAAATGCAATTGAATCGTCTGGATATTTACGAGGGTTGCCATGTAAGAAAATTCAAATTGGCGTCGTATCTGTCACTTTTTGACATCTGTCGAATTTGACTATAGCGTAAATCGCTGCTCACGGTAAATTATGTAACTATGAGAAAAATTAAGGTATTCAGCTTAGAAGATCTATTTATTAAAGGGGTGAGACACTTAAAAGACAAAATCGATGGAGGCAAATTAGGAACCCCCGTATTCCCGAAACAGCTGAAAATAAATATTAACAACTATAGGTTTTTGAAATAGGATCGCCAAGTGCAATTTACTCGTGTGGTTATTTATGAAGGTTGCCATTTAAGAAAATTTAAAATGGCGTCGCATCTGTCAAATTTGCAAATCTATGTATTCTTTGATATTAGATACGGCTTTCTTATCGAAAATCATTGAGAAATATGTGATTTATTTTTTATTATAGTTAGCAGGAAAATCGCCAATCGGGTGAGACACTTAAAAAAATGTCCCTGTACATAAGGAATATTAATTTATCGTTGTTTGAGAAGCATATGTCTAAAGTATTGATTGACAGTAATCTTTATAGCATCCAAGATTATTTACAATTGCAAAATTTTGATATTATAGAGGGTGTTTCAAAACAAATGCGAAAAACTTAAGGGGCACTTTTTGCATATTTGTTTACTTTTCTAAAATGAATGGAAGAGGTTGAAATAGACAACCCCTATCATTCTTGTTAACTAAATTTAAAGAAAAACTTACGCTACGACTTGGAAAAAAATAAATTTGGATAACCTGGTTTATTTAGAAACTTTTTTATCTCTTGAATTTCTTCAACTATGTGATTTCTCAGGCCTTCGATATCCTGTACGGGTAGTGTAAACTAATTCTTTCAGATATTTCACATATTTAATGTCTGTATCGCGAAATCTTTGTTTCCATCTAGATGGAGGATTGCCATGGTAGTACCCCTACCTAAAGTAAACCACCCAAAGGACGTCTCCGACTTAAGGCCTATTAGCTTGTTGCCTATTTTATCCAAGGTGTTTGAAAAGATTATTTATCTTGAGATAACTGAGTATCTCGATACAAACAATCTGTTTCCCTTATCTCAGTCTGGATTTCGTAGGGGTTACAGCGCGGCAACTGTTCTGTTGAAGGTTTTGGATGATCTTATTGAAGCTGCCGATAGGGGTGAAACTTCAGCGCTGATATTACTTGATTATAGTAAAGCGCTTGATACGCTTGATCATGGTCTTTGATGTGCTAAGCTTCGCTCCCTCGGCTTCGATGAGTCTTCGGTAAAGTTCTTTGGATAATATCTGGCAGATAGGTCTCAGCTTGTCTTCTTGGACGGCAAGCGTTCTAGTTTTAGGGTTGTAGGAAGGGGTGTACCACAAGGTTCCATTCTGGGGCCCTTACTTTTTGTAGTGTATATACGATTGACATGAACCAACATGTGAAGGATTGCGATATGCAAAGGTATGCCGATGATACACAATAACGCATAAATTTTAATCAATCCAGTGCTATTGAGGCAAAGAGGTAAACTCACCCAATGTCTAAGATCAGTTTATGACTATTCTCTAAACAGCGGCTTGAAATTAAACCCCAGCAAATCAGCACTCATTTTTTTTTGGTTCTGATAGTGAATGGGCAATGGAAAATATGAAAGTGGATATGGCTTGAAGCGTGATACCTGTTGTGCAAGAATATAAAAATTTTGGTGTTATATTTGATACCAAACTTAGGTTTAGAACTCAAGTGAGTAAAGTTATTCAAAAGTCATATCTCTCTCTTAGAAATCTCTATAAAAGTAAAAATATCTTGAGCCGAGGTTAAAATAAAGACGTTCTATCTATCTGTCTATCTATATCCCCAGATACAATAATTTAAAGGATTTAAATCTGGGGATCGAGGCGGACAAAGATGAAGCCCACTTCCTATTCAATGGTTTCCATAGGTAAGATTTAAATACCTTCGCCCATTTAAGCTGAAATGTGCTGGATCACCATCATGCATGTTTCTTCTAGTTCGCAGGGGTAAATGTTCTGGTAGAGGAAGCAATTCTTCTCGTAGAAAATGAAGATATGACTCACCAGTTAAAGGTAGAAAATGTGGCCCAATTAAATATTCATCGACAATTCCTATCCAAACGTTAAAGGAAAATTGATATTGATGTCTAGATTCTGTTATTGAATGTAAATTATCTTCAGCCCATACATGCTTGTTATGATAGGTTTGAGAAGCATCTCTTGAGAGCCTAACTTCGTCCGAAAAGAGAATTTTTGAACAAAAAAAAAGGATTATTGGTATTCATTTGGTGAAACCATTGGGAAAAATCATTCTCAGTTCGAAATTTCTTGGTAAGAGAGCTTGTACCCTCTGCTGTACATGGTAAGGATATAACTGTTGTTTTTTTAATATCCTTCATACAGTTGACGCATCAGTATTTAATTCCGCTGCAATTTTCCTGGTACTTGTCTCAGGTTGCGCTTCAATAATGTTTAAAACAGCAACTTCTAATTCGGGTGTTCGAACTTCGCGGTGTCGGCCGGTATCATAACTTCTTTTTTCGAAAGTTCCAGATAAATGTAGCCTTTGATGAAGCCTGGTAAACATGCTGTGATGAGGAGGTATACGATTAGGATTCGCTTGTGTTTAAAGACGACAAGCTTCCAAGGAATTTCTGTTTGCACGCCCGTACATAAAATGCAAATCTACCATTTCTCCATTAGTGTAATTAACCATTATTGTTCTATTGATTTAATTAAAACTATTATTACTGCACAATTAAACAGATCAGATAACAAATTTTTGATTGAATTAATCGTAAAATATAGTATTGACATTAACCGAGCAATGAAAAATAAAGCAATATTAGAAACGTCCTAAAAAGTGACAGCGGCCAAGATTTATTTTCTAAACTGTTTCCCTGTCCCGACATGTACCGGGTGTCCCACTAAGAATGGCTGTCGGCCGTATCTCAGAAAGTGTTAGTCGTATGGCTTGCGGGAAAAAAATATATTAGGTAAAGTGGTCATGAGAAATTGCTGGAAATTATTTTCAAGTTTCTCAGACTGGCGCTAGAGGGCGCAACAGTAACGGTAAATATGAATCACGAAGTTTCCTCAAAAGTCGCCTAGTTAAGGTATCCCGAAAATAACATTTTTGTATATTTCGAAGATTTATTAATAAAATTCACCTATAGAACGTGCTCGTCACTTTTCAAATAAAGTGGTGGGGGAAGGTTGAACATTATTTGTAATAAATGCTGATAACACCGGTCTGGCTTAACATAATTCAGTAAACTTAGTTTTGTTAAAAAGGGCTTTTCTCACTCTATATATCATCTTATGAACTACGGCAATATGTGTTTTACACTAGGCGCTAGGGGGCGCTGTCTTACAACTTCTCAAACATTGCGCGTTTTTTCCATAGTTGTAAATATAATAGTATATTCAATTTTACCTGATTACGAGGATGATTCTAAAAAGTCAGCGAAAACCGCAAGTTAATATCTATTTTCAATCCGGAGATATCAACAACAATAATCATAATTACGGAACATTATGATTTTATTTTCAAGTTGTCATTGTAAAGGTTTTTTAAAGAGTTAAATAGGCATTGGAAAAACAAAATATGAATTGAAACTGTGCACGCGTGTCACCTTTCATTATTACGTCAAATTTTTGTCGTGCCAACAGTGTTGTGATGTCGTATTTGATTTTCAAAATGCCTCTGTTACTTGAAGAAGCGGTTGACATCATTGCGGTGTATTTTGAATGTTTGGGAAATGCAACAACTGCTGAACGGGTTTACGCAGTACGATACTCTCAAAGGCGCCGATACGACAGTAGAATGTTTAATCGCTTAGCTAGCCGTCTTCGTACTACTGGAAGTATTCGTCGCCCTGTATATCGCAGACGCCGCCAAGGTCGAACTGAGGAAAACATTGTAAATGTTTTGGCATATGTGGAATTTAATCCACAAATTAGTATTAGATTAATTGTTAGAGACTTGGGCGTTTCTCGCTCTACTGTGCATAGGATTTTATTAGAAGAAAGGTAAGTAATTAATTATATCTATATGTTATAACTCTTAAATAGTTTAGAATAATGCCAATATTTCTCTTAATAGTTTTCAAGTCAATGTAATAAGTATTTTGTTTTTCTTTAGGCTACATCCCTACCATATTATGCTCCATCAGGCTTTGACCCCGCAAGATTATGATAGAAGATTGGATCATTGCTATTGGTTGCTCAATATTATATTGGAAGATAGAAATCTCCTCTCCAGAATTTTGTGGACTGATGTTGATTGTTCATCAATTTCTTGACGACACATTTCCTGCAAGGTGGATAGGAAGAGGGAGTATATTTCCGTGGCCTGCAAAGTAATATTATAGGATATATTGTGATACTGTTAATGAAAGTGGTAATTTCTATTTTAGACCACCTGACTTAACATGCCTAGATTTATAGCTATGGGGGAGATTGAAGGATCTTGTTTTTATTACCAGACCCACCACAAGGGAAAACATGATAGAAAGGATAATGGACAGCAGCCGCCGTATCCCTATGGCAGAGGTGGAAACTGCAGTATCATCAACCAGGGAGAGATTGGAATCGTGTATACAGAACGATGGGCGACAATTTGAACATTTAGGGCGCCACTGAGAATTATTGTCGTAACGATATATTGGCTTGAAACATACGTACCTTCATATTTTGTTTTTCCAAGGCCTATTTGACTCTTAAAAAAGCCTTTACAATGGCAACTTGAAAATAAAATCATAATGTTCCGTAATTATGATTATTGTTGTTGATATCTCCGGATTGAAAATAGATATTAACTTCCGTTTTTCGCTGACTTCTTAGACTCTTATCATCCTTGTAATTAGGTAAAATTGAATATACTATTATATTTACAATTATGGAAAAAACGCGCAATGTTTGTGAAGTTGTAAGACAGCGCCCTCTAGCGCCTAGTTTAAAACACATAGTGCCGTAGTTCATAAGATGATATATAGAATAAGAAAAGCCCTTTTTAACAAAACTAAGTTTACTAAATTATGTTAAGCCAGACCGGAGTTATCAGCATTTATTACAAATAATGTTCAACCTTCCCCGACCACTTTATTTGAAAAGTGTTTTTTTTTTTATTTTATTTTACTTTTTTACGGTTCGTCGGCGTATCTGAGGCCATCTAGAACCGGTCATCGACCGTACGGTTTTTAATCGTGCGGTCTACCGACTGGGGAGTGTGAAACGGCACCTTCATCCTACGAGATATCCGATCTCATCCGGCCTGTCCGGCGTGAATAGGATGGTTTTGATGTCGATTCATTTTACACTCTTCCCTAAGACAACAGCACGCGGTGTTTCCCAAGCGGTCACCCATCCAAGTACTAGCCGCGCTCGACACCGCTTAACTTCGGTGATCTGACGGGAACCGGTGCTTTAGGTGTCGCTAGGCCCTATGTGACGAACACGTTCTATAGGTGAATTTTATTAATAAATCTTCGAAATATACAAAAATGTTATTTTCGGGATACCCTAACTAGGCGACTTTTGAGGAAACTTCGTGATTCATATTTACCGTTACTGTTGCTCCCTCTAGCGCCAGTCTGAGAAACTTGAAAATAATTTCCAGCAATTTCTCATGACTACTTTACCTCATATATTTTTTTTCCGCAAGCCATACGACTAACACTTTCTGAGATACGGCCGACAGCCATTCTTAGTGGGACACCCGGTAATGATTTACCTTTTATTTTTTTTTTATTTCAAATCGGTACATTTTATAAAAAAAAAACAAGAGATAAAAAAAAGTTTCTAAATAAACCAGGCTATTCAAATTTATTTTTTTCCAAGTCGTTGCGTAAGTTTTTCTTTAAATTTAGTTAACGAGAATTATAGGGGTAGTCTACTTCAACCCCTTCCACTCGTTTTAGAAAAGTGAAAAAATATGCAGAAAGTGTGTTTTCATAATAGTAATACTTCCACAGAATTTCATTATTCTATCGCATTTTGTTTTTAAGATAAAAAATAAAGACATTATTTTACCGCCATCTGGGTACCGCGATAGCTCCCTAATGGTTGACTTTTGACCATACGTTTATATATTATCAAACTATCCTTTATTTTAAACAAGGAATCGCCCCCTTAAGTTTCTCGCATTTTTTTTTAAACCCCCTGTATACAGGCGTACGTAACTTAAGGGGGCAATCCCTTATAATACTCCAAGAGAAAAAGTTCATAATGTAGCAATTTTAAAATTGCCACTATTGACTTTGTGGGGAATGTTAGATTTACCTTTGATTCTTACGGTTATATTACCACAAAGTGCATCTTTTATGGTTATATGGTCTTATCCTTTGTTTACAGAAAATTAGTCAAAATATGTAGGGTTAGAAGTAGGGCGCTCGCTTTTCTGTTGGTTAAATGCACAAGACGCTGCAAGTAGGTTGACCACGTATTTCTATGTTCTCTTCTCTTTTCTTGTGGTTGAGGTCATGTTAAGTTGGCAAAACTGTGTCAGCTGATTGTTGAAGGAGAAGGGGTTTCTTCGGAGTTCTCGGGGCCTTTAATTTTACTTTCTTAAAATCCTTCAGAGAAGAAGGTCAAGCCAGCCGCCGTTAGGCCATTTTTTTGTTGTCAAAAGGCCACGAGGTCTCACGCCCCTTTTAGAGGTAAGCGTCTTTATTCCTTTTTCTTTATTTTTTTTGTTGTTGGGATTCAGGGGGTAATTTTCTTCTGTATTATTTTTAGGGGGTTTCAGCAAAGTAGGTATATATGGCCGGTTCACCATCATAGGGTGCTCCAATGTTAATTTTCGGAGCAATTTTTGACCTACGCTGATTCTTCAAACAGGTTTCGCTGTGTTGTGTTGACGTTGTGATCCTGTTGTGTTGACGTTGTGATCCTGTTGTGTTTAACGGACCCTGTTGACCTGAACAGCCCTTTTCAACAGACCCTGTTTAACGGACCCTGTTGACCTGAACAGCCCTGTTCAACAGACCCTGTTCAACGGACCCTGTTGACCTGAACAGCCCTGTTTCCCTGTTGAACAGATCCAAAACAGAGTCCGTTGAACAGGTCAACAGGGTCCGTTAGACAGGGTCTGTTGAACAGGGCTGTTCAGGTCAACAGGGTCCGTTAAACACAACAGGATCACAACGTCAACACAACACAGCGAACCCTGTTTGAAGAATCAGCGTAGGTCAAAAATTGCTCCGAAAATTAACATTGGAGCACCCTATGATGGTGAACCGGCCATATATACCTACTCAGCAGTTTTTGTCGTTTTTCTTGCCGTTCGGCACTTATGTAGGTTAAACCACATAATTGATATACCACATGAGATTTTAAGGCCCACATAACAACCTAAGGTTCTCTAACTAAACCTGAAAAAGTCTAATTCCACCTGACCTTCCATAAGAACCCACATGGGGCCATAATGGTTTAGGGGAGTAGCCGCCTAACAGGATCCATCATAGCTGCCCAGATAGATGTTTTTGGTATTTAGTTAACTATAGTTTGTTTAATTCACTTAAAAATTCACTTAAATTTGGCCAATAACTTCCTTTAATGATGTAAGGCGATCTTGACTTGAGGTATCATTTTTATTATAACCAAAGGTAACAAATTGAAGTATTAGGTTCTATAATCTTCAGTTATATGAATCCTTGAGTTATGAAAAGATCCGTTTAATTTTTTTATACTTAAACATATAAAACTTTAATTCAGGCTAATTTTAAACAATTTAACACTGATCATATACCTAGCATAAACCCTTCCTTTTGGTCAAGTATTTTTTTTATTTAATAAACACTTTATTGTTTGTGTGGTAAAACTTTGGTTTTATTTATTGTGTAGCTTTCCAATAAGTGCTAACATTCGGTATATTTTTCCTGGTTTGGACTTCTGTCAAACCAGGTGGCGCCTAAGGCAAGCCAACAACGAGAGGAAGGTATAAGTATAACGGACCAGGACCTAGTGCCTCCACATTAAGAACTACCGTCAGCAGATAGTAACAACCTGTTGTCCATGACAAAAGGTTGCCACTGTCAAAATATGAACATGTGTCCGGAGTTGCCCCGTTTTTGATATACAGGTTGCTTAAAAAAAAAATCGTTTTTTTTTATAATTTTTTTAAATATCCTTTTCCGATTTTATTGAAATTTGGTACCGTTATTCATAATGATAAGGGGCTTAATTTGCTCTAACTAGATTAAATTTATTAAATCCGGAAGCGCCCGGGAAACACCGTACCTAGTATTAGTGACGCTTTTGAGAGAAAAAATAAAAACTACTTTACTGCATGTACAAAAAAAATAGCTATGTGATTCAAAGCTAATTAAAACATTTAAATTAAAAAAAATTTTTTTTTTAAATAATGATACAAAAAAAACGCAACAGTTAATCAAAGCAAATGTTGAAAATGGCCACCTTCTGATAAAACGCACGATTGCAACCGATTTTTTTTTTAAAACGTTAACACCCTGTACACTGTACAGGGTGGCCAACTAAGAATGCGAGGTACTGTATCTGGGAAACTATCCATCGTAGAGGCTTGCGGCAAAAAAAATTATGACTGAACCGACCAAGAGAAAAACCTGGAAAATATTTTCAAGTTTCTGAAATGACCGCTAGGGGGCGTAACTGCAATCTTGAATCTAAAAAAGTGATGTTTCTGTAAATTCCGTTATATTAACCTAATAAAAAAAATCCTGATCTATAAAGTCGAGGACAATCTGAACCTTTTTTGTTTGACACTTTTTGCAGTATCTCTAAAAATAAAGTAGTGGGGGGTATTCAAACCTTTCCGTAAATAACATCCTGTATCTTCGAAACGGCTAAGCCGATTTGAACAAACTTGGGCTCGTTAAAAGGAGCTACTCTTGGGCTACAAACATCATTATATTTGAAGTTTTGTAAGTTTCACATACCGCCGTTAGAGGGCTTTTTTCGACATTCCAACAGAAATGGTTAATTTTCTCAAAAAAATAAAATGCATTGGTATAATTTTTTTTTCATGAAAAAATGATGCCTAAACTAGCTCGCGAAAACCGCATCTCGATATCTTGTTCCCAACCCAAAATATCGGCAATAGAAAATTTTATACGAAAATCCCTTAAATTTTCATTTTATTGTAACTATATTTTTCTGGAATTCTTTCTATTATGTAAGTTGTGGCCCTAAAAAGGACCGATTTATAAAAGGAAGATTTTTAATGCCCCCGCAAATGCTCGAAATGCTGACCATCACGCGTTCTATGCACAAAAAAGACAATTAATAGAAGCAGGCCATGGAAACAAAACAAATACCCAATTAAAACATAAATAATCCAAATTGTCAATAGTTGTCAAAGTTTTGCGTTACTTTGAGTAATATTTGTGTTTACAAAATGCATTTTACGAATGATGAAGCTGTGGATATGCTTGCGGTTTATTTTGAATGTCTTCAGAATGCCGCAGTAGCTAAAAGAGTTTACGCCGCTCGATATCCAAATCGGCGTCCTTGCGATGTGAGAGTTTTTTCCCGATTAGTGGCGAGTTTACGAGCCAATGGTTGTTTTCGGCCTAAGTTTCAACGGCAAAGAATTGGAAGAACACAAGAAAATATTAACTACGTACTGGGGTATATTGAAGGAAATCCTCATGTTGGCACAAGAGCATTATCCCTTGAGTTAGACATATCACGAACAACGGTTCAAAATATTTTGAAGGACCATAGGTAAGTTCTAATGGCTATCAAAGTTAGGTATTCGTTTAAACTTTTTTTAATTACTTTTAGAATGCACCCATATCATGTCGTTTTGCATCAGGTCTTGAAAGGGGAAGATTTTGATCGGAGGTTGGACTATTGCCATTGGATGTTAGGTATGATATGCCAAAATAGAGAATTTTTATTTCAAATTCTTTGGATCGATGAAGCCACCTTTAGTAGTGACGGGAGAGTCAAACTACATAATATGCTCTATTGGTCTGCAGAAAATCCGCATTGGTTGCGTAAAGTTCAGCACCAAGGACGTTGGAGTTTAAATGTGTGGTGTGGCATACTGGAAGGCAGAATTATTGGGCCATATTTTTTTGAGCAATCCCTAAATGGCAATGTCTTTCTTGACTTTTTGGCCAATCAATTATCGTTGTTGTTGGAAGATGTGCCTTTGGAAACAAGGCAAAACTTGTTTTTGCAGTTGGATGGTTGCCCAGCACATTTTGCCTTTAATGTGCGAGAGCATATTAATGCAGTATTTCAACAGCGGTGGATTGGAAGAGGAAGTCTGTTTCCATGGCCTCCGCGATCACCAGACCTAACTTGACTGGATTTTTATTTATGGGGGCGGTTAAAGGACATCGTGTTTCCGACTCAACCTACGACCAGAGAAGATTTGAAAAACCGGATTCGTAATGCAATACGTAACATACCGAGAGCCGAAATTGAAAGTGCAGTTTTGTCTACCCATGAGAGGCTTCAGCAATGCATAGAACGTGATGGTCAGCATTTCGAGCATTTGCGAGGGCATTAAAAATCTTCCTTTTATAAATCGGTCCTTTTTAGGGCCACAACTTACATAATAGAAAGAATTCCAGAAAAATATAGTTACAATAAAATGAAAATTTAAGGGATTTTCGTATAAAATTTTCTATTGCCGATATTTTGGGTTAGGATCGAGATGCGGTTTTCGCGAGCTAGTTTAGGCATCATTTAGCTACTTTTTCATGAAAAAAGAATCATACCAATGCATTTTATTTTGTTGAGAAAATTAACCATTTCTGCTGGAATGTCGAAAAAAGCCCTCTAACGGCGATATGTGAAACTTACAAAACTTCAAATATAATGATGTTTGTAGCCCAATAATAGCTTCTTTTAACGAGCCCAAGTTTGTTCAAATCGGCTTAGCCGTTTCGACGAAACAGGATGTTATTTACGGAAAGGTTTGAATACCCCCCACCACTTTATTTTTAGAGATACTGCAAAAAGTGTCAAACAAAAAAGGTTCAGATTATCCTCGACTTTATAGATCCGGATTTTTTTTATTAGGTTAATATAGCGGAATTTACAGAAACATCACTTTTTTAGATTCAAGATTGCAGTTACGCCCCCTAGCGGCCATTTCAGAAACTTCAAAATATTTTCCAGGTTTTTCTCTTGGCCGTTTTAGTCATACTTTTTTTTGCCGCAAGCCTCTACGATGGATAGTTTCCCAGATACAGTACCTCGCATTTTTAGTTGGCCACCCAGTATATCAAAAACGGGGCAACTCCGGACACATGTTCATATGAGCTTTTTCTCTTAGAATATCAAAATATAAAAAAGCAAAAATAATTTTAATTATTTTGCATAAATACTTTTACGCAAAAGCAACATAATATTGCACTGTTCTATAGTAAGAATTAAGATAGTACAGTACAGTAGATGTTTTACATCGTCAGGAACGGACTTGCCGCCACACACTCCTTTTGCTAAAATTTTGACAGGTATCATTTTACAGAGCTGAAAGCTGATTTTTTAAATGCTCTGGTAATTCCTCTTTAAAAAAGGTACTCTACATTTGATTTAATAAAATTAGCCGATTTCAAGGAAAATTAATTTTTTATACTTTTATGTGACGCAATTTTCATTCAATTGTCTGTTATTATCTGCTTGATAATTTTCTAAATAAAGATTTATTGTATTGTATTGATTTGATCTGTCTCGATATAATACTGATTGATCGATGGCATAGGTCAGCAATGCGGGCGGGAGTGTATGAACTAACAACTAGGAAGGGTGTATTCGTCAACCAGGTAGTGCACACAACCATCCTCCAGCCAAAATAATAGGAATAAAAACCTGTGCACAAATTAGAACAAGGAGAGGATACACAGATCGCCAAATCACTATCTTAACTGATAGCCAGACAGCACTGAAAAATTACTCAAACTACAGTAAACTCCTCAGTTATACAGGGATGTCTCCATATACTAAGAAATCTGGCACAACACAACAGAATGATCATAAAATGGCAAAAAAAAAGCATTGCAAACAATCCGTATACCAGGTTGTGCACTGCCAGACTGGCCATAGGAAATCCCATGTAAATTTTGCTCCCTAAAATATTGGCTGTCCTATTAATTTTACATTAAAATTGTATTGGACTTTTTTGAAGGTCTTTATATGATGAATGATATAAGTACTTGCGTTTATTTAAAATTATTAATTTTAATACAATCAATATTTTTTCATGAATGATGATGATGGGATATCAATCGTAATAATATATATTTACAAAGGGAATAAATAATTATGACAACCTCTTAAGAGTTTTCTTTCCCATCAAACGTTGCAACTACCAATAAACACGAATGTGGGAATAAATGAAGCAGTTGCAAATTTAATTAGTAAAATTATCTCGGTCGCAATCGACGCAAGATTTTCGAAAAGGGGCGCCATAGGACCCGAAATGACTCAGATGATCAGAAATAGAAGCAGAATGCTAAAACAAGCCTATAGGACTTGCGATCCGCGCATAAAAACGCAGGCGAATCAAATGACTCTAGCCTTTAGAACAGCATTAAATGTAAGACAATATAGAATTTGATCTGATAAAATCGAAAGATTAGAAATCGAGGATAACACACTATATAAATTCACTCGCGCCTTAATTAAAGGAGGAAAGAAACCTATGCCCTTTATTAAAAATCCAAATACAGGCCAGATTCTCACAAATCCAGAGGAAAAGACTGAATTGTTAGCGAACGGTCTCTGCGAACAATACAGTAAATTTCTCAGTAACTGGAATTCAAATATACAGAACCATGGATCATCGTGAAGGTAACATTCCGCACGTGACATCTGAGGAAGTTCGGTCTGCTTTACGTTATATTAAAGCAAAAAAGGCGCCAGTTTCGACGGTATTAGGAACACAGCTTTGAAGATTTTGCCAGAAAATACAGTTTTGGATGTAGTTAACATAGCCCAGGCTATACTTAAAGGAAGTTGCTTTCCCGCCACTTGAAAAAAAAGCCAAGATGGTACTTATTCCAAAGACAGGTAAAGATCTAACGTTAGCAGTCAGCTACAGACCGATAAGTTTTTTATCATGTTTCCGAAATATCGTTAAAAAACTAACACTAAATCGGATTCCGAACTGGAGCAGTTTGGATTTCGAGCTGCTCATTACACGGTGCGCCAAACAACGCGACTAGCGACTAACATACTGAGAGGATTTAATAACCGCAAATCGAGCAGTATTTTTTGACGTTTCTAAAGCGTTCGATAAGGTTTGGCATAATGGTCTCCTATTAAAGTTGATAAGGATGGGTATGCTCAATTATTTGATAAAAGTTCTGATTTCATACCTCGAGGACATTCGTGATGTCATCAGAAATTACAATTTCAAGCGTCAGAAACTGGATTCTCTAGTATTTATACTTAGCGATATCCCGCAGGATCCGCGTACCCAATTGTATTTGTTCGCTGACGATACTGCGATCACTGCAACCTTGAAGTTTCCCTGGGTTGTAGTCCTTGGCCTGAAACGCCATATCAATCTTCAGAGATGGTTGGACTCTTGAAAGCTGTCTTAATGATGGCAAGACCCAAGCAATTTACTCTTTAAAAGCTATCACAAAACTACCCCAAACAAGAGTAAGGGTTAAAACATAGTGGAGTAGTTCATCTCGCCGCGATGCTCGCCGTGCTGCGATTAATAAACAATACCACAGAAACGACTGAACAGAAACATACTGGAGTAGTGAACCTAGCCTCGCAGCTCGCCGGGACTCAATGAACAAAATGATTTGTTTTAAGCAGGCAGCTGCCTGAAAGTAGCTCCGCGATTGGTTCGTTCCGTCGCCGCGCCGTAGGTCGATGTCAGTCTTTTAATATTTTTACGTCAGAGTGACAGTAACAGTGACGTTCCAAATAGTGCTTTGAAATGGTGGTTATTATACTTCAAAAGGAAAATCGGAGATGGAATGTGCACCCAGTGAATAAAGAACGCACTAAACTTGGTGAATTCTATAATTTGTCCTATCAGTTAAAAATTACCAACAGAGGCTTGTTTACAACTACTTGTTTCTTTTTTTTTTATGACGATTGCTGGTGGGGTGATCAAATCCGCATATTATTATGATGTCCCACCTCTAACGAACCTGGGCTGCCATATTTTTTAATTAAAAAGCGGGAGGTTAGGCAAAAAAGCAGCCCGCAGGTTCGCCGGAGCAAAACCGCCCTATGAGCGAAAAATGTTTGGGTGCCACCCCCTTTTGGTTGATGAATCTTGCTTTTCAGGTCGAAAAAATAATAATAGTTAAAAACATTAAATTTTTTATTTTACTGTAGGTACCTACTTAACAGTGTGAAAATACAAATAAACCTGAAGAAAATCGATGGAAAAATGTTATTCTTTGGCCTCAGTGTATTTGGTAAATAAATAAAAACTAGGTATAGGCTTAAACAAGCCTGATCACTACTAACTATTATGAAGATTTTAAGCTGCTCCCTACTTGACCAAGAAATGCCAAGAATACTTTTTCCATATTGTTCTAAAAATTTAACAAATTTTTGGCTTGCCTCTAAGGACTTTAATTGTTATTGTCTAGCAATAAAAACATATTTCTTTTAAATTTAACCGTATTTTATAACCATATTTTTTATTAAAGTGTTTACGAACCAGCCCGGCTTTTATTTAACGCAATTATCACACTTCTTGACCAAGAATACATTTCCCATATTGTTCTAAAAATTTAACAAATTCTTGGAAAGTTTGGGTATGGTTGTGCCTAGTCAATGAATCTGCCTCCAAGATTCTCATTGCTAGGCAATTTATTTCTTTTCCCCCGCTATAAAGATCAAACTGAAAATCTCCTCGCATTGGAGCGAAGAAGAAAAAAAACATAGGAATGAATTTGGAGAATTCTTTGTTTCAAATTATAAACCATCAGTTCATCAATTTTAAAATCTGTAAAATCTTTGGGTAGCTTCTCCAAAAAAGATGAAAGTTTCAAAAATTCTTCAAATAATAAATGAGATGATAAAGAATACCATAATCAATACTAAAAAAAGGATCACTCAAAATATAGATCTGTCGCAAGTGTGCAATCCCCCGAATCCTTATATTTACCCTTGCGATTACCCACATATACTGAGATTTATATTAGAAACGGCGTACGTATCCCATGATATTTTACAGCTCGATAATCCACAAGCGAAACAAATTTATTTAGGTCTTCTTAGGCAGAATAGAGAAACACCCAGTGCATTTAAAAAAATTATGAATGACGGTCTAATAAAAAACATCTGCACTCACCTGAACAACAAAATACTGGATCACAAACAACGTAGTTTAGCATTCAAATTGACGCATCAAGCATACCCATTTCTTACAAATCTTAAAAAAATTAATAAAGCTCCTTCGGATACATGTCAACATTGCAATAGTATTAACAAAGACAACTTAATGCACAGATTTCTATGCACGTTACAATCACGATTAATTGCAGTACTTTTAATAAAAATTGCCAATAGAATAACAGACGGGCAGAATAAACTGTCCACAATTCTAAATCTTACGTTTTACTTTGATACAAAGAAAAAAATACTTGTATACTGTACATAACAATACAAACTATCGAATATATTCTAAATTGCGGAGTTTATGCGACCTTGTGCGACTATAGGGATCGAATAAAGACCATGTGCGTTAGATTAAATAAGATATATCCTGATTTACATATGATATTAGGAAATTTATTAGTGTAGATTTAATATGAAGTGTCATTTATATTTAACGTAGGTTAATTTTTCTTTTTTATGTAATTTTATATTCGGAAATAAAAGTTTAAAAAAAAAAAGTAGCAAATGTATGATTTACTACATAATTTACTTTAATTATTGTTACATTAACATTCCTGGTCCCTATGCGCTTTGACATAACACCAAACATAATGAACGCGGGAGGATGTGGGAGGTTCAAATGAAAATCGGGAGTTTGTGGACTTTATTTAAAAGGCGGGAGGGTATATGAGAAATCGGGAGGCTCCCGCCTAAACCGGGAGGTCTAGCAGCTCTACAGAACGAACCAATCGCGGAGCTAGTTTCAGGCAGCTGCCTGCTAAAAACAAATAATTTTGATCACGAGTCACGATGAGATGCGCGGCGACGTGCATGGCTAGGTGAACGACTCCAGTATGTTTCTTCTGTTCAGTCGTTTTTGTGGTATTGTTTATTCATCGCCGTGCGGCGAGCAGCGCGGCAAGCAGCGCGGCAAGCATCGCGGCGGGACGAAATACTCCACTATGTGTTTACATTTTATTGTTTTACAGCGGCGAGTGTCGATGCATGGCAAGCAGCGCGGCGAGATGAACTAATGCACAAATTAATTGGAGGAACACGATTAAATATCTTGGCCTCACGTTTGACAAGAAATTATTGTTAAATGATAACGTGATAGAGAGACTTGTAAAGGCACAAGGCCAATTAAGTGCAGTCGTTTCATTATTGAACAAGAGAAGCGTCAAGACGAAAACGATGATCTACAAGACAATAATGACCTGTACTTACATACGGTGTACCGACGTAGTGCACCGTAAACAAGACGAGACTAAAAAAATTACAAACACAACAAAATAGAGATTTACACGTAATAACAAACATACGAAACACGTACCGACAGATGTACTGCGCAGGGACTTATGAATGGACAAATTAAATACTTTTTATGACAAAATTATTAAAAAATACCATACGCGAGCAAGTAGATCCACGAACGAATTTTAGACACACACGTACACTCATTCCCAAACTCAAAACACAAATTCCCTCAAGATCGGCTTTCCCCCCCCCCCCTGATTAATAATACAGGTATTATGTATTGTAGAAAATAAAAAAGCACGTAAAACAGAAAAAGATGAGAAGAAAATCAAATTCAAAATTCAAAATCAAAACTTTTCAAGATTGTTCACAGGATATCTACCGCAAGAAACAAGAGCACAAGACCGATGTCTGGCTCAAGTAAATTGATTATAAGAAGAATTAAAACGTATAGTAACATTTGACATTATCATAATTATTATTACTGGTGGTCTCATCTTTAAGAATTCTACCAAGAGTTTTTTCTAAATAACTTTTAATTGGCTTATTAGAAAATAATCACATTTGGTGTGCGAGTCTATCATCCAGGGACCGTCAAAAAAGTCTAATACAATTTTGATGTTAAATTAATAGAAGAGCCAATATTTGAGGGTAGCTAAATTTACATATGATTTCCTATGACCAGTCTGGCGGTGCACCACCCGGTATAGTAGTTTTTATATTGAATATGAGATCTACCTAGAAATGACATCGGACGAAAAATGACGGCAGATTGTTATTGGGCCCTGTACGTACTTTAAACGACTTGTGTAAAGTCCGTCTATCTATCTTACAAACTCATTATCGTCATAATAACCTATTGTGTGAGGTGTAAAATTCGGCCACCTGATCTGGGGACTCCAGGTACGGATCTATTTAAAGACTTATATTATTATATTTTCTCAGTAATCCTCTTAAAATAATTAGGCTTAAATAAAATAGGTTTATTTTAGTTATTTAAATATGCCGATTTTTGGATTTAAAATTCAGTTAGATGTTTGTATTGGTTTAGAGAAGAAGTTATTTGTTGCCAATTAAACGTGATATCTAAGAATGTTTCGTCCGTGGGAAGAAACCAGTACGTCAAGTGGATCTACGGGTAGTAATAAAAACCAACTAAAGCGTGATATTTTATCAGTTGACAGAAAAAAAGTAATCTTCGACGTTCACACCACCCTTCTTGAACATGGGTTTTCAAAATTTAGTGCAGTGAAGGAAGCGGCAGCTTTTGACACGCAGGCCAGTGAGCACAGTGTGATTTGTTGTAAATAAACCTATACTGGAGAGAAGTAAGAGGAAAGACTCTTTTACTTTTAAGAAAATGGACGCGAGGGATGTCGATATAATTCGTAGAAAAATATATGTCATGTACAGAGAACAAATAATCCTCACTTTAAAAACCCTATTGCAAAGATAAAAAAAAGATGATACGCGAATAGAGTGTTGGATGGCGACAGTGACAGTGAAACTGACTTGGGTTAAAATGTAATAATTATTTTTCTGACACGGTACTTTTTTTTAGGTATATGTATATTTTGTTTTAATTAATAACCGTCCTATATGTTATAATTTTAATTGTATTGTATCTTATATACTGTTATATTATTATTTTATTATTATTACTTATAATTAAATTACGTTTAAAATATATTTTTGCGTCTTCTTTCTAACAAAAAAAATCAGTACCACACTTTTGTTGCATACAGGTAGATAAAAAAAAATATTTTTTTCCACGCTTTTATATACAGGGTGGCGCATCGAAAACGAAACTGAGTCATTTATTGGCAGCTCAGTTCTTTTTTGGAAAAACGCTCAGACCCGTCGATTTTGTTTTCGAGGGGGACACAAAATTGGCAAAAAATCACGTTAACACGTGCAGCCCCCTGGGCGGGGGTGGCACCACCCCTAAAATCTTAAATGGAAAGGGGGCTCAAGTGATACCTTATTTTAAAGGTCCTGCAATTCCCTTTATAATGGTGTAAAATTCATGTACTTCAGTTCAGTAGTTTTGGAGATTTATTGATTTAAAGCTTAAATAAAATTCTAATACATCATCATTAGTGGAGATCAATACATTTGGCAGCAAAGTAGTGTAAAAATGAAAAATGAACTGACCCGTCAGCCAAGTAAATGTTGGAAATGACCACCATGACTCTCCATGCAGTAATAAAGATTTTGCTCAAAACGTTGCCGCACATTTTGCAATATGTGAGGAGTAATTTGAAGGCACTCATTCACAATTCTTTGTCGCAAATCTACTAACGATGTTGGCTGAGTAGCATAGATTTTGCTTTTTAAGTGACCCCAAAGAAAGAAATCCAAAGGTGATAAATCTGGCGATCTTGGGGGCCATTCAATGGCACCTCTTCTACCAATCCATCGACCTGGAAACGTCTAATCTAAATATTGTCGAACACGTAATGCGTAATGTGGTGGGGCACCATTCTGTTGGAACATCAACCTATTCGCAATGTATCGCCGATCATTCTGATTTTCAATTATGGCTGTTAATGCAGGATCTATGGCGTCTTGCAGTAATTCCAAATACATTTCACCAGTCAAATTTCCAGGTAAGAAAAAAGGACCAACTAAATGATCGCCAAAAATACCAGCCCAAACATTTAATTTTTGTGGCTGCTGTGTGTGTACCTCACGATAAATTCTGGGATTAGAATCGGACCAATATCGGCAGTTATGACGATTTACTACGCCATTTAAGAAAAAGGAACATTCGTCGGAAAAGCAAGTGTTGAATAGAAAATGTTCATCGTTTATAATTCGTTCACTCATATCTTCACAAAATTGTAATCGCCGATCAAAATCGTCTTCATTAAGTTCTTGTACAAGGTGAATTTTATACGGATGAAAACTATGGGCCTTTAGAATCCGTTGGATACTACGTCGACTAACACCACACACAGTATCCAATTTGCGGGTACTTAACGTAGGATCTACATAAACTTGCCCTGAAACCCCCACTTCCATTGCTTCGTTCCTTATGGGATTTTCAATGTTGCGTTTTTTATTGGCGACTGATCCAGTTTCCCGAAATTTAGCTACAAGTTCTAGAACATATTGTCGATGCACGTTACTGTTCTCATGTCACTCATTAAATATTTGTGCCGTTCTATTAGCGCACTGATTATGTCCGAAAAATATTTCGATAATTTCAACGTAAAAGGTATTTTAACAACAAAGTTTGGTCGAATCAATCGCAAACTATGTACTAAATTCCTATTTAAAATAAATACGAGACATTCCCTTCTTGTCTTTCTTCAAGAAACAACTTTTTTTGCCACAAAAAACGCTCCAATCGCTATTTTCAACACCAAACTGATAAACAAACCATGGGCGTAGTGAAGAAAAGCATTTACTTATTAAGTAAATGCTTTTACTCAAATTTCTTCTGAAAGTAGTACAAACTAATCTGATGTACATACCTATTAAAGTCTACTTTAAGCTTTAAATCAATAAATCTCCACAACTACTGAACTGAAGTACATGAATTTTACATCATTATAAAGAGAATTGAAATACCTTTGAAATAAGGTATCACTCGACCCCCATTTCCATTTAAGATTTTAGGGGTGGTGCCACTCCCGCCCAGGGAGCTGCACGTGTTAACGTGATTTTTTGCCCCCCTCGAAAACAAAATCGACGGGTCTGAGCGTTTTTCCAAAAAAGAACTGAGCTGCCAGTAAATGTCTCTGTTTCGTTTTCGATGCGCCACCCTGTATATTATTATCTTAAAGCAGCGCGACCTTTTATTCTATGAGCAATGAGTGCGTCCCTGCTTTAATGGGTTTGTAAGATAGACTGGACTAGAAGTGGACTCTAAGTACAATATTGTATGGAAACAATACGATAAAAATAAATAAATAAATAAAACTGAAACCAAAATGTAAAATTTACCTTCGAAACTAGGCTTAGAAGTACTAGAAGTCGGCCGGGTCCAAATCAGTTGTCTGGTTTCCCTTCTTATAGCCAAAGTTTTGCTTTCCGGCTTTTTCCTCCATGAAAACTTCGTAACAAGCGTTCCTCGTTCCAGCTGGCTTATTATTTGTTCCATTTCGGGTATATACCCTGCACCGTTGTGTAGTTGTTGGAACATCCTGTAAGCTGTACAAATTAAAAATATAGAGATTTTCCAATTTTACGTGTTATACAGTACCTGAAAACTATCCTAAACGTCAAGATGAAATTTGTTTTTAATTTTAAAAAATAATAGTTTATGCCAAAATAAGTTTGGCCGTACTCTCTAAATTATAAATATATAGTCGCTGTAGAATAAAAACCTCGTATGGTGTTTAAAGCTAATTTTACAGGAGGAAAGAAAACCATAGGTTAATGTATTTATTGTATAATACCTTGGTAGCTATGATCTGTACATAAACGATTAGTTGAGAAATTATACGACCATCTTCTTGATACTTTACTATTAAACATTGCACGTTAAGCACCGAAAGTTTATATAAATACCACTAAAATAATTACTTCACATTAAACTAAAAAAAGAAATTCTATATCATTGGGCTCCCTATCGTTATAGGCAATCAATAAATTTACCATATCACCATTACCAATTAGAATGAGGAATTCGACTTAGTATATGATTTTGACGCCAGGGGCGTACCTAGGAGGCACACAACACAGTGGCGGCAAAATAGGTTAATTAATATGTTTGAGACAGCTTTAGATATTATTTTGAATTTTAGTAGGTACTAACTAATACATTTTTTTCATAGAAAATATTTTATCTACTTCCCCCAGTCGCGTCCGCGCTAATATATATTTTGATACGTTAATCTTTTAGGGAATTGGGATTGTCGACTTCACGAATGGTTTATTTTGCCTCTATTAAATCACATTTAATATATCATATATATATTACAAGCAAAAGGCACAAAGTCAAAAAACAGGTTCAAGAGTTACGAGCAATTTAAAGTTTCAATGAATTCCTAATTTTTTTATAGATTATTTAGAAATAACCAACTGCTTCAAACAAAAAATACATGCTTTAGGAAGACAATGCACTGTTTTTTACATCATTTACTAAAATTACAATTAACAAAAATAAAAAAAAAGTGAAAACAACGACTTAGTGCAAACTATTATTGTTTTTAGGACTTAGTTAAAACTCATCATTGTTTCATTACTAATATATTTTAATCAGCAAAAACTAACAACAGGAACTAATCAAAAAGAAAAGAACAATAATTATGTTACCCAAAATACAACTTAATCTTGTTCTGAATCAGAATCTAGAACATCTAAAGTGACTTAGTGCAATATTTCTACCACAATTGTGGGATAAAAGTACAAGGAAAAAGCACTAAGTGACTTGATGTGTTTTGCTTGTATTTACTTCTAACAAAATGCTGATAGTGCATTTTGCCTGTTGCTGTAATTCCTATATTAGTGCACCAGGGACTTAGTGCGATTTAGCAGTACATAAATGATCAAAAATTTATGTTAGAACCAATGAAAACGCATTTTGAGAAATTCTTGACTTAGTGCCTTTTGATTGTAAGCCCACGAATGGTCTACCAGTTTTGGATGGTTGTTCGCAAACACTTTTTGGGTCAGTATTTCTGATCCAAAAAAGAGCTCTGAGGTGCATATTTGGGGCTGCTCCTCGACAGTCCTGCAAGCTACTCTTCCAGAGACAAAAATTTTGACATTGATGTCTGTACATTTTGGAATATGTTTGTTAGTTTTAAGAGAAGAGAATATGCATAGAAGATAATTTTTACCCTATAATACAATAAATAACTATAATTTGATCTTGCCGAGACCTTCAAGTAAAGAGACATTTTTTTAAGTGTCTCATCAGCAGCTTGGCGATTTTCCTGCTCACTATAATAAAAACAAATTAAACTTTACTCAATGATTCTCCACAAAGAAGCCAAATTTAGTGCAAAAATTATAAATAACTTCACAAATTTGACAGATACGACGCCATTTTAAATTTATCAATAACCACACGAGTGAATTGCATTTTGCCATCCGATTTTAAAAACATATTCTTCAACTTTTGGAGGAAAACTCAAGACAAAAAAGTTCACAGAAACTGGCTAAATTATCAAGATGAGCCAGTGACACCCCAACAAATATTTGAGGGGGTATAATATTAAATGGCCTGGGAAAAAGGAAAACTCAATAAATAATTTTACTTAGTAATACATTTTATTTGTGGGAAATTAAAAAACTGTTACGTGTACCAAATTTCACTTATCTTCTAAAAAAAATGAGATGAATTTAAAAAAGTGAAAAAATAGTTATTTATGTATCTAGGGAATTATAATGGTCTTAATTACCGAGGGCAATGTTTACGTCCCGAGGGCCTTTGGCCCGAGGGACAGCAATTGCCCGAGGTAATTGAGACCCTTATAATTCCAGTGATACATAGATAATTTTATTTCTGACCGATTTTAGTAACATATTGTTCATTTTTAAAGTGGAATAAATGTTTCAATAGATGACAATCAAATCGACATTAAATGTCAATCGTTTGATTTTATGTCAAATTATTCTTAATGTCCCAAGGGAGTGATGACCCTTATAATTCCCGCGTAACTAAGACGTTATAAGCTAATAATATACCGGTCAGAAATAATAGTTATTTATGTATCAAGGGAATAATAATGGTCTTAATTACCGAGGGTAAAGTTTACGTCCGAGGGCCTTTGGCACGAGGGACAGCAATTGCCCGAGGTAATTGAGACCCTTATAATTCCAGTGATACATAGATAATTTTATTTCTGACCGATTTCAGTAACATTTTGTTCATTTTTAAAGTGGAATAAATGTTATGACATTTGATGTCAATCGTTTGATTTTATGTCAAATTTTTCTGAATATCCCAAGGGAGTTATGACCCTTATAATTCCCGCGTAACTAAGACGTTATAAGCTAATAATATACCGGTCAGAAATAAAAAACTTTATCACACCGTATCTCAAAAACTAAGCATTATTGAACAAATGTTTATTTGAACTTTTATGCTTACAATTCCTTCAGGAATAACCCCCTTAAGATTTCTCGCACATGTTGGGAAACACCCTGTATACTGATTTTGGTGAAAAGCGAGGTAAAAACTAAACCACAAGTTCTATAATGAAGCTTTTCCTGATTTGAGAACCCGGTGCCGCCGGTGGCCGCTCGCTAGGTGCAATAGCTGAAGTGGCAGTTACCCCAAAAAAAGGCATAAAATACGTATGTATATATCCCAGTTTAGGTTAGTTCGGGTTAGGTGAGCTAAATATTAATAAAGATATATAAGCCAAAAATGTACTTAAAACTATACTTTAAGTAAAATCTAAAATAATTATACCTAATAATAAGTATAAAGACCATAGAACTGTACAACAAGAAAAAAAAAGTGTACTATATAGAAGAAAAATCGCCCAAAAAAAATCTTTGATACATTTTGCAATTTTTTGAACCTCACGTTATTTTCAACAACTCTATAAAAATTTTCTAAAATTGTTGTACCTATTTTGCCTTTTACATTTTTATAATTTGTGTAAAAGGTTTCCACTAAATCGACAAAATCGACCTAAAATGCCACTCTAGTGTAAGATAAAATTTTATCATATAAATATACATATTTTATGTAAATTTTTGTATTTCGACATAATTGGCCTTTCTCTATAAAAATATTGCCATAAAATAATCATATTATAAAAAAAGTTATGTAAATATATTTTTACATTCCATCAAGTTCAACTGCACTAACAACTATACTACACGTTGACATATGACAATCAGTCTTTATAGCTTCACATTAGGATTTGCGAAACAATGGGAATTAAATCACGAGATGTACGAAAGAAATACAGCGATTTTCCTCAGTATTAGTGTCTAAACAGAAAAAAAAACATATTTTAAAAAATATGCACCCCATTTTCGAAGTCCAAGTGCCGGTACTTTTGACACTGATTAACTCATTTGATGGACGATTAAAATAATCATGTGCCAAAACCTACAAATTTATATTGATATTGGCACATTCAAAATAATTTTAGTCGTCTATCAAATAAGTTAATTAGTGTCAAAAGTACCGGCATTTAAAGTATCTAATATTAACAGTAAAATATCAAATTAAAACTAGAATTTTTTGACATGTTGACGTCTATGCTAAATTTAATATTTGGCAATTCAAACTGCAGTGGCGGCTCGTGACATTTATCTTAGGGTGCGCGACGTAGGCTAAAATGCAGGCGAAAAAATTTCGAGGTGCCACGCCCCTTTTTACCTTTGTATCGATTTTCTTTGTGCTTTTTATCCCAGAAGAATATTTAAAAAAAAACGCGGTTTTTAAATGGGATTTTTATTTCAATTGGAAATCGATTGTCGAAAAGGTATTTAGAATGTTCTCAACAGAATTTTGGTCCATAACTATAACACTTCGTGTGACACAATTCGAACTACTAGCCATTATTAAATTAAAACAACAAAAAACACCCACAACACCGTCAATAAACTTCAAACTTCTCTAATCGCGTCAAAAAACTCTAAAACAATCATATTAAATTATTGAAGTGTGTATTCAGATAGCGCACGGCGACGTCCTCTCATCGGGCGATTAACCGAATATTTCCGATCAATCCGCACAGGGAAAATCCATTTAACGAGAGCGGCAGAGAGCGCCGAACGAATACACACGGCAGACCATTTCAATCAGTAGGGGTGGGTGTACGCTGCGGTCGCGCTTGAAGTCTTTTGCATTCGCCATTCTTATATACAAGTTTTCTTGATATCAGTTAAATATTTTTTTTTTATATAAATTCTATTTTTGCTTGGTGCTTGGCTTTCTTAGGCAGTGCGCGCGCACGGGCGCACTTATTGACGAGCCGCCCCTGTCAAACTGTTTATCATGGCAAAGCTATTTTATTTTTAGAATGTTTTCGGGTGAAAATGTGTGATATTTTGGCAGTTTTAGGGTCATACCAAAGTTATCATAAAAAAAAAGATTTTTTTTCTTAAAACTTTAGTACCCTATAGTTCAACAGTTAAGACTCTTAGGACATATGTTCATACGAAGTTTTTTCTCAAAATGGACCCAAGGATAACCTCCTTAAATATTAGCATGTTATTAAGAAACACCCTGTATAAAAAATTTTAAAAGTCAAAATATACATTTTTCATCTTTAGACAAGCGCTTTCCGATGAAGTATTTAAAATTTTGATTAACAGGCACAGCACTGCAGGATAAATCCTTTATGGCGCGCTGCGAGCGGTGCAAAAGCGCAGGAAACGATTCACGTTGGTCTTGAATCTTTGGAGATTATATTCGTTGGGGAACACGGCCTCAGGTGATTGAGAGTGATGACGTCCTCCAGATGAAAGAATTATTAAACAGTGTCGTTCGAGGGGCACTAAGCTGAACCACGTACGGGTGGGCTGCAGTGGCTCGTCGTGTATTTCTACCATGCACCGCTCTGGGTGGAATCAAGCGGGCAACCTCAGTTGAACACTTGCCATGAAAATATTTGTAAAATAGACTCAAGTCGCCAACCCGCCTTCGATGTTCAAGGCTTTCCAGGTTGTTTGTCAGATCATGGTCGCCGATCAAGCGAATGTCTATTCTTTGAATGGAATCTAGCAATCTCAGGGTATGTTTAGGAGCAGAGCCCGAAGTATGCGAACAGTACTCCAGCGATGGTCGAATTTGAGCTTTATAGAGCATCAAAAGTTGTTGGGGCGTATAGGTTCTTAGTTCGGAAAAGTATTCCAAGCTTCGGCGAGGCTGCCTTAGCATTGGCCGCAACGTGACTATGCCAAGACATATGACTATCAAAATTGACGCCCAATAAATGAATTGATGAAGCCAAGGGAATCGAGTGTCCCGCCATGGCTATATATATAATTAATGTTACTTCTGAATCTTGCAAGTCTCCGTTTATATACTGGGCAATTTGCATCTCTTGCTAAGTGTTGAATATCTGTGTACTTCATTTTTTGACAATTTCAGTACTTAAAAATTGTCTCAGCTTTGCTTTATGCTGTTCTCCACATTTACGACAGCATTCCTTTTGTAAGCAGGATTCTGCAGTGTGTTCAAAACCTGAGCATTTAAAACAAAAGGCAAGATTAATGTGTTCCTGTATATGTAACGTTACTAGTTCAAAATTAATAGTACCATTCTTCAAAAACCATTTTGTTATTTTTGCTGGTGCTTATAGAATCCAACTCTGGGTTTCTACGTGCCCTTTTTGCTACTACTTTTATTTTATTCTGGATACTGGTTTAAAATTCTTTAACAATATCCTCATTAAGTCTTTCGAGCTCTTCAACAGACTCACTATCTGAGTAACCTTTCCCGATGCCCGTTATCATGAACATAGGGTCAGTTGTGTTGTTCTCTTTATATTTTATGTTGTCAATGTTATTTATTGCAGTCTAAGTGTTGTTATGGTTTCTTTCGGGTCATTTATGATGTCTATTCAGATTATCGTTTCATGTTTTTTGTGACTTTCGGTGCATTTTTCTTCTTGTGAAATTTAAGATTCGTCATGAGAAGGGTTTTCACTGTTTTTTGTAATACTTGCATATGTCCTGTTGGGTTTTTGGCTGTCTATGTTATCTTCTCGAGTCTAACTAAGTATTATTGAGCAAATGTTTTGGAAAATAATATTTTCAATTTTCGGCCAGGTTTTTGGGATTTGTCTCATTGTGGGGCATTTCTCATCTTACGACTATAAGATTGTTAACACGATAAGTTAATTTTAAACCATTAAATTGGCTAAAATAAAATGAAGTGATTTTGAACTATAATATAATATTTAAATCCAAGCTGCATAGCGTCAAAACATTGAACAATGGGTTAAAAACATTTCAATCTCTTTGCTCAACCATCATCGTTCCACAATTATGCCACCAGATATAGAAGCAACATTTACATCCCTCTATAAGACAACCTATTTGCAGCAAAGCCCTTACTGCTTTTACAGCAATGTATTTAATAACCCTCCAGCATGTCTGAGGGAAATCCCATCATATAAAAAATTCTAAAATTTAAAGAGTTCATATGTGTTTTTATGATGTGAAAGATTTTTTTTATAATTCTGCAATAATTATTGTAAACTTTACTGTTTGTAGTGTTGTCTATTTTAGATTTCTGTATTTTAAAATTGTTTTTCCCCATATTTTGACGTTGTCATATCACTTTCTAGATCTACAGGCAATAAATGGAAAATAAAATAAGATGACAACCGTAAATAATAAATATTTCTGTTTCTTGACTATTGTATTTTCTTATTAATTTTATTTACTATATTATTATAATACTGTCGACAATCAGTTTATTATTTGATTTAAATATTGATATTAAATTAAATAGGGATTATGCACAAGCATATCTCAATCTACTAAGCAATCAATCAGGGTTATCAAGCACTTATAAATAAATTTATATATATTCATGAAAGTTCTCAAACATGTATAGATCACAGATGGTAAAATGCAAAAATAAAGTCCTTTTTTATAAAATGTGATATAACATTTTCCTATTATTGCCATATTAAACACAGAGGAGGACAAAGCAGACAATACACAAAAAAGTAATAAAATCTATGAATTAGACGAAACCAGATTATTTCATTAATTTAAAATTGGATGATTTTTTGCTAGTAAAGATATTAATCAAAGTACGGGGATTTTCGTAAATAAAATTAAAAATGCAGCTACATATATACCAATATCGGAATGAAATATAAAAAGAGAAGTCTATGCATTACTGTAGGTCTAATTAAATCAGTCGAATTAAAACAAAAACTTTATAAAATACATATGAGTGACCCACAAAACATGCAAAATGAACTAAAATATAAAAATTCCAAAAATAAATTGAACTAATTAATATACAACAGGCAGCAAATCACTATGGAAAACAATCAATAAATTTACAGGTAAGGGTAAGACAAAAGAAAAAAAGAAAATTAATGAAATAACTGTTCAAGATGAACGTATACACAAAAAAGATGAAATTGCAAATTGTTTCAATGAATATTTTTCTAGTTTAGGCAAGAAGTTAGAGACTGCAATAAATAGGCATAAAGAAGTACCCACAATAAAATAAACAATAAACGACTTGAAATTAAATACAGCTCCTGGCATAGATGATATAACCGCTAAATATCCTAAACTAGCATCCGAGTTTACTAAAAACTCCTTAGCGTCTTCAGATTCTAACTGACCTAATAAATAATTCTTGGTCGTCTGGTACTTTCCCCTCACTTTTAAAGAGAGCAAAAGTTGTGCCCCTATATAAGGGGGGCGACGCTGAGCAGATTTCCAATTTTCGACCCATTTCTCTACTCTCTACGTTGTCGAAGATCATTGAGAAGCTGGTCAAGGGAAGGATGGTGTCATTCCTGAAGAGCAAGTCCATTATGAACAACAGACAATTCGGTTTTCAGGCCGACAAGAACACTGGAAATGCAATTTTTCAGTTTCTTGAAATGGTTTATCGATCTGTCAATATTGGGGGGGCTACCGCGGCGGTGTTCTGTGACTTATCCAAGGCTTTTGACTGTGTTAATTACGGGATACTGCTGCGTAAGCTTCAACAGAATGGATTTAGAGGAGTCGCATTGAGGTGGTTCGAGTCGTTTCTTGGTGCTCGGAGTCAGCGAGTGTTTGTTGGGTCATCTGATTCGCAGAGTAGAGGGATTGATTGGGGCGTACCACAGGGTTCTGTATTGGGACCTATTCTCTTTCTGCTTTATATAAATGACCTAGTTCATGTTAATATTCGGGGGACGTTCACTCTCTTTGCGGATGATACGACAATCCTATTGCACGCGGAGGCAGTTGATCGGCTGAGCGAACAGATTTCGGATGATATGTTGAAAGTGAGGAAGTGGTTGGACTCTAACCTTCTTACACTAAACATGGACAAGACCCACACAGTTGGATTTAGATGTGGGCTAGATCATGTTCAGATTAAAAGTTACTCCCTTATTGTTTCCGTCAATAGCGCGAAGTTTCTTGAAATAAGATTGGATATGAATTTAAAATTCGATAATCATGTTCTGTATCTGAGTGGGAGACTGGCTTCGGCGTGTTTCGCAGTTCGGACGGTTGTTGGAGAATTAGGTATGTCGACTGCAAGAGGTGTCTACTATGCACTGGTTGAATCGGTAATTCGATATGGGGTCGCATTTTAAGGGTTATGTAATCAGGGACTGTTCGAAATAATATTTATTTTGCAAAAACGTGCAGTAAGATATTTATGTAAAACTATACCCAGGGACTCCTGCAGACCATTGGTCACATCCCAAAAAATATTAACCCTAACCTCCCTTTTCATATTAGAGAGACAGTCTTTAAAAACAAAAATAGGTTTTTGAAAACGAAACCTAATCATCATACGCGACAGACCCACGACTTATCATTACCTATACCAACCTCCACCTTTACTAAAAGATCCTTGATATGTCAAAGTCGAAAAATATTTAATCACCTCCCTACCGAAATTAAAACTTTAAATTCCATAACTCTATTTTGTAGAACAGTAAGGGGCCTATTATAGTTTACACGAATATTTTTCCACCAGCTTGATTGACTAGAGATTCTGTTTGTCGGGAGATTTCGGGAACAAGTGAGAGATCTGCCTCTTACTTTCTTATTCTCTTGAGAAATTTTTTAATGACAACTAGGCTTGACCAGTGGTAAGGGTATTTATTGTATTTGTTTTGATTATCTGTCAGCTGTGTTGTTTATGCTTTTATTTGTTCAATTGTTTAGTGCTGTTATATATTTTAGTTATTTTATGTGCTTTTTCAACAAAATTTTTTATTTTTATGACAATAAAGCTATTTTGAATCGAATATACTTAATAAATAATATTTTAATCGAGGGAACATTCCCAGCAGTCCTCAAAGTAGGACTTGTAACACCTTTTTTAAAAAAGGAGACCCACCATACACACAAACTATAGATCGGTCTCGCTAATTTTTAATATAGGCAAAATAATTGCAAAAATTATTAAATAACGCCTAGTAAGATATTTAGAAAGATTTAAACTGCTCGAGAATATGGGTTTTAGAGGCAAACCCCTACAACTATTAAATAACTACTTATCAAATAGAGTACAATATGTTCAGAAGAAAGACTGCTATAGTACTTCCAATTATATTGTGTATGGGGTACTGCAGGGGGCAGTTATGGGTTCAGTATAGCAGGTTTTAGTTTTCAATAAATAATTTTTTTAATAATTGGTGTATTGTCACAATATTCGGCTAGGGGAGGTTTTGTGGGGTGAAAAATTAAGATCTGCTCTATCTAATTTTTATTGTAAAATTTAGAGGGCGCCACCTGCGGTACCTGCACACATTTAAAACGAAATAACTTTTTTGATTTTATTTTTATTTAAGTTTTAAATAAATAAATAAAAAAAAATCTATATTATATTAGTTTAGTACTGTCTCTTTAATATATATATATATATATATATATATATTTCAGGTTGGTATGCAGTATTTTTTTTTCGGTGTTCATTCAGAAGTTCATCAGGAATATTATTATAGGTTTGAATGCTTCTCTCATATGGAGAGTCTTGTTTTTTCTTTGAGCGAGCAAATGTATTTCTTAAGGCATCTTTTGATCTTATATTATAGTTGTAATAATCTTTGTTTTGTTTAAGGACTGTGTTTGCTTTAATTAATTTATTTTGTACACTACGTATTAATTTGGTTTGCTCAAATTTTCTAAGTTGATTTATAGTAAGAAATGGGTATGTTCTGTACAAGTCTTCACTGAGTGTATAATCATTTATGGCAAATAAAGCTTTTATTGATTTATTTTGTAGTCTTTGTAGTTTCTTTATTAAATATTCACTAGCATTACCCCAACAAGGTATTAGATATCTTAAATGTGGTTCAATAAAACTGTTATACAGAAGGTATCTTGAATTATCATTGAGTTGGTGGGAGCATCTCCTAAGTGCTCCAACAATAGGTGCCACTTTATTGATAATGTTATTTATTTGAGAATTCCATGTTAAATTGTTGGAAATTATGAGACCAAGATATTTATATTCTGATACTTGTTTTAGCAGTTGATTGTTTAATTTTATTTTTGGATTACACGTCTTTTTCCTTTTTGTTTAATTATCATATATACACTTTTATTTACATTAATAGTCAACTTGTTGTAGCACAGCCATTCATAATATAGGTTTATGTCAGGGTTCACAATCCGTTCCAGTTCTTCTTCGCTCCTTGCAGAAAATACTAACACTGTATCATCCGCGAACATATAATATTTGCATTGGAGTCCTACGAATTTAAGGTTATGCACATATAAAAGGTACTGCAATGGTCCAAGAACTGATCCCTGTTAAAAACGCTTAGACTTGGGTATAGGACATTATAAAATATGCCTAGAATCTTACGTAGAATTCAAAAATGTAATAATATACAGGGTGTTCCATTTAAAATAAGCGAGTTGACACCTACTTCCGGTATAACCGAAAGTGTCACCCCATTGAAATTATTCTAGCCGGGTTGCAACATTAGCATATTGTCAAATTTTCAAAAATTTTCTGTATTTGTAATATTTGGAAATATATTATTATACATTTATGGGTATTTTATATAAAATCGTTATTAATACTTTATACAGGGTGTTTCAGAATAAGATGCTGATCCCTAAAGGCGTGAATCCTTAGGTGATTTTAAAAAGAAAAGTTCAAATTAACATATATCCTTAACCTATCAACTTTCGAACTACAGGGCGTTAAAGTTTTAAGAAAAAAATCGTTTTTCTATCATAACTTTAACAACTTTCTAGCTATTTTTATGAATTTTTCACACATGCCCTCTAAGCATCAATAGCCATTTTTTGGTGTAGAAAAATTTTAAAAAATTTTAACCAGTGGCGTCCTGAAAGGGTTTGGACTAGACATTTTGGAAAAATATTATGTACGCCACTGCTTTTTCTCAAGATAAAAATTATTTTTAAAATACTCATTCATTTTAGGCCAAATTATTATCGTCCGACAAAACAGTTTCCGACAAAAAAAATAAAAAGCATTAAATGCGCATTCGCTATGTGCCTATGGTTTATTTTTTAACATTAAATTAAAACAACTAACATTAAATAACGTGTGAACAAAAACGAAAATAATTTAGATTAGCTGTTGAAAGTGGCCACCACCTGCAAGGATGCATGCTTCAGCTCTTCTCCTCATTGAGTCTCGTAACCTTTGAAAAATTCCTGGAGTATTCCTGATAGTGTCGAAACAAACTATTATGCGGTTTCTCAACTCCTCTTCAGTATTTATTGGGATGCTTTAAACCAACGTTTTCAGATGTCCCCACAGAAAAAAATCTAGACTGTTTAGATCAGGGGATCTAGGTGGCCACGATTGTGTTCCTCTGCGCCCTATCCATCGATTACTATAATGTTGATTTAAAAACTCTCGTGCTAAGAGACTGAAATGGGCAGGTGCACCATCGTGCATAAACCACATACGATGTTGGGTTAAAATAGGGACGTCGTCTAGCAAATTTGGTAAAGTGTGTTCAAGAAATTGGCGATAATTGATTCCGTTCAATCTGGCTGGTAAAAAATAAGGCACAATTAAATAATTACCAATAATTCCAGCCCAAACATTTACAGAAAATTGCTCTTGGTGGTGGGATTCCGTAATGGCATGTGGGTTTTCTTCTGCCCAGAAGTGATTGTTATGAAAATTTTGTATGGCGTTCCTGGAAAAATTAGCTTCGTCCGTCAACAAAATTCTGGCATCAAATTGGGGATTTTCGGTAACCATTTGAATAAACCATTGGCAGAAATTGATGCGTAATGGAAAATCCCTAGGAAGTAGGGCCTGGACCTGTTGAATATGGTACGGATATAACAAATAACTTTGAAGAATTCTCCAGACTAGGACATGAGTAATATTTAAAATATTCCCAATTTTTCTGGTACTTATATTAGGGTTTTGTTCCACTAAATGTAAAACAGCTTCTTCGGTTCCCGGTGTTCGTGTAGTTTGGTGTGCCCCTTTTAAGTAGTTTTTTGTTTCAAAAGATCCCGTTTCACATAACTTTCTGCGAGTTCCTGAAATCGTTCGTGCATCCGGAACTATTCTATTTGGATAACGCTCTTGGTATAATCGTCTGGCTTCGAATGCATTGCCGTCAGCAAGCCCGTACAGGTAATGCATATCCGCAAACTCGACATTTGTAAAATTTACCATGATACTTATACGTTTAAAAAGTATTACGTTTTTAAAATTTAAGTTAAGTGGAAAGCCGTGTACCTACATAAATAAATAGCTGTCAAAACTATTTGGCATTAAATATTTCGTTATTGTCATTGTTTCCTTAACAAAGTTCATAGCCTACTTGTCAGAAACCATAGGCACATAGCGAATGCGCATTTAATGCTTTTTATTTTTTTTATCCGAAACTGTTTGGCGGACGATAAAAAGGCAAGATATTAAATTTGGCCTAAAATGAATGAGTATTTTAAAAATAATTTTTATCTTGAGAAAAAGCAGTGGCGTACATAATATTTTTCCAAAATGTCTAGTCCAAACCCTTTCAGGACGCCACTGGTTAAAAATTTTTAAAATTTTTCTACACCAAAAAATGGCTATTGATGCTTAGAGGGCATGTGTGAAAAATTCATAAAAATAGCTAGAAAGTTGTTAAAGTTATGATAGAAAAACGATTTTTTTCTTAAAACTTTAACGCCCTGTAGTTCGAAAGTTGATAGGTTAAGGATATATGTTAATTTGAACTTTTCTTTTTAAAATCACCTAAGGATTCACGCCTTTAGGGATCAGCATCTTATTCTGAAACACCCTGTATAAAGTATTAATAACGATTTTATATAAAATACCCATAAATGTATAATAATATATTTCCAAATATTACAAATACAGAAAATTTTTGAAAATTTGACAATATGCTAATGTTGCAACCCGGCTAGAATATTTTCAATGGGGTGACACTTCCGGTTATACCGGAAGTAGGTGTCAACTTGCTTATTTTAAATGGAACACCCTGAATATTATTACTTTTTTAATTCTACGTAAGATACTAGGCATATTTTATATTGTCCTATACCCAAGTCTAAGCGTTTTTAACAGGGATCAATTCTTGGACCATTGCAGTACCTTTTATATGTGCATAACCTTAAATTCGTAGGACTCCAATGCAAATATTATATGTTCGCGAATGATACAGTGTTAGTATTTTCTGCAAGGAGCGAAGAAGAACTGGAACGGATTGTGAACCCTGACATAAACCTAATTTGAACTTTTCTTCTTAAAATCACCTAAGGATTCACACCGTTAAGGATCAGCATCTTATTCTGAAACACCCTGTATTTAGTTCGGCCTTGTACAATATTTTAATGCCTTCGATGTGGATTTGATTATTTCGCATGCAGCTTGAATTTGAATAGTCTATAGACCATTCGTACGGAAAAAAGTTTGGTGGACCGCCCGCTCCTCACAGTAAATGCTTTCCGTACGCCCCTGATCGCCGTTATTGATAATCAAAGTTATCTGCAAATTGTTCATTTGATTAACACAAATTATATGCTCTGCAGGTATTTTATAAATACATGTCGCAACATCTGGTCCAAGAGATAACATACGAGATAAATAGCTTTCTCGCGTATTAGAAACACAGGTATATAATATAAATCCATTGAATCATAGATATCTCCGGGGTGAAGATTATTCATATTGAGGAAGAAAGAAAAATCGAAAATTTTCACAAATATTTAATATTTTGCTCTACGCGTTTCGGTTTCTTAAACCATTTTCAAGAGCTGTCTAAAAGTTCATTTATATAATAATCTCAACTCAAAATCAAAATTATTAGGTATTACTTACATAATATAATCACAAACTTTACATTAAGGACACAAACAAGCTCACAATGGTGAACACAGATTAACTAACTATATCAAATTGATCAACGCGATAAACCCAAAAAACGTTTAAAAAAATAAAACAAAATATACCGAACCAAAGCGACATCTAGGTTGCACAAAAGAAGGTACTATTATTTTAACAAACATTGACTACTTAAACTCGTTCACAATTCTCGCTGCTTCTCTATAGTGGGCGTTGACAGGATCGTTCAAACACTTAATTTGATTATTTGTCTCTAATTTGGCTATTTCTATATTTTCAACAGTAATATACCGATAAAGGAGGCGTCTTATCGGTAATACCGATGTTTTTAACAAGAAATCGATTTTCTGACAAATTTTTACGAAATGTAATTTTTACTTATAATCTGATATGATCCCGAGAGCTTTAGCTCGAGGGTCTTATCTTTGATTATAAGTAAAAATTACATTGAGTGAAAATTTTCTTGGAAAATCGAGTTTCGAGTAAAAAACGAAGGTATGAAGATAAGAAACCGCCTCTAGAGGTGTATTTTATTGGATAATTTACTGAACATAAAAATGAAGGCCGTCTGATAAAGGTAAATATACAAGTTAGAGGTGTTACTAATTTTTTATTTAAGTAAAAAAGCTACAAGCGTCTTTTCGAAAGCGTCTTTTCGAGCTAGCGGTAGTCTTATCGGGTAAGACGACCGTTACCAAGGTGGTTGCTATGAAAATGAGCGTTTTGATTGGTTCAATAAAAGTGAGGTGAATTATCTAAAAAATTCAGCTTATGACCTTTATTCGCATTATGTAGCATGTTAAAGTTGTCTTTAGTATTAAAACTATGTAAATTCTCTCTTAAATGTAGGCCAAAAGCTGATCTCCTGTCATTAGGCGATTTCTGAGAGTTTAAATGTTCTTTTATTCTAATATTAAAACTACGTCCTGTCTGACCAGCATATTTAGCTGTGCAAGAGTTACAGGACAACAGGGTAATGTATTGAAGTCCTTAAACAACAGTTTTAAAATAGCTTACAAATCAGTAAACAATTTACGTAGCTTAATTCTCGAGAGTAAAGGATTCAATTAACGTGCTTGACAAAAGTGGGGTATATTTGGTGTCCTGAAACTCTTGCACATCATTCTTATAAACTCTGTTATCATTTTATCATTATCATACTTGGAACACTGCTGACGTTTAAAGTCGCTGGCACATGGGTGAAACTATGGAGGGCTTTAGGAAGGAGACCGATCGCAATACATCGATTCCGGTCTCACTTTCGCATTGCTTCAAAAACTGCTCAAACAACTTTTTTATTTGGAAAGGAAATAATTACAGAATCTGCACGTTACTATATACATTTTTTATTTAAATTCAAACTAAAAATAAATTAACATATATGTTCATTATAGGTAGTACGTACACCTTTTAACAGACCTGAAAAGAAGACGATTCTTAACTTATTTATTTCCCAGCTAACTTTACAAAAGAGTATAAATGGGGATTTTAAAATTAAATTGAAAAGAAACGGAATAAAAATTATAGTATACTAACAACAACCAAAAAATTAAATTAAAAAAAAAAATTTTGTGAAAGTGTTTCGAAATAGACATATTTCGATATTGATTAGAATTTCTAAATGACACTCTTTGTGTGACAGTTTTAGGCACTAGTGCCTAAAAGTAAAAATGAAACATCAAAATCAATGAAAATATCTATTTATTATATATGATAAATGTACAAATATGTAAACTGTTGAACTGAATTCTAGAGGCATCTAGCTTCTCTTCTTTGAGAGCAATGTAATTATTAGTAGTCGGAATGGATAAACTGCTAGTACTGACAATGCTAACTTCTGCTTTTGAGTGAACTTCTTTTACTTTTGTATTTGGCGTATCTTTCTGCCCTATGATTATTTTTGCTATTTCGTTTTTCTGTTCAATTGAATTTTCTATATAACTCTCGGCAACTGAGCTTGATCGCCAACCTCCATGACGCTTTAAAAGTGTCATGTCCGCTCCAGAATCTGCCAACATTGTTGCAGAGCTGCGCCGGAAGCAATGGCCAGTGTATTCATTGGTGTTGGGGAGTCCAAGGAATTCTGCTATTTTTTTTGGCATACCTCCAATTGTATTAATTCCAACTGGCAGGGTACAGCATTTACCACTTCGATATGTCAAGAAAAATCGCTGATGTGTCGTATTCAGTGGACGAAGTTTTGCGTACGTACGAAATAGATCTAAAAAATTGATGCCATCTATTGATCCCTCAGTAATCGTAAACATTCTTGGAACATAAGTTTTTGTGTTCGGAATTTTGACACTGATAAACGACTGACAATCTTTGATGGCATCTAATTTCAAAAATGTGATTTCTTCCCTCCTACATGCTCCAAATACACCAACGATTAAAACAACTTTGGCTAACAGGAATTCTTTATCATCAGATTGTTTTATAAAGCGTTCTATTTCCAGCTTTGTAACTATTTTTGATTTATCCGGTAGCTTTCCTTTTTAAAAATGCAATAAGGTTTGTAAATTTGCAAATATCTACGTTTTCGTTCAGATAAATCATGGTGCGGAGCATCGAATATTTGCTCCACAAAGTTGACGGCCTTAAGGTGGTGGATAGCTTAAGGAAATAGGCTAGTAATACCTTTTCTGTAAAGTTCTCAATATGTTTTTCTTTGGCCCAGGTTTCAAAGTTGTCGTAGGTTTTTTCGTATAAATGTTTCGATTTTTCGGGTACTAACGTGGATAGCGCAGCTTCAGCAGCTTGTTCAATATCCAAAGACTCGTCAATATCACTCATTTGAAGTAATTTTTTCGAAAAACTTTGCGGGAAAAAAAGCAAAACGCGACGTTCGAACTTGACAATACACTTGACACAGGGGCATGTCACTAAAATACAAGAGTAGGGCAATGACTTGACATTAAATAATGCATAAACAATGCCTTAAAAACAGATTGCCTGCCTACTTTTCAAAATGTTTAAAAATACTAATAAAAGCTTAAATTATCAAATTCTCCGCTTTCACAAAAAATCTTGTATATAATTCGTTACGAAACTATGTCTTTTAGCCACTAGACGTGTTGTCCAACTCGGCTTTGCCTCGTTGGACAATTTTCACGTCGCGAGCCTAAAAGACACTCATTTCGCAACTTATTGTATAAATAGCTATTCTAAAACTTTTTTTAAAAAGTATAACAAAAATAGAAATATCTTATATTTTCGATAAATGTTTTTTTAATAAATATTTAAACCTTTTTTATAGGTATTGATTGTATTTTTAATTGTTGTTGGAATATTAATTATAAACTTTTATTATTCTATCATATATATACAATAGGTAGATATCTATAATTGATTGTTTTCCAAAATTGTAGGTAGGTAATATAATTAGGCGCGGGGCCTTGAATGCATTTTATGGTTTTATTTTGTAATTTTTTAAAGGATTAATATTCGACGAACTGGCAAACTGATATTAAATATTGAAATTTTGAGTACCTACCTACCTATATTGTAAAGTAAATATTTCTTAAAAGTTTTAAGAGGACGTAAGTAGGTACCTATTATAATATCTTAATTTGTATAAAATACCAATTAAAGGAGAAATATTATTTCTTAAATTATTAATACCTTTTTAAAGTTAGTTTAACAGTTCGTAACAATGAATAAATTTTAATTAAATTTTGATTAACATTATCAAAAATTTGGTCAATAGAAATACGTCCATTGTCGGACAATGAATCTTTAAGATCTATGATGACAAAATCAAGGATAGACGACACAGACAGACGAGTAACGAAAGACCACTATTAATAAACAATATTGTGAACCTTTTGTGGTTTTTACTTACCTTAGGGGCTTAAAAGAGACTAGGATTTTTCTCACCACGATTTTTCCTGAGCTTCCTATCAGACGAATATCCAGTTTTACACCCCGGCAGGAAGCAAACGCTACTTGTAAAACACCGATTTTTTATATTAATAACGCAAAAAAATGATTCCAAAGCTTATTTTTCAAGATATTCGAAAAAAATACCGCACTCGCCTATCAAAACCTGCAAAAAATAGCCGGGAAGCGTGCAGTGGCGCCCTCGACGGCCAACCAGCGAAGTAACGAAAAACAGGGACGTAAATTTAAAATTCGGCCATATTCGATCGGCCTCCTTCCTAAAGCCCTCCATAGGTAAAACTAATATGGGGAACTTCGCAACAAGAAAACCGTTACAAAACCTAGTGGGCCACCAGTCCACCAGAGGGCTCTTCAAATGGCCACTACCATGTGCTCCTTGCCAAATCAGACTTGCATATTAATCTGTCGAGTATCTCTCTCTCTCATAATATTAACCTATAAAAAGAGACAGACCTTGTTAAAAACGCAATATATATTACGCCAACTCACTGGAGGGCTTTATTATCCGTTTTTTGGAAAAAAGAAGAAGAGAAGTTCTGTCAATTTTGTAAAATGTGAACCCCCGAACGAATTGTTGGTAAGAACTTGATTTATTTTTTTATTTTTATATCATAATTACCGTTTTAATACTTTACAGACCGTTTTACGTGTTTTCAAGAATTTTAGGATTGTTACGCGACCTTATATCACAGGTATGTAACCTAAATGTAAAATTTACGCCTTGAAGGTTAGGTTTGCTGGATTTTCAAATTCAAATTGGATCTTTTCTAATATTTTTAGCATACTCTTCAAAAAGGTCTACCAACCATAGTTTATAGAAGAGGTACATACATATTCACAGCCCAAGCGAATACAAGTAGAACTGTATGATAAGTCATGCCGAAGGAGTTTTAATGTTCAGCCTCGTGTAAGTTTTTCATTTTGTTCTTTGCCATTTAATACTTTAAGTGTTATATTTAAGTGTATGCTCCTTATTTGCCTCCATCAGTATCTACGATGGCCTGTGTCGCCCATTCAATAACCAAAATCAAGTTTTACTGAAAATATCCCGGTTGCAAGAGTGCATTTAGATCTTCATCTGACCTTAATTGTGTCAATAACCATTTTTCTATACATTTCTCCTTACTGATGTTGAAAGACTAAGAGTGTGGAAGAATAAATGTAATATTAATCCTGCAGACATCGAGTGCAAAAACTTCAGGATTTGTGAAAATAATTTCAATGATTGTCAATTTAAGAACTCAGTTTGAAAAAGGCTTAATTGGAATGCTGTTCTCAAACTGTCTCTGAGCTTTTACCACCTGATGTTATAGGATCACTTCCACATTCTCTGTAGAACTATGGTAGTTCAATTTTTTTTTACTGACAGTCTAAAACATTCTGTTTGGTCCTCTAAATGTATCCATTCTACTTTTGACACATGTACACATTCCACTTTATATTTTATCGAATTTTTTTTCACTGCTTTCAGTCTCTCAGTACTTAATTAAAAAATTATGTTTTGTTCAGTCTGTTAGTCATTTTGGTACTAATCATTAACATTTTTTTCTGTTGCATGAACACCTTATCAAGCCCAAATACTGTGACAATTTAACTCTGGCTGCAACATTTGACCTACACCTGGCTAAGACATCTTGCATCTGGCTACGAGATTTTACACCTGACCAAGACATTTTTCACCTGAATGGACACTTTCAAGTAGGTACCTGGACCGTTGTTTTTTTTTGTCAATTTTTTTAAATCTATTTTCTGTAATAAAGAGTTATTTACTGGAAGAAGGAAAATATATTTAGTGCCAGTACTTTTGGCACTTGTTAACTCATGTCACAATAATTTTTCATTCGTTTTTATTATTTTCCTTCTACCAGAGGCTATAACTGTTTACATCTTTACCACTTGACTGAGCTAAGTTCAAGAGAAAAGCAAGGGAGGAAGCAAGATTCTTATGTAAATGGGTCAAAACTGAAGTAACTTACTGAATTTACTTGAACTAAGAAAGTGTGCAAAACATAAACAGCTAATTGCTATTTTGTATTAATAGTCAGAGTAATTAGAAGACGTGGGTTTGATATGAAGCAAACATTTTTTTTGGGACAACGCCTAAATGTCAAGAATTCACCTATTTGCCTCGAGCAAACCCTGGTTCATTAAACACTTGGAACCATTTTAGTCACGTCGCTGTTATTAGTTACATTTTTGGTTTATTTTTACAGAACATTTTTTATTTGTACCTATAAAGTATTTCTATTGTTTCGATACCAATTTTTGTCAGAATTTGTACACATTATGTTTTATGGTAAAGTTTAAATAAATTTTGAATTTTTCTTCATAAGCTTTGTTTGTTATTTACATCGGCATTCATAAATAACAACAATATTTGTTTTTTAATGACATTTATTGACTTTTTGGTATAATTTCATATAAAATACATACATTCATTAAATTCTGAAATTTAGTGAATACATGGTATTTTAGAGTGAATTAACTCAAAAAGCGATAAAACGTCTTAAAAAAATATCAAATATTGTTAAAACAGTAAACCAGTAATTTGAAAAAGAGTTATTTAAACTACCCGCCATCCGCAATAATTTTTCTACCGTAGCGCTCGGGGTGGACTGGTGGCCAACTTGAATCTTTCTTTCTCTGGTTTTCTACGTAGTTCGCATTTCTAACCTCTTATCTGTTTTGTGGTCGCTGGTATTCGGCAAACATAGATCACCGGGAACGAACGGGTCGAGGATCGAGCAGTTTTATATCGTCGCATTAACCTCTTATCTGTTTTGTGGGGAACGTGGTGAAGAATCGGCAAGAGGGAATTTTTGTGGAAATTCTGAAGAAAAATAGAAATAATTACGGTGAACAAACAGAAAAACACCCATAGGGGACGCAGAACAATAAAAACAGGTAAGAGTATTCCTTTTTTCCTTTCCATCCTAACCTAACCTAGCTTTGGCAGCGCATTTGCATGGGGAGGAGACTGGGGGGCCCATAAGTCCCCCAAACGCTTCGCAAGGGCGGAATAGAGTAGTACACACGTACTACTACAAACAGCAGGGCCCATTTAACGTAATTGTAGAGGGAATTGATCAAAATGTAGGCAATATTCATCCGGCAGCATTAGGAAATAAATTCAAAACGGCCAAAGTCAATGATATCCTCAGAATTAAAAGGAAAGGTAAAAACAGAATTACCGTAGAGTTTACGACGGCAGTAGGAGCGAATAACTTCATAAACAACGAGGTACTAAAGGCAGAAAACATTAAGGCATATATACCAGCATCAATGGCATTGTGCAAGGGTATAATCAGTGGGGTAAGCACAAAGATAAGCATAGAGGAATTCATTTCAGAGGCGGAATCTACAATATCGATATTGGAAGCTAGAAGGATAAGGAAAAGGGTAAATGACAATGGCGACATAAGTTATGAGGATACAGAAGACATAATTATAACCTTTAAATGGACAAGCTTTCCAACATATGTTAGAATATATTACTACGAGGCCTCAGTGAAACTCTACATCCCACTTCCAACAATATGCATGAAATGTCTCAGATATGGCCATGTGGCTGCCCAATGTAGAGGCAAAACTAGATGTGCTAGATGTGGAGACGAACATAATGCAAAAGAGTGTCAGTGCACAACAGACAATATCTTATGTCTGTACTGTAAGGAAAATCATGAAGTAACAGATAGAAGGAATTGCAAGGAATACAAACGACAAAAAGATATAAAGAAATCCATGGCAGAAAACAATATTTCATACTTTGAGGCCAGGAGTTTGCATCCGAAAACAACAAATGACGAACAATATGAGTCAGAAAATAACAGGGAGCACACACGCAGACAACCAAACTTCAATTACCACCACAGTGCATTTCCGAGACTAAACATGAAGGAACTTGAAACTGTAGACATCTCACAAAGAAAGACTCATTTAACAAAACCACCAGAACCTAAGGCAACTTTTTCAGGGATTACAAGAAAGAGATCACTGACACCAATATCACCAGAAGTACAAGGATATGATCGGGAGGCACACAATAGATGCTTAATAGCCTCATCATGTAGAAGCCCCTCAAACAAAACGGGTACATCTGATGAAGTGGAGGTAGTACCAGTCATGACCTTCATAGAAAATATAATCAATAAAGTCACTGTAACACACGAAGTTAAAAGTCACATTATTAGCGAAATTCAAAACGTGCTGGAAGGCAACACCAGTGACAACAAGGATGATAACCTGGGAGGAAACCCCATTGATAATACAACAATAACGACTGATGGCACTAAACACAAAAACAAAGATTATACAATGGAACATTAGGAGTGTCAACTCTAACAGAGACATTTTTGACGACATCATAATTGAAGAAAATCCAGACATTATTCTACTAAATGAAACACTTTTAAAAGCAAATCAAACATTTCACATAAAAAATTACACAACTATAAGGCAGGACAGACAGGATGGAAGGGGAGGCTTAGCCACCTTAATCCGACAAAACAAAATATTTAAAAAAATTGAAATAAATCTCGCTCTACCGCAAAAATTTCAGTTATTGATAATAGAGACTGGGAAAATTAGAATATGCAATATATATGACCCACCAGATATCTATATAACCATTGAGCAATTTATAAGAATAATTGAACTCCTAGGAGAGGAATATATAATCATGGGAGATATAAACGCACAAAATCAGCTCTGGGGATCAACCATAAACAACAATAAAGGCATCAACCTGATAGAGGCTGCAAATTGAACTAACGCAGTCATCCTAAATGATGGCAGACCTACAAGAATCACAACACCGCATCAAGGTAACAGCTGTCCGGATATAACGATTACATCTAGTAGTCTAGCAACCAAATGTAAGTGGGACGTATTGGAGGACGCAGGTAACAGTGATCATCTGCCAACGGTCTGCAACTATGATCAGGGCAAGCTAGGAGAACAAGAAGCCTATAATAGATACAAATGGAACATAAAAAAAGCCAACTGGGATCTCTATCAGGGAATATGTGCTCAAAGAGACCCCCAAAATTGGGAAGAATGGAAGGAAACCATCACTAACGCAGCAGAGCAAGCTATAGGAAAAGTGGAGATAACAACAAATAGAGCAGGAAGAATAAGGAAACCCACTTGGTGGGATACGGAATGCGAGAGGTCAGATAAAGAAAGAAATATGGCGCTGAAAATATACAAAGAACAACATACAGAAGAAAATTATATAGAATACAAGAGGAAAGCAGCAGTTGCTACAAGAACGCTGAGGAAAAAAAAAGGAAAGTTTCATTGAATTTACAGAAAGTCTCAACAGGGAAACGAATATTGCAAAAGTATGGAGGGTAGTAAGAAAGTTCTCAAACATCAACAACGCAACCAGTCAGCCAAGCGATCCTGCTGAAGGTTGGCTGGAGGAACTACTCTTCAAACTAGCGCCAATATATATTCCTCAAGACACGCAATCACAGCAACTACAACCTGCAACTCCACTGGAATTCTCAGATGAAGAGATAGAAGCGGTACTCAACTGTAAAAAAAAGACTCGGCACCAGGAAACGACGCTATAACCTACTCAATGATCAAGAACGTACCAGTCAATATGAAAGACGCTCTTAAAAACATTTTCAATAACATCCTGTGGGGAAGGATGGAGGTACCAGAAGACTGGAAAATATCAACAATTGTACCAATCCTCAAAGTGGGCAAGAACGCGGATGACTGTAATAACAATAGGCCTATAGCATTAACAAACTGCACAGGGAAAGTACTGGAGGCACTCATAAAGCAGAGAATAGACTACTACATGGAGAATAACGAGTTCTTTGAGGAAGAAATCAATGGCTTCAGGAAAAATAGAGGTACAATGGAGAACATAACTATACTCTCTTCAGAAATATATAGCGCTTTCACAAAGAATGAGACAACCACAGCAGTATTCATAGACATGGATTCAGCATACGACAATGTCAATATATGGAAGCTTAAAGAAAGCCTAGTAAAATATAACATAAATAACAATTACATTCGAATTATAATTCAACTTCTATGGGCTAGAAAAATTTACATAAGATCTGGTAAAACTGGAAAGATAGTAGGCCCACATTGGTGTTAAAAGGGTATTCAACAGGGTTCCCCGCTCAGTCCTATCTTATTCAATATATATACCAACGACTTCAAAAAAAATCTCACAAATAACGTCAAGGATCTGCAATATGCGGACGATCTAGTTATCTACTCTTCGGGGAAAAGCATTGAGCAATGTAGAGAAGATATCCAAAACACCTTAAACAACATAGAAGGATGGATGGAAGACAAGGATATGGAAGTCTCAGTCAACAAAACCAAAACAATGATCTTCAGCAAAGGGAGAAGACATCCAACAAGCCCAGTCAGATATAGGAGTGCAGAAATTGAACGTGTGGATAATTACAAATACTTGGGAGTCACATTTGACTCACAAATGAGATGGACAGCTCACATAGACAACATATGTCTAAGAGCCAACAAGGCTATTAATATAATGAAATCGCTCACAAGAGTATGGTGGGGAGCAGACCCAAAAATACTTATAAACATCTATAAAGGTATGGTAAGAACACATCTTGACTATGGTAGTCAAGCCATCTTTAAGACAACCACGAGAAACTGGAGCAGAATAGACAGAATGCAATATCAAGCATTAAGAATTGCTTTAGGACTGATGAAATCCACACCAACGCACATCATCCTCTCAGAAGCCGGAGAACTACCGATGGAAATCAGAAGACATCTTATCTGCACAAAACTGTCAATGAAACACATGGCTCTTAGCACAAGTAGGGTTCATCAAGCACTCCTAAACTTTTACCTGCTGTTCAACGAGGACCCATCACACTGGAGACACAAAAAGGCGCCGCCAATACTGGAGGGCTTTGATCTGGCAATACAGTACACAGAGTACATAGAAAAAAACAGAAGACTGCCCTGTTATGACACAGAGTACGGAGGTCAATTCACCAAAATAGAGATTATCGATTCCAAAATTGGAAAATTCAGCCCGAACAGCCAGCAAATCTTTGAAGACATAAAACAACAAAAATATAGACAATACTCTACAGTGTATACTGATGCCTCGGTGGACCCGGAGAGTGATAGGGTAGGAGTCGGGGTCTATAGTTCAGATCTGGAAATAGAAAAGTTCAATCAGCTGGCAACCCATACTAATATCTGTACAGCAGAGATCCTGGCCATCAAAGACGCTATACAGACAAGTAAAAACCTAGCAAATAATATTCTAATAATATCGGACTCAAAGAGTGGACTACAAAAACTCCAAAGAATAGGAATCCAAGGTAGAAATGATCATATCACGCTGCAAACTAGAAATGAAATTGTAGGAGCAATCAGAAATGGAACCAACCTCAAAATTATGTGGATTCCAAGTCACAGTGGGATAAAAGGAAATGAGAAAGCAGACGAATTAGCTCTAACTGGAAGAAACGAGGGCACCCAAATAGACAATAAGCTACATTTTACGGATGTAATGAAAAAAGTTAAAGAGCTTCTATGGGAAAACTGGGGTAACATTTATAAAAGAACAGGTAGAAGAAAAGGGATATCATATGTAAAAATCCAACAACTCCCACTGAAGAAACCATGGTTCAACAAATACCAGTACACTAAGAGGAAGTTAATCTCCACAATGTGCAGAATGAGATCCTCACACTGCTGCACACCGGCCCACTTACATAAACTAAACCTGAAGGACGAACCAAACTGCGCATGTGGAGAGTATGTAGACCTGAATCACATACTCCTGGGCTGTGATAACGACCAAAACACCAAGAATCTATACACCTATCTCGCTCGCAAAATAAAAACCCCTATCCATATATCAAACATTCTAGGAAATCCCACGGGTGAAGCTGCCCTCTCCATGATGAGAATTATAGACAAAATCGGCATGAAAATATAACCTCTGATCAACTACCAACTTAACTGACAACTGTCAGTTTTGCATAGTATAGTATAGTAGAGTAGAAATGTATGAATTGAACCCATAGTAGATTATAATTGCTTATCGCATGTAACATTTGCTTAAAGATTAGAAATTTGCATGACGCTTAAAAATTAAACAAGAACAACGCTTAAGCTAAATGATAATTCCCAATTTCCTAGATTCCCCACAAACCCCTATAACCCTCATCCCCTTATTCACTAGATAAGAAGAATAAGTGCAAGGGAGATAGGCAGAGAACAAGTCTCGACGCACATGCAAGTGGGCGCCTATCTTCAGACGAAACAACCAAGAACCCAGAACAAAAATTGGCTGGATGCCGAAAGGCAAGAGGTCATCGAAAATTTCGAACAGAACAGAACAGAATCTATTTTGTGGTCGCCTCATTTATAGATGTGATTCCCCGCGAGACATCGCGAAACAACTTGTTTTAGTTTATTAGTAGACGTTTTATTTTAATTCGGTCTTTATATTAAAGGTAAGTAAATATACAAGCTTATTTATTAGTTCTTGGGGTAACTAGTGTAGGTACCCCGAGAAACATCTTTTAAATGAGAAAGTATTGGTAATTCGCCTCGTAAGCCGCCAATAAGCAATAAGTAATCGATAGCAATATTTTAAACAAATATTTGAAAATCACAAAAATATTCAATACTGATTCACTATTAAGTAGCTATAAATAATTTATTAAAAGGGGGGTAGGCATTTATCTATAATTCTTTAAAAGGAAATTTAATTGTTTTATGCAGTAAGGAAAGAAGCTCAGAAAAAAGCCCCCTAGGGACCGAAAAGTAAGAGGTATCAAATTAAAACTTTACCTCGAACTTTACACACCTTAATAGATGTCCAAAAGCTATATTATGTTTTATCTCAGTCATTTGAGTAATATGGAAAACATTTTTTAGACTTTTTAAAGTAAAAGTAGCACGCCAATGCTTTTATCTCAATTTGATGCCTATTGTGAGTAAAGTACACAAAAAAATCTCCTGATTAGTTGATTCAATCCACCGCTTTCGAGAAAATTTTTAAATTTGATTTTCTTGCACGCCTTTGAAAAATTTAAGTGAGAGTTGTAATTATTCAAAACTCCGCAAAAACTAAGTACCTACCTAAACCTAAAGTAGTATCCGCATGAGTATTATGGAAATAAATAAAACGTTTCTGTCAGGAAGCGGCGAATTTTAAAACAAATGGTTTGAAAAAATATTATCTATATACTAAATATCAACTACGAGATCAACTATACCCTACCTATATCTTTAAATCAGGGTTGATAAAAATAATGATTTTTTTGATTTTTTTAAAAAATTTACCAGCTTTTACAAATATTATTATTTTTAAATATTTCTTACTGCTTATATTTTGTTTTGTTAAGTAAACAAATATTTTTAGGCAGGAATAGTACAGATACGAAGCAAAACTGGAGAAGTTTTAACATGCAAATTTCGTTCGCGTAGTTTTTGCAAGTTTGCGCCTTTGTCGAAACTTGTATTAACGTGAAAATTTCGTCCGCGCAGTATTGCAAGTTTGCCGCTTTGTCGAAACTTGTAATAACTGGCAGAAAACGCCCGGCTATATAAACGATACGCAGTTATTTTCATATATCAGTAATATTTTTGCTTTACGGGTTAATCTATCAAAACATTTGAATTCATGACAAGCCGGGGCAGAAAGGAATTTAGTGTTTGGCCGCATTTTATAAAAAAGAAAGTGGTGGGCAAACTAGGTTGTAGAGCAGTATGTAAAAAGTGTGGTAAAGAATTGCAAGGTCTAGTGGACAGACTAAAAAGTCATTGGGAAACCTGCAAAAGTGAAACTAGTGATATCAGCAGTGGTCTTGAAACTCTGCATGGTGATTGTCAGTCACAGCCTGGAACTAGCCAGAGTGAAATTATCCAGTTGACAAAGAAACAGAAAAGCGATAACTATGAAAAGGGAAGTGTAGGTGGACGTGAAAATAGTGGAAGTAGCGGTCATTTGGATTCTTTTGTTGTGCGAACTGGACAAGATAAAAAGAATTGGACAAACAAATAGCCAAAGCCGTTTACGCAACAAATTGCAGTTTTAGAGCTATAGAAAATAAAGAGGTTCGAAAGGGCATAGAAATGCTAAGACCTGGTTACCTTCCACCATCTAGATTTCAGTTATCATCAACGCTCTTGAATGAAATATTTGAAGAAGTAAAATCTAATTGTTTTAACAGGATATCTGGACAATCTGTTTGCATGTCCTTAGATGGATGGTCCAATATACATAATGAGCCGATAATCTGTGTCGTTTTGACTGCAGAGGATGGAAACAGTGTTCTTTTAGAAAGCATAGATACATCAATACATCTGGTCATCCCCATATTTAATTTATATGTTTTAGCATTGTACAGGTCTCCATCGGGTCATTTTGACACTTTTATGAATAATTTGGATCTTATATTTGATAGTGTGGGGGTGGGCAGGAGAATTGTCTTAGCTGGCGATTTTAATGTCCATTTTGGTACAAAGGAGCCAAATGCCCTTCACCTCTGTGATACCATGGCTGGTTTTGGCATGCAGCAGACCATAATGGTGGCAACCAGGCAGGGAGCCTGCCTTGATAATGTCTTTGTGAGTGGGGATGTGGATGTTTAGCGTGCTGAGGTTGTGGATCTTGACATATCTGACCATATGGGTCAGATTGTTGACATTGCTGTTAGTTGTAATAATACCAATTTCTTTCAGAATAAAAGCAAATTTAGACCCATCACTCAGCGGGGTTTGTTTGCGTTTTATAATGGGCTCTCCTCGGTGTCATGGGATTTTGTTGATTGTATGAATCTTGATGCTAATGGTAAGTGTGAGAGGTTTGTAAGTGTTTTGAGCGAAGCATTCTTGGAAAGTTTTCCAGAGAAGCAGTATGTCATGCGTACAGACAATGATATAGGTTGGTTTACTCAGGAACTAAGAACTATGAGGGAGCATTTAGGGTTGCTGGGTGATATTAGTAGGCAGTACAATTCTCATGCAAATAGACTTCACTATAAGCAATATAAAAACGAATATAGAAAGGCAATCCGTAAAGCGAAAATAACTGCAAATGATAATCGCATTAGTTCTTCTAGTAATCCTATTAAAAACATGTGGCAAATTATTAACAGAAACAGGGGTAACATCAAAAAAAACATTGAGCCTAATAATCTTACATGTGATGACTTTAATAATTATTTTTTAAGCATCGCTCATAAACTTGTACAGGGTATACCAGAGTCAGGCACTGATCCCTTGGATAATCTAATAAATATTTCTGTTCCGAGTGATTTTTCCTTCTCGGAAGTAAGCTTTAACGAAGTTAGGGATATAATTAATCAACTTAAGAACAAGGATAGCCGCGATATATATGGCTTGAATGTTAAAATAATAAAATCTGTGAAGAATCTGATTCTGGTGCCCCTAACAAAACTTGTTAACTATTGCATCAGGGAAGGAACATTTCCTGAGTGTATGAAGAGGGCAATTGTGGTTCCTTTGTTTAAGAAGGGTAGTCAGGAGGAAGCGGAGAATTATCGACCTATATCATTGCTCCCTATACTATCCAAGATCTTTGAAAAGTGCATGTCTCGGCAAATTGTACATTTCTTCGAACATAACAATCTATTTAATGAAAAGCAATTTGGATTTAGAAAACACAAAAACACCGTTCAGGGAATTCTCAATCTGATATCGGATATTATGGATGCTTTTAATGGACAATGCTACAATACGGTACTGATGTGTGACCTTAGCAAGGCTTTCGACTGTGTCGACCATCCGATCCTACTAGGTAAATTGAAGGCCTATAAATTCAGTAATAACAGTCTTAAACTGCTGAAATCGTATCTGATGGGAAGGTGGCAGACTGTGCGGTACGGTGGTGTGACATCTGCGAAACAGGAGATAAAGATTGGGGTGCCCCAAGGTTCAATCTTGGGCCCCATACTTTTCCTTATTTATATAAATGACCTACCATTTATGGATCCAAATGCAAATTATACTCTTTTCGCAGATGACACAACCATCTCTGTTACGGCTGCTACCCTTGAGGATTCTCTGCAGGGTTCCCTGGAGGCACAACGAATTGCTGAAGAATGGTTTAGTTCTAATAAACTTCTATTAAATAAGAGCAAGACAGAGAGAATCGTGTTTTCAATGAGAGATGTGGGTGCCTTGAATGATCATGTGCGCGGCAATAAATTCCTGGGAGTATACATCGACCCAAAAATACAGTGGGGTATGCATGTTGATGATATTGCATCAAAATTAAATAAAAATCTATATCTGCTGCGTCGTCTTGCGGACAATGTGTCCAATCCAATACTAAAGACAGCCTATTTTTCAGTTTTTCATGCACACCTTTCTTATGCTATACTTGTGTGGGGACATGCACCAGGTGCAAAACGTTTGTTTGGACTACAGCGAAAGGCAATCAGGGTGATGAGTGATCTTGGATACAGGGAGGATTGCAGGGCGGCTTTTGTGGAGTTAGGGATACTCACGGTGCCATCCATGTATATCCTGGAGAGTCTGTTGTACGTAAGGGTGAATGTGCGTCTGTTTTCTGCTCATGAGGACGTACATTCGTATCAGACCAGAAATAGGGGTAATTTGGTAACCACGTGCTGGCGATTGAAGAAGTGTCAGATGGCCCGGGCTACTGGTCCGTAAAATTTTTTAATGTCTTGCCTGCGGAAATAAAGGAATTGCCAATTCCTAGGTACAAAGAAAAAATTAAACAAATTTTAATATGTAATGCATTTTATTCGTGTGAGGAGTATTTTAAATATTTTAATGGAAGATAGGTTATATACATCTGTGTTCTGTTTTTAGTTAAGTTTTTAAATTTGTTGTAAAATGACTTATATTTTTTTTGTAGTTTTAGTATTGGACGTATGTACATTGCAACCTCTGTAATTTTTAACATGAATAAAGAATCTAATCTAATCTAATCTAATCTAATACAGCTGACTATCTTGCCGAATTGGCTATTAACTCAATAAATAAGTGCAAAAACGGATATAACTGTAAAGTTACGAGCATTGTTACAGATAATGCGCGCAACATGGTAAGTATGAAGAAAAAAATTACCGAGTCGTCCAATTACCCTATAATTACATATGGTTGTTCCGCACACTAACTTAGTTTGCTCTCCAAAGATTTAGAAGCATCGCAGAAAAAAGAATATATAGTACATATTGTGAAATACTTCAGAAATACCCATTTGCCAAATGCTTGATATAAAGAAAAAGGGGGCAAGAAATTGGTATTACCTCAGGATGTTCGATGGAATACACTTTCAGATTGTCTTGAGATGTAAATGAGTGGCCAAAATTGTTGTTAATATGTGAAGAGCATAAATATCAAATTGATCCAGTGATTTTTAAAAAAGTTTCAGATATCTGTATTAAAAGGATGGCTGAAGATTTTCTACAGTTGCTAAAACCAATTTCTATAGCACTGGATGCAATGCAACAAAAAGCTGCATTTTTATCTCAACCAGTTTACATATGGAAAAAGTTACACTGGCTATTTTCGACAGTTTTGAATTTGAAGAGGAAAGAAGCTTGCGTCAATATCAATTATTTAAGAACAGTTATGTTCAAGGTCTAACCCCCTTTCACTTTTTGGCGTATACTTTGGATCCTACAATACACAAAGAAGAATATCCATGACTAGCTGAAGAAAAGAGAGATGCTCTACACATTGTTTCTAAATATTATTCAGACACAGGATTATTACCATTACTAATTAAGTTGGAAGCTAAGTCGGACCCTTTTCACAAAACTCTGTTTTCAGAGGAAATAATCAGAAATGTAACAGCAGTACAGTGGTGGAGATCTCAAGAAGATGTTTCAGAAATTAAGCAAGTGCTCGCTATAGTAATTTTTGTGCATCGTCTGCTGATATCAAAAGGATGTTTTTTACTTATGGATTCGTACATTCAGATATAAGAAACAGACTTGGCAGTGACTAAGCAGCTTAACTAGTATTTCTATTTAAGCATTATAACACTTAGGTTTTTTTATATTTTTTTTTGTTTAAATTAAGTATTTTTTTGTATTAAAAAGGTTTTTTTAGTTTTAATTTTTTTAAAGTTTTATTTTTGTAATAACCAGCTGTTCTCTTTGATTATTATAATGAAATAATAAATAACACCACATAAAAATGCGTGTGGGTTTTATTTTTTGTATGAACAAATACCATTTTAAGTGTTAAAATTTTAAAACTCTTTTTTTAAATTAATCATGATTGATTTTAATCGTCTCAACCCTGCTTTAAATGTTTTAAAACCCTTTATGCGGGATATTAAAACTTCCTGGAAAAGGCCATAAAAATATTTTATTGTTTTTTATGCAATCTATTTCATACTTCATTTTGTTTTTGAGTTTGGAGCCAGCTTCAAGTAGAAGATTAAGTGATAAAGATATTTTATTTTTGTGAAATGTAGCTTCTAAACGTTCAAGGGATGCTAAGTTATGCGACTTGATTTCAGATGTCAAATGCATAAACTGCCATAATATCACCTACAATGGATTCAGAAACACGAGCAGAAATAGTAACTAAAGATGTTTTTGCTGTTGCAGAAACGGGGCTGGGAATTCAAATTCCAGAATATGTGAAAAACATACTCGTTATAAATGGCTTCGAGTCAGCCACATTAATTGCTCAAATTGATACAAATGCCATACAGGAAATCGAGCGATTAACTCGTGAAGAGGAAGACCATTTTAGACTGAAATTTCTAAAAGCTGAATTACAATATTATATTTGGCCAAAAACAGAAGATGTTGCAATTGTTCATTTAAAATACATTTTCTATGGACCTAGGTATCAATTTAGTTGGAAATAGTCCAATTTCCATATCCAGAAGCGACTCTAGGAATCTAAAAAAACAATATAAACTTGCTAAGCAGCGATTGGGTTTATAATTCGGTGACCAAGGTTTCTATTAAAATTATTATACTTTTTTTAAAAGATATTTTATTAAGTTCTTACTGTTACCTTGCCCTAGATAGACAGAATCAGTTCCTCATAATTAGTGCTACTTGTTTTGCAATGTTGATTCAATATTTTTAAAAACAAATTTATCCGCAAATCCTGCTAGCTTGCAAAAAGTTCTAAAACTTTAATTTTAAAAGGTTTTTTTCTATTTCAAAAAGTAAAGGCAGTGAACATGTACATTTTTGGAATAAAATTAAGGAGAATTGTTTTCATTACAATTTTTTAAATTATTTAGGGTAGATCTATGAAAAATAATTTTTTTATTTTATTATGTATTTGTTTTTTCAAATATACCTAATGCTCTTCATTTTTTACTAGTGAATAATTATTGTTGGCTCGTTTTAATGAACACTAAATGAATAAAATGTTATTTGATTTAAAACTTAAGAAATGCAGTTGTACTCCTAATAGAAAAATCTTTTAAAATTTTTAATTTATTGGTTTTACCGTTTTTGGTCCGTTATAAAATTTTTTAAACTGCACTCCTTTGTACCATAAACCTCTAGCATCCAGTGCATAAATAATCTCGATCTACTGAATTTTTCTTGAACTTGAACTAATTTGTAATAGTGTACACGAGAGTGTACCTACCTTTATAATTTTAGACAGTGTTGTATTCTGAAAAAATATGGCGATTTCAAGTGTGTAATCTGTGTATTCATGTGTAAAATCTGTGTAATCTTTGTGAAATCCGTGTAATCATTGTGATATGCGTGTATCTTTGTGAAATCTGTGTAATCTTTGTGAAATCCGTGTAATCATTGTGATATGCGTGTATCTTTGTGAAATCTGTGTAATCTTTGTAAAATCCGTGTAATCATTGTAGAATCTTTGTAATGTAATCTGTGAAATCTTGTGGTTTTGTGTAATCATTCTTTTATCAAGCAAAATGATAGCCTTCTGACATATCAGGATGTACATGGCCATGACACCAGAAACAGTACCAACTATATCCAAATGTATTGCCGCCTGGGAAAGAGCCAAAGCAGATCAGAATTCATTGCACTTAAGCTATTTAACAAACTGCCTGATTTAATTAAAGAAAAGCTTGAAGCTCAGATATGTAAACATTCTCTATATCAACGATTCATTGTAATGAACAGAACGAGAACGGAACAGTAGAAAAGTGATTTTTTTGGTGTTAATGAAAAGTCTAGCTGCGAAAAAATGTCAATGACGGGCTACAAATTACGTTTGTAAACCATAATCAATTTGCTTTCGAAAATAAAAGACATCCTTTTTACTTTTTATTCTCGTTTTTAATATAACGTGAACAATTTGATTTTATGAACATACGAGTTTTTCATTAGTACACATGACGGAGCGCCTACTGTATACAAAAACAACAACACGAGAGTCTGACAAAGTATATGGGAAATCTTTAAACTAAAAATATTTTGCAGACAGGTATTATTGACAATTAAGGCAAACAAGTGCACCAGTGAAACAGTCAAAACATCTTAGGATATAATAATAATAATAATAATAATAATCCATTTATTTCATATTTAACAGAGTACAGAAAGAAATTTTTTTTTTACCCGATGTTATAAACCCAGAGCTTTCGCTATGCGGGTTATGCAAATTTATATTATCCCATACAATAATAATAATAAGAGAAACAAGAAATAGGAAATAAAACTTGAAGTACATAGGTACTCAGAAAACAAAAAAATTTTGTCGAGTGATAGCTGAATGATTGGCACCTGATTCCCACAGGATATTTTGGTTTATTTCGCTTGAATAGTTTGTTACAGTCATTTCAGTTGTAAGCCTAAATTTTGGAAATTTTCATAACCCTAGATGCAGTTTATCCAGCACCATGAGGCCGTTGTTTTGAAAACGTATTGCTGATACTATGGGTTGGCTTCCTGTAGATATAAAATCTCTTTGCTATTTTTAAAACCTACCTTGATAAACATTATAAGAAAGTACTTTGGTATCTCAACACACTGCTTTGGGTCTACGATTTTTAATTCTTTTAGTTCTATATAGGTATGCACAGTTCTTACTTGTTATGTGTTATTGTGGGAGATAAAACTTACTTTACTTTTGGAAAGTTTTTTCTTTTTATATAATTTATTTGTATATTAGGAATGCTTTTTTTGTCAGCATGGTTTTTTGGTTTTACCTCTAAGCATATTATTGGTTCAAGTCCTATTGTTTCATGGCCTGGATAATATACAATTCAAATCAAAAGGAAATATATTTTATAACTTGGTTAGTAATTTTAAAACATGCACATATGTTATAAAGGGAACTCAATACTATTATAAACAGATGTGTGTTCTATTTTTAAATTTTTTGTAGGCTTAAAATTATACTAAGCAAAAAACATTAATTATGTAAAATGTCTGTGCATGCATGGTTTTTATAACACAATCATTTAAAGCTTACCTTAACAAACAAATTCTCCAATAAGAATGTTTTAATGCTATAACAGCCTTTCTTGAGAGAACAATAAACACGAAGCCTTAATCATAGTCAGTAGCATGTTTTTTAAGATATCTAAATCACTATTTTCCACTAAAGCAAACACTATTTCCTAATATTACTTAAAAAAACAGAAAATAATTTATCAAATAAAAAATAACTTCTCCTCTGACATGTTGTGATAATATGAAGAATGAAATATGAAATGACAACTTGACAACCATTAGTTAAAAAGACGTTTCGCCAAGGGGCGTTCGGAATTATGCTCTCGCCTGCATGGTTCATTAAGGAGCGCCAAATTGTTGTAATTTGTAATGCGAGGATTCAGGGACCCGGACCGAAATGAAATAACGATTCCGATTCAGTTTCGGTTTTAGATGAAATATAAAATTTAGGTTTGGTTTCATTTCCGGTGGACACAAATAGAATATCATCCCCTGGATGAGAGCCATTATCAAGAAGAGAAATAAAATGTATTTCGGTTCGGTTATTCGCAGTTAACGGTTCTGGTCCGGGTCCCTGCTGCAAAGTCGCAGAACTCAGGAACTCGCACGCCCACGACCCATAGAATAGGCTTATTTCTATGCCACGACCGTGGCAATTTTGTTTTGCTAAATTCCATTGGCGTAGCCAGGATTTTGGGGCGGGGGGCAATAGAAGGGGCACAGATTGCGGAGCTAAAGCGCCGCAGGCAAAAGATTTTTGGGACCACCCCTAAATTTCGTAGGAATTCACCTTCCTTATGCTCCCTAGAGAACGGGGGTCTGAACCCAAACAAAGTAAAAATTCGCTATATAAAAAACGCTCTCGAAACCGAAATTTATTCTCCTCGCTCTTCTTCACTAAAAATAAAATAAGACCGATCTTCTTTTTGAAGAATGATTATTTTAAGTAGCAAAGGGGCGCCAGGCCAAGGGGGGCGATCACCCCCCTTCGCTTCCCTGTGGCTACGCCACTGCTAAATTCGTTCACACGGGCAAGATGTATATCCCTGAAAAACGAAAAAAAAAAACGTTTTAATTTTAAGGGGTTAGTTCAGGTTCGATATTATGTGTTCGGATTCGATTACGGTCCACCAAAAATATCTGTTCCATTTCCAGTTTTTTGCAGTTAACGGTTCCGGTCCGGGTCCATGCAGGTACCAGGTTTGACTAAAAATATGACTTATGCCTTTGCCATGTGTACCTATAATAGTTATTAAAACTCTTGGGCAATTTTATTAAGCCATGTTAGCAAAAACAGCCACATACATAATATACATAGCTTCCTTGGAAATTATCTCGTAGTTTGTGAACAGGACATATAATATAGATAATACATTTAGGAAACACGTGCTTTATGCTTATTTTTTATAGAGTAAATTACAAATTGTAAAAGCGATTTAAAGAGATATGGTAAGAATAGCATATTAATATATTTTATTTTAAAATTGCAACAATAATTATTTTAAATAAAATTTAAAATCCGTGGGCTAGAACAGACCTATTAAGTGAACGTAGCCATGCGATTTGATATTTTGACAATTGACAATAATCTGGTCTTCGTTCTTCGTTCTTCGTCGCTGTCAATCTGTCAAGTTGCAATTAAAGCTGATGCAATAAATAAAATTTTAAAGTATTTTGGAATTTTTTCCCAAATATTGTGCGTTTGATATTAAAGGAATATTACAATCTAGCCCAGCAATCTTGTAAGAAACGGTTTAATAATGTCTGAAGACGATGCAGTGAGTACCTATGTTTTTACTAATAATATAAAATATTGAGTATGCTTTTAGGTTACCAAGGGAAACGTGGGATTTGGATAAATCCCTTTCTCTTGGGATTTTACATATTTTAGTCATTGAAAACATATAAAAAATTTTTTCATTCCTTAATAACCCAACGGTTAGCCGCAAGTAGCGATATTGTTGCTATATAATTTATATTCTTAATTAAAAGGACCCCATACGCTTACTGCTTACTGGCAGTTGTATTAGGGTTTCACCACACTCAAATCAGCCAAATCTCAACTACGAAAGAGGAGGCAGGGGTTTTTGGGTGTTAATTTTACTTCAGCAGTTTTCATTGATCATTCTGTTAGCCATAGACTGCTTTGTAATAAACATTTATTTTAAATGTTCGATGTTCGTATTATCTTAAGTAGGTAACTGTATCTATTACCTCAAAACTAAAAATAAGACTTTTGCACACCACTGGCAAAGATGTGGCAGTAGCCATGAAATGGTGGTGCTCATTCATAATATTCCATTATTTTATGAAGCATGACCATATTATATTATAATATATTGATGCCATAATTAGGTATATTATAATATATTTATGCCATCAGACCCTGAGTGTCCATCCAGTATCTACCATATAAATATTTTGAAGAACAGAATAGATTATGGAATATAATGGTACCTACCCTACAATTAGAACGTAATAATAATATAGTACAGGCATTGAAAAACAACAATAATCATAAATCAATCCTAGTGGGCAAACTTGCTATGCAGCAAAATAGAAGACTCCCAAACTTTGTTTAAGATTTTACTTGCATGTAAATATTAGAAGTATGGTCAGGAATATTGAGTATTTGCTACTACTAATTGAAAGTTTTAATTAACATTTCAATCACATATGACATAATAGTAGGTATTAAGGGAAACATTAAAAATCTCCTCAACAAATCAAAGCAATGTTCAAATCATAGACAATGGAGATGCGCTTATGGTAATCAATTCAATTCTATCAATTAATTTATATACATGCCGATTATAATAAAAATGACAGGGTAATCATTCTGGTAAAAAAACCTATTTATGTCTAATTTTCAAGGCCAAAACTGCCAACTCCACAGCTACAGGGAATAGAGTAGATTGCATAGTAATTTAGTAAATATTATTAAAATAGGTATTACTACTGTATATAAACATATTATTATATGCAGTAACTAATGATAACAGTTTGAACATTTTGGAATTTTATGACAAAATAGTAGTGGATTACTACAAACGTACGGACGTATCCACCAATCCACTAATTACAAGTTCACATATACATTGCATTCTACAGTGTCAACGAATTTTTGTTGAGTGACGACAGCTTCTTAGATACTATGCTTTAGCATGTGACCTATATTAAAGGTTGTGTAAGGATTATTTTATATATATTTTGTAATATCTTAATGTGTGAATGACTATGTAAATTAACTGTATCAAAAATGGTTGTGTAAAGATTTTTTCTGTAACTATGTTGTGAATGAACTTGTCTTTTACCTAAGTGTAAGTTTTTTATCGGTGCACTTCTAGTGTGTCTTTCCTGTGACCTATGTAAATACGAATGTATTTTAACATTAATTAATTCGTTCGTTTATTATTTCAATAGGCAAGCCTAATACAAATTAGCTAACATAGAATAATACAAATACTATAATTTAAACTAAACTAACCTTAACTCTACAAATATAAAAATTAAAAAAGGAAAGAAAAGAAAAAACCAAAAAAGGCAACAACGATAGCTCGTCACGCCGCGCCGGTATCTTAACTTCTAAAAAATGTCCTAAGCTCTCTTTTAAAACTATTAATCGATGTACACTCCTTGACATATCTCGGTAGATCATTGTACTCTTTAAGACCTTTGAAAAATAAAGAATTCATAGCTCTCCTGGAATTAGTCCTCTTGATATAAAAATCATTTCTATTTCTAGTAGGGTAATTATGTACATCACTGTTATGGGCAATAAATCCACCAAGGTAAGATGGGAGAAGACCATTTAATAACTTATATATAAAAACCATGGCCAAAAATGTAATTCTCCGTTCTACTGACATCCATTCCAGACACAAAAGCATGCTGTTAATAGGTGTATACCTATTACATGAAAGGACAATTCTCATTCCCCTATTTTGCAATTTTTGTAAAGAAGATTTACTGTTGTTGTCCAGTAGAAACAGAAGGCTAGGGCAATAGTTAAAATGTGGTTGAATTATTGTGTTGTATACTGTAACTCTGGAGTTAATGCTGAGATTTTTTGCCACTCTTGAGAAAAAGAAAAGTTTCTTTGTTATTTTTTTCTGAATGTACATAAAATGACTTTTAAAACATAACAAATTATCAATGACAAATCCCAAGTATTTTATTTCTTTTACCAATTCCAGTGTAGTTCCGTAGATTTCTATATTTACATTGTCCAGCATAGAATATTTAAATTTTGTTGTAATAATCATTGTCTTGGTTTTACTTACATTCAATTTCAATTTATTAGTATTCAAGTACCTTTCTATTTTAATAAGTTCACTATTTATATTTTGAACGGCAATCTGTATATTTTTGTGACTACATGAAAGTAAGGAGTCATCAGCAAACAAATTAAGAAAATCAGGCCTAATAAAATAGTTGATATCATTTATATATATTATAAATAAAAGGGGACCTAACACGCTCCCTTGTGGTACACCGTATCCGTTTACAATGTCACCAGAAAAGTTATAATTAATCTTTGTCCGTTGCCTTCTATTTGTTAAATAGTTTCGAAACCAATCGAGTACTATCCCCTTTATACCGTAATATTGGAGTTTACGTAATAGGATTTCATGGTCTATTGTTTCAAAGGCACGCTTGAAGTCGAGGAAAACAGCTACAACAAAATTGCCATTATCAATTAGGTCATTCCAAGTGGCCACCGTAAGTTGTAGAGCAGATTCACAAGAGTGATTCTTTCTAAAGCCCGATTGATTTGAGAATAGTAAGTTATTATCATTAAAGTATTCAACCACTTGTTGATAAACAGCTAACTCTATAATTTTTTCTATAGCAGGTAAAGAATTAATAGGTCGAAAATCGACAGCATTATTACTATTTCCATTTTTAGGGATAGGTGTAACTGTAGAACATTTTAATTGTTCAGGGAATATACCGTGTTCCAAAGATGTATTTACCAATTGTAAGATGACATGCCCGACAGCATCAAAAATATTTTTTAGGATTCTCGCATTCAGAATATCATCAATATTACATTTGTTATTCAAAGAGTTGACAATCTTCTTAAGGTTCTGGATAGATAGAAGTTTAAAATTATTTAAAGATGTATGCACTTCTGGAAGACCCTCTCCTGTCCAAAAATCAGATGCGGGAATCGACCCTCTTATTTCAGCAATACTTTCGACAAAGAATATATTAAACTTATTTACAATATTAGTTTCACCCTGAATAGTTTTAGTAATATTTCCAGTCTGAATTTCTATAGTGGAATGACTAAAATCCCCAACACTACCTTTAACCAGTTTTTTTAAGGTTTTCCACATCAACTTACTATTATTGCGGTTCGAATCTATCTTATTAAAGTAATAGGCCTCTTTTTTTTGCTTCAACAAATTTACAAAATGGTTTCTACATAACTTATATTGTTCCCACTTTAAAACCGTTTCATTCTCCGATGTACTATTTTTAAAATTTAAATATGCTTGATTTTTTTCTTGACCAACCCTCCGTACCTCTAAATCGTACCATGGTAGATCATTGCCCCTAACAGATATTGTTTTTATCGGAGCTATCCTATCAATTACTTCAGTACATTTGAGGATTATGCCATTTAAAATAAAATCTACATTAACTGAATTCAAAACATCGGCCCAATCAGCCTCGATAAGACCATAATTTATGTTTTCTATTGCCATCCCTGATAGATTACGGAACTGTTTCCTATAGCTATCCAAATTACATATTTTTTTATTATTTATCCCAATTGAGACAACAGAATGATCAGTTATTTTTATAGATTTGTGTACCTTGTACTTTACATCAAAATTGCCAATTGCTAGGTCTATAAGAGTACTATTCTGATCTGTACATCGTGTTGGTTCCCCTATCCACTGGCTTAAACCCAAAATGCCTAACACCTGCCTTAGCTTATTAACATAAAAACCATCAGAATTAAAATTCAAGTTAAAGTCTCCAACCAGCAACAGTCTACTCTTACTCCCCAACAAACCCTCACAAAATTCTTCAAAATTATTCAAAAATAATGAGTGACTGGCATTAGGAGAATGATATATAACACCCAAAGTTGTAAAATTATTATTTATTTTAACATCAGCTATCACACCCCAGTAATTGCCAGGTAATATAAAATATTGTATATTTTGGTAAATTATTCCTTTTCGTATATACATAAGTGCACCCCCGGTATGTCGGTTTTCAGAATTACATCTAATTAGATTATAATTATCAAGGGAGCATTCCAAGTCAAGGAAATCTTCTGTTATACGAGTCTCACTCAACAAAATTATGTTAGGTAAACGGTTGACAATGTTAACAATAAGTTCATCTCTATGAGAAATAAAACTTTGAATATTGGTATACACAATGTCCATGTATAGGTTATCATTTGCATTAAGACCATTATCACATACACTTACTGGTTTTTTTTAACTATCTTTGGAGAACCATCAATATATTTGATAATAAGCTCTGTTTCGCCGTCAGCTCTACGACGCGTTAGTTCATCCCTGATTTTGCCGAACTCATCCTGCTGTATTCGCGTTAAGTCCGTACATATGTACACACGTTCTGATCGATCAAGCTTGCTCTTGTTGATTATAATGTTATGCACTTCTTGATGGCTGGAAAGTGTCACTTTCAGAGATCTCCTGTTATTTTTATTCCGCTTACCGACCCTTAGAGTTTTTATTATTCTTGGAGGAATATCGCACAACCCATTAAATATTCTCTGAATAGCTGTCAGATCAGACGTTGCATTATCCTCAGCTAAATTGAAAACCATTACATTATTCATTCTCTTTTGCCTTTCAAAGATTTCCCTCATAACCTCTTCATTAGAAGTGACAGGTGTGCTGTTGGGTGGTACAGTTACTGGACTATCACTCTGCTTAGAGAATGTATCAATCTTTGAAGAGATGTCATTCTTGAAGTTCTCAAATCTCTGTTCTAAGGTTTCCAAGTTCATTTTAAGAATAGGTATCAAACGCATACCTTCCTGGCAGGAATCACAGAGATATTTGAGAACCCTCTTAGTCTTGAGCTCTATCACTCTTATCTCTGATGCAGTCAATTCTGTACAGAAGTAGTGAAAACTAAGCCCACATCCATCACAATCCACCTTCTTGTCGTCGCTTATGTGATTATTACACTTGTTGCATTTCACCACCATCCTGCTAAATTACTGAGCAATCCTCGTAGAAATCGAACAATAGCAAATGTTTATCTACACAAATATGTTTAGTACAATAAAACAAATCGGGTAAAAAAATTCTAAGGTTATTTGCTACCTATGGATCGCAGAAAGCAAATTTTTGTTGTTATCCAACAGCGACAGAAGACAAATTAAAACAGATTACACCCTCAGACAGCTTGCACTCTTATCCACCTGCACATCCAAAAATTAATTTTTAATTCACTGTACTTATCACTTAATACTGACAAAAACTATTTGATTGATTTGATTGGTTGATACAATCACCGCCGAATTCCACCTACAAGTTTCCTAAGAATTGGTTGCCTCCAGCAATAGTGGAGAGGCAGTAACGATGGAAGCCTCGACAAATCAAGCGTTTATTTAAGCTAAAAGAAGAATAAGTCCAAAAAGACGCTCATACCCCCTTTTAATCGATCCAGGGCTTCACTCAACTCCATTTTCTTATTTGAAGTTTGGCCAACAAAGGTCCCAATGAATAATAGAAGTTAAAGGCAATGCCTGACTTGAAAGAGAGAGAGATCCAGAATGGTATGGACTTCTACTTCTCATAGCATTCACTACTTAATGTCTCCAATGAACAAAAATAAATTAAAAGCACATTTCTTCTTTAAAAAGTAACGGCTCACCATGCTGAGATGGCCTTACTTCTGAATTAATAAAGCAAACACAATACGTGATTGTAAATCTATTAGGTAGGTACTTCAGATTATTTTTTCTTTTTTTATTCGGTACACACACAGAGAACAAAACTCCAAATAGTACGGAACGGAAACAAAAAATAATTGACCACTAACAGTACAAGACAGCCAATACACTAGTATACTATAGAATGGTAGCACGTGGCAAGAAGTAAAAGAAAAAATGATAAATGGACTAAATACAACTAAATCATTGTTGGAGAGTTTTAAATTATCGCTTAATTTGACTCGAGATTTGACTAAAACTAATTACATGGCATATTCCTTAACAAATGCAAATATACCTGATTTCATAAATATCTTAGTTAATGATCAACAGATAACCGAAGTTCCACAAATAAAATACCTTGGAATAATAGTAGACAAATTCTTAAAATGGTCCCCGCGTATTGAATACCTCTCTAACAAAATTCGCGTCTTGATTCACAAATTCTATATTCTTAGAAAGATTTTAACTGAAAAAACACTGATTATGATTTGCAAGAGCCTTGTAGAGTCTTTAATTTGCTATGGAATTCTAGTCTGGGGTGGTCTACATGAGACTGCTCTTTACAGATTGAATATTATCCAAAAGCATATTGTAAAAGTAATGTATAAGAAAAAGCGACTATATCCGACTCAATTACTTTTTTCAGATAATGTTTGTAATGTTAGAACTCTATATATGGTGACAGTAACATCATTTATTCACAAAACTAGATCCCATGATAATGTTGTTAACCACTGTTACCACACCCGCGCAAGAATGAATAAAGACGTGCTTATTCCCATAAATTTTAATAACATTAATATGAAGAGTGTTGCCTATTTAGGACCCAAATTATATAACATGATTCCTGCTAAAGTAAAAAAAAATAATAAATATATACAAATTTAAAAGAGAATGTAGAAATTACATATCACAAAATTTTAGAACTTTTGAGAACATCTTTAAATGATTGTTCTTTATTCATTCTTAAAACTAAATTAAGGAAAAATATGTACATATGAATATAAAATTTATAATTTATACAGAAAAATGTATTTAGAATCTTTGGTACATGCAAGTAATTATATTACTTAGGTACCATTCAAAAACCGGACTTAGCTTACAAAATACTATATGACTAATATATGTATAAATCAAATTGTAAATAAATGTACTATTTAAATAAAAAAAAATTACACAGTTCAAAACAGAATCTCTTTAATTTTACCCTTAAAAACTGCAAGACTATGTCGCCAAAGTAGTTACTTGAAGAGGAAAGAAAAATCCAAAATTCTTCATAAATACCTATTTAATATCATGCTCTACGCTACGCGTTTCGGTTTCTTAAACCATTTTCAAGAGCTGTCTAAAAAGTTCATTTATATAATAATCTCAATTTCAATTCAAAATGATTAGGTATTACATACATAATAATATAATCACAAGCTTTACATTAAGGACACAAACAAGCTCACAATGGTGAACACAGGTTAACTAACTATATAAAATTGATCAACGGGATAAACCCAAAAAAAAATTTTAAAAAATAAAACAAAATATACCGAACCAGAGCGACATCTAGGTTGCACAAAAGGAGGTACGATTATTTAAACAAACATTCACTACTTAAACTCGTTCACAATTCTCGCTGCTTCTCTGTAGTGGGCGTTGACAGGATCGTTCAAACACTCAATTTGATTATTTATCTCTAATTTGGCTATTTCTATATTTTCTAATAAATTCAGCTTATGGCCTTTATTCGCATTATGTAGCATTTTACAGTTGTCTTTAGTATTAAAATTATGTAAATTCTCTCTTAATTCTCTCTTAAATGTAGGCCAAAAACTGATCTCTTGTCATTAGGCGATTTCTGAGAGTTTAAATGTTCTTTTTTCTATTATTAAAACTACGTCCTGTCTGACCAGCATGTTTAGATGTGCAAGAGTTACAGGACAACAAATATACCCAACTTTTGTCAAGCACGTTAATTGAATCCTTTACTCTCGAGAATAAGCTACGTAAATTGTTTACTGACTTGTAAGCTATTTTAAAATTGTTCAAACTTTCAGAAATCGCCTAATAACAAGAGATCAGCTTTTGGCCTACATTTAAGAGAGAATTGACATAATTTTAATACTAAAGACAACTTTAAAATGCTACATAATGCGAATAAAGGCCATAAGCTGAATTTTTAGAAAATATAGAAATAGCCAAATTAGAGATAAATAATCGAATTGAGTGTCGTTGAGTTTAAGTAGTGAATGTTTGTTTAAATAATCGTATCTCCTTTTGTGCAACCTAAATGTCGCTCTGGTTCGGTATATTTTGTTTTATTTTTTAAAATGTTTTTTGGGTTTATCCCGTTGATCAATTTTATATAGTTAGTTAACCTGTGTTCGCCATTGTGAGCTTGTTTCTGTCCTTAGTGTAAAGTTTGTGATTATATTATGTAGGTAATGCCTAATAATTTTGATTTGAAATTGAGATTATTATATAAATGAACTTTTTAGACAGCTCTTGAAAATGGTTTAAGAAACCGAAACGCGTAGAACAAGATATTAAATATTTGTGAAGAATTTTGGATTTTTCTTTCCTCTTCAATATGAATAATCTTCACCCCGGAGATATCTATGATTCAAGTAAAGTAGTTATTGGACAATTGGACATGCCCATTAGCGTTGTTAAAAACCCCTGCGCTCCAGGGTTGGGCAAAATTTGATTTTTATTAGAAAAATCAAAAATCATTTATTTTTTTTATTTTTATGATTTTGTTGATTTTTTTGATGTTTATTGATTTTATTAAAAATTTAACATTTTTCTCTCTTTTCAAATTAATACAAATTATTTTAATGTCGGTCTAACAATATAGTAGGTCTAAATTCTACCCTAAATATTGTCAGAACGCGCTTCTTGCAAGAAAATTCCTGTCGCGACTTGATTCTTTCCCGATCTATAAATTGCCGTGGCCCAATATGTCTCGCGTATTTTGATGTTGATTGTTCAAGGGGGTGGAAGTACATAGTTTTTTAATATGTTATATTGTTCATTGTTCTGAATTAAAAATAAATAGTTTCATTAAATCATGATTTTTTTTAAAAAATAAAGTGATTTAAATCATGATTAAAAAAAAAATCAAGTGATTTAAATCGTGATTTAAATGAGCCCAACCCTGCTGCGCTCCATAGTTTGTTCTGTGGTAAAAGTTATAGAATATAGAATGTTTATTTGTGTACTTACATAATAACAGCTAAATTTAAGAATAAAAGTATTTTATTTTGTTATGTTGTTGTGTTGTACCTACACATAGCAACGGTAGAACAAATTGAACTTTATTTAGCAGTATTTATATTCTGGTTTTTTTTTTTTTTTTTTTTATGATAAGGCACAGCACTACAGGATAAATCCTTTATGGCGCTCTAGGAGCGGTGCGTGTGCGCAGGAAACGATTCACGTTGGTCTTGAATCTTTGGAGACTATACTCGTTGGGGAAGACGATCTCAGGGAGGTCGTTCCAGAGTGATGACGTTCTCCAGATGAAAGAATTTTGAAACAGTGTCGTTCGAGGGACACTAAGCTGAACCACGTACTGGTGGGCTGCAGTGGCTCGTCGTGTATTTCTACCAATCACCGCTCTGGGTGGTATTAAGCGGGCAACCTCAGTTGAACACTTGCCATGAAAATATTTGTAAAATAGACTCAAGTCGCCAACCTGCCTTCGGTGTTCAAGGCTTTCCAGGTTGTTTGTCAGACTATGGTCACCGATCAAGCGAATGGCTCTTCTTTGAATGGAATCTATTAATCTCAGGGTATGTTTAGGAGCAGAGCCCCGAATATGCGAACAGTACTCCAGTGATGGTCGAATTTGGGCTTTATAGAGCATTAAAAGTTGTTGGGGTGTATAGAGGTTCTTTGTTCGGAAGAGTACTCCAAGCTTCTGCGAGGCTGCCTTAGCAATGGCCGCAACGTGGCCATGTCAAGACATATGACTATCCAAATTAACGCCCAATAAATGAATTGATGAAGCCAAGGGAATTGAGTGTCCCGCCATAACTATATCCGGTTCTTCAACATTAACTTTTTTAGAAAAAACTGCCGCCTGGGTCTTTTTAGCGTTAAATTCTACTTGGTTACTGTCACCCCAAGACAAAATTTCTTCCAGGTCTTTGTTGAGATGTATGACCTCTTGCTGCCTATAGAGATGTGCATTAGCAGCCGATGTCCGAGCATCCAAAGTAAAAGTTGAAACAAGTGTGCTGTCATCAGCGAAGCTATATATAGGATTTTTAGTTTTTTCCAAAAGATCGTTAATGTACAGTAAGAAAAGGGTGGGCGACAATATAGAACCTTGAGGGACTCCGGCGTTGATGTTAAATGTGTCTGAAAGAAATCCGTCCATCGCCACTCGCAGAGAACGGTCTTTAAGAAAGCTCGACAGCCATGAACAAAATTGAACCGGCATTCCGTATGCTCTCACTTTAGTTAGGTGCCCCTCATGCCATTTTCGGTCAAAAGCCTTGGAAATGTCCAGTGCTACCGCCCGGGACTCCCCATGGTGTTCTATTGCGTTGTTCCAAACATGAGTAACATAAGCGAGAAGGTCTCCTGTTGATCTAGACTTACGGAATCCATACTGGCGGTCACTAATAATGTTGAAGCCTTCCAGGTATTTTAGTAATTTTTCGTTGATAGCCTTCTCCATAACTTTTGATATAACCGAGAGCAATGCGACTGGACGATAGTTGTTTGGCAAAGTCTTCTTGCCTTTTTTGGGTATGGGCTGGACTCTCGCAGTTTTCCAGCAAGAAGGAAATATTCCTTTTTTGTAGGATAAGTTAAAAAGCCTACAAAATACCGGTGTCAGTTCGTCAGCGCATTTCTTAATTACAATGACTGGAATATCGTCAGGTATATTCAATAATTAAATCAGTGGATCATAAAAGCAGATATGTGGAAGACCATGGCATGAAACCCATAATTTATACAATAAAAATTTAACAAACTTATTTTGTATACTTTCTAAATGCTGAACATGACAGTTGTATAAAGGACTCGATATAAAACAATTATATTCTAAAATACTACGCACAAGACAATTATAAAGAAACTTAATGGGCTCCAATATAGTCAATAGAATATTTGTAACTGGAGTTGTGCCTGCTGATTTAAAGTTGTCTGATATAACTCTAATTCATAAGAGTGGTTAAAAGACTGATAAGTTATTATCGTCCTATAAGTTTGATAAGTTCTTTAGCAAACCTGTTAAAAAAATGTGTAAATGAAAAGATGTTTTAGTTTTTTAAGCAACATTTTGTCTTAAAATTCGTATGGTTTTATGCCTGGTTGTAATATAAAGAACGCCTTGTATAGTTAAACATCAGAAATTACTAATTATATAAATAATGATAAAAAATTTTCCCCACGTTGTAAGTTACATCAAATCTAGAGGAACCCAAGCAACAATAATTATTTTTTTCCCTAAATTTTTCAATATGGGGATACTAACTTTTTGTACAATAAAACTGATTAACTTTAGTTTAAATTTGTTAAGTTACTTATTAGTTAGATTAGTTAAGTAAATGTGTGTTTTAAAAACTTTCAGATTTTTGATCCAACTCTTAAAAAGAAGAAGAAAAAGAAGAAGACCAGCTTTGATATTGATGCTGCTTTGGCAGAAGGTATGTATTGTATAGTTTAGAATAGTAAGTTAAAGAAAGCTATAGAATGTGCTAGTGTGTGGATCTAAAGATTTTCCGATTGCAGCGCTCGCGGTTGATAAATAAGGAAACTCAAATCAAATCAAATCATTTATTAGTGTCAAATTTTACATTTACACAAGTCAAAATAAAAAAGATATGGCCCAGTGAGACCGTTAACATATTAAAATATAGTATACTAATGAAACACATTAAAATATAATAAAATATTACGACACAGGTGAATATTACATACAGTAAAAAAGACGAACGACATACACCAAAATGTGTCTGGTTTTCTGTCTGTCTGTCTGTCTGTCACACCCGGCCAACAACATTTACCTATCCATCTAGCCACACAAATACACGCCATCAGAGAAACACCCGGCCATCACAGTTCAGGAAATCCTGGACACTATAGAACGCTTCTCTCTGTAGGAGAATTTTAACCTTTCGTTTAAATATGTGATGGTAGAGCCCTTAAGTTAGGCTGGATTTTATTAAAATGTTTAACGACAATGAACTCCGGTCTACTCTGGCATCTCCCCAGTCGGCAGAAGGATACTACTAATTTTACTAATAAAATTAAAATTTTTGAAGCTCTTTTCCATATTCTAAAGATGTCACTATGTTCATAATTATTCTCAATAATTGCATTTAAAAAAAGATGATATTTACAATCCTAGTATTTATTTATTTATTTATCACAGTTTATTGACAATAATTGGCCAAAGGGCTAAAGACCGGAGTCTTCCTGCCCATGAGCTTTTACACATATAATATAATACAATTTCTCCCTAAATAAAAAAAAACAATGATCCCTTATCACTTAGGTATTAAAGAAAGCAAAAAAAAAAAAACAAAACAAATAGATAAACTTATTCATAAAACACAATCAAATGAAATCAAAATAATTTATTATGTTACTACAAATACAATTTGCTTACACTCGTCACTAATTAATAGTAAATCAGTAAAAATAGTAATAGATGAAAAGAGAAAAAACAAAAAAGAATAACGAAATATAGGTAAAAAAAACAAAGTAAAGCACACAGAAAATTAAAATATATCAACAATATTGTCAACTAGAAACTCAGATATCTGGTAATAGGCTTTTAGTATAAGAAAATTATGCATTTTGGTTTTAAATTTCTTTATCTCTAGGTTTCTTATGCATACTGGCAATTTATTATAAAATTTAGGACCATAAAAGTTTACCCCATTCATTGATTTATTCAATCTTAAGTAAGTCAAGTCAATATAATTCCTGTGGCGCGTAAGATAATCATGAGTATTTGAATGACTGTTATATTTTTGTATATTGGTTTTTGTATATTGGTTTTTGTATATTGGTTTTTGTATAAATAAGACATTTAAGGATGAAAAGGGAGGGTAGCGTCAGTATTTTATTTTCACCAAATAACGGTTTATAGTGAGCTCTGCTATATGCGCCCGACAGGGTCCGAACGGCTGCTTTTTGTATTCTAGAAATTGGAAGTTGATTTCCACAGTGACCCCAAATCAAAATGCCATACTGTAAATGCGTGTGAAAAAAAGCAAAGTATGCCATGCGAACCATCTCCAGAGAAACAGTTTTTTTCAACTGTCTTAGCATAAATAACCCGGTTGAGGGTTTTTTGAAAGATGGTCAATGTGGGATGACCAAGTCAGCTTGAAGTCTATGTAAAAGCCCAAAAGCTTTGCTGGACCCAAATCTTCGATGTCAGGTTTAAGGGAAACAGTTAAATATTGCGTTTTATTTTCATTTAATTTTAATTTATTACTCGAGAACCATTTTTCTGCTGAACTCAGCAAGTCGCGCGTTGCCAAATTAAGCAAAGTTTGATTGTCGGATATGGAAATAAGGGTTGTGTCGTCAGCAAAAAGGCACGCTTTTCCATCCAGGATATTATAGGGTAGATCATTAGCGTAAATGATAAATAGAACCGGTCCCAATATAGAGCCCTATGGTATACCATACTTCATTTGTTTTTGTGATGACTCATTACCATTAATTTCAACAAACTGAGTGCGTCCCGACAGATAGGACTGAATTACGGATAGAGCCTTGTCTGAGATATGATAGTGTTTTAATTTTTGCAAAAGAAAATCATGAACAACACAATCAAAAGCCTTGCTCAAGTCACATAAAGTGACTGAAGCAAGTTTACCCTCTTCAAGGGCAGTGGTTAGAATGTCAATTACATCAATCATGGCCAAAGTTGTTGACGAACCAGGACGAAAGCCGTATTGGTATTTAGTAAATAAACCATTTTGACTGAAATATGAGAGTAATCTCCTTTTTATAGCTGATTCGATTATTTTTGATATAATAGGCGTGAGTCTATGAAAAGGCCAAAGCATGTGTTAAACTGCACGATGACACCGAAGATTTTAATATCGAAAGGGGTGTACGACAGGGCGACGTTATATCCCCTAAACTTTTTACTACGCTGCTAGAGTACATGTTCAAGAAAATCGACCTTGGAGACATGGGTATAAATATCAACGGAGAGAAATTAAACCACCTGCGATTCGCTGACGATATCGTCTTAATAACCGATCGCATTGACGAAGCCAAAGAACTATTAATAAGACTGGACAATGCTTCAGTGGGATTAAAGATCAATACTAGCAAAACCCAATACATGACAAATTTGGTTATGAGCGAAAATATGGCCATAGCTGATAGTTACATAGACCAGGTAGTCTCTTATAAATACTTAGGTCACGAGATTCGTGTAGGGAGAGATAACGAAACCGGTGAAATGGCTCGCAGAATAGGTCTGTCATGGGCAGCATTTGGCAAACTCAACAAGACACTGAAATCTAACATCCCAATATGTTTAAAGAAAAAAGTCTTTAACCAGTGTATACTTCCTGTGCTTACCTACGCCGCAGAAACACTAACACTCACTAAAAAAACCGTAAATAAAATACGCGTTGCACAGAGAGCTATGGAAAGATCAATGATGGGCTTGTCACTTAGGGATAGAGTTTCAAATGAAAGGCTGCGAGAAATGTCTGGCGTAACCGATGCTATTGAACGCATAACAACATTGAAATGGAACTGGGCAGGTCACATTGCAAGAATGACCTACGGAAGATGGACCCGAACAATCTTAGAGTGGAGGCCACGACACGACGCGTTCCGCAATAGGGGACGCCCACCAACACGATGGACCGACGACATCAAGAGAATAGAGTCGAACTGGATGAACGCGGCACAGGATCGAGCGCGATGGATTAGACTACGGGAGGCCTATGTCCAGCAGTGGACGCAACCGGGCTGATTGATGATGAGGCGTGAGTGAAATAGGTCGGTAATTGGAAATATCATCCAGAGGGCCTTTTTTGTGAACTGGTATGACTTTTGAGCACTTGATTGTATTGGGAAAACATCCACTCTCAAAGCAGAGATTGGTGATATAAACAAGGGGCTCCAAAATAGGTTCCAATACAAATTTTATTATACACATACACATTATACAGGTATTATTGTTCATTGAAAACGTAATGATAAAATAGTTTGAAAAAGGTTCATCACTGGATATTTTCTTCTTGCTTGTATCTCTGGATTTGGTGCTATGGTAAGTCTCTGCATGATTTCGATATTCGGCGGTCTGTTTGCAAACTTTATATTTAAATTGTTCAGTCGTTGATCGATTGGAACTATTCTGGTCTTTTCATAGAGCATTAAGTTTGAAGGGTTGTGAAGTGGATTTTGTGGATGTCTAATCTTTGTGATGATCCGCAGACAGCTTCTCTCTCCCACCTCCAACGGTTGAAGTGTTGGTCTTCTGGCATTGCTGTACAGGATGTGTCCATACTCCAATAAAGGTCGGCATATCATTGTATATATTATTACTTGCAGTTTGTACTGATACCCCCTGATCTTTATATGTTAAAGACCTAAAGTATTTCGCCCGGTTAATGGCATTTCTTTTTGCAGCGTTGGTATGTAGCTTAAAGTTTAATTTTTGATCAATCATAATTCCGAGGTATTTGCAATGATTTGCTGGTTTTACTGTATTGTTATAGAGTCTGATGTTGAGGTCGTGGTCATTAATTTTGTGATGGGATATGAGAAATTGGGATTTTTGAGGATTAAGAAGTATTCTCCATTTATGCATCCAGGCGATTATTAGGTTTAAGAGATTTTGCAGTTTGGTCACCGTATTAAGGATGGTTTTTCATGAGCTAACAGGGCTGTGTCGTCCGCAAACTGAAGGATGTATGCTGATTGGTCTATGTCGTTTTGAAATGGATTAATATGGCTGTATATGTCAAAACAGAAAACATTAAACAGTAGTGGTGGAAGTGGTGATCCCTGGGGAACCCCTTGTTCAGGTGAAAACTGTGCAGAGTATGAATTTCGTACTCTAACCCTTAATGTCCTGAAAGATAAAAACCTGTGGACAAGTTTTATTAAATAGGTTGGACTGTTCATTCTGGAGAGTTTATAGAGTATTCCGTTATGCCACGAGCTGTCAAATGCCTTTTGGATGTCCAGGAAAAAAGCTGCAGAGTGTTGGCCATATTTGTTAGAAGTCTGAACATTTGAAGTTAAGATAGATAAAGGGTGGATTGTTGAATTATTTGCTTTAAATCCAAATTGGTAATTGGGGATATGCTGTCCTATTTCGTTTAACATTCTAGCTTTCAATATTGTTTCAAAAGTTTGCCCACTGTTAAGAGAAGAGTGATTGGGCGATAATTTTCTGCCCTAGAGTGATCTTGGTTAGGTTTAGGAATTGTTATTATTATTCCATTTTTCCATTCCGAGGGAAATACCGCGTTTCTAAGGCAATAGTTGAATATTTTTATGATATATTCGTGAACATTTGGATTTAATTTTTTAAGAATTTTCCTTGGTATATTGTCAAATCCTGGTGCGGTATTTTTCCCTTTGTGGAGAGCTTGGTAATACTCGTTTTCATCTAATTGTGTGGGACCTCCTCAAAATTATTTATAGTTGTTCGAAAATATTCTTGTTGTCATTCATTCATCCTCCTAGTAATGAATCGTAAATTTAGATTGTGTTTGCCGCTTAACAGGTTAGTTGTCAAAAGATCTGTGGGCTATTTTCCTATCTGTCAAATAAAAGAAAGGTTCATAAAACCATACACTTTCATTAACGTCACCAAGTTTGACAAGATAGTGGTTCAAAAAGAGTTCGAATTTGCATTCAGCTTTTGTAACAAATTAAATATACAGGGTGTTTCAAAAAACATGTGCCATCGCTCGTGTGGTGATCCCTTACCCAAAAATAAGATAAATAGTAACTATCAACATAGGTCCGCAACCGCTTTATTTTTGAGATACAGGGTTACAATTTTTAAGCGAAGCAAAAAATATGTACGCCACTGCCGGTTTCTCTTTTGATAACGCAGTTCTGTAGGCAGTTTAATGTCTAATGCGAAGTACTTTTTGATAGTTTTTTTATTTCGGCTTTGTTTAGGACATAAATGCAATTTTATCAGACTCTGATATGGGCATAGCGATATGCAAATAGATGTCATTTGTTAAATCGAAAACCGTTGGTCTCACGAAGAAACGTCTAAGAGCCATTCTTGTTAAGTGATAAAGCGCAATTTTGGAAATAATATTTATTTTGAAGAAAAGCAGTGGCATATCATTTTTTTTCTTAAAAATAAGTTAGCGCGGACGCTACTGGTAAAAGTAGAGCAAATCTTTTTTATGAAATAAATGTGTTTTTATGCCTAGTTAGTACCTATTAAAATTCAAAATGATATCTAAAGCGTTCTCAAAAATATTAAGAAAAGACAGATTTTTTTTAATTTTTAACACCCTGTATCTCAAAATTAAAGCGGCTGCGGACCTATGTTGATGGAAACTATTTGTCTTATTTTTGGGTAAGAGATTACCACACAAGCGATAGCACATGTTTTTTGAAAACACCCTGACCCTGTATATGCAGGGTGTCCGAGAATATGTAGGCAATCTCCCGAATTCAGATAGGACACTTAAAAATAATTTATTTGACAAGTTCCTATACATTTTGTTTATTTTATTATACTGTCTTTGGTTTTTAAGTAACTTTTGAAGTACTATGTGTAATTTAATAATTTTTTAATATGATGTTTACTAGGTAAGTCTTCCTAAAATGGGCCCTTTTAATCACATTCGGCTTATTTAGTTTGCCAGCTCTAACACAGTAATGCTATTTCTTTTACACCCTGTACGATAAAGGCACAACAATAATATTTTTGGACAGTTTAAACCTTAAACTAAAAAAAAGGCACTCTAAATCGACATTGAATTAATCAAAATGAACTGTTTACTAAAAAAAAAAATTTTTTTGTTTAACATGATTTTTATTGAATAATTTTGTATGTCGGTTCAACATGAGCTCCTTCTTCTCCTATGCATTCCCTAGCTCCAAGAATTTAAGACTGTTGGACCCTCCGCAATGCCTCAACATTAGTTCTTATTTCGCGACAATGAAAATTAATCATTTCTAATAAGTTTTCTCGATTGTCTATTGGATTGGCATATACTAAAGTTTCTAAATAGCGCCACAAAAAAAATCTAATGGGTTGATGGGTTCAAAATAATGTTGACGATGCGTTACAATAGAAGTATGGGGATTGTCCTCTGCCCATTAATGCAAATTATGGGAGTTTATGATGCTGTTTTTAGAAATCCAGCTTCGTCTGTAACGAGAACTGAACCAATGAACTCTGCATCGTTTCTGTGCCGATCTAAAGCCCAGTTAGAAATCTTCATCCTCTGGGCAATGATAAACATGATTCAAAATACCCCACAAGAGTTTAAGATCGTGATGCTTACGACGGGTCTCAAGTGAATCCAATCGCAACTGAGACTGGAGGTCGGAATACGACATTGCATGTCCATTAGGAATCTTAAATGCAGAATACTTTAAGAATTTATGTTGCACACTCTCCAGACTGTTTATATGGACTGCGTAAAAAGGATTCCAGACAGAGGATCCATACTCAAGGTGAGATCTGACTAAAGAACAATATAAAGGTTTGATTGACGCGAGGGTTCTGAAGTCGCTCGAAGATCTCTTGATAAATCCAAGCATCCTCAAGGCCTTAGCCTTCACGGCCAGAATATGGGGAATAAAAGTAAGGGAACGATCTAACAAGATTCCCAAATCGACAATGCTCGGCACAAGGTCGAGAACCCCACCATCAACGACATATTCGTGAATTAAAGGGTCACGAGACCTCGAGAACAACACGAGGTGGCATTTAGAAGCATTCAATTCCATGCCATTCGTCTCACACCAGTCGACAAGGCTGCTCAAATCCGTCTGCAAGAGCTCACAATTATGGGGTGAAGCAACCTTAGCAAACAACTTAAGGTCATCTGCGAATAGAAGAAATTTGGATGAGGCAAAACAGTTCTGGATGTCATTAATAAAAAGGTTAAAAAGTAGAGGGCCTATATGCGACCCCTGTGGTACACCTGATGTTACCTTTATAAACTTGGATTTAAAGTTGTAAACTCTAACTATCTGAACTCGATCCCGCAGATAACTGGTGAACCCAAAGACCTGGTAACTATAGATCCGACAAGCCATTCATAAATGCTATAAAATTGTGATGTCAAAATCGTTTCGGGGCGAGACGCTGTGAGGAGCTTGGTGGGGTCGGGAGTGGGGATTACGCTGTCTTTACACATGCTTGCGACAAAACCACAGAACAATAAAGGTTAGGTTGATAAGACTCCGAAAAAACGCTGTCACAAATTAAATGGAGCATCCGTTATGCCGAGTAATGCCGAGTCGATGCGGATGGCTACGAAAATGGTGGGATCTGGGCGGATCCTTTTATGCTTCGTTGCCATATTACAGATTTTTTACAAGGTTTTATTGCAATGTTATATATTTCCCACATCATGTTAATCTAGTTAACCATAGAAGTTAATACTTTTAACAGAGTAAGCCCAGAAAACTAAGTCTGGCAAACCAAGTGGAGGGGAGCAGCTTGCATGTTGATTTACTTTACACTGGAATACAATGATGACATCACGTTTATTTGTTATTGTTCGGTCTAATAGTTACCAGGTCTTTGGGTGAACCACTGAAGCAGAGACCTATGAATGCCCAGTGTTTCAAGCTTTGATATAAGAACCTGATGATTGACCCTGTCAAAGGCCTTGGAGAAATCGGTGTAAATAGAATGCGCCACCGCACCGCCCTCCAAGGTCTCCGACAGAAAATCAGGATATGAGACCAGGTTCAGTTCCGTTGACTTGCCACGTTGAAAACCAAATTGCTGGTCCATGATACAACCACCCATTGATAGCGTCAGACTATCGGTTATAATATTCTCAAACAATTTCGGAATTACATTCAATATACTAAGAGGCCTGTAATTTTTTACTTCCGATCTGCTGCCAGATTTATGAAGAGGAATAATAAAGCTAGTCTTCCAACAAAATGGTAAATAGCCAGAGGAGGGAGAGAGGTTGAATATGAAAAAAAGTGGTCTTGCCAGAATGAAGGCACAATAACGAAGCAAGCCTGGGGGTATGCCGTCAGGACCAGGACCCTTATTACAGTCGAGCTCGCTCAACTTTATGTAAATATCAGAGATTCCAAAATCAATAATAAATATGTTTACATTATTAGTGGAGATCTGATTAGGAATATCAAGGTGCTTATCACAGTAAATAGAGGAGTAATACTCCGCAGAGAGATTGGCTATCTGGGGACCAGTATTACCTTTTTCATTATTATAATAAATTTCATAAGGAATATTGTCATTCATACGTTTAGCATTGATAAACTTACAAAAATATTTGGGGTCCTGAATGATATTATGATATTATTTGGTGGGATTCACACTAATATAATTTTAAATGGATTGGTCTCGATTTCTACTTCTTTGTGAATTTCTTTTTCTGTCATGTAAAGATTTATTTTTTTTAAATAAGTTTCAATCTTAAAATGGTATTTACGGATATATTTCCATGAAAATGTGCAATAAATCTTCTTGTTACGCTTTCTTGACATTGGGAATACATGGAAACAATCTTTAATCTCTCGTCTTAAGCTGGATTTATAAACTCGAAAAGTTGGCGAGGTTGAGGTTCAGTTGGCGTTGGAAATAAGAGTTTCAATTTAAACTAAAGGGAACACTCAGTTCAATTTATAAACTCAGTTCGTGCAAAGTTCGTAAGTTTCGAAAAGTTCGATATAACCAATTTTTATGTTCGGAGTTCTAGTAGAGGTTCGTTTTGACCAATAAAGACACTATTTTAAAGTCATGAGGTTACACCGAAATGTCAAATGTCTTTTATTTGTCGCGTTTGGGCTCTTCGGTGTTTACGTCGTCCTTCCGTCATTTGTATTTGGATTTTCTGTTTGTTGTAAGCTTAGAATTGTGTTTTGCGCCAGAAACTGGAAAGCTAGAAATGGATAGTATAAAGAATGATGACACTAATTTATTGTTACTCGAGTTAGGCCATAGAGATTATAAAAGTAATATACAATATAATATAATTTATTAAAAACTGGAACAGTCATTCTTGTATATTTAAAAAAACTGTGGTGTATCTCAAGACCTCACCTTTTTAAAATAATCATATTCACCTGCCCCTATTCTCCTCACATTTATTGGTCGCGTTTTACGGCGATTGCTACGCCTTCTCCTATAGGCCGCGTAAAACAAAAATGTCGCCGCAAACAGGGTGTAATAATATAACATTTTTACCACAGCACGGGACTCAAACACGATTTAATTTTTATTTGGAATCGAAGAAATTTATAAACAAAGAAAATAATAATTTACAATCTGTCAAATTTTTCAAAGTCAAATTTAATGTCAGTATTCTGTATCATTCTATTTGACACAAATTTTAACCAATCAAACAACAACTTTTCGAACTTCGTTACTGACTTTATAAATGCCATATTTTGGACTGTCGAATATCGAACCTCACCAACTTGAACATAACTTCAACCTCACGAACTTTTCGAGTTTATAAATCCAGCTTCACGAGTATTTCATGTTGGCAAAATAAAAAATATGTTAAATTTATCGTGACTTTGAAGGCATCACTAAAGGTGATTATACCTACATCACCTATGAATCTATTAAATTAAACAGGTTGTGATGAAATTATTAATGATAATTATAGGCTTGTGCCAACCAGCAGTCCGGGACTAGTTTTTAATCAGAAATGGAGTCTACCAGATGAATATCGCATGTAGACCCCATGATGCCTTGTTAAGTCATACAACTGGTTGATTGTATTTGACAGTTTGAAACTGTCAGGCACTGATGGTTGGAACAGACCTTATACAGGGTGACAATTTAAAAACTTGAAATGGCCATATCGTAGGAACGAAAAACTGAAGAAAAAATTACAAAAACAGTTTCTATAAAACGAAGGGGGAACAAAAACAAGCGTATTATCCCACCCTTATCTGCAACCCCTTGGACAGGGTGAGACAACCCTAAAATCTTAAATAGAAAGGGGGGTCGAGTGATACATCATTTTGAAGCTCTTGAAAAATGCTTTCCAATGGTACCATAGAAAGCTACATTTCAGGAAATTCTTCTCTGTTTATTAAGGAAAACAACAAATGAAAACACAATTTAGAAATTTTTTATTATTATTTAATTAAATGTTCAAAATGATTGCTACCAATATCATGGCATATTAAGAGATATCTCTTAAGAATTCTAAACATTTTAAGCCTAGGTATTTTGTTTTGGTTTATTTGCTATGGTTTTTTTGTCGGAAAAAAAAATTTGTTTATAAATATTCGCATTTTATTATCACAGAATTTACTTTAAAAGTAACTTGTACTAGTAGTATTATTATTTTAAGAACAGTTCACTTTCGGTTCAGTTTAAACGAAAGGCAGCACCTCTTATCTTTAACAATGGTGTACAGCACAGCTTGTAGAAATTATTTTCATTTATGGTTCCCAGGATCAATGTTTCTTAAGGACAGCTCAGCGTTTTAACGAAAGGCATCCAGGTCAAAATGTAAGCCCGGAGTATGTTCGCCAACTAGTAGCCAAATTTGAAGAAACTGGTTCTGTCGCGAATAAAAAGAGAAATCAACCGAGACTAGCCGACGAAGCAGCGCAAATTGAAATTCTGGGGCAGTTTGCAATGAATTCAACTTTATCAACTCGTGAAGCAGCTGTAGCAACTGGATTATCTCGTGAATCCATAAGAAAGGTACTTAAATTTCATAAGTTTTATCCCTATAAACTGCACATACTGCAAGAACTTTGTGACGACGACCCGGACAGAAGAATTCAGTTTTGTGAAATAATGACAGATAGAATTACGGCAGAACCTCGACTAGTTAAAAATATTTGCTTCAGTGATAAGTGTACCTTTTATTTAGATGGGCATGTTAATAAGCAAAACTGTCGTTACTGGAATGACGAGAACCCCCACGTATTTAGAGAAGGGCATACCCAGTACCCCCAGAAAATTAATGTTTGGGCTGGTATATTGGGAGATGGTATTATCGGCCCAATATTTATACAAAGAAATTTAAATGGCGGCAGGTATGCTGAAATGCTATAGAGGTCTATCGAACCACTAATAGTGCGAGAATTAGAAAATCAGAGGGGCATACTCGGAAATTTATCTTTAGAAGAACGCTTACTACATTTCCAACAGGATGGAGCACCTCCGCATTATGTAGTTCCCGTTAGGCCGTGGTTGGATGATAATTATCCCAACCAGTGGATTGGAAGAAGAGGTCCTGTTGAATGGCCACCTAGATCCCCGGACCTAACTCCTCTTGACTTCTTTTTGTGGGGTCACCTAAAATCTGTGGTTTTTAAAACGCAACCTGAGTCACTAGAGCAACTTCAGCATAGAATAGTTCAGGAATGCCGTGCTATATCCAGAGAAACATTTGCAAATGTACGTGAAGAATTTCAAAGTAGGCTTTATTATTGTCTTCAAAACAATGGAAATCATTTTGAACATTTAATTAAATAATAAAAAATTTCAAAATTGTTTTTTCATTTATTGTTTTCCTTAATAAACAGAGAAGAATTTCCTGAAATGTAGCTTTCCATGGTACCATTGGAATGCATTTTCAAGAGCTTCTAAATGATGTATCACTCGACCCCCACTTTCTATTTCAGATTTTAGGGTGTATCTCACCCTGTCCAAGGGGTTGCAGATAAGGGTGGGATAATACCAAAGACATATGTCTTTGGATAATACGCTTGTTTTTGTTCCCCCTTCGTTGTAAAGAAACTGTTTTTTGCGTTTTTTTCTTCAGTTTTTCGTTCCTAAGATGTACACCGAAATAGAAGTAAAAAAAATGTGACTTTCAAAAACCATATAAAAAAATGCATATACAAAAAGCGCTACATCCATGGCGGAAGTCGTTTGTTTTTAATTAAAATTTTGGATTTTTTCAAAAAAGGCATAGGTATGTTGTTTTCAAAAAATGTAATCCTACTGATAAAAATACTAAGTAGTTACTCTGCCAGTCAACTAGAAATTCATTTGTTAATCTGCTTAAAAGTAAGAAAAAACAGTATTACTACAATAAAGTTGATAGAAATAGAAGCAACAGCAAACTAATGTGGAAAACACTAGTCAATGATACTGCAAAAGCATTTACACAAAAATACTAATAGGAAGGAGCATGAAATTGCGGAGAACTTTAATATCTTTTTTGTATCAAGTATTGACAAAATAAGAAACACAATACCAGCGTCTAATGCGTGGTCTTCTGGCACATTGTCTAACATCAATAGCAGATTTTCGGGATTCAATTCTCTATCTATGAGCGATTAAAAAAAAATTATTTACTCCATGGATAACAGATACAAAAACGAAGACATACTAAATACCAAAATTCTCAAAAGCTCCTTTATATTGATAGATCATATATTTCTAAAATATATTAATAACTCATTGGAAAAAGGTCAATTTCCAAATGAACTAAAAACTAGTTTAATAACACCTATACCTAAAGTAGTCAACTGTGACTATCGCCCAATAAACACTTTGCCCGTAATTGAAAAAGTGTTGGACCTAGCCATTTATCGATTACTTTGGCTCTAATAAATTAACATTTGAAAGAAAACACTAATTGTTTTTTGATTTTCACTTTAAGCGGCTTCTTCAGATGTAAGGTATACCTTACATCTGAAGAAGCCGCTGTGACGGTGAAACACGTGTCATGTTGACATGTTAAAGTGAAAATCAAAAAACAATTAGCGTTTTCTTTCATATGTTAAATATGGATTTTCATCAAGTAACGGTCGAAACTATAAGTCTAATAAATTACTCTATATTAATGAATCAGGATTTAGAAAGAACCATTCTTGTGAATCACCAATCCAACTGACTGTCTCCACTTGGAACGAGCTCATTGACCAGGGTAGGGTTATTTTGTGTCAGCAGTCTTTCTTGACTTTCGTCGCGCATTCGAAACGATTGACCATAACATTCTATTAGAAAAACTCAAATATTATGGTACAGTTCTAAAATGGCGTGAAGGCTTTCTCAAGGGTAGGCATCAGATTACCAACGTCAACAATTTTAAATCTAGCAAAATAGCAAATAAATATGGGGCACCTCAGGATAGCGTTCTGGGGCCCTTACTTTTTGTAATATACTTAAATGATATAAGTCACTTTGTAAATCCTAATTTCCTAAATTTATTTGCTGATGATTCACTTTTGTCTTGTGGTGAATCAACAAAACTAATATGGAATTAATGAGAATTGAAGGATACCTCAATACAAACAAATTAAAACTTAATATTGATAAAACCAAAACTATGATTCTAACTACTAAATATAAATATGCTCAATTAAACTCGGATAGAATTAATCTAATCATATATAATTCAGAATCGAGATTGTTACAAATATCAAGCATCTAGGGTTTCACATTGATAATCTATTATCTTTTAGAATGCACTTTGAATACATTAAGAAAAAGATATGTACAAAGTTATTTTTCTTCTCAAGAGTCGCAACTGACCTCTCCATGAATTCTAGGCTGCTTGTATATCAAGCAATAATTCAGCCGCATTTTAATTATTGTGCTAGTCTTCTCTACCTCCTTAATGGCAATAGCAAAGCCACATTACAAAAAATGCAGAATCGCGGTATGAGGATCATACTTCGGTGCAATCGTTATACCCCAATATCTCTAATGTTGGAGTGCCTTGAATGGAAATCAGTCGCGGTCTCTTTGAAATACCAAACAATGATTTTTATTTTTAAAATTTTACATAATGTCCCTCCTTACTTGAGCCAAAATATTGTGCGAATTCGAGATATACACAATCATTTCACTAGAAGCACTAATAATATCTATATCCGAAGAACTAAGTTCAAAAAAACTATGAATTGTCTATTCTTTAAGTGTTTCAACAATCTGCCCGGGTTGTTAGAGAAAGTGGAAACCTATTGTTAGTACCCGATGTGAACGGACACTAGGTTCGATGTGCTTTTTCCTTCGAAATCTTTTAGCGGACTGTATATTTACTTAATGAACGTCGAGCAATGTGTTTTGCTAACAACTTTAAAATGATTATGTATTTTTTTTACTTACTTTTATGTAATTTCTGGTGGACCGAAATCAGAGCGACCCGCGACGTGTGTCGTCCATGATCAACTGACTTGACTTCCGTGATCCCGACAAATGGCGGGATATTCAAATGTTTTAATACAGGGTAGCACCTTTTTATACTGTGGTCCAAACACCTATACGCTTTCAAACGTAATTTGTCTGCTGTATTGGGAGAGTGGTAGATATATCGTGTATTGGAGATTTCAAATCTCAATAACTACCTTGTATTTCCTGTAAATATATTGTGTTGTATTATAATATATGATAGTGATTTGTTTGTGTCTTTTTTTGTAAAAATTAGGATGTACCTATTATTGAAATATATACGGGGTTGTTGGTATGTATCGAAACGGTCGATTATTTCTTAAAGTAAAACAGCTAGCAAAAAATAATTAAGACTAAAGTTTTAGGGTTTTTTAAAGTCTATAAAAATTTTAGAAGAATAAGTATACAGGATGAGTCAGAAAGCCGTAAGAAAACAATGTTACCTTTTTTTTTAATGGAATATTATTACAATATTTTTGGATTTAACATTAAATTACAATTATTTTTTAATAAATACATTGTAAGTCTAAACCTAATAGTTTCCGAGATGTCGACTATTGAAAAATTACATTTTTGAACTTTGACAGCCTCTAGCTTTCTAACGGTACGTCTTAGAGTAAAACGGCTTACATATCCCTATCTTAGTTTTTTATTATTTTCCTACTGATGTCAACTTCCGGTTAAAGCGGATGTAACTCAAAAACCGGAAATATAGTACTTCCGGTTTAACCGGAAGTTAAAATTTTGGTGAAGATAATAAAAAAGTAAGATAGGGACATGGAAATCATTTTGCTCTATAGCATAACATTAGAAGGCTAGAATCTGTCAAAGTTCAAAAATGTAATTTTTCAAAAGTCGATATCTCGGAAACTATTAGGTTTAGACTTATATATAATACACTTATTAAAAAATAATTGTCATTTTATGAAGAATCCAAAAATATTCTAAGATATATGGTGTCCCATTAAAAAAAAAGTAACTTTGTTTCTCTACGGCTTTTCGACTTACCCTGTAAGCTTATTTTTTTTTATTCTAATAGACTTCAAAAAAACCCTAAAAGTGTTGTCTATATTTTTTGCTAGCTGTTTTACTTTAAGAAATAATCGACCGTTTCCATACATACCAACGACCGCGTATATTATTATTATTATAAAAATATAGGGAAAGTCAAAAATAAGCACCTGTTTAGTCCTCGTTGGAACTCCCTGTACATTAAAGCCGCATTTCGATTCATGTTAAAAAAATAAAAAATATCTAATAAAACCCCATGCATGAATATTCTGAGGTACTTGGCCAAAAGACAATTCAATATCTGGCATGCCAAGGGTTTTTAAGGGGAATTTATATTAGGGAAACTAATGAACCAATTATTCCAAATAATTTTTAACAATATTTAAAGTATTGAACATGATTTTGTGTAATTTCAAACGATTTTATCGTGTGTGAAGCCTTATGTGTGTCTTTGAATCCTCGCGGAATTTCGAATTTTTGGCCTACGTTTCGTTATTGAGAAACTTTTGGGGTGGTTTACTTTTGCATAGTTTTTAAAGACAAATCGCGGTCTTAAATCAAGCACTTAGTATGTCGAATAAAGATATATATAAAATATATATAATATAAAATGTTCAAAATTCAATTTCATGCTCTTTTTGTCAAGTTTTAAGTCAACCTAATTTGTACCAGGTAACGATGCCGCAGACGATACCACTAATACGTCTGGTGACAATGAGACTCCAGCTGCGTCAGAAGATCCAGAGGATAGTATTGATCTTGACTTTACCAAACAAAAAAAGAAGAGACCCAAGAAGAAACCGTTTAGGTAATATAAAGTTCTAATGCTTATTTAGTGTTCAATATTTATTTCGTGGCAATTCAAGCCCAAAATTATGTAAATGCCATGGGACTGACGCAAGTTTTGTATATTTTTTCACTTTTCCTTTTAGTGCCGACGACCTAGACGCCGCGCTTAACGAAGTCAAGGAGGAGATCGTGAGTGAGGAGGGAGTGACTCTTGATGACGAAATTATGGACGACAATTTCGATTTAAATTTCACGAAACTGAAGAAAAAGAAGAAGAGCAAAAAGAAAGATCTGGACGAAATTATGGCGGAGGTCGACGACAAGGCGGACGATAAGGAAAATGGTAAGTAAAGCGACGATACCGGTGATCGACTATCAATATCTGATTTAATTTTATGACTTCTTTCTTCTTAACCCTGGAAGATGCAATGCAATTTTTAGATGTATTGTAGGGTATTTAGGTATGGGTTCAAATTCAATATATTATGTGTATCAAGTCGAGTTACAATTTGGAATAATAAAGTACTTACCTATACCTAATAAAATGCTGACCAAAAGATTTTAATTTATGAAATCATATGAAAGTATCGTTCACAAAAAAAAAATATTATAGTTTTAATATTCTTCTGTGCTGTAAAAGGAACCCTCAAGCAAGACAGCTTCACTAGAAGTTTTAAAGATCTTTAGTGTTAAAGCCGTTATGCTTATTGGCAATTTATTATTCAAACCCCAAGTTTACTCTGACCCTTCTCCAATCTGCAATGCAAGATAACCAGATTGTTCTTATTCCTGGTATCATAGTCATGAAACTCACTATGGGTTCCATAAAAATCCTCATTTTGCTTAATATATAGGATATTCGCCATGATGTATAGTGGAGGGTGGTCCACAATGAGACACTTTTTGTAAAATGACCCATGGTTTGAAATGATTTTATATTTAAATACGACCTATATGCCTATATGTTAGTCTGATAAGTGGCACAAGTACTGATGAAGCATATAACATTTTAAAATAAAGAATTTTATATTTAGTTTTTTTTTAGAATTCCTGCATTGTCTTATTGTGGACCAAAAAGTTCCACATTGAGACTTGAGACTGTGAGTTTCTACAATGGGATAAGTTTGTTGTTTGTTTGGGTTGATTGTTATAATGAAAATAATGTATAAAAAAGTATAACCTTTATTATATTATACATCAACTAGAACTTAGAAACTAATAGAAATGTGAATCTGTGGCATCTTTGGTAGCAAAAGTTTTGGCAAAAAATAAAACTAAACATTCTAAAAAATTTTTCACGATAGAAATATTTTCGTGTTGGGGAAAAAACAATTTATCTCGCACCTTATTGCTTTTTCTTAAAAAAGTTACCTCATACTCTTTTTCTCAACAGTTATTATTTTTCCAACATAGAAAAAATCTTTTTTAATTTGCTGCCTGAAATCTGACTAATATAAAATCTTCAACGTCTTCAAAATTTTCTCTTTAAATAACTGAATTGCTTCATCAACGTCATATTCTGAACTAGAATCGTCGTAAGTTTCGTTATTGGCATGTTCGCTGTCCGAATCGCTAGAGTCTAATTTCTTTTCTTTTTCAAATACTTTTTTGCAACCCCTTTTAATCTCTTTAGTTTTTCTGGATGTTCGAGTCTCTTCAAAAATAATTTTTTCGGGGGTATCGGTAGGAATAAAGCTTCTTCCTCGTTTCCTGGTATTTATATTTTTTCGTTTGCTCGCCTTGGGAAATCCTTTAAACATTTCAGGTGGTATAAATTGGGAACTTCCTGGAGGGTGCGATGCCGCAACTACAATGTCACTAATAATATTAATTTTTGAGGAGCCACTTTGACCATCCTTTGGTGGTGGTCTATGTTTACTCAGGAAATTTTCTTTAATTAAAACAGGTGTTATTTGATCTTTGTTATTTGACTCTACTGATAGTTCACTTTGCTTACTAGTAGTTGGCCTATCAGTTACAAAAGAGGCTAAGAAGTCATCATCCGTAAAAATTTGGTCGTCAAAAGAAAAAATGCCGCACCTTTTGAAGCCCGATTTTATATTTTCTGACCTCATTGCTCTATTAAAAGCTACAGATACGCAACACGCAATATCGTAAATCGATAATGTTTGAGCAGGGTGCCTAATCATCCAGTTATCGATTTCTAAGTTATAAAAGTTTTTAAGAGAAAAAATCACGCCAACGTCTAGAGGCTGTAACTTATGAGAACAATTAGGTGGTAATGTAAGGACAGTAACCCCATTTTCTTTTGCAATGTTAATCGCTTCAATAGACATGTGACTCTAATGATTATCAAAAATCAATAGCGATGGATTTGCTTTCCTAGAGTTGGAATATTTAACAAAATGTTTCATTACATCTGGAAATAGCTCAGCTGTCATCCAGCCTGATTTAGAAACCAAACCAAGAGTTCCGGGCAGCGCTCCCTGGGTCATTCTGACGTTAAACTTTTTACGAGGAAATATCATAACCGGGGGATGTGGTTGCCAGAAACTGAAATCGTGCAACATTTTGTGACAAGGACGCCGCGTTCACCACTAGTAGCTTTGGAGACTTGTTTAATGCCTTTGGTTGCAATAATCTTAGTGGATCTTTGTACAGTTGTTGTAGCGGTTTCGTCCATATTAAAAATGCGTGTTTCATGATAGAACTTGTCGGAATATCTAAAAAAATATATTGTGTTGACAAATTTATTTCAGTATTGATAAAATTAAAATTTACCTTTCTAAAATTCCACGTGAATTATCAAAAAAAATTTTCACGTTAGCGGCATTGAAGGCGGTCATCCTCGATAAGCTGCAGTTTTCTGGTCGCCTAACCGATACATCTAAATGACGTTTTAGAAATCCATGAAGCCACACTAAGCCGGCCCGTTTATTCTCTTTCCACGATTCGGGGATATTTATATCATTAACTTGTGCCATTTCATATGCTAATGTTCTTACTGAGAAAGTACTTTGTCCATAGCATGTTATATGGCAAATTTGTACAAATATTGTCTATGCAACTTTGCGAATTTGAAGTTATTCTTGTATTGTAATCCCCGGTAACAAAAGTAATTTTACTGGGGTCAACTTTTGTGTTTAAAATATTTTCTGAACTATTGAAAAATAAATCAATATGTCCATTTGATGAACGATATATTGACAAAAGAATATTTATTTAAAACGCATTCCATTGCATCACATTCCAAATAACCTACTATTGACAAAGAACATATGTTTTACACTCCCTTGCTTTAATATGACTTTTTACATAGATTGCTGAGCCACCATGCTTCCTTTCCTCTCGACAAACACGATAGCAGTTTCTGGATTTTAATTTAAGAGTTCTTCCAATTTATCCACGCTTTTCCCAAAGATTGTACATGTTAATGAATTAAACTGTAGTTGTTAACATCTTTAAGTCCCTTGTTTTTAGACTGGGTTTTTTGAGTTGCTTAACGGCTGTTTTATGTTTTTGAAAAAGTGCGTAGTTAAACCTTTGGATTTCTACATTTTGAGGCCAGAATGTAGGATCGTAGAGTTCATCCTTTCTTACTAAAGGGACTGTCACAAGAAAACATTTTAATTGTGTGGGCTCACCTGATAGCTCTTTCACCTGTGCTTTCTCGTTTTCAAAACCTGGTTGCTTCTTGATGTGGCCCAGCACTTGTTCTGCTGTTACGTGATTTTTGATGCGGTAGAGAAAAATCCACGTTGGTCTTGAATCTTTGGAGATTATACTCGTTGGGGAACACGGCCTCAGGGAGGTCTTTCCAGAGTTCTTAAACAGTGTCGTTCGAGAGACACTAAGCTGAACCACGTACGGGTGGGCTGCAGTGGCTCGTCGTGTATTTCTACCATGCACCGCTCTGGGTGGAATGAATCGGGCAACCTCAGTTGAATATTATAGAAATAACCTAAACCCTGTATACAACACTTGCAGTAAGAGTCTTGAGCTTCTACCCACCCCAAAACTTAATAGAGACATATTCCATTCCTGTCATACACCCTGCCAAAGACTTATAACCTATTAACTGTTGACACAAGACACAATAAGAAACCTTTGCAATCATCTCTAAAAAATGACAATTACGCTAAATTTAAACAAATCTTAGATAACTAATTTAGAATCAACATTGAGAGGTAGGCATGGTCTCTCACCTCTTTCTCATGCTCTGTAAATGCGTTAGACGACACACTGTAACCATCAAACAATCTACGAGTCCATCATACAAGAACCTTCAAAAAAGTCTTATACAATTTTGATGTAAAATTAATAGGGGAACCAATATTTGAGGGTAGCACAATTTACACGGCATTTCCTATGGCCACCCGGTAGGATAAGAAACGATCCACCGCATTTTTTAAAAATGAAATCGCTAAATAACCTTGTTTATTAACACATCAGGAACATGGGATTTGGGTCAAAAAAACATTATTCAATACATAAGTCGTATTGAAACAAAATTTTAATAAACTCATTTGTTAAACATGCTGCACTTTGGTGGAAAGAATAGCTGAACCAGGTAATTTCTTTTCCGATACAGACGGGCGACTCTGTGGCGCGACACAATCGGCATTCAGTTTATGCTTTGAGTGGAAATCATTGTGTCAATGACGCAGGACTACTCTTGTGCGATATATGTTTGTATGGCATTCGAATGGAAATTAAAGTCACGAGAAAAGCGACAGTGTTTCCCGTCTGTATCCATACTCTATTGTAGTAAAGTTTGACCTGCACCGATAAAATTACTTTTTTTATTTAGAAAAAAATATATATCCATTGTCTCGATCAAAAACAAAAATCACATTATTGCAATCAATAAAAAAATATTGTGTTTTATAAATAATTCAAAACTGTTTTTTTATTATTTGATGATAAAAAAGAAAATAGTCGAGGAGCTCAGACAAGAGGATGGAAAAAAATAATCGTAGATGATGCCACAAAATACGCCATTCGTCGCAAAATCCATGGATGGATTGAATATTTACAATTAAAAAAAATTATGGCTGAAATTATCTAAAATATCATTAAGAGTTTTTAAACGAGTTTTAGAAGAAATTAATTTTAGGTATATTAACAAAATCGAAAAAGCCTTGCCTTACTACTTGAAAAAAAATAAATTATTGTATGGCGGCGAAAATATTTGGAAAAAATACGGGAATTTCGGGAAAACTAAGTCTAGTGGAAAAGGTCGTCATTGGATCAGGTTTTAGGGGTTAATGAACTAAATTTAATTTAAGGAAAACTATAAAATATGACGTTCCGAAGAAGTTCGTCATTTATTATTTTTTGAAATGCATACGCCACTGGAATTCATTCACAACCCGGAGCTCTATATGCTAGTGACTAGTAACTGACAGAAATTTTGGACTTGAGTGTAGACTGTTTTGCGATTTTTTTCCTTCACAATTAATGTAGCCTAGAAAACATTGATTTAAAAAAAGATTTAAAGGGTATTTTTGTTTGTGGCACTGCATCCATTTTTCTGAAATTTTTTAAATTCAGACGGCGCTGTATTGGGCGTTGGCAAACGGTGTAGTTGACTTGACGATAAATTATGTTTTTGAATTTTAGTTGATGACAATTCGGTATCGTGGGGTGGATTGGACAGAGATTACACATACGAAGAACTTCTAAACAGGGCCTTTGAAATCATGAGGGATAAAAATCCGGATATGGCAGCGGGTAAAAAACAGAAGTTCGTGATGAGACCGCCACAAGTAAGTATTTTGTTAAGCTAAACTGTTTGTTTATAAAAGTAGTAGAAGCCATCCTCATTTTTTTTTGTATATTGTGATTAGAGGTGTGAGGAGAATATTCTCTGTAAGAAAAATCTCCCGAGAATATCCTCTAGGGAAGTTTTTCTACATAATCTACTCTGAAAAAGTTTGCAATGATTTTTAAAATTTTGAGCTTTTCTAACCTTTTCTACAACTCTGGCAACAGTGTTTTATTACCAATGGTGGATTTATACAGACAAATACCATAAAATAATAATATTTTTATTGTCTAACAGAAAAGAAATTTCAATTATGAGACAATGTGACTTAATACGTATAAGATATAAATGATTAATAATATAATAGTAATAATAATGTAATAATAAAACAATGTAAAACAATATACAACATGACCAAAGGAGTTCAAGCAACAGCTACATAATCTTGCGCGAGTGTATCAGCAGATATGCCGTACACATCAACGTCACGGCAGGTGCTATTGAAAAGCCGCATTGATTGAAAAAGTGGTGTATTGATTAAAAAGTTTGTGGAGGGAGCGGGTAAATGGAATATGAGGGGATTTCTTACATTGCGGTATGGAACATGAAAGTTAATTTCTGACAGTAATGAAGGACAATCAATGCATGATCGACATACTTTAAACAAAAACTGTACCAGTAAGTAATTCCTTCGATCACCCAGAGATGGTATTTGAAATTTTGATAATAAAATGCCTTAGTCGACACCTCTAGGTGGGAACACTCCATTCTCCATGTACATGAGATACTTCAGAAACTTTCTTTGAACTCTTTCTAGCTGCTTTATATATTGAACGAATATTGGGCTCCATATTCAGGTTAGTTCAGGTTAGTTAGCTTGGAACAAACAAAACTAAAACAAAACGTCTTGAGCGTCTGCACATTTAGAAATTCATTTGAATTGCGTACAATATACCCCAACATTTTCATGGGACTGCTGCAGGTAAGGTTTTTGTGAGAGGCGAAGGAGACCTTAGGATCTAACCTTTTCTCTAGGTCTTTAAAAGCATCGCTTCTACTTATAGCATAATTGTCAGTGGTATATTCAAATCGAATAAAATCCGCTTTATTTGTAAAAGTCATGGTAAAGCACTTGTTAACATTATTATTTGTGCACCAGTACTGCAACCTATTTACATCGTTCTGAAGGGAAACGCAGTCCGCTAGATGATGGATCACTTTAAATAGTTTTAGGTTGTCTGCGAAAAGAACATTGCTAGAAATATCATTAGATATGTCGTTAATAAATATAGAGAATAAGAGGGGAGCGAGGCTACGTGGGGCCCCACTTGTAGCTTTAAAAATAGCAGATGTGTGACCTCGGAGTTCAACGTATTGCCGGCGATCCTTTAGATAAGAATTGAAGAACGTTATAATTGGTCCACTAAACCCCATCCGATCTAGTTTCCGCAGTAAGATCGAGTGATCCACCCGATCGAAGGCCTTAGAGAAGTCTGTGTATCCTGTGTCGACCTGATTTCGATTATCTAGGGCGTGTCCTACGCTATGTTGCTTATTGTACTGCGATTGGTGTAGAAGCCGTGCTGTTGAAGCGAAATATATTGTTTTACTTGGATAAAGATGCATTCGTATAGTGACATCTCAAAAACCTTTGCGAATGGAGATAATATTGAAACAGGTTTATAGTTGGATATATCACCTTTTTTGAAAACTGGGGTTACTCTTGCTTTCTTCCATTTATCTGGAAATACGCTACTTTTAAGAGATTGATTAAAAATATATGATAATGGTTTTGAGAGAGCATCAGCACAGTCTCTAACTATGAAGCAAGGTACCCTATCTGGTCCACATGTAGGTTTGTTTTTCGATTTTTTTTTATGCTTTTCTGGTAGTATTTTCCGGTAAATAGTCCAGGGTGACCTGGTTTGCTGATACGCTTCATTGGATGGCGTGGATTATGCGAAGCTAAAGAAAGCAGCGAATGCGTTAACAATGTCACCCGGATCTGAGAGTAAAGACCTCAGGTAGAGAGGTTGATCCGTTTTTTAAGTTTATAAAAAACCAAGAGGATCTAGGAACATTAACAATGGAATATTCTGCCTTGATAGAGTAGTTCCTATAAGCGATATCAATCATTCTCTTAACTTCCGCGCGCAATCCCCTATATTGTTGCCACTGCAATTGGGAATTGGACTTTTTTGCCCTTATGAATATCATATGTTTACGTTTTAAGTGACTAATTATTTCTTATGTATACCATGCTGGGAAGGTTCTTTCACGAACAATAGACTTTGGGACACATGCATCGAATATTCGGTATGCTCCATTCCACAATAATTCGTTGATTTCTCGACCGCAATAAAATTTAAATGACAACCCTCAGTCGTAATCCCAACCATAAATAAGTTGCCTGATAAATATCTATTGTGTAGGCACCGGACCTTTTGAAAGGGTACAGGTCGTGATTACCTACTAATTTCAATTGTTTAGGTTAGCTATTTTCAACAAAACAACAAATATAATATAATAGGTAAGTATCTTTATTTTAATCATGTAATTAAATAGCTATTAATATTTATACAAAAATACTAACCTACTCTATATTTAGCTCTGTTTCACTATCACTATCGTCTTCATCTATGCCTAAACTAATTATTAAGGGCCTTGCGTTACTATTAATTATTGGATGGATGGGTTTGGTCATTATATCTTTTACTGTCGTTAATGCAACTTTGGTCAAAATACTCGTTTCACTAAAACTTGCACTCCGGTCATACCCTTGTTTTAAAAGGGTACAGTAAACGTTCTTTATGATGTTTTTGGCATCAAGTGATAAATGTTTTTTCTTCGTTACACCATAACTTCCGGAAGCAATATTATCTGAAGTTTCACACAGATCTGACATATTTTGGATGCTCGATAACACACACGAAAATACCTTTAACGCACAGCTTGACAAACACCAAACGACTGATGAACTAAGATGAAAAGACTCTGCTTTATATTAAACACCTGCAATTTGCCATTAACCTACCTAATATACCAATATAATAACATAATTAATAGTAACGTAAGGCCCTTAATAATTAGTTTAGGCATAGATGATATTATAATATTGTAGATTAGTATTTTTGTATAAATATTAATAGCTATTTAATTAAATGATTAAAATAAAGATACTTATCTTTATCTATTATTATATATTTGTTGTTTTGTTGAAAATAGCTAACCTAAACTATTGAAATTAGTAGGTAATCAGGACCTGTACCCTTTTAAAAGGCACTTATTTATGGCTGGGTTTAAATTTTATTGCGGTCGGAAAATCAACGAATTATTGTGGAATGGAGCATACAATTCCCTGTAAAAGTCTTGGCATGCTGTATTAACATCTTGTATTCCATATAAATTAGACCAAAAACATAAGAATTAAATAAAAGATTAGTTTACACATCCCTCGTAAGGTGTTTATACAGAAAAAGAACATAAAATAAAAATAAGAAATGACCTTCAAGTTGGCTATCTTTTAACTTTTATTTTATTTTATGTGAAAATGGAACTGCGAATTCCCGATCTGATTTGATTTTCAGTTTTTTGGATTTTTGTGGTTAGAGTGGTAAAATATTATTATCTGTTTTTAACCTTTGTTTTCCTTGGTATTATTGGATTTGAAAGCGTTTATTTACTTGAATGTCTACTTCTAAAATTGGCAAAAATGCCTACAAGCAGATGTGCCGGCAGTCCTTATTTTATTTGCTGTATAACTGGTAACTAAACTCCGTTATTTAATTCCTTATTTCTTTTGATATTTCTTATTTTTATGTTATGTTACTTGTCTTTATAAATCCACCATTACACTATAGGTCCGCGCTTCTGGAGGATTTCCCCGAGTATAACAGCGATTCAGGGAAATTCCCTAGAAGCGCGAAAGTATACTCGTATACAGCTGTGTGAATTGTAAATGATGTGGTGAAAGTGGTTTTATTTTGGCGTTCCGTTCGACTCAGTTATACCGTCTATAAGTTTAGAAACATGGAGCAAAATAAACTAAAGGGTACCACAAAACCAAAAATTAACGTTTGGAAATATTTTAATACAAAGAATGTCTAAGACAAGACAGTATATAATTGCAAATTCTGTTCATGCACAATATGTTTTTAGTAGTTAAATGTGATCTTTCGTTATTTGCCGTTCGTCGTTTCGCATTTACCGAAAATAAGCATATTAGGTAATTTTTTAGTTCTTTCTATTGGCATTTCCAACGATTTTCTTACCATTCTCAAAAAACTCTCTAACTTGAGAATATTGTGGAAAAGATTATTATCGAGAATTTTACATCTCTAATTGTGACTCCCAAATAAGAAAATACACTCAAAGAACGGACGGAAATGTGGTTGATTTCAATAAAATTCTTGGAAATGATTGACTTATTGAGGTTGTTGTGTTATACAAGGGATTGTATACATTGTTAATGTCTAACCTTGACTAATACTGGATACCTTTTTTCACAAATACTACGCTACCATCACGCTTATTATCTTTTTTCCTAAATAAACTGGTTGTCAGCATGAACCCCTTAATACCATAATTCTCAAGTTGATCTTGCGTTTTCCAATGCCCGTAACGCAAAGGAAACTGCAGTCGGCATTTTGACCCAGGAAATCCTTTAAAAGATCTATGTAGTTTCCCATAGACGAAAGATTCTGATGGATGACACATAGGTGACTTCCCTTTTTGCATATTGTTTTATTTTGGATACTCCTTATTGTGCCGGTTTCGTCTGGCTTTAACCAAAATTTTCACCTTCATCGTAATTTATGCGAACCTTGGTTCTTTGTAGTTTTCTTTGGTTTGTCGGGCAATTTATATTTCTAGACGAATGTTCTGTATCACTGTATTTCATCTGACTACAGTTAGGACAACATAATTTTGCTTTAGTACAGTTCTTTGCCGCATGACCTGCGCCACATTTGTGACAACATTCCTTGTTTTTGCAATATTTTGCGACATGTCTAAAGAACCACTACGTTTAAAACATATTGTTAGAGGAATGTGTTTCTTGATGTATACTGTAACAATATCAAAATTAATTTTTTCCTTTTTTAAAACACCATCTACTCACAGTTGGTGGCGCTTGTAGAATCCAGTTTTCTTTAAAAGGGTTCCTACAGGACTTTCTGGTGATAACTTTAATATTTTTTTGTATCCCTGTTGGTAATAATGTATTTACTTCAGGATTTTCTCGTAGTAATTTATCCAGGAAGTCTTCTTCACTATAGCCTTTTTCAATGTCCGTGATCATTATCATTGGATCTGTGTTCCCCAAATTTTTAACGCTGGTCTCATTATTATTTCGGTGTTGTTGTCTAGGGTGGATAGCAGTATGGAGTGATCGACATGTCAATAGATTTTTGCAAGGTCCAGTGAAACAAGAACAGAGGCAAATCCTTTGTCTTTCTGGTCTAACATATTGGTAACTAAATTCGTAACTGCCGTTGTTGTACTACTTCCTCTTCTGGTAAGACGTACGTTGGCTTATCATAGTGTCAGAGAGTGTAAAAAGGAATTTTCAAGATGTGTCTGGCGAATGTTTGGTTTTCTAATAACAGTTTTTTGAAGGGCCGTGTTGGCACACGGTAGGTATGACATAGGAACCAAACTGAGCGTGAATGTTGTTTGTACTAGCCAAACAACCATTCGTGTGAAATAATTGGTTTTCAAGTATAGTTAGTAGTGTGTTTTCAGAGCAGTTGTAGTAACACAATTTTACAATACACAAATAAAGTCGATTGAATTTGCGTTTGAATCTAAAAACGTGTATTTCCTTTTAGAGTAAAGATATTAATAGAAATTTGAAAAATAAGTCTTAAGAAACGATGAGAATATGTTTAAGTAACATAGTATTACTCAATTATTCCTCCACAGGCTGTTCAAAACTGAGGGGTTGTATTGTACTCTATTGTATTTACTGGGTTCACCGGTCTCTTGTGTGGATACTCTGCAACTCTGCATTAGTTTTACCCTGTAAAATGTAAACTTTTTGCAAAGTTCAGGAATTTTTTTGGGGGCAAGTGTACTTATATCTTTAGGCGTCAGTACTCCCTCAAGATGAGTTAGTCGTCGGTGGGTACCTTACATACGAATAGTATACAGGTTTGGTTTGTTGTTACAATCAGTCGCTTAACGGGAAGAAAAGGGAACGTTATGCACTAAGTTATAAGTTAAATAAAAAGAGTAAAAATACCCGCTACGACATAAAAGTCATTTCTTGAATTTTTTCACTTTGATTAACCGTTTTTGATAAAAACGACACACATTGAAATTATGCGTACCATTCTGAAGTTCAGGTTAGCCAACCCTGCTTTAAACTCGAGGCTAAAGTCCTCTTATTACGTTTTAATTGCTATTTAGTTAAATTTGTTTTTCCTTCATTTCAGGTTGTCAAAATTGGTGCCAAGAAAACCTCTTTTGCCAATTTTACCGAAATTTGTAAAATGTTGCATAGACAACCTAAACATCTGTTGGACTTTCTTCTGGCCGAATTGGGTACGAGCGGGTCCGTAGATGGAAACAGTCAACTTATTATTAAGGGACGATTTCAGCAAAAGCAAATCGAGAACGTTCTTAGGAGGTAAGTTGATAAAACATTTTATTTTGCAACAAAGGCCATGCAAGCAGTCGATAATAAGGCAGTGGCGGGGCGTGGTAATTTCTAGAGTAGGCAGAAGGCGCGGAGGTATAAAGAAATAATAATAATAAATTGCTTTATCTCTAATTATGTATAGTACATTACAATTCTCTGAAAACTGTAACCTCTTTTTTATGCTTATTTTATTTTATTTGCCTTTATTAAAGTTATTTGATGTCACAAATATGGGTTGCCCTTTAAGCTGCTCAATTTTTAAATTTTGTGGCGGCAATTGGGAGTGAGTTCAAAGATTTCTCTTTTTATTATTTTTATGGGCGCCAGATCCACAGATGGGATCAGAAGAAAAGAAAATTAAGATAGAAATAAGATAATAGAGAAAGAAATGAGATAACTAGATTATAGTATTACTACTGAAATGAGCAATTCTATAAAGATAATAGGTAAAGATATGAGATAACTATATTATAGTATTACTACTGTAATGAGCAATGCTATACTAAGATAATAGGTAACGATATAAGACAACTTATAAGATAGAAAAACTGGGATGTGTAATGCTTTATTAACTAATTGCTTGAAATAAAAGAATTTATTTTAAATTCATGTAATTTAATCAATTAGGTACCTATATTTTTCAAAGGAACACATTATGAATCACTTTAAATTGACATTGTCCCATTAAACAATCAATTATTAAATTATATGTCTCACGTGAAAGTATCTTACTTTTCAAGTATAAACCATTCAATATATACAAAATTTGCTAGATTCAATTGAGCATATTTAAAACAAATTTATTTTGCTACTTTAAATTCCAATCAAAAATTATTATGAAAAACTAAATCAGGAATATGAAAACATCCTACAGACAAATCATTCATGACTCGCTCTGAAATCTAGTACTGTAGACAATTACCAAACAGACTATGATAAGCCCCAATAATTAGTCTGCATGAGTCTTCATAATCAAATCAAAAGCAAAACCTGAGATTCTTGAAAATTATTGTAAAAGCTCACAAGGATCTAGCAGCTTTCGGAGAGTTTACCTATACAATTATAATATTTACATAAATGAAGAATCCTAGTTGATTGGCACGGATAGGCCTTAATCACTAATGAGATCCAGCTAATGACCTTATCTTTAGTTTAGAATTTGCAAGGAATTTACAAAATTTACTTTCTATAAATTTACAAGATAATTTTTACATGCAATACATAATTAATTAAAATTTACAAGAGAATTTTTTTTACAGAATTGATTAGATAGTAATCTAATGTCAGATGCTTTAGAAATCAATATTTTACAGGAAATTTCAGATATATATATATAGTTTTGGTTAACTGAATTTATTACCGAAATAATTCAAGTCTTAAGGAGATAACCTAGTTATAGCTCATCTAGGCAATACAACAAATTTTGGTTGATCAGACCAAAACGTATTTAAGTAAGATAGAGATAGGTAAGATACAATAGGTAAGATAAAGATATAAGATATAAGATACAGATAAAGGTAAGAGAGATAACCTCTAACTATTGGGTTTTTTTAAAAAAAATGTTGGTTTAATTCTGAGAATTTAATAAATAATGGACTTATCTGTAACAGTATCCATCACGAGCCACACGCTCAGAGCTCCTCAAACGCTGCACAGCAATGGTGGTACCAACCATGGAGCTCCGACCATAACATATCCCCACCAACCACTAACATCGGCTAGTCCGAAAGGATTGAGTGCAAGGAAAGCTCGTAACCTTACATAAACTGCTACTTCTTCTGTCCTCCTATCTTCTCAGCTATGAGAAACCTCAATAGAAAAATGTGCCCAGTTGATACTTGAATTTCCCCATAGCTTGGATTTTGAACGGTTCACTTAGAAGGTTAAATTTTTGGTTGAGAATAAACTATTTCATTATTGACGCCGGTTAACAAGCATTCTGAAGAAATCTACATCCAAAACTTAAAGGAACCTTGGAGGTTAAATTTGGATACTTTATTTGGACATTCCCATGGATATTTCTTGGATACTATTTTTGGATCTTATTTTGGATAATATTTCGGAATAATATTTTGGAAAATATTTTGGAGTAATATTTTGGAGTAATATCTTGGAGCCTGATGTTTTTGGCTACATTTATTGTTGGTTAGACCATTCTCATGTCGAGACTTTAGACAACGAAATTTTAAATCAAATCCGGACTCGCCGCTTCTAGTTTACTTATATAAAACAAACTATCACATTTTTCACTGTCTTCAGGATCGGTCTATTACCACAATTGCCTAGGCAAAGTTCAAGTATCAAAAGGGGCCTTAACCACGATACACCTCTATTTATAGAGTCGGTTTATAAAAAATAACTTCCGTTACAATGACTTTTAACAGTCATACCTCACTAAAATGGAGGTTATTTCAAAACATCAAGCCCAAAACAATGAAATCTGATCCTCCAAGATCATTGAAGTGGAAATAAACACAAGCAAAATTGAGGTTACATCAACCCTACTGTTGACATTTGTTCGAATCTTATATAATCTTAATTAGTCTGTCGAATTTCAATCAGAAATTGGAAAAGTATTACTGGTTGCCTAGCCTCAATAAATCAAATATTAATTTAACCATTCCACACCCACGATCCAGTGAACGAACTCCAGTGGCGTGTGCTTGATTACCATTTTTTATTTTTCAACCTCCAATGGCGTAGGGTTTTTATAAATTAAGAAAATCTTAAAAACGTTTTAACTTCTAAGATATATGCAAACTATGACCTTGTAACGAGCGTGTCCAAATGCTTGTTACAAAACAAAGAGGCAAAATACACAAACACAAAACTGCGTCGAAAGAAAAGAATTTGTCTAGATAACTGTGCTTAATACCTTACATAATTTTGAATGGGACATGGCTCCAGCTCAATTTAATACTTTTTATTTTAAACTTAAATTGCTTAACACTATTTATGGTTTTAAAATCATCCAGCAAATTGAGACTTTTCTCTGTGAGTGTCAATCTATGTATTGGATAATTAATATTTCGGGTTCGGGTATTATATCCGTGGGAAGTCTGTAGATGAAACATATTGTTACAGTTCGAAAATTGCATTTTCATAGTTTGGTTATCTATGCTAAGTTTTCGGTTTGAAATTTTAAAGTACCTATGTAGACTCTCACCTTAAACAATAATACTAATTTAGTTACCTGTTAATAGCCAATAGTTCCACTTAAATCAGTTTCAAACCTTTGTTAATAATGATTGTATTCCATGAATGTTTTGTATCTTGTAAGACATACCCAAGTGGATTGTTTTCTGTTATTTTGTTTTGTTTCATACTACATGTAGACAGGTCTTACTTCATCAAACCCTTGTTTTAATTAATTAGTAATTAATCAACTTTTCAAGTTATCAATAGAAATAACTTTTTAACCTTGTATATAAGATGTGATGATGAAGACCGACAGTTCTGAGGATTTTCACGGCCACGTCTGGTTAGTTGAGGCGTATTTTTGCGGTTGCGTTGGTTGACGTGGGTTACCTTAGTTTTCTTATGATGTTAAAGGGGTTATTGTTTTCTTAAATTGGTATGACTAATTTGTCGACGATTTTTGGTCACGATGCTGGAGAGGGAACGCTACCCGGTCCTTTCGACGATGAACGCTTGAAGTGCCTATCTCTATAATTATAATAAAGTATAATTATTATTATACTTATTATTCTAATAAACTACCTGTAGTAACACCACTGTCACCTTACTTTCATTCGCCAAACTCGTCTTTCTATTGTATAATATGCAAATTAGGGTGACCCTAATTTAGGACTGATTCGGGGTGTGTAGATCTAAAATACTGAATTTTTAAAAACTATCGTTGCAATTTACCTGAAATTTACAAAGCAACCTTGTAAGTTGTCCACCCTGCTTAATGGTTCCTGTCATTGCAAATTCACATTTTATTACTCTTTCCCATTAAGCAACAGAGTATAATACACTAAGGTAAAATGAGTGTAACGCACTCAAACAAAGGTTAGTTCAGGACGGTTGTAGGTAGAACGACTGTAACAATAAAGAACCTAACTTGATTATTAAACTTGATGTCAATATTGTCAATCAATGAATGATATTCCTCTAATACAAGGTAGGCGTGTCTGCCTCTAGTCGCGGTTTTCAACTTACGTCGTTTCCTGTAAACATATGATTATTTGCCGGTTTAATAGTATATGTCCCGAAAAACGTCGGGGGCCAGTGCAAGCGAAACTCCCTCCTACTTTCGCATGCACATAACGTCAACCGGTCATTCCGGCTACTACTGCGGGAAGAGCGAGGCCAGCCTTGGAGACTGAAATATATTTTTTTTAAAATCGACCGGAAAGCAACCACTTTCTACTCAATTTTTTAACCGGAAAATGTCATTTTATCGGTCTAGACCAGAAAGTCATAAAAGAGGGACCGGTAAAGTACTTTACCGGTCCCTCTTTTTACTTTACCGGGCCCTTTTTTTACATTCCGATCAATATTTGAGAAAACGAACCAAACCCATAATAAGTAGGCTTTGACTTGATTGTTTCTTTCATGGCGTTTCATGGCAACGAACTGTCAAATTTGATACTGCTTATTAAAAATTGTGTTTAAAAGTTAAAAGTTAGATTATATTATGGAAATGAATGTGGATGAAGGTGAAATTCCTCTTGAAATAACTGAAGCGGCTGCTAGAGCTACTCACGATTTGTTGCCGCATAAGTCCAGGGACAAGTATGAAAAAACGTTTGCCGTTTTCAAATGTTGGTGTAAAGAAAAAAATGTCAGAAATATTTCTGAGGATGTTTTGTTAGCCTATTTTGCTGAAAAATCCGAAAAATTAAAATCATCTACATTGTGGAGTGTGTACTCGATGATTAAATTGATGTTAAATTTAAAAGAAAATTTGGATATAAGCAGATATTATAAACTTATAGCATTTATCAAAAGGAAGTCGGTTGGATACATACCCAAGAAATCGAGGGTACTAACCAGAGTAGATATTGACAAATTCCTGCTGGAAGCTCCTGATAATGAATATCTTTTAATCAAAGTAAGTAGGACTTAAATATGTATTTTTTTAATTTTCTTCTCTCCTTATATTTTTTAACAATAATTATTAAAAACGGCTATTTATTTTAATTATTTCTTATTTTTTTTTAGCTTTTACTAATATTGGGATCGGCTGGGGCCTGTCGCCGTGAAGAATTAGTTAATATGACAATTGACGATGTTGAAGATAATCAATCGATGCTGGTGATAAAAATTCCAAATACAAAGACAAATCATCCCAGGTCATTTATAGTTGTTGACGAACAAAACTTAAATGTATATAGAACATATGTTTCTTTACGTCCATCCAATGTCCCACATCGAAGGTTATTTATTTTTTACAATAAAGGAAAGTGCTCTATTCAACCAGTAGGTTTGCATTCTGTAGGAAAAGCGCCATCAAAAATAGCATCCTATTTGGGATTATCAAACCCAGAGCAATTTACAGGGCACTGTTTCCGACGTAGTTCGGCCACATTGTTAGTGGAAGGTGGAGGCGACATCCTTAATTTAAAACGACACGGCGGCTGGAAGTCATCACAAGTTGCCGAAGGCTATATTGAACAGTCTCTACAAAATAAGATTGACATAGCCAGCAAAATTCAGGAAGCAGGAGGGTCAAAAGTACATATTACATCACAAACAACCCATAAAGATGTATCAAAAAATGAAGCAGGAGGGTCAAAAGTACATATTACATCACAAACAACCCATAAAGATGTATCAAAAAATTTTCCATCAAGTCTACAATTTAATAACGTACAAAATTGTACTTTTAACATAACAGTTCAAAAATAGATATTATTAATTATTAGAATAATTCTAATTTTAATTATTTATTAAGTACCTATTATCAAATAATATTTATTATAACTATTATAAATAAAAAAAATTCCTGACTATAGAGTTTTCAATCTGTTTAAAACTATATTAATGTAGTAAGCCATTATCTAAATTTTCTTGTACGCCACTGGTCTTGCGTCGATTTAAAAAAAAATATTGTACGTTACACAACCGGAAAGTACGTTTACAGGACTCGCAGGCTTCCAGGACTCGCCTGGCGGCTCGCCCTGGAAATTGCCTGCTTCGTCCTGTAAAATAGTACTTTCCGGTCTTGTAACGTAATATACTATATACAAGAGTACTTTTACAGTTTCTATTAAAGCCGTATTACAGTCGGCAAGTCGCAATTCTCTTGCTTATAAGCATGCGCAGTTGAAAACAGCTGATCGGATTTGGCAATTCTATTGCTATTGCCAAAAGATCGGTCGGGATCGATTTTTGTTGCAAGTGCGTTTGCAATTCTGGTGGTTTTCTAGTGACTTTCTTGGTTAGAGGTTAGAAAGTTTATTGACATTTCGCATAAAGTTCTAGAGGTTGGTGTTGGTACTAAGTTCTAGAGGTTGGTGTTGGTACTCATATTCCCCCTATAAACCTTTATCTATGCTCATATTGCAATTTTAAAAACATGGACTTGCACCACGACTTGCACGATGTATTACAGTCCTGCAATTGAATTGCAGCAATAGAGTTGCAAGGTCAAAGTATTGCTGCAATTCGTTGCCGACTGTAATACGACCTTTAAAAGATATGTTCCCAAGCTGTATAAATATTATTAAACTTGTATTATTAGCATCTTTATAAAATGTGGCATTATTATTTCGGTTTGTATTGACTGCCTACCCTGATAAGCCGTCACTGCAATAAGGTGTCTCCACACTGTCAAAGCTAGTTGAAACCAGGGTTGAGATGAATAAAATCAATTGATTAAAATCACGATTAAAATCATCAGTATGATGATATTTTTCTAAAAAAATCATGATTAATTTAAAAAAGAGTTTTAAAATTTTAACACTTAAACTAAAAAATTCATACAAAAAGTAAAATCCAGACGCATTTTTATGTGGTGTTATTTATTATTTTATTATAATAATCGAAGAGAACAGCTGGTTATTACAAAAATAAAACTTTTAAAAAATTAAAAACATAAAACTAAAAAACCTTTTTAACACAGAAAAATACTTAATTTAAACAAAAAAAAAATATAAAAAAACCTAAGTGTTATAATGCTTATAAATAGAAATACTAGTTTAGCTGCTTTGTCACTGCCAAGTCTGTTTCTTATATCTGAAGACGATGCACAGGCACACAAAACAGAAATTACTATAGGGAGCCCTTGCTTAATTTCTGAAACATCTTCTTGAGATCTCCACCACTATACTGCTGTTACATTTTTGATTATTTCCTCTGAAAACAGAGTTTTGTGAAAAGGGTCCGACTTAGCTTTCAACTTAATTAGTAATGGTAATAATCCTGTGTCTGCATAATATTTGGAAACAATGTGTAGAGCATCTCTCTTTTCTTCAGCTAGTAATGGATATTCTTCTTTGTTTATTGTAGGATCCAAAATATACGCCAAAAAGTGAAAGGGGGTTAGAGCTTGAACATATCTGTTCTTAAATAATTATTGATATTGACACAAGCTTCTTTCTTCTTCAAATTCAAAACTGTCAAAAATAGCCAGTAACTTTTTCCATATGTAAATTGCTCGAGATAAAAATGCACCTTTTTGTTGCATTGCATCCAGTGCTATAGAAATTCGTTTTAGCAACTGTAGAAAATCTTCAGCCATCCTTTTAATACAGATATCTGAAACTTTTTTAAAAAAACACTAGATCAATTTGATCCTTATGCTCGTCACATATTAATAACAATTTTGGCCACTCATTTACATAGATCTCAAGACAATCTGAAAGTGTATTCCATCGAGCATCCTGAGGTAAGACCAATTTCTTGTCCCCTTTTTCTTTATACCAAGCATTTGGCAAATGGGTATTTCTAAAGTATTTCCCAATATGTACTATATGTTCTTTTTATCTGCGATGCTTCTAAATCTTTGGGGAGCAAACTAAGTTAGTGTGCCGAACAACCATATGTAATTATAGGGTAATTGGACGACTCGGTAATTTTTTTCTTCATACTGACCATGTTGCTCGCATTATCTGTAACAATACTGGTAACTTTACAGTTATATTCATTTTTGCACTTATTTATTAAGTTAATAGCCAATTCGGCAAGATAGTCAGCTGTATGGGGATGACCAGATGTGTCTATGCTTTCTAAAAGAACACTGTTTCCATCCTCTGCAGTCAAAACGACACAGATTATCGGCTCATTATGTATATTGGATCATCCATCTAAGGACATGCAAACAGATTGTCCAGATAACTTGTTAAAACAATTAGATTTTTCTTCTTCAAATATTTCATTCAAGAGCGTTGATGATAACTGAAATCTAGATGGTGGAAGGTAACCAGGTCTTAGCATTTCTATGGCCTTTCGAACCTCCTTATTTTCTATAGCTCTAAAACTACAATTTGTTGCGTAAACGGCTTTGACTATTTGTCTGTCAAATTCTTTTTTCTTATCTTGTCCAGTTCGCACAACGAAAGAATCCAAATGACCGCTACTTCCACTATTTTCACGTCCACCTACACTTCCCTTTTCACAGTTATCGCTTTTCTGTTTCTTTGCCAACTGGATAATTTCACTCTGGCTAGTTCCAAGCTGTGACTGACAATCACCATGCAGAGTTTCAAGACCACTGCTGATATCACTAGTTTCACTTTTGCAGGTTTCCCAATGACTTTTTAGTCTGTTCACTAGACCTTGCAATTCTTTACCACACTTTTTACATACTGCTCTACAACCTAGTTTGCCCACCACTTTCTTTTTTATAAAATGCGGCCAAACACTAAATTCCTTTCTGCCCCGGCTTGTCATGAGTTCAAATGTTTTGATAGATTAACCCCTAAAGCAAAAATATTACTGATAACTAAAATAAGTGCGTATCGTTTATATAGCCGGTAGTTTTCTGCCAGTTATTACAAGTTTCGACAAAGCGGCAAACTTGCAAAAACTACGAGAACGAAATTTGCATGTTAAAACTTCTGCAGTTCTGCTTCGTATCTGTACTATTCCTGCCTAAAAATGTTTGTTTACTTAACAAAACAAAATATAAGCAGTTAGAAATATTTAAAAATAATAATATTTGTAAAAGCTGGTAAATTTTTTTAAAAAATCAAAAAAATCATTATTTTTTTAAAAAAATAATCGTTTTTTGACTTTTTTAAAAAAATCATGATTTTTATCAACCCTGGTTGAAACCCTTGCTCGCAAGTGTATTACCTCCTTCCTAGAAAAGCATAAGATAGTAAATCAACACCAGTATGGTTTTCAACAGGGCAAGAGTACATCTGATGCCATGTTTAACTTCTTATAACACTATTACAAAGTATCAACAAAAGAGAGGCCGCGGCGGCAGTGTTTTGTGACTTATCGAAGAGTTGATTGCGTGAACCATGAAATACTGCTGCGGAAACTCTTAGTTTATAACTTTCGTGGTATGGATTCAGTGTTTTCTCTCGAAACATGATCAGTTTGTTTCATGGAACGGGGTATCGTCCAGTAAACACCGAATCTCATACAGCTTGCCTTAGGGTTCAGTCTTGGGTTCAACTTTATTTCTGATCTATATCAATGATCTTCAACTTGACATATCTGCCCCCATCTCGGCTTTTGTAGATGATGCGTATGTTGCATGGGGAAATCGAGATGAAGACCAACTCTTGACTGATATTATATCGTCTGACTTCTAATATTAAAGAGTGGTGTGATTCAAATAGTATCTGTCTAAATCTTTCAAAGACTCACATGATTGGGTTTAACTGTACGGTAAATAACGTCGACGTAAGTAATCGCTTTATCACTTCTGTTGACAACTTTTAGGTTTCTTTGGTTAATTTTGGACGACAGCTAAAGTTTAAGCAACATATTTTAAAACTAAATAAGAAATTGGCCTATGGCTGCTACTCAATTCGTATTACCGCTCAGGAATTGGGAGCACACTTCGCTCGCAGCATTTATTTTGCCAGTGTCGAATCACACCTCAGATATGCCCTTCCGTTCTGGGGTGCCCGTTCAGAGTATATTTTTTAGTCTGCCTTCATCCTCTAGAAAAGAGCTATAAGGTACTTATGCAATGCCCATCCTAGAGCTCATTGCAAGTCACTTTTCATCTCCAATAATATACATACCCTATGAATACAATATACCTGTACCAATTCCTCATACTGATTGTATGACGGCATTAATAAATTATTTGTATTTGTAATTTATGAAGAAAATTTTACACCTGCCATTTTCAGGCAGTTAAAAGCTTTTATTTTGACATATTGCCATGGCAACGACAACGATTTCCGGAAATTATTTTCCTCCGGGGTACTCTGGAGGCGATTACACTAGAAATATTTAAATAATTTTGTCACAGTATGTTATATTCGAGGTTATTGAAGCTCGAGGAAGTTATTAGATTTTTGCCCGAGGAATATAATCCATAAAACCACATTTTTAAAGACTGATGATTTGACTGAACCATGCCATCTGTTATAGTTGTTCCAAGCCTAATTTGATGACATTAAAACGCGGTTGTTGTAAATTTTTAATATGATTAAATAGTATGTATTACAGTTTGGTCATTATAGTTTATATCGATAAGAGGATTGTACCCGTTAGTTCACCTGCAGAGAACACATGCATTTAATATTTTTAAAATAGTCTTTCGGTAAAAAAAACAAGCTCATTTTGCCAAAAGCAGTTTAAAAAACTGTCTTTTTCCAGCAAAGGAGCGCAAGGCGGTATGAGACTTCCTTGCCAGGAAAGGGTAGGGTCAGGCGTGTTAGTTGGAATATACAGTTAGTAGTAGAGGAAATTAAAGTCGTACTTGTTATATTTCACAATTTAATTCAGTTTCCTGACACGTGTTTCAACCCTTGCGGATCACTATCAAAGCTTTGATAATGATCCGCAAGGGTTGAAAAGCGTTTACATTGAAGATGTAAATCTTTGATTCTTAATTCCGTACTTGTTTCGCTTTCGATGGCCGATTCTGGCACCGACTCATATTCCTGCGATAATTCACCTTGACTTTCTGTTTGAAATGGTCGCCAAAAAGCCATACTGATATAATAAAATATGAGTTTACCAAGTAAAAACTTACTTGTCTAAAACACAGAGTTACAGCACAAAATAAAATAATATGTAAATTACCCAAATCATTTCAACCAGTCCGCGCCACTGTCCGATTTCCAATATCGCAAACATCAAAAATCAAGTGATTTTAAAGTTGATAAGTGATAACACAATTGACAGAACCTTAAACTATTTGCTTTTCTTGTCTACAGCATATAAATTTGCATAAAAATGCTGCTATATTAATTGTCGCACTCGGACAAAATAGTTCGCTCTTTAAGTTACAAGCGGGCCTCGACGTTCTGTCGTCAGGGTTTTACCAGTTCTACAAAGTTTTTGTAAGTGTACGAGGAACATAAGGGTTTGTTAATTTTTTTTTGTTTAAAAACAGTGAAAATCCCTTTTATTTTGATTTCAATTATTTTTCTATAAATAATATTTCTTAAGTACTAAAAGAATTATTATAAAATTCATGATTGGCTTGTTCTTTTTTTCTTTGACATTGACAATTTCTTGGTTCAAAGTACATTTGCAAACTAGCTTTCAAGAGTTACTGACTATCAATTTAATACGGATATAAAAGAACATTTTTAATAATAAAAACTTAAAAGAATTTTTAAAAACAACAATTATTCGAAATGTCGTCAAATTATTCCGTTTTTTAGAAATATTTTGGTGTAAAATTATTTTACTGAACATCCCAAGAGCTTAAATTAATATCCGGAAATTTGAGCACTAGGATCGTACCTGTTCGAGCGATGCCAGAGTGTAGTAGTGGGCAGGGGTAAAGATCGGGTAACATCTGATAAAGCAGAAATAAAGTTAGGATTTCCACAGGGAAGTGTTCTTGGACCGATACTATTCATAATTTACATAAATGACATAACAGAGCTTCTCTTGGGTGAAAACAACAGCTGCATTACAAATTATGCCGATGACACTAACTTCTTAATAACTTCCTTGAACTTATCTATCCTTAACACAAAGACCGAACACATGATGATGCAAGCAAATGATTGGTTTACAAAAAATAAACTGATTCTAAACACTTCAAAAAGAACGCTATAATTTTTAAAACTAAAAAGTCCACATTGGAACTACAAGAAAGTATTCCACTTAACCCGAGAGAAATTAAATTAGCACAAACCACTAAATTTTTGGGAATGGTCCTGGACAATTCTTTATCATGGAACCACCATGTCCAATATGTACTTAGTAAGCTAAATAAAGTATGGTATACATTGCGTGTTTTGGCAAAATATTTGGACAAGCAAACATCCAAAATGGTCTATTATGCGAATTTTGAGTCCCATCTCAGGTATGGGATTATTCTGTATTGAAACTGCGGAGAGGTGGAAAGATTATTTATATGTCAAAAGAGGGCAATAAGAACTATTTTTGTTTACAATTTTAGAGAAACCTGTAGAGGTAAATTTAAAGAACACGGGCTTCTCACATTCTCAGCAGTTTACATACAGGAGTGCATCTTGTTCTTTTTTAAAAATTAATCACTATTTAGTAAGTGCGAACCGTAAAGCATATATCCAACTAGAACCCTAAATTATACTTTTCCCAAACATAGACTTACTATGTATGAAAGTTGAGCCTATTATTATTGTATTAAATTTTACAACAGCCTCCCTCTGGATATCAAGATATGTAATAATATTACGAAAATTAAAAAAAAGGTATTTAATTTTTTAAAGGACATTGAACCTTATACCATAGAAAAATATTTCAATAAGACTGCAAGTAGGTTAGGTTAGATTACAATTAGAAAATATTAATTTGCCTTTTTTTGTTTTTTGACACTATTTCGTTTTACGTTGTTCAATGTAATTATGAAATAAAGAAATGAATTATTATTATTACTATTATTATTATTATAAAATTCATGATTGGATTGTTCTTTTTTTCTTTGACATTGACAATTTCTTGGTTCAAAGTACATTTGCAAACTAGCTTTCAAGAGAGTAACTGACTATCAATTGAATACGGATATAAAAGAACATTTTTAATAATAAAAACTTAAAATAATTTTTAAAAACAACAATTATTCGAAATGTCGTCAAATTATTCCGTTTTTCAAAAATATTTTGGTGTAAAATTCTTTTACTGAACATCCCAATAGCTTAAATTAATATCCGGAAATTTAAGCACTAGGGATATTGTAAGTGAATATAGCCAAGAAAGTATCAGTGTAATACTGGCATAACCTAACTTTAAGTGGCGATGTGCACTAATAAAAAACTATCGATAGAGCCATTTCTCCATCACTGCCCTGTGCTACTAAAACCCTGACTCTCTTTGCTTGACCCTCAGCTGAACGAGATGTAACGTTATTAAAAATCGTTCAAATGATGTTGAGTTGCCTCGGCCAAAAAGACTTTTTTTTGTTTGTTAGGTGTGGGTTTGTCTTATTATCTGACAAATTTTTTTAGGGCGCCATCCTACCAGAAATAATACAAAATCTTACAAACACTTAGTAGTTTATTAAACTATACTTGTATAATAATGGTTGTTATTACTGGTTTCCGAAGAAACAGTTTTGACATGAAAAGGTGAAAATTAAAATGAAAATAAATAAATGGTATTCTGGTCTTTACAAAGTTATCCTTCTGACTCGACAAATACTTAGCTCTGCTTGTCATCCATGAGGTGTGTCCAAGATTCAGTCCTCTTCACCTGGAAGTTGTCTCGATGAGATGTTCCATGCATAGACTTCAGCAATGGAGAAGGTGAGGTAGACGTCAGGACTTGATTAGACTTGAATTCTTGTGACAACGATTGATAGGAGTAATGACATCAGATGAGCTTGTCAATTTGTCAGCCTCAGGTTTGCTCGTTTACATGAAATATTAGAAATGTGGCGTGAGACCAGCGAGCGAATAATATTGCAATAAAAGGTTTGAAAATGAATACTTAGGTTAAACAGTACCAGTTGTAACTTAAATCTCTATAATATAGTTACAGGATATTTTAACTCCCTGTTACTCAAGTGAATATGAATAGTTTTAAATTAAGAAATAAATAACCATGTTTAATTACATAAGGTCAAAAACAAATCTTCTTTCGTGTTTAAGTAGTAAGAAAAATAAATGATTTGGTTGACTTAAAAGGTATTTAAGTTTTAAGTTAATCTAAGAAAAGCATATATTGTGCCAACAAGATAAAAATTAAGTAAGTAATATACTACAAAATGTACAAATATATCATACAGATATTTAAACTAGTAGAAAATGCTGCATTCAAAAGTATCTAGAACTTTTGTGCAGATTCGATAATGCATAACGAGCAAAAAGGCAATCGTTTGCTAGATAAATGTGGTTTAACGAGCTACAGGCATTCGTTACCACATGATATTGGCGTACCAGACTAATGTCTTAATTATGGCACCCAAGGTAAGATACGAACAAGATAAATTCAAGATACGGTACAAGAGAAATTGTATATACAGTGTGACTTAAGATACTATCCATCCAGTACAAGCATGTCACGCCAATTGAGTGAGAAGTTTAAGAGAAAATAAATGTTAAACTAGAATTGATTTCTGACAGATATCAGTGAGAGAAATTAGGTGAGCTTTCCAACAAATTCAATTTAGGTTTCTGCTTAGAAACAAAAGAAAAACTCACCTGCTTTCCTCGATATCAGCTTCCTTGGATATTCTGTCAGTCACCAGTTCTGTAGAGCCTGGATCTATCGGTTTCCTTGTGAATGGTCCAGCCAGGTTTACCCTATATCTGGTTCTCACCAATGTTCATCAAGAACTTAAATAAACCACCAACTGGCCAACGATATTTGCTAAAACGTAAAAGAACGACAGAGACCCGAGAAACAAAGTTAAATTGAGAATTTAGATATTAATTGATGAAGAAAAACACACAATACCATGACCTGTTGATTGACTAAAAAGATATTTAAATTGAATTCAAAATTATTAAAATATTGATTGAAATCCACGCTCACTGAAGAAATATTATTATGACTGCGTTCTGTCTGTTAAGATGATGCTTTTAGATCTTTAAAAACATTATACTTTACAAGGATAAATGAGATGAATGAATATTTTAGATTATTAGTTTATGACGCCATTATGGTCGGCATGTCTTTTCTTTGTTAAAACATAAAAATGTGGAATTTAGTTCGTGTAAAAATAGCTTAAAAGGTCATGCTTACTAGAAAGTAATATTTATGGTTCAATTACATAATTATTATTAGACAAAATATAAATTTAGTGAAACAGAAACTTAGCGTGACATACCTGTATCAGGACAAAACCAAAAGTGACGCAAAAAATTAACCTCGCTGACTAGCCTTTACCTATTCACCGAGACAATATAAACTAAATTAAATGTAAGAAATCGCTAATCTATAATAAAGAATACCCTAGAAATCTCTATTATAGAACGGCAAATTTTCAGTTGCTCTCTTCATATTTACAAACTTAAAGAAATCGTTATTCTGCAGTATGCAGAATTATCCATAGATGGCAGCGCCAATACCTAAAGATACTTTAAAATCCAATGTAACGAAATAACTTTATTTACGTTACAGAGAAGGCTTGCTGCGCAAAATAAAATAAGAAATTGCGCCCATAGAGGCACTTATACAAGTGTGCTAATCTTTGCTTGTAACTCTTTGGCACTCTTAGTTTAAGAAATAATCGACCCTTTCCATACTTAACAGCGATCATTACCCGCTAAATGAACTTGAAGACCCTGTATATTGAATTTTTGTTTCAGATACATTAAAGAATATGTAACGTGTCACACGTGCAGGTCTCCCGACACAATTTTGCAAAAGGATACGAGACTGTTCTTCCTGCAGTGCGAAACCTGCGGGTCCAGGTGTTCAGTAGCTAGTATTAAGTCCGGTTTCCAAGTAAGTTGTTGTGTTTGTTTTTTTATATTAATTTAATAAAAGGTTTTTTTTTGTCTCATGAGGCCAATAAATTATACTACTTTGTTTAGCGTTCTTAGCAAGTTTGCTAAGTTGGAAGTAGCGAGATTAGGACACAAATAAAAACTCTTTTTATATACAGGGTGTTATTTAAGTACCTGGCCAAACTTCAAGGGGTGATTCTTTGAGTGATTCTAAGATGAAAAGTTTATATAAATATAAGTCCGGTATTGCTTCGTTTTCAAGATACAGGGTGTCAAACTTTTAAAAAAAAATCGTTTTTTTCGTAAATATCTTAATCCTTTAGCCGATTTTGTTGAAATTTGGCAGTGTTATTTAGGGTAGTAAGGGGTTATTTTAGCCCTAACTGGATAAAAAATTTTAAGTCCAATGACGTCCTGGAAGGCATCTTAACTAAGATTTTTGACAAAAAAAGTGTGCGCTACTGATTTTTTTGCAATTTTTGTATTTTTTTCGCATTAGGCAACTAAAACCACAACTTTTTTATTTTTAGATTTTTTTTCGTATCTTGCTTCGTTTTTGAGAAAAACATAAAAATCACTTTACTGTAATAAAAAAAAAAAAGTTGTGTTTTATAAATAATTAAAAACTGTTTTTATTGTTGTCCATGGACATGGAATAAAGTGATTTTTATTTATGATTAAGCAATTTAAATTAAACGAAATTCATCTTTTGAATTTTTTCGCTCAGATTAACTGTTTTCGGTAAAACAAATAACGTTATTTTTTACTGCAGTGTTTTGAAAATAACAAAAAAGTAAGACCGCCATGGAAGAAAAAACAATTGTTTAAACAAATTTGACTTTGGCATAACTGACATTACTTTAAACAGTGCATACGTAATTATTTGAAGTGTTTTTAGGAGTTTTAAGCTATAAAATTCGTTACTGATATTACAAATAGGTTCAGTTTACAAACTCAGAAATGACCGATATGCATTTTGTCTATGGAATGGCCCACCAATTCCAGAGCGGCTAGACGCATTTATCAAGAGAGATATCCTCATCGCATTGTACCAAATAGACAAACATTTGTAAAAATATATGAAAGGCTGTGGGAATCGGGCACCTTTCAAAAGTCGGCTGCTCTTATTGGGAGACCCGCAACAGTAAGAACAGTGGAGATTGAGGAAGCAGTTTTACATGAAGTTGAGCGTAGACCCGATACAAGTACACGCAAAATTGCACAACAATTAAACATTAAGCACTTTACTGTATGGCAGATTTTAAGGTAATATCAACTGTATTCTTACCACATAGCGTTATTGCTTGCGGATTTTCCCCAGCGAGTTTTTTTATTGTACTTGGCTTTTGCAACAACAGGTAGCATCTCCGACATTTGTATCCCATATTATGTTTACCGATGAAGCGTGCTTTTTCCCGAAATTCAATTATGAACTTTCATAACAATCATCTCATTGGACGTCATTTTTTACCACCGATATTAAATGGTCAAGAGTATCGTCATTTTTTGGAATTTGTGTTACCTGAACTATTAGAAAATGTCCCACTGCCAGCAAGAGGAGGAATGTTGCCTCACTTTAGCATAGTTTTCTGGATGCAACTTATGGAGAAAAAAGGATCGGTCGCGCAGGTCCACAGTCATGGCCACCCAGGTCACCGGATTTAAATCCCTTAGATTTTTTCCTTTGGGGGCATTTAAAGTGCATCGTTTATAAAACTCTAAACACTGAAGAAGAATTAATCCAACGGATATGGGTTTCATGTGATCAGATAAGACATACGCCGGGAATATTTCAACGTGTTCGGCAATCGATGTTAAGACGAGGTAATGCTTGCATTGAAGTTGAAGGAGAACATTTTCAGCAACTGTTGTAAGTTTCGCATTACTTATTGTTAAATGTTTTCTTACTAAAAAAAATAGCGTGCCATTTGTTTGAGTGTGGTTTTTATAAATTTCCGGCGGTACCACTGTGCACGCCACTGGCAAAATGAGACAAATAATTTTCAGCTTAAAAGATTAATTTGTTTTCATTAAAAACTGTCACCAAGTTTCAACGTCATATTAGTTTGCGTCTTCTTGTTAATTAGGATTTTTTTCTTAATATTTCAACACCCTGTAAAACACAATTTTTTATTATGTTGTCCCAGGGACATGCAATAAAGTTATTTTTGTTTTTTCTCAAAAACGAAGCAAGATACGAAGAAAATGCTAAAAATAAAAAAGTTGTAGTTTTAGTTGCCTAATGCGAGAAAAATACAGACATTGCAAAAAAATCGGTGGCGCACATTTTTTCTGGCCAAAAATCTTAGTTAAGGTGCCTTCTGGGATGCCACTGGACTTAAAAATTGTAATCTAGTTAGGGCTAAATTAGCCGCCTACTAATAACAGCGCCAAATTCCAATCGGCTAAAGAATTATTAAGATGTTTACGAAAAAACGATTTTTTTTTTTAGTTCAGGTTAGTTAAAATTAGAGAAAATGACGTCAGCGATTTTGATCTCGTATATTTCGAAAACTATCTTTATCGGATTGACTTCAAATTTTCAGGGCTTTTTGATCAAATAATCTTACTGTTAATGTATTTATTATTTACAAAATATACATATTTCTGTACCTAAAATATGTATGTATGCACCATGCATTAATAAAAATAATGAATTTCTGATAATATGTATTAATAGCTGTTATCGTTTATGCACACTTCGCTTATGGTGAACCTTTTTCGTTGGTCCCTTGAGATTTGTTATAAGCGGACATTACTGTAGCTATAATATTCCATGTCAAATGCCGCGAATAACCCTGTACAGGGTGTTTCCCCAAATTTTAACAGCTTCTAGCGACTTTATTATTCCAGATAGAAAAAAATTGTTCAGATAAAGGTTATAGGGTATCGTCCAAACCGTCCGAATTTACTACTTAAAGAAGCAATTGAGCATCACTGGTGAACTTTTTGACTTATTGTATATCTTTTTTTTAATGGAACACCCTATATATTATGTGTTTATTGAATAGCGCTTAAAATTCTCTTTTGAAAAATATATAAGTTGCCTATAATTACTTCATCCATTGTTGAAATATCCGCTATTAAAAAATCAAAATATTAGTAATTTACTATATGAAATAAATCACAGTAACCATTGTAATAATCAACAATTTTAATACCAAAAACAATAAAATATTTGATTTAAAATTAACAATATGAAGATTTTACAAATTTTCTATATGCTCGCCATTATTATTTAGGTACTTTGTCTAATCATCTTCTATTTTATCAATAGCATTCATAATAAAATGCGACATTGCGAAAATTGTTAAATCAGGGCTATTGGTTGGACATCCAATGCTGCCATTTCTACCGATCCATAAGGAATATCGATTGTCGAGAAAATTGCGGACAACCAAGACATTATGGGGTGGCGCTCCATCTTGATGCCAGATTATGTCATTATACTGACGAATAGGCAAATTTTCCAAATAATTTTCTATCTCGTTCTTAAGAAATGTCTTTCACCATTTAAATTAAATTCGTAAAAAATAGGACCTATAACTTGAGTGTTGAGAATGCCGCACCAGACATGAACTGCTCTTTGGCCTTAGAATTTAATTTCACACATTCCGGGGGGAGGGGGGGGGGTGTTTCTAATGCCCATAAATGACTATTTCGCTTGTTAAACATCCCAGCCGTGGTAGAAAAAACTTCATCGTTCCATAATATCTTTTTAAAAAAATCGTTATCTCTTACTTTCCTTTGGAGCATGCCTCTGCAGAAATTTTGCCTACTAACTCCGTCAACTTCTGAACAGGTAAAATTTTGTATGGATGATATCCATATTTATGAAGGGTAGTACTAATTTTCTTTTTATACCTATTGAAATATTTGCTGGCATCTTCAGTTGAAAAAGTAGGATTTTCTACAAACACACATTTAAATTGATTTTACAAAATTTAAAGTCCTAATTAGTTATTTACCGTGAAAATATAATAAAATCCCTAATTCTTCGTCCTCATTTATCTTCACAAATCTTTTTTTCTTTTCTTTTCCTCTTAATTATAACACAATTTGCGATTTAATATTATCAAAATTTAAAAACAAATTGACAACTAAATGTTCCATGTCGCATGCCGCCAGTAATGTCATTTGATAACTTTGTTTTCCAATGGTTACTGTGATTTATTTCATATAGTAAATTAGTAATATTTTGATTTTTTAATAGCGAATATTTCAACAATGGATGAAGTAATTATAGGCAACTTATATATTTTTGAAAAGAGAATTTATAGCGCTATCCAATAAACACATATTAGGTACAGGGTCTTCCAACGAGGACTGAACAGGGGCTCATTTTTGAGCTTCCTTGTATTTAAAGAAAAATCCAAAATAGCCAATCGATGTACTTTTTCCTGCAGAATTCAAAAATGAAACCAAAAATTTATTTGAACCAGAAACAAAAGAGTTACGCTATGGATAAGGTGTTTTTTAAATGGAACATAGCTTTTTTTATACGATTTTTGGAACGAGTGATTTTTTTTTGTCCGTTCTGATTAAAATATTTAATATTGTGACAGCTATTTTTATTAAATTTTAATGTTTTATCCAGTATAATTTAACTTTAACCTGTTTGAAACATACACTAGGTAATAAAGGTATAATCACCTTTGAATCCTTCAAAGTCAAAAAATTTGACAAATTTACTATAATATTGCCGAAATGAAATATTCATTAGATGAGAGATTGCAGATTGTTATCTTGTTCTACAAATGCCAAGAAAATGCAAGAGAAGCAAGGAGAAGATTTATTGCAAATTTTCACAGAAATATATCCGTCAATACTATTCTAAGGATAAAGAACCTATTTGAGGAAAATAAAACATTACATGACAGAAAAAGAAATCCAGAAAGGAATAAAAATCGAGACCGTGCCATTGTGAATTATTTTCGACTGAATCCAACCAAATCAATTTCGGACGCAGTTCGGGACGTTCAATACGGCGGCGGTGTAAGACGCAGAAGAGTTACCCAAGGAACTGTTCACAGGACTTTAAGAAATCATAAATTTAAGTCTTATCATATCCTTCCACTTCAACATCTAACACCGGCACAAAAAGAACTTCGCTTCCAATTTCTTTCCCAAATTGTGATTCGGAAAGAAAACGAAGACCCTAATTTATTCAGAAATATCTTATGGACTGACGAAGCCACATTCACAACATCGGGGGTTTTCAATAGACATAATAATCATCACTGGGCCGTTGGAAATCCAAGAAAATTTCAGACAATTAAATTTCAAGGAAGGACTTCAATCCATGTTTGGTGTGGCATAAAAAATAATAGAATTTTGGGACCAATATTTTTTAACGGAACTTTAAATGGACAGAGATACTACGAGTTATTAGAAAACGAAATTGAGAACTTTTTGGAAGATCATTGGAAGAATATCAAAATTTAATTTGGCAACATGATGGGGCCCCTCCGCATGCCGTGCGTGAGGTTACTCAATATTTAAACGGACGCCATAATAAAAAAACCCAATAGTCCCGATTTGTCAATATTAGACACATTTCTTTGGGGTCATTTAAAGAACGTGGTATACAAGCAGCCAACCACGATATTGAAGAGATCATGCAGAAAATTGTGAATGAAATAAATCGCCTTAACCAGGAAAATCACAGTATAACAGCAAGTTTGGAAAGGCTACAAAGAGGTTATCGCACATGTTTCGAGAACAACGGAGGTCACATTGAACAATTAAATTATTAATGTTTTTTTTTTTAAATTAGTATAGAGTTGGATTTCTTTTTCTGTCATGTAATGTTTTATTTTCCTCAAATAGGTTCTTTATCCTTAGAATAGTATTGACGGATATATTTCTGTGGAAATTTGCAATAAATCTTCTCCTTGCTTCTCTTGCATTTTCTTGGCATTTGTAGAACAAGATAACAATCTGCAATCTCTCATCTAATGAATATTTCATTTCGGCAATATTATAGTAAATTTGTCAAATTTTTTGACTTTGAAGGATTCAAAGGTGATTATACCTTTATTACCTAGTGTATGTTTCAAACAGGTTAAAGTTAAATTATACTGGATAAAACATTAAAATTTAATAAAAATAACTGTCACACTATTAAATATTTTAATCAAAACGGACAAAAAAAAAATCACTCGTTCCAAAAATCGTATAAAAAAAGCTATGTTCCATTTAAAAAACACCTTATCTATAGCGTAACTCTTTTGTTTCTGGTTCAAATAAATTTTTGGTTTCATTTTTGAATTCTGCAGGAAAAAGTACATCGATTGGCTATTTTGGATTTTTCTTTAAATACAAGGAAGCTCAAAAATGAGCCCCTGTTCAGTCCTCGTTGGAAGACCCTGTACATAGGGTGTTCCATTAAATAAAGGTATACAATAAGTCAAAAAGTTCACCAGTGATGCTTAATTGTTTCTTTAAGTAGTAAATTCGAACGGTTTGGATGATACTCTACAACTTTTATCTAAACAATTTTTTTCTATCTGGAATAATAAAGTCGCTAGAAGCTGTCAAAATTTGAGGAAACACCCTGTACATAAAAGAGTTTTTTTTTATGTCCTAAGCCCGCTACTTCTTAACTTAATCCAATAAATTATTCTTAGTGAGCAAATACGCATATTAATTGTTTTTGTTTCTTTCAGGCTGTAACATCAAAACGTGCTGCGATCCGAGCGAAAACGGCTTAAATAGTCAAATCAGAGGCTGCAATATTTATAATATAAATAATATAATTCATATTATAGGAGCTGCACTTTTATTATAATATGTTTGTGTTGAGAAAAACTCAATCTTTTATTTAGTGTTCACGCCCGAAAGGAGTTCTTACTCTGAATTAATATAGATAATCAAATTAGAAACGTAATTTGTTAATATTGTGTTTGGAATGGCGCTGATAAAAATAAAACAAGTTTTTTTAATAAATTTAATCATTTTATTACCAATAATAACACATATCTTACACCTTACACGTTAATATCACTGGTCTACAGCATTTTTAGTGCAGGATATCCAAAACCTTTTCTAGAATAAAACCAAAACAAAAAGATTTTTGAAAATTAAAAATTTGAATTTTGAAATTATAATAAATACACGCCCACCATACAGGATTAGTCAAAAAAATGATATACACTCGTGTGCAAAAAACACGGTCATAACAAAATTTTGATTAAGTTTAAGGCTTGATAATTTTTTAATTTTTAGTCTTGAAGTCTCCCCCCTCTTGTTGCGAATAGTGACACATTCCTATTCTATAAGTAATACCTATTATTTAAGCATGCATTCTTGACTCTGTTCCAAAGATTCTATCTTAAATAAATAATAAATATGTAAACAAGTTTGATAGAATCACTCATGATATCAAATAAAATATTTTATCCAACGTCTGCTAGTTATAGAATTATTATTTATGTCATTTCAGACAAGTAAAGTAACAAATAACACACTAGTGAGTTATAAATCATAACACACTAGTGGGTTATGATTATAACTCACTGGTGGGTTGTGGTAAAATATGCATTTATATAAGGCTTTGTCATAACTTGTCTTGACTTGTGGGGAATAATAAATGAACACGCAAGGTTCGCTTATTTTTGAATTTTGGCTGAAGTTTATATATATATATATATATATTTCCAAAAATAAATCAAATACATTAACTTCCTTATATCTAAAACTGCAAGGTGATTGGAAATATAAGAAGAATATATCCGCTAAAATCACTTAAGACTCGTGCGCGGATATTTCTGTCTCACTTTCTAAAACCCTGGCAGCAATACAGTTTCTTCTATATTTTAAAAAAGTACCCTCGAAAGTAGCAAAAATAATAATTTTATTTATTGCCTTCAAATTTTTGTTGTTAATCAATTCCATAACAGCAAAAATCACCTTAGCCTACTTTTACGTGTCAAATTTGTCATTCAAAAATATGTCAATTATAATGTAATACAGGGTTTTCCAGTTTAACTTGAAACAATATAATTTTCTATTTTTTAATAATATCTATCAAGTGTTGGATAAAATTTTGTATGGCACTCGTGTGTTAAGTCATTTAAGTCACTTGGGAATTAGCCCTCTCGGCCTACGGCCTTGAGGGCTAAACATTTCCCACCGTGACATATATATAACATAACACACCTGTACCATAAATAACTATTATAATATTATTAAATAAAAAAATTGCGGAAGAGCCTCTCACAAAGATATTTTAAGGGTGTGGAGCTACAAAGGGTTTTTTCATCTAACCGATATTTTGCGAAGAGGACTGACAAGTTTTGTTTGAAAAAAGAGATGTTTGATTTTCTCAAAAGATATTCCAAAAAAATTTTTTGACTTGTTTTATAATACACTGCGTCCATAAAGTCTTGCACAAATTCATTTAAAATTCAGGGGCTTACTTTTTTTAAAAACGCTCGGACACGTCAATTAGTACTTTTGTTTGCGCATTTTTTAACGTAAAATGTTTTTATACAGGGTGTCGCACGTATGAGGTATGAGGTCATCAAGGATTTTTTTTAATGGAACACCCTGTATATTATATCAATTTTGAATTCTATGATGAACACTTAACACCTCTGGAAATCACGGTTTCCGAAATATTGACGTTTGAAAATTTATTTTAAACACATTTATTGATGACCTCATATCTCATACGTGCGACACCCTGTATAAAAACATTTTACGTTAAAAAATGCGCAAACAAAAGTACTAATTGACGTGTCCGAGCGTTTTTAAAAAGTAAATACCTGAATTTTAAATGAATTTGTGCAAGACTTTATGGACGCACTGTATATGGGTAACGAAAGTTATAATAAATATTTTTAGTTATCTTATATTTATACTTTGCCTAGAATTTGCAGTGACTGTTTTGAAGGACCGAATAAACGTAAAACTAGTTATTCTATACAGGGCGTCAAAAAATCTGGGGTATTGCAAATTTTTCAAAAACTATATACCGAATATGTACATTGTTTACAAATTGGCATGTGTATATAAATGTAATTCAAACGGCACAACTTGGAAGGATACAACCATGAACTAACCTGTAACTAAATAAGTGTAATATAGGGTTGGGGAGAAGAATCTCAACTTTCTAATTTTTGAATGGAACGTCCCGTATATTTCTGAAGATTCAGATAGTCCATTAAAAGATAAATTAAAAATGATGTAAGGATGTAATGGGTGTATGTGCTAAAATGACTTATGAACTGAAAGTTTTAAATGACAGGTGGGGTCTGTCATTTGAAACATTTATTTAAAATGGCGTCCTGTCGCTATCTTTAGAGTCTGGGTCACGAATTTACACTTAAAAAGTATATTTTAGTTTTATAGAATGTATTAAAATTTCATTCTTGTAACAATTGTTACAAAAAAAAAGGGGGCACTGTATATTCAGGGTGTTTCTTAATAACATGCTAATATTTAAGAAGGTTATTCTTGAGTCCATTTTGAGAAAAAAACTTCATATGAACATATGTCCTAAAAGCCTTAACTGTTGAACTACAGGGTTTTACGAAAGTTTTAAGAAAAAACCTTTTTCTTTATGATAACTTTGGTATGATCCAGGGGCGTAGGGTGGGGGGGGGGCATTGCCCGCCCCCCAAATAATGACGGAGGGGACACAATATTATTTATCCCCCCCCCCCCAAAACCGAGTTGCTATATTCCTTTAAAAAAAAATTACATATATTTTCGACGGTCGTGCGTAGAAGTGCCTCGAAACCGCGCTCAAATGATTTTAAACGAAGCAAACGCTTTACATTAGAAAACATGGCGACTCTCATCAAACGACACACGTTTGAAACATATGTGTTCATAACATAACTCACATAATACTCTATACATGAACTATACATACAGGGTGTTCATTTCAAAACTTCCCACCACGGATTTATCGAAAACCACTGATTAAAAGAAAAAACGCCGAGACACGTCAAAAGATTTGCCAAAGGGGACAACTTTTTAACCAAAAACTACTTCACCCCCTTTTACCCTCTGCCCCCCGGGGTCATCCCCTTAAAAATTTTAAATGACAAGGGGTATCAAGTAATAGCTTGTTTGAAAGGTCTTTCAAAGTGCTTTATTTTGACGTTTGATTTTTTAAAATCGGTCGATTCGTTTTCGAGAAAATTACAAAAATCTTTATTTATCTTAATTTGTTCAGATAGAAAAAAAAACACACGAAAATATCACTTTTTATTTCAATAAATGTTCAAAATGTTGCCCCTTATTTGCCAAACAATGATATAGGCGATGTTCAAATTCCTGACGGACATTTTCAAAAACATGTGTGTGACGTGTGTGATGTGTAATTGTGGATCTTCTTCTTTATGTGCCATGCTCATTCGAGCGTAGGCGACCTCTCGCATATACCTGTGATGTGTGTCTTTTTTCAGATTTTTCACAGGTATATGGGACCTACAGTTTATCGCCGGTTCCGAACGGCACTATTTGAGAGGTTGTACTAGGCAAATTACTACGTGGTGGTTTGCCATTGCCTTCCACGAGGTGACGACCGAATAAATAAAGATCGACGCATGGTCCCGGGATCGAACCGGGGACCTTCGGCTTAGTAGTCGGACACACTAACCACTAGGCTGCGGTCGCCACTTTGTGGATACATATAAGCAAAACACGTACCACATTTCATACATGTATATAGCGTGTGCATGGACGATATATATAATATGATATATTTATGTAAAATGCCCCCCCCCCCCCCCCAATGAAAAACCGCAAGAAATCGCACCATAGTTTCTTGCGAAACTATTAAACAGCCCCGGCATTTCCAGAGTACGTGAGTTAATGGGAAAAAGAGCAAAGGCCTGCATATTTGCAGAAGGTGAACATTTTTAACATCTGATTTAATTTGTTTCTTTGTGCGTTCAGGGTAATTTTGTGTTAGCATTCTAAAACGTATTTAGATTACTATAATTTCATTATTTTACCGTTTAAAAATGATTCTCTTAAATAAATTATTGTTTAAAGTTACATAAATTGTTTTTTCTCGTAAGTGGTCTAGCGAGATGCAAATGAATGAATTATATTTTTTTATGCGAAAACCGTACGTCAAACGAAACAAAATGAAGAGACCAGATTTGCTCAGAAAAGAATGAGCATTTCAAAAATAATTTTTACTTTAAGAAAAAGCAGTGGCGTATCACTTTTCTCTTTAAAATGATTCGGTGCAAATTCCGCACGAACGCCACTGGCAAGAATAAAAAATCATGTTGTACAGCAGAAAATGCCTTTTGATGCATAGAAGATGCGTACCACGTTTCACAAAAATATATAGGGTCATACCAAAGTTATCATAAAAAAAGATTTTTTTCTTAAAACTTTAGCACCCTGTAGTTCAACAGTTAAGACTTTTACGACATATGTTCATATGAAGTTTTTTTCTCAAAACGGACCCAAGGATAACCTCCTTAAATATTAGCATGTTATTAAGAAACACACTGTACAGGGTTTTATTTAATAAGTGTCCGATATTTTACAGCACGATTCCGAAAGTTGATACAGGCAATCCCTTTATTTATGAGATACAGGGTGTTAAAAATTGCATACAGCAATAAGGAGGTGGACATTTCCAACATTTATTGTGATTTTGATTTAGTTTAATATCTAGCGTTTCGTTGTTTATTGTTGTTTAAAAATTACGGTTTAAGATGTTCCTATGTTGATTAAAAAAAAGTTTTTAAAATTGTTTCACTTTTTGACAAGCACATGCATCGATTAATTTAATCAAAATATCTCGAAAACGGCTGCTTGTAGCAACTTTTGATAAGCATACCATTTTCACGTAAAAATGACAGAGGAATCGATTTTTCTTCTAGAAAATGTGATTATGCATGCACGAAAAAGTTGTGACTCCATAAAAGAGAAGAAGAAACTAAGATCAAATTTGAATTTCTCATATTAAAAAATCTCCAAATACCAATTTTCGTCCAAATATAGACATTATTTCAAAAGTTATTTACGAAAAACAAAAATAAAAATAAATTTTTAACACCCTGTATCTCAAGAATGAAGGGAATCGTTCTGTAAAATATCGAACACTTATTAAATAACACCCTGTATATATATCAGTCAGTGTTTGATACCAATAATGGGTAGTTATAAAACATGTTACATAAAATGTATCTAGAATATACCGAGGAATTCAAAAATGTTAAAATATACCGGGTATTTCATTTGAAATAAAAAAAAGTTCAGATAGGTATCTAGGCAAAAATACAAACTTGGCAACATCACCTATAACACCATTGAACCGGGCCTAATTAGAAACACTGATAAATAAAATTTTGTTAAATTACGTTTAATATTGATTTTAAGATATTAAGCCATTCTTTGAAGTACCTAGATGGTTTTCACAGCCACCAGATATTGGACCACTGATCACTATAGATCCATTCCCCTACCCTCACCTATCTAAGGTCCCTCCATACCACCAAAAACTCACTGAATATTTTCTTTCAAAAAAAGCTGGTAACGCTTAAAAATTGATAAATACACGAAAATTAGAACATTTTGATTGCAGCAGGCCCGATTTACACTAAAAAAAGTCTTGGTTACCCTGCAAACCTGAACTAACCTAAACCAAAAAAATAGGAGGTCGGCTGTAAGACGCGTTACAAAAATATACAACTTCATTACAAATTTCTTGCTGTTTCTTCCATTAAAGCTTTTATATCAGGAGTTATTCCATATCTGCATAACAAATCCCAAAATAGCATTTTCCAATAGTTGACAAACCTGCTTATCCTAAAAAAAATATAGACTACGTATAGGATATGTTCAGATCGACGGGATGCGCCCCCTGGCAGCAGGTTGGTGCCCTTGGGTTATGCGGATTTAACACTTTACTTACTTACTTACTTAATTTCTTTATTTCAGATCATGTTACATAATTTACATAAAATTATAAACACAAAATGGAATGACGTCATATAAAAAAGGAGTTGTTTATTATTTAACATAGAACATCCTTACATACCCTAACAGAGATTTTACCAATACTAGTATAGGAATTTCGTCGAAACCGGAACTATGCTTATTTTTTATGTTATTCGCTATTTCGCATAGTTCATTAGTTGTCACTGGCCTTAGAAATATTGACTGATCGTTTCTGGCAATGTTACAGTTAAAGGGAACACTAGACAGATTTTTAATTAGATCGGGTATTACAGATATTAGATACTCGTTAAAATTATTTGCTATTGTTTCAGGATTTCCCTCGATTTCTATGTCCGAGTTGTTGTTAGCGTTTCCTGTAATTTCTTTACTAATTGTCCACATGCATTTCATCTTCTTCGAATTACACCACAGCTAGCAAAAGTTACTTTTTTTTAATAGAACACTATATCTTAGAATATTTTTGGATTTAACATAAAATTACAAATATTTTTTATTAAGTGCATTACAAGTATAAACCTAATAGTTTCCGAGATATCGGCTTTTGAAAAATTACATTTGACAACTTCTAGCTTTCTAACGGTATGTCTTAGAGAAAAACGGCTTACATGTCCCTATCTTAGTTTTTAACTATCTTCCTAAAAGTGTCAACTTCCGGTTAAACCGGATGTAGCTCAAATGCCGGAAATATAGTACTTCCGGTTCAACCGGAAGTTGGTATTTTTGGAAAGATAATAAAAAAGTAAGATAGGGACGTGTAAGCTGTTTTGCTCTATGGCGTGCCGTTAGAAAGCTAGAAGCTGTCAAAATTCAAAAATGTCATTTTTTAAAAGTCGATATCTCGGAAGATTTAGACTTATAATGCACTTATTAAAAAATAATTGTAATTTTATGTAAAATCCAAAAATATTCTAAGACATAGGGTGTTCCATTAAAAAAGTAACTTTATTTCTCCACGGCTTTCTGACTCATCCTGTACCTATATTTATCAATTTTTTTCTATCTGGAATAATAAAGTCGCTAGAAGCTGTCAAAATTTCAGGAAACACCCTGTACACTGTATTTTTAAATACTCCCTTGTTTGTCTTTTAATATATCACCGATGATGCCACCATGACATTGATAAAATAAACGTCTATCATACTGGCCGAACTAGTCCGGCAGGCGCCTTATAGATGGCCTATATTTTGATAATTTAATATTGTTGGGTCATTTCTCTAAGCTTTATTCTTCTGTGATGACACGACCAAAGTGTGTCAACGTTATCGGCGTAAAAATCGAACAAGGGAGCCGTACTCCGTACTTAGATTTATCAAAAATTTATTTTTGCAATGATTGTTAAATTAAAGTTAAAATATCGAGGATGTGACATTATGATATATTGTCAAATATAGAAACTATGAGTGGGCGGAAATAGTTATTTACATTACTAGATGCGAAAGTTAATTTTTTGGTGTGAGGTTTTCGAATAGCCGAGGCGGAGCCGAGGTGATTTAATACCTCCGAACATCAAAAAAGGCTTTCGCATCGTGTGATGTATTAAATTTTTTCTACTACTGTTCTCTGATCAATATGTTATTAAGTAATGAACTTTGATTTTATTCAAATTATAATCATAAAATAAGGTTTTTCCACCTGTAAAATAATCCATGACAACTAGTTATTTGAAAATGTTCTCCCAATACCAAAACGTTGCTATTCAGAAGGCGGCCGAGTTGGCATGTGCCTCACTGTTACCTGAGAAGTCGAAAGATAGATACTATCAAACGTACAACCTGTTTCTGGAATGGTTAGCGGATAAAAACGTTTCTCAAATTGACGAAGATGTGATGTTAGCGTACTTCTTAGAGAAATCTGAAGCCTTATCACCTCCGTCCCTATGGTCACAATATTCCATGCTCAAATTGACTATTTCTGTAAACAAACATATAGATATTTCGCAGTTTAAGAAACTCATTGCATTTATTAAACGAAAAAACGATGGTTACGAAGCTAAACAATCTAAAATTTTCAGAAAAGAAGAAATAATAAAGTTTTTACTTGACGCTTCTAATCATAGCTATTTATCTATGAAAGTGATATCAGTAATGGGAATAGCTGGAGCATGCCGCACCGATGAGATCCATAGAATGGGGTTGAAAGGCGTCGAAATCAAGATTGATGTAGCTATAGTTAAAATCCTCCAGAGCAAAAACAAGGTTTAAAGAAGTTTTGTGATAACCGATGATGGAGGTCCAGTTACTTTTGTGAGGTTACTACAAGATTACATTAAACTTCGGCCAAATAATGCACAAGACGAACGCTTGTTCTATCGCTATGAACGCGGTAGGTGTGTGAATCAGGTGATTGGAAAACGCACTATTTCGAATGTTCCCAAATAAATTGCCAAATTTTTGAAACTTTAAGACGTAAATAAATACACTGGTCACTCGTTTAGAAGAACATCAGCTACGTTTCTCGCAAATGCTCCAGGTGTCGACATTTTGGATTTGAAAAGACATGGCGGTTGGAGGTCTTCGTCCGTTGTCCAAAATAATCTTAAATGGAACTCCTACTTTTATTCCATCTAACGACGTGAGAGTGACAAATAGAACGAGTTGTAATATGGTCCAAGTCCAGGATAATAACGAGACTCTAATACGAAGCGCCGAAGCTATTGAATTGAGTAATATTTCATCGATTTTATTTTCCAACTGTTCAAATTTCACAATAACCTTAATGGCAATAAATAATTATTATTTAAGTTTTATATTATTGTCATTATAAGTATCATTTGTTTTTTGAATAAATATAAGCATTTTGTTATTAAGTTTTTTTTTAAAATTCGCTTGAGTAAATACAATAAAAATTTCTTATAAATATTCGTGTTTTTTTGTCCTGGCACCGTAGCTAGAAACATACTACTTTCGTAGCTAGCAACGTATAATATTCTCTATATCTCTAATGTTTACTTTCGTGATCTTTCGTGTTGCTAGGGCCGGCAGGTTAGTATATTTATACAGTAGTAGAAAAAGGATTTTTACTTGCAAACGAGCAAGTAAATTAAACGTCAAAGCAAAAATCCAATACTTATCGGAAGCGTAAACTGATTCAGATCCTGTCGAAAATCTTTGACATAGACCTGCTAGTACCTTTTGATTTTTATTAGCGAACGACCAATAAGAATAGAAAACGCGGTGATGTCGCAAACTTAACATCGGGACTATTTTGAAAGTAACTAGACTATAGTGGTAAAAATTCTTTGGCAATTAGTATAGAATACTTACTATAAAAAGGAGAGAATTATACTTACAATAATGCAATCTCAAACCATACTTTAACGGTGTGTTGTACTTACTTGTACTAGTTATGCCGTAAGTCCTGTATTACAAAGGGTATCCGATTCGGGGATGAGGGCCCAGGATAACTTTAGATATCACAACAGTTGGGGTCCTCTACACGGGTGCCGATCACGACAACGACTGGTCTCCGTGGTTCCTTTATCACACGTTTCACTACGCGGCGTTGTCACGTCTTTTACAGTTTCCTAGATATGTCACACGTCCCTTTTTTTTTTTTTTTTTTTTAATTAAACAAAAGTCACTTAACTAAAACTAAACTAATATTTATAAAATAACGAATTTAATATTTAAAATTTAAAGTTTTATAAATTTAATCTGTTAGGTGGAACTATCACTCGACCACTTCGTGTTACATTTGGAACCGAGTTTGGAACTCTATTGTGTTGCATTGTTTCAGATGTTAGAGGTTGCGGAGGTACAGACTCTGTGTTATCATGAAGTATGTTCTCCTTTTCTTCACCCTTTATTTTTTCATCAATCTTTTGCTGTGAGTGCGATTCCAATGTGGGAAGGATAGATTCCTGTAGTGGCCGTAGAAATCGTCGATTACGTCGATAGTCTGTATTATTAACGTTAATAACATAGTCGTTAGGTCCAGACTCTCTAATAACAGTGCCAGGTCTCCACTGTCTGATTCCGTCTTGCATTAGAACTGTTTGGCTTGGATATAGCCTTGAAAGTCTCTTACTGTTTTTATTATAATATCTTTTCTGCTTTTCTTGATTACTTACTAGCCTTTCCCTTACATTTTTAGCCGAATATTGAGGATTTAAGTATCTTTTTAATACAGGAAGGGTGGTCCGCAACCTTCGTCCCATAAGAAGTTGACTTGGTGGAGGTAATCCCTGTTTGGGGGTAACATTATAGTCAAGAATAGCCAAACAAGGGTCAGTTCCTTGTTGATATGACTTGGTTAATAAACTTTTAGCGGTTTCAATAGCTCGCTCGACCATTCCATTGGATTGTGCATAATGTGGGCTAGAAGTACAAAGTTTTATATCATACTTTGCGGCAAAGTCTGAAAACTGTTTGGAGTTGTAGGGGGGACCATTGTCTGAGAAAATTTCCTGCGGGAGACCTGTGAGTTGGAAGACATTTTTAAGAGTTGATATAACACTTTCTGCTGTTTTAGAAACAATTTTGTTTACAACAATAAATTTGCTGAAATAATCTACTATAATCAAGAAATTTAAAGTACCCAGAGACTTAAAATCAATTCCAATCTTTTGCCATGGCAATTCAGGCACTGTGTGTGGCTGAAGAGGTTCTTTACAATTGGATCTAGAGTATCTTTGACATACAATGCAGCTTAATACCATGTTTTCAATATTTACCATAATTCCTGGCCAGTACACCGAGTCTTGGGCTAACAATTTTGTCGAAACGACACCTTGATGTGAACGATGGAGAAGCTCTAAGAATTCATGTCTTAAAGTTTCAGGGATTATTATTCTATTTTTATAAAAAAGGATATCTTCATTAATATAAATGTCGGACCTTATTGGCCAGTATTTTTTTATTTCAGTAGGTACATTGCTTTTATGACTTGGAAAGCCTTGTAGAACATAATATTTTAGTTTTTTAAGCTCATTATCCTGATCAATTGCACATTTTAAGCGGTCTTCATTTTCAGGGGTAATTGATAGTACTGAAAATACTTTTAGATGCTCCTCTAAGTAATGTGTGGTAATATTGTCATTTGAGGGATCTCTACTCAGGGTATCCGCTATATTCATGTTTTTTCCCGGTACATATCTTAGGTTAAATTGGTATCTGAGAAGTTTATAAGCAAGCCGTTGGATTCTAGGAGACATTTCGTCCAGTGGTTTTTTAAGTAAACCAATTAACGGTCTGTGGTCAGTTTCAATTAAAAATTGTCTTCCGAATAGGTAGTAATGGAATCGTTCACATCCATAGACTACAGCAAGAAGCTCTTTATCGATGTGGTTATAGCGCTGTTGTGTTTGGGTCAATGAGACAGATGCGTACTCAATTGGTTGTCCTTCTTGCATTATTACTGCACCTAGCCCGTAGGGACTGGCATCTACTGATAACGTAATTTCTCTATCTGGATCAAAGTAACGCAAAATTGGGGTTGAAGTAACAAGTGCTTTTAATTTTTTAAAGGATTGTTCTTCCAGTGCAGTCCATTGCCACTCGCTATTATTTGATAATAATCTTCTCAGCACTCCTGTTTCCTTTGACAAATTTGGAATAAATTTGCCCAGATATACTATCATTCCTAAGAATCTCTGAAGGTCTTTTTTATCCTTTGGAGAGGACATGTTGACAATAGCAGAAGTTTTTGTTTTGTCTGCAGCAACGCCTTGCCCACTAATTAAGTGTCCTAAGAATTTAACTTCCGTAACACCAAATTTTGATTTTTCCCTGTTTAGGGTAAGTCCAGATTTTTGTATTCTTGTCAAGACATTATTAAGATTTTCATTATGCTCCTGTAGGGTACGGCCAAAAATAAGTATATCATCAAAATAGGCTATTACACCTTGCAAACCAGTAAGAGTGTCAAAAATGAATCGTTGAAATATTTCAGGTGAAGATGATAAGCCATATGGTAGCCTTAAATATCGAAACCGTCCAAAAGGTGTCGCTACAGTGCATATTAAAGAGCTTTCATAACTTAATGGTATTTGTAAGAAGGCTGAAGATGCGTCAAGTAAAGAAAAAAAATTTGCACCCGCTAGTTCAGAAAATAAAGTATCCTGTGTAGGTATTTGAAAACGCTCGCGCTTTACATATACATTCAAAGCACGGGGGTCCATGCACACCCGAATATCTCCATTGGCTTTTGGCGCAATCACAATTGGATGGACCCAATCTGTTGGTTCTGTTACTTGTTTAATAATATTATCAGCAACCATTTGATCCAATTTTTCTTTGACTTTATTTTTTAAGGCCTGTGGAATTTTTCTGGGACCACACACGTGTGGTTCAGCATTATTTTGTAACATTATATTATAGGTCTTGTTAATTTTTCCGATTCCTGAAAACACCTGTTTGTAATTATTAACAATCTCAGAAACTGTGTCTATAGTGTCTACATTGAAGATATCACTGGATAAAGGATTACTTTTATTAATTATTTTTAAGGTATCAATTGCCGTTAAACCTAATATTGATGAGGGACTATCTGTTTGTAGCACAAAGAATGATAAATATTTTCGTACTCCTTTATAAACACAGTCAATTGTTATTTTGCCCAATGTATTGATTTTATGTCCAGAATATGAAGTAAGTATTGATTTACTTTGACTGACTTTGTTCTTATCAATGCCAAGTTTGTCAAAATCACGAAAGTTTAAAATATTTACCTGGCTACCTGTATCTACTTTTAGTTTAATATTACATCCAGCCATTTCAACAATTTCAAACCATTCAATTGTATTGACCGTTTCAATGTTCACTTTAACCAGTTTATTTTCGGCAGTAGAAGTTATTGTCCAAACTGGTTCTGTAGAATAATGTTCTCTATTTATGCCCTGATCATCACTATCGTGTTCATCGTTAAACTTATCAATTTCATTTACATACTTATTTTTACAAAATTTCGAGTAATGTCCTTTACGGTTACATTTATTACAGTATCTGTTAAAAGCAGGGCACTTACCTTGTGGATGACTTAAACCACAATACATACAGCTACCTGAATACAGTCCTGTATTATTTCTACTGGTACTAGCTGTATTTTTGAAATCTTGATTTTCATTACTTGCACGCATTGCACTACTTTTATATTTTACAAACGCATTTACAGAATCGACTGGCATAAACTCATTTTTAGAACCTCCAGAAATCTCTTTTTGTTTAATTGAACTGCTTTCCATAGCACGACATACTGATATAGCCTTTTCTAGTGTTAAGTTCGCATCCTCGAGTAATTTTTCTTGCATTCGACTGTCTTTTATACCAATAACTATTCTATCCATGATCATAGTATTCTTTTCCTTAAACTCACAAGTACTCGCCATTTGTTTTAATGCGGTCACAAATTGATCAAACGATTCTCCAGATAATTGGTCCCTTTTAAAAAATTTGTAGTGTTCGTACACTAGATTTTTTACTGGCTCACAGTATTCATCAAACTTTGTTAAGACTAAGTCCAATTTCTTTTTATCGTCATCACTCAACTCAAACGTATTGAAAATTTGAATTCCTTCGTCTCCCAAAAAATTCAAGAGCATAGCCACCTTAATATCCTCAGATTTGTTTGATTTCCCGCTAGCAAGAACATACAAATTAAATTTCTGTTTCCATAACTTCCAGTTGTAAGCGATATTTCCTTGAAATTGCATTTCATTTGGCGGTTTCGCTAAATCACCCATTTTGATTGTTTACTTTTACAGAGAATTCCACAAACTATAGCTGACCAACTCAAATCTTCACACTCGCGGCCCGCACGTTTAGATTTCACACAACAATTCTTTACACACCGAGAATGTTTGACTGGTCTGCTGTGCTGTTTGTTTTCTTAACGACTTTTACGTTCTCTCGCAAAACTACGAAACTACCCTTTGCACGTACTTTCCGCTGCCACCATGTGTTGTACTTACTTGTACTAGTTATGCCGTAAGTCCTGTATTACAAAGGGTATCCGATTCGGGGATGAGGGCCCAGGATAACTTTAGATATCACAACAGTTGGGGTCCTCTACACGGGTGCCGATCACGACAACGACTGGTCTCCGTGGTTCCTTTATCACACGTTTCACTACGCGGCGTTGTCACGTCTTTTACAGTTTCCTAGATATGTCACAAACGGGTACATTAATAATTTTTCTAGTCAAACTGCTTGATTCGACCTCGAAAGATGCTTTAGTTGCCATTCTAGCTAATACTGCATATCTATCGATTGGACATCCATGGTCGTAGGTTATAGCACGTATAGTATTCAAGTTTCTAAAACAATTATAAAAAAGTAAAATGCAAAGAAAAACTATGTCATTGAGTAGCAGCGCTTAAGGGCCGGTACTTTAGGTGCTGATTAATGATTAAAATAATCATTATACAGGGTGATTTCTAAGGGATACTTTTTTCCAAATGTGTATACAACTACTTAAAAGAAACAACTTTTTCAAATAATTTTTTTTAAATAACTCAAAAATAAAGGAGATATTCCGGTATAAAAAAAAAGCAATTCAGTTCCATTTTAAATGACGTGTTCAATGTTGTCACCATTTTCTTCTACACAACGCTGTGCGCGACGCAACCACTGTTCGGTGACAGCACGTAATAACGAAATTCGTTTCCCTCTAATGGTTGCTGCAGCCTGATCTATGCGCTCAATCAATTCTTCCCGCATGTTTACAGGTGTTTTAAAAACTAAGCTCTTTACGTAACCCATAGGCATTTGGTGGCGAGACGCGGTGAGGAGCTAGGTGGGGCCGGGAGTGGGGATTACGCTGCCTTTACATATGCATGTGACAAAACTCCAGGAAATCAACATCCGCTATGCCGAGTATTGCCGAGTCGATGCGGATGGCCACGAAAATGATGGAATCTGGGCGTATCCGTTATTGTTGCGTTGCTATACTACAGATTTTTTACAAGGTTTTAGGCAATGTTATATATTTCCCACATCATGTTAATTTAGTTAATCATAGAAGTTAATACTTTTAACACAGTAAGCCCAGAAAACTACGTTTTCTGTGGCGTAAGTCTAGCAAATCAAGTGGAGGAAAGCAGCTTGAATGTTGATTTACTTTACACTGGAATACATTGATGACAACACGTTATTGTTATTGTTCGGTCTAATAATTACGATGTCTATGATGTAACCCCACAAAAAAAAATCACATGGTGTAAGGTCTGGTGATCGAGTTTGCCACGCAACTGGCCTATTTCGACCAATCCACCTGTTTGGAAAAGTATTATCCAAGAACTCCCGCACTTCCCGTCTAAAATGAGGAGGTGCTCCGTCTTGTAGAAGCCACATGTTTTGGCTTATAGCTAATGGCACTTCTTATTCTAGCAGATTAGGCAAATGATTTTGCAAAAAGTATAAATAACCTTCGCCCGTTAAACGTTCTGGTAAAATGTGCGGACCAATGAGTGTTCCACCCACAATTCCAGCCCACACATTAACGGAAAATCTTTGTTGAAAATTTGATCTTCGAACAGCATGGGAATTCTCAACAGACCAAACATGAGTGTTGCGGTAATTGTTAATTCCATTTCTGGTGAATATTGCCTCGTCCACAGACAAAATTTTTCTTATAAAATTTCTATCATTTGCATTGTTTTGTAAGAGCCATGCACAGAACTCGACTCTACGGGGATGGTCTTCAGGAAGTTGCGCGTGTACACGTTGAACGTGAAATGGGTACAACTGATTTTCCCTCAATGTTTTCCACGCCTTTGTTTGGCTTAATTCGACCTGCCTTGCAATTTCCCTAGTACTTGTCAATGGATCTTCCTCAATAAGATTTAAAATAAGTTCTTCATTCTGCACATTTCCACGTTGTCTCGGCCTTCCTCTCCACGATGTTCTTTTAAATCACCAGTATCCCTTGCCCTCTGAACGAGATTTATAAAACAACGGGGTGTGGGATGGACTATTAATAAGGGAAAGCGTTCCACGTATAACCTTGCTGCCACAGCCGCAATTTGACGACACTCCCCATAACTCAACAGCCATTTTTATTTTTAAACACTCCCAAACTAACTGAAATCTATGACGCGATGAACTGACAACAAATTGAGACTTCACTGCTTGACATAAAAAAAGAATAAATAGCAACAAGAAAAGTTATCAGCAGTCGTATCGTAGGCTTTTTACATTACCATATCTCCTTTACTTTTGAGTTATTTAAAAAAAATTATTTAAAAAAGTTGTTTCTTTTAAGTAGGTAGTTGTATACACAATTGAAAAAAAAGTATCACCTTAGAAATCACCCTGTATAGTTTTTAATGTGCCGAAACATGGTAGAGGGTGTCCCAAATTCGAGGGTGACCATTGGGATCTCGGTAACTATAAGAGATACGAGCAAGTTTAAATTGTTGTTTTCCTAAAATTCTAAGAGATTTTTATTTTGTTCAGCAACGTTGTAAGAAAATTATAAACCAAATATGAACCCTCTATATGCAAGAGTCACTCTTTGCCAAATTTCAAGTTTTAAGATCAGTTTAAACGGCCACCTCCGAGACATTTTTTATTCATATATTACTGGGTTCACTCAGAAGTAAAGGCATATAGTTATATAAATCACAATTCAATAAGGCTACCAAAGATTAATTTTGAAAAAAGCAAAGAGTTAAAGTTGCGGGTAACTAGAGCAATGAGTTACTTCTGCAATCACTAGGTACCACTAAATTGTTGTTTCTTGGTGTCATCAAAACAGTTAATGAAATAAAAGTAAACAGTTAGTACGCAAATAAAATTTTATTGAATACACGAATTTTGAGTTTTGATTCAGACTAAAATGAACAGGCATTGTAATAGAACAAACAACTAAAAGAAAGTAAGTTGATGGGAAAAAAACTAAATTTCCATGTCGACATTCTCTGGGTTCACGCATTGTTCTTCCAATATCAAAACGTCCCTATATTCGTCTGCTGCATCTTCTGTTGATGGAAACAAGAAATGTTTGTAGATTGCGAGTTCTCTTTTTTCCTTCCAGTTGTCGCCGAAATGAACAGTCAATAGTCGATCTATTATAGATTTATCCCCTTTCAAAGCACGTCATAAGGAATGCGATCTGGTGAAAATAAGGAAGTGATCTTGCCTTTCTTTGTTATCCCTTTAGCCACTCCAATGTCGGCCATATACAGGGTGTCCCAGAATATGTGGGCAATCTCCCGGATTTGGATACAATATGAAAAAATAATATGACAAGTTCCCATAAAAAAATTTCCTACAGGCCCTCCCTACTGAGATATAAGCCCCTGAAGGACGCCTCTGGAAATCGGTTTATCTTGAATAATTCTTAAATTACTTGCTGTAATTTAATAATTTTTCAGTATGATGGTTGCTAGGTAAGTCTCCTCAAAATGAACCGTTTTAATTTTATTCGGCTTATTTAGTTTTCCAGGGACGGACTAGCTTTAACAGAATAATACTTATTTTTTTTTCATCCTGTATGATAGAGGCATATTAATAATACTATTGAACAGCTGAAACCTTAAGCTAAAAAAAAAGTACTCTTCATCGACATCGATAAAGTAAACCGTTTACGAGAAAAAAATTTTTGTTCCATATGCCTTTTTTATGAAATATTCGATAAATACCTTATTTTTACTGATTCATTTTGTACGTCGGTTCAACATAAGCTCCTTCTACTGCAATGCATTCCCTACATCTTTTAATTGTAGATTGTTGGAAGCTCCACAATGCGCCAACATTATTCCTTATTTCGCGACAATGGAAGTTAATCATTTCCAATAAGTGTTCCCGATTTTGTATTGGATTGGCGTATACTAAACATTTTAGATAGAAAAAATCTAATGGATTTAGGTCTGGTGATCGAGGAGGCCAAGCAACTGGTCCTCCCCTTCCTATCCATTGATTTTCGAAGACCCTGTTTAGGTGTTCTCGGACTACTAGACTAAAATGTGGCGGAGCCCCATCATGCATGAACCACATATTATGTCGTAGTTGCAGAGGTAGATCTTCTAAAAGTTCTGGCAGATTGTTTTGAAGAAATTCCAAATACCTTTCTCCATTTAACCTTCTTGGCAATACAAATGGTCCAATTAAGTGTTGTCTAATAATTCCGGCCCACACGTTGATGGGTTTAAATTGGTGCTGATGATGCGTTACAATAGAAGCATGGGGATTTTCCTCTGCCCATAAATGTAAATTATGAGAATTTATGATGCCGTTTTTGGAAAACCCAGCTTCGTCCATGAAGAGAACTGAACCAATGAAATTTGCATCATTTCTGTGCCGATCTAAAACCCAGTTACAAAATTCCATCCTTCGCGGAAAGTCTTCAGGAAGAAGCGCGTGGACTTTTTGAAGGTGGTATGGATGTAACTGTTGCTCTGTAAGGATTCTAAAGACCATTGATTTTGAACAATCAAATTCGGCAGCCAATTTTCGAACACTTGCAGCAGGATCTACTTCTACGGCATTAAGGATGTTTTCTTCAAGACCATCAACGCGATGGTTTTGATTTCCACAATTGTGACTGGCTTTCTCAAACTTTCCTAAAATTATTTACGACCTAAATACTTTAAATCAAATCTTTATCAACCGATAAGTACAAATTAAAAATAAAACAACTTAGTTTTTACCTGTCTCTCTTAAACGACGATCTACTCTTTCAAAGGTTTTTCTGTCAGGAATTCTTCCGTTTGGAAATCGTTCTTCATAAAGCCTTCGGGCTTCTAAGGCATTACATGATGCAAGCCCATACATTAAATGCATGTCGGCATATTCCTCAAACGTAAATTCCATACCAAAACGAGCAGAAGAAATAAGATCAAAAACTTAAACACACTCAATTTCCAACTGACACTGTCGTAGTTATTAATTATTTTAACTGGTACATGTCAACTAAACCATATCAACAAAATAAGGTATTTATCGAATATTTCATAAAAAAAGGCATATGGAACAAAAATTTTTTTCTCGTAAACGGTTTACTTTATCGATGTCGATGAAGAGTACTTTTTTTTTTAGTTTAAGGTTTCAGCTATTCAATAGTATTATTGATATGCCTCTATCATACAGGATGTAAAAAAAATAAAATTAAAATGGTTCATTTTGAGGAGACTTACCTAGCAACCATCATACTGAACAATTATTAAATTACACCAAGTACTTTAAGAATTATTCAAGATAAACCGATTTCCTGAGGTGTCCTTCAGGGGCTGATATCTCAGTAGGAAGGGCCTGTAGGAAATTTTTTTATGGGAACTTGTCATATTATTTTTTCATATTGTATCCAAATCCGGGAGATTGCCCACATATTCTGGGACACCCTGTATATAGTTTGCTTCACCGCGATTTCCTAAGTTAGTAAATATTATTTTTTAATTTTTATAACCTAATAATTCATAATTCCGTAACCAGTGGAGCAAATCAAATATTTTTTTGTACACATACGTAGTTTTTTACGTAGATTCGAAATTAATAAACAAAAGTACATAATCCCATTCAAAATTTCAAAGTTATCCCCACCCCTCAAAATGGGGACAGGGGGTATATGATAAAAATATGTTTAAATATGTCCCCCCATCTTACTATTGCTTCGTTAAAATTTCAAGAAAATATTTTAAATCGTTTGCGAGATATCGCCTTGTAACCCTTTAAAAAACTCACCCTGCATAAAGGGTGTCCCAAAATGTACGCACATTTTAAATATCGTGGCTGTTTCGTTTTTGTCATAGTAGGCTCCTGAATATTTGATAGCTGTCATGTAATTTATTGCAATTAATAGCCATGGAACGCTACACGGTAAGCGCGTTGTTATCGTGAAAACGTATTATAAATGTGAAGAATGTTATGCGGAAACAGTTCGTAGAGTGCGAGCCGTTTTTGAAAGAAATAATGCACCAAATCATACGACAGTGCAAAGATTGATCAAAAAATTTGAGTTAGAAGCATAAAATCAACAGGGCGGCCGCGGTGTACTGCTCGATCTATTGAAAATATTGCAGCAGTGTCGGAAAGTGTAAGTGAGAATCCAGGTACGTCGATTCGCCGTCGGTCACAGCAAGTGAACATTACCAAAAGCAGTATGCAGCGAATTCTTCCAAAAGATTTGCATTTGCATGCCTATAAAATTCAATTGACCCAAGAATTGAAGCCAGCAGATCATGGGTTGCGCCGTGAATTTGTTAATTGGATTCTGGAAAACGAGGCAAATGACGGAGATTTTTCGAAGAAAATCCTGTTTAGTGATGAAGCATATTTTCAATTAAATGGATACGTCAATAAACAGATGTGGGGTGAAGAGAATCCTCGTGTTATTCACGAAAAACCAATGCATCCTCTACGAGACACCGTTTGGTGCGGTTTTTGGTTCGGCGGAATAATTGGGCCATACTTCTTTGAAGACGAGGCTGGAACTGCACTAACAGTGAATGGCGAACGTTATCGTGCAATGTTAGAAGGGTTTCTGTGGGCTGAATTAGACCGAATTAATGTGGAAAACTTATGGTTTCAACAGGACGGAGCGACCTAACAGAAACCAGGGATTCATCCACGCCGTTCAATAGATCATCCGTCAGGTCCGATAAAGCCGATGCAGTACTGTAACCGCACGTAAAACCCGATTGTTTAGATTAGAAGGTAAGATAAGGGTAGTATAGTAATAGTAAAAATATACAGGGTGCCCCATTTAAAATACCAAAGTCAAGGTCACTTCCGGTTAAACCGGAAGTGCTAACAAATCAAAAATTATGCCAATAAATGCAGACTCATCTCTTATGCACAATTCCAAAATTTCATTTTAAGATCTATAAATACAAAAAAGTTATAGGGGTGAGCGTCTTTTGAGAAGCACCCGGTATTTTGCCCAATAGATATCCCCATTATTATTGGTTTTAGAGAAATGGTTAAATTAGCAAAGTTATAGCATTTTCACCGTACCTTCAGAAGATGAAATGAACAAAAACAACTGAGTATCGGAAGTGACAGTTTTTTGACAAGTGACAGTTTTTTCAAATTGAATACCTCCTATTTTTTCATCAAATCAATTAAAGAATTTTATCCTCTTTTTAGATATATAGTGGTTGTCGAGGTTATTTTTTACCGTTTTGGAACGAGGTTAAAACATAACACAACATATAATAATATATTATTTTTATAATTGCTCAAAATGGCCACCGTTCATTAAAATGCAGGATTGGCAACCCTCTTTTAGTTTTTCAATTGTATAAGCAATCATATCTGGCCTTACCGAAGTTGAGAAAGTCAATTTCAATTTGAATTTGTACCTACAAATCGGCAACATATCGTCTGGATGCAGATATCTTCTCTTTGAGGTAGCCCCCAAGAAATGTGTCTAATGGTGTTAAGTCGGGACTATTGGGAGACCATGCAATCGTCCCTCCACGACCAATCCAAATGCCATAATTCTCATTGAGGTATTCTCTAACTGGAAGAACACTATGACATGGAGCACCATCTTGCTGCCATATAAAATTCCTTGCGGCGTTTAGAGGAAAAGTTTCAAGAATATTATTATTTCATGTGCAAGCATTTTACGATATCTAACTCCATTTAAAGATCCATCAATGAAAATTGGATCGATGATTCTGTTTTGCACTACACATTTACTGATAGCCACCCAGAACGTATCACTTTAACTGTAAAATGCAGATTCTGCGATGCCCAGAAGTGTATGTTTTTGAGATTTGGAGCTGAAGCCGTATCAAAAGAAGATTCATCGGTCCATATAATGTTCTCAAACAAATTGGCGTTATTGTTGAGGATGTTTGTCATGTGACGGCAAAACTCCAAATGTCTTTGCTGCTGTTCTTCTGTTAATTTTTAAACTTTTCTGAATTAGTCGTGGAATTTATGCTGTTTCAGAATTTTAAAAACTACTGTGCAACATTTGCCAGTCCCTTATCGAATTTTTTGGATTTTCTGAAAACAAATTAAGCTTCTACCTAAATGATACGAAGCGAATAAAAAAACAAAAAAAAATAACTTGAAAATATAAAAGAACAGCAAGTTCTTCATCCTTAAGTATCCGACAATGCCTTTTCTTTTCTTGTAATGTTTCCCGCTCAGAAAGTTGACGAAACACATTTCGGAAAGTGTTTTCGCTAGGAATTACTAAATCTGTATGTCGCCTACTAAATTTGCGTTGCGCTTCTCGCTTGTTGTGTCCACATTTGATATACAGGGCTGCTGGTATGTATGGAAACCGTCAATTATTTGTTAAAGTACAACATCTAGCAAAAAATATTTAAGACAAAAGTTTTAGATTTTTTTATAGTCTATTAGAATTTTAAAAAACTAAGTATACAGGATGAGTCAGAAAGCCGTAGAGAAATAAAGTTACTTTTTTTTTAACGGAACACCCTATGTCTTAAAATATTTTTGGATTTCACATAAAATTGCAACTATTTTTTAATAAGTGCCTTATAAGTCTAAACCTAATAGTTTCCGAGATATCGACTTTTGAAAAATGACATTTTTAAATTTTGACAGCTTCTAGTTTTCCAACGGTACGTCTTAGAGTAAAACGGCTTACCTATCTTAGTTTTTAATTATCTTTCTAAAAGTGTCAACTTCCGGTTAAACCGGATGTAACTGAAAAACCGGAAATATAGTACTTCTGGTTTAACCGCAAGTTGGAATTTTTGGGAAGGTAATAAAAGAGTAAGATAGGGACATGTAAGCCATTTTCCTCTATGGCGTACCGTTAGAAAGCTAGAAGCTGTCAAGGTTTAAAAATGTCATTTTTCAAAAGTTGATATCTCGGAAACAGAATCCAAAAATGTTCTAAGTTATCGGGTGTTCCATTAAAAAAATAGTAACTTTGCTTCTGTACAGCTTTCTGACTCATCCGGTATACTTATATTTTTATAATTCTAATAGACTTTACAAAACCATAAAACTTTTATCTTGAATATTTTTTGTTAGCTGTTTTACTTTAAGAAATAAAAATAATCGACCGTTTTCATACATCCCAACGACCCTCTATATTTTAAGGATTTCGACCTTTTGCTCTTCAAAGTATCTCATTTAGACCCTGATTTTGACAACGTATATTAAGATTTGTCAAGAAGACAGAAGTTGCCAAGAGCAATTTAGTCAAGGTGACAGGTATTACTATGAGTAACATGAGCCATTTACAAAACTTATATGATGATAATGATAATTCACCTCACTTTTATTGAACCAATCAAAACGCTCATTTTCATAGCAACCACCTTGGTAACGGTCGTCTTACCCGATAAGACTACCGCTAGCTCGAAAAGACGCTTTCGAAAAGACGCTTGTAGCTTTTTTACTTAAATAAAAAATTAGTAACACCTCTAACTTGTATATTTACCTTTATCAGACGGCCTTCATTTTTATGTTCAGTAAATTATCCAATAAAATACACCTCTAGAGGCGGTTTCTTATCTTCATACCTTGGTTTTTCACTCGAAACTCGATTTTCCAAGAAAATTTTCACTCAATGTAATTTTTACTTATAATCAAAGATAAGACCCTCGAGTTAAAGCTCTCGGGATCATATCAGATTATAAGTAAAAATTACATTTCGTAAAAATTTGTCAGAAAATCGATTTCTTGTTAAAAACATCGGTATTACCGATAGGACGCCTCCTCTATCGGTATATTACCGTTGATAATTCTATTATATTTTCGTATAATTCCAAAACGGTAAAAAGTAACCCCAACAATCACTATATATTTAAAAAGAGGATAAAATCCTGTAACGGATACAATGAAAAGATTATTCCATTTAAAAAAACTGTCACTTCCGATACTTAGTTGTTTTTATTCATTTTATTTTCTGAAGTGAAAATGCTATAACTTTGCTAATTTAACTATTTCTCTAAAACCAATAATAATAGAGATATCTATTGGGCAAAATATACGCGAACACCCTGTACATAAGAGAAACAGAGATAAAGAGAAAGAGAGAACGCCCTGTCGCATCTTAACAGTCAGTTGGACCAAAGTCTTATACCGATCAGTCATGGAGATGAGCACTGCGCTGGTCAGAGAAGTGAAGGGACAGAAATTGAGGCGACACTAAATATGAGATGGCTCCATACGGCCTAAAGTCCGTCGGGCCTCATCTGATGTATTCGGCTTCGCTCGGTGGGGCAGGCCAACCGAAACCTCGGACGCATTCGGCTTCTTTCGGAGATACCCTGGCGGGAATTCGAATGGGGATTTGTTGGTGGCGTCAGAAATAGACGCATGTCGGTCGGAAATGTCAAACAAGATATTATGTTACGTAACGGATTGGAACATTATATTGCTGTTACTAATAATTATAGACTTGATTGGTTAAACAGGCGCTAACACGGCATCTAATCCACCTTTTTGGTTCCAATTCGCCTTTTTCAAGTTCACCGGCCAATTATTTACCAGCCCTTTTTGAGTCGATCTACTTTAAAAAAAAATAAAAGTTATAAAAAACTAAAAAAAGTCATAAGAAAACTAAAAAGGTCATTACGAAAAAGTGGCCGAAACGGGAATCGATCCCAAGATGATGGCATCACACCCAAATGCTATATCCACAGGACCACTCAATTGCTTACAAGCTTCAGTTAATCTAGTAACCGTAGAATAAAAGCCAGCGTATCTCCGAAAGGAGCCGATGAGCCGAATGCTTCCGAGGTTTCGGTGATATTTAGTGTAGGCTCAGAAATTGCCGGTAGAAGGGAAAAGCAGCGCATTTCCACTCTCTTTTATTAAACTATATTACTGCATGCATGACGTTCTGTTTTCTTCCCGTTAAGGAGCTATTTGTAATAACTTTGTATACTCCTGTCTCATGTTAAATGGGTCACGCTGTACAGTAGAACTTATAGTAAAAATTGTTGTTTTTACTTTTGTTTGTCTAAACGAATAATATACTCACCTTACTACTAACAATAATTTTCGTGGCATCTGTTGCAGGCAGAGAACGATCTGATCAAATTTTTCACCAGCTACCTTTTTAATATACTTTTCTTCCTCTTTTGAAAGTTTCACTTTAAGTTTGAAGCTTGAACCTCTTAAAGAAGTTTGGGTTAAAATCTCAGCGAACATTATATAGTCTACAAGTTAGAGAATCAAATTAAAAGTTACGTTATACTACATGGTGGATAAATGAGTAGCTAGTAAATAGTTAACCGCGGCGACGGCCAAACGAGAAACTCATTTCCTTCAAAAATTTTATTCAATAACATAAAATACCGCTTAGTTCAGGTTAGTCGTTTGTAATTGGAATCTTGCCAGATTACACGATTAATCGTGTAATTATGATTACAGAAATCAAGCACAGATTCTTACGATTCTTACTATTGCACAAAAGAATTAATCACTTTTAGTTAAAATCTCAACAGCATTTAATTTACTATCGACAGCGATCTAAGATTTGGTCCCCATGTAGCTGCATTAAGCCGGAAAATTTCTTCCGGCTGTTATGTAGTAAGAACCGTTGTTAGGGAAATGGGTGTAGTGATAGCTAAAGCAGTTTACTACGCCCTCATTGAGTCTCCGTTAAAATGATATTTTTTACAGATAAGAACTGACTTAGATAGATAGATAGATAGATATTTATTTAATGCCAATAATCAAAATAGATTTTACACACGTCAAAAATACATTCAAGTAGGTATCTAAAGTAAATGACAAACATATGCTTAAACTTACATAAAAATTTCACATGTCACGATTTTAAAATACAATTAAAAATAATTTAAAAATAAAAATACATTGATGTACACAAGCACACAAGGAGATAAATCATGAAATTACATTGCAATTAAAACATTCTTCAACGGAGTAAAAAGACTTTTAAATTAAAAATTTCTTCAGTTTTACCTGTAAAACTCGCGCAGACAAACTCTTCCAGGCCATTGGAATCCTGTTGTAAAATTTAGGAGCATAGTAATTCATAGAAAATCTACTCTTACTTAGACGAGAAAATTCTGGTATTAAATGTGAAGCATTTCGAGTATTATATTCATGCACCTCACGATGACTTTGGAAACGGTCCAAGTTCTGTCTAATTCACAACAGACATCTATATTATATAAATAAAGATGGAAATGTTAATATTTTTAGTTCCACAAACTTTAATATTACATCAGCACGAAAAGGCATGTGTGTGATAATACGGACTGCTTTTCTTTGAAAAGAAAATATTTTTTGTGCCTCTGGAGAGTGACCCCAGATGAAAATTCCGTAAGACATTATAGAGTGAAACAAACTGAAATATGCATTCATACAGTACCCTGATTCGCGATAGGCCTTACGTTTCTAAGAAGATAAAGATTTTTTGATAATTTGTTAGCAAGAAATTCCACATGTTTTTCCCACAGAAGCTTCTGGTCCATGACAATACCCAGAAATTTAACCACTGGTTGTTGATGCAGTACCTGCCTCTGTGTGAAAATAAGTGTTTGGATTTTGCTTTCATTTAATGAGAGAGAGTTGGCCGCGAACCACCCAGAAACCCCCGACTGCGCTCCCAACATTTCATCCTGAAGTGCCAGAAGATCAGAATTTACGTTGATCAGAGTGGTATCATCAGCGTACAACACAAGACAACGAGACTTAGATAACTGTGCATATTTTTCACTGCAAGAAATGGACTACCATATAATTGTAATAAAGACTCTACAGACTACAGATTTCTACGTCAGTTTCTGGGGTGCATAGAACTGGACACGCAGTCCTATGCGATACCGTAAGGGGGCCTGAGTTAGGAATGAGATTAGACCATATAAACCCTAACCCCAACCATTCAAGATCAGATCGTACTCACCAATAATACAATACACAGATGACTTAAAACCCAAAGAGGGTACCGGAGCAGGGATGCACGGAGTAAGACTGAAGAAAGATGCTTATTTCTCCATGGGTAAGTCTCCCAAGGTGTTCCAAGCGGAAATCTGCGCTATCCTACAGTGTGCGTAAGAAAACAATAGGACAATCCACATATACTCCGGCAGCCAAACAGCCCTTAGAGTGCTAACATGCAACAAGATGACATCAATACTGGTATGGGAATACCAAGAGGAACTAGTTGCCCTGGCAAAAAAACATTCCTTGGTCCAGAACCGGTACTTGGAGTCCCAAGGTGTACAGTTCTAGATGTCATAAAACGATGGACAAGGAATGAACACAAAATTGACTGGAACAACAGACAGGAATTAAACCATAGCAAATACTCGGGCAACCAAGACTTGAACCAAAGCATATTTCGACACTCTCCCCAATTGATCTACACAAACTAGCGCAAGGAACTGGAATAAATGTGTGGGTGCAAGACCAAACTAGGGTGAGCACAATGGGTCAAACCTGGCCAAAGTGCATCCGGTATTTGGATGGACCTAAAAACAAAACTATCTTGTTTTTTATTTTCTCCTCAACGGCTTTAAAATATTTAACTTATAAGTGCATAAGGTTATAAATGTTAAAATGAACAATTTTTTTTTATTACAAATGCATATTGGGTGAAGTATAATTAAGTTTTCTAAATTAAATTTTTTGAAATTTTTATTATTAAAAAAAAATACAGGATGTTCGTTTCATCGAACGTTATGCATAAGAGAACATACACTATTGGACAAAAGTAGAGCAACAAAGTGCTTTTATTTCTTTGAATTAAAAAAATTAATTATATGATTGTGATCCCCAGCTAATTTTAATGAAATATTATCCCCGCAATATTAGTAATATTTCACAATATTTTGGTACACCTTAAACAAAATGATGGTAGAGAAATATTTATAATTATAAAAATCGACGAAAGAAGTGCGACAAAAGTAAAGCAACAAATTGTGTCAACAGTATTTTATTTTACATATTACGATAAAAAAAAACATTAAACACATTTAATAATTACAATAGCTAAAAGTATTATGTTAATAGTTAATAGAATATCCATTATTTTTTATTACTTGCCGACAACGTCGCGGCATTGAGACAATCAGTTTTTAACAGTAGTTTTGAAAAGGTTTGTCCAAACTTCATTGATTTTATTTACCAATGATTGTTTATTTGGAAATAATTGTGTACGAATTCCACGTTCAACTTCTTCCCATAGATTTTCAATGAGGTTAAGGTCTGGGGATTGTGCCGGCCACTGCAAAACCCGAACGTTATTTTCTTGAAACCACTCTTAAACAATTCGTGAAGAGTGTTGTGGATCGTTATCCCGTTGAAAAATAAAACGCAACGGCATTTCCCACTCTGCATAAGGCAACATTACATTTTGCATTATATCTCTATAGACAAATCGATCCATGGTGTCATTAATGAATTTTAAAGGACCCACCCCATTCCATGAGAAAGAACCCCATAGAAAAACACTGCCTTTGCCATGCTTAACTGTGGGTGTAACGTATTTAGGATTAAACCTTGTATTGATTGGCCGTCTTACACGCTTCATTCCATCAGAATTGAAAACTTTATAACGCGTTTCATCGCTAAATAAAACTTTTTTCTACTCGTCTATACTGTCCAATTTAAATGTCGACGTGCAAATTCAAGCCTAGCCACTCTATTTCTTGCCGAAATAAGGGGCTTTTTAGCCGGGCGTCTACTAAATAACTTTGCGTCTACCAACCTTCTTTAAACTTTCCGTGGACTAACCATAATTTCGGGAATTTCAGCAATAATTCTAGGTGCAGACATCCAAGGATCGTTTTGAGAAATTCTTTTAATGCGTCTGTCTGTCCAAACTGTTGTTTTCCTCGGCCTTCCCGATTTCGGTAGATTCTCTAAATGTCCCCTTTAAATGTAACTTGAAATTATTTTGGATACGCTGTATCTTGGTAAAACAAACCGTCTTGAAATTGTGGCTTGTATTGTACCTTCCAAGTGTGCATTCACTACTCTCTGCTTCAATTCTTTCGAAATTGGAATACCTCTTGGCACAGAAATATATATTAATTAAACATAAAATAAACTCTGCAAAAATAAGTTAACCTTTACTTTCACTAAAACTTTTCTTTTTTAGGAAAATATTAAAATGTTGCTTTACTTTTGACGCATTACAATACTGTATTTGAAAGTTTACGTCAATATCAGTTCATTTGTTTTGATTGTTGGAAAAAGCTGTTGCCGCCGATAACAGCAGCCTACTTCGATATTTAAGACATAATGTACCTATTTAAATACGATATCATGCATTTAATATTATAAAATCGAGATTTCTTTCATTTTTCGAAAATGTTGCTCTACTTTTGTCCGATAGTGTACATATACTTTTTAATTGCATAAAACTATACACCTAATAATCATGTTTTTATTTCAATAATTTTAGTGTTCACACTTTATGCAGATAAATTTGGCATTTTTCCACACTGAGCACATCTTCTTTCCTTTTTCGTATATTTTGGCAAGTGGTTTATTTGATCAAACCTAACATCATAAAGTGGAGCAGGTGTTATTTTTTCTTTTGTTGATTTTTTACCTTGACTTTTTAAAAGACTCGGAGCCAAATATTTTCTAAATTTCAATAAACCAGAAGACATTTCATGAGATGGATGAATTTTTCGGAATAATAACCAAGCGTTGACAACAGATACGTCAAATAAATAAAAAAATATAGGCCACCACCATTTGCGTTGCCTCATTCTAGTTCTATAGACTGCAACCAAGCCATTTAGTTTATCCATTCCTCCCACGCCCTTGTTATAATTTTGAAATATTTTAGGCTGCGGTACCGCAATTTTTGATTTACGTTCTCTACAGTACCGTGTAGTGTCTTTATATAATTTCGGATGATTCAAAATTCGACGCTGCAGTGACAACTTTGTTATCTTTCCATTGAAATACAATTACTTTTTCGCTGCTTGAGAATACATGAGCACCTCGTTTTTCCTTGGTTGGATTTTTTTTTTTTTTGATTTCTTAGTGGACAATCTTCTAACCTATTATCTCTAACAGTACCCGTTGCGCAATAGTCTAATGAAAACGGATGATTTAGAAGTTTGATGGAAGTGAACTAATTATCCATAACAATTTTGTAACCAGAATTAGGTCGTATTTCAGCAGATCTTATTAAATTTAATACAACAGTCCCTCCTAGACCAAATAGATGTGATTCATTTTGTGTATTTCTCTTTCTTCCTGTATATATATCAAAGCTGATCATATATCCATTATTTGTGCGCAATGCCTAATTTTTAAAACCAAACCGTATAGGTTATTTTATGAATAGTTTCGCAAAATGTTTTCCATAATATGGGATCATGCTCTCGTCCAATGACGATGCTTTATCGTCATTGCTCTCGTCAATACTTATGTATTCATCTAATCCCCCATAATATTTAAAATTGAAGACCTTGGTGCAAGAACCGGGCAAGTCCATTTTCCATAAGAAATGAGTTAAATATGGTGTCTCCTAGAAATCTAGGTTGGCCATCTTTTGGTGCAAGAATCGGGCAAGTCCATGGCATATAAGTGAAGATACAATGGCAAAGGACTTACCCGTTTGACCAATTTGGCGCAAGAAACGGGCAAGTCCAGGACTTGCCTGATTATTGCTCCAAAATGCGAATAATTTGTGGTGGGGACTTGTCTGTTGGCCGGTGTAGCATCACACTAGACGGACGGCGGCTTGTAGCTAACCGTCCACTATTCGTTAGTTGCATTGTTTGAATAAGCGAGGCTGTGTTTTAGCGTTTAAATAAACATGTCGGAACGAGATTCAGAATCAGAACCTTTTCAAAGTTCTGGAAGTGAATACGTCCCCACTGAAATCGGAGAACCAGGAACAAGTAGAGGCAAGCGTAAAACGAAAGTACGTGTCCGCAAACATACAGAGAAGGTAAAAAATGAGAAAAAAGGGAGAAAACGTCCAAGGTGTGAATCCAAGTGGAAAAGAAATATCCGGAAAGTTTTAAATGCTAATGGTGAAGAGTACCTTAATACGGTGAAAAAGGTTGTGCCAAAACGAGTGATTGGAAGAGATTGTGCCTGTCAAAGACGATGTTTTCTAAATGTGCCGCAACAGTTAAGAGAATCTATCTTGGAGACATTTAATAAACTAGCAGATAGGGCAAAACAAGATCTATATTTAGGTGGGCTGATTTCGTCAAACCAGATTGCTCGTAAACAGCAAAGGACCGCTGAAAGAACTGGAAAATCTGTTTCACATACATATAAGGTGAGTAAAACATTAAATCTCTTAATTATTAGAACTAGTTCGAAGAGTGTGGATTTTAGTTATTTTGCTAAAGAAGTAAGTCGTTTTTCTTTTTGCAGGTACGCGTTGGCACGGAAGAGCATCAAGTTTGCAGGAAAGCTTTTATGGCCATTCACGGAATAACTAAACATTGTGTGGATCGTTTAGCTTCCTGTTTAAAGACAGGCATAACACCATTAGCCGATATGAGGGGAAAACACGAAAACCGTCCCAATAAAATATCCGGTCAAATAAAAGTGCAGATAGATACCCACATAAAAGGTATTCCAAAAAGAAGTTCACACTACAGCAGAGAGAGAAATGATCGTAAGTACTACCTATCTTCGGATTTAAATATTTCCAAAATGCATATGATGTACCTAGAGAAGTATGAGCCAACAAATTATCAACGACTTACCAGTGGCGAGCAATGCCAACCACAGGTCACGTATGATTTTTTTTACCGACATTTTACATCGAACTATAATATAAGTTTTGGGGTACTACGGTCAGATACATGCCAAACCTGTGATCGCCTAGTCAACCTAATAGCTGCGGAGACGGATGTTAAAAGCAAAGTAGCTCTTCAAACTGAGAAGACTGTCCATATTCGTAAAGCAGAGATATTCTATAGAAACCTCAAAGAAAAATCTGCACTTGCCAAGGAGAATCCCAATGTGGAGACGTTATGCTTCGACTACCAACAAAATTTGCCACTTCCGCATGTACCGGCGGGGGATGTTTTCTATAAAAGACAACTGTGGGAGTACAACTTTTGTATATTTTCAGCAAAAAGTGGTATTTCTACATTCTATATTCTATATGTATGACCAAGCAACAGGAAAAAAAGGTTCCAATGAAGTAATCAGCTTTATATAACATTATATCCAAACATTCCTTCCCCCCGACGTTACAGATCTATACATTTTCTCTGACAATGCTTTCGCTCAAAATAAAAACCAAACTCTAGTTAAATATCTCTACACCCTAATCAACATTGAGTCAAACAATATAACACAAGTGATCCATCAGTATCCTGAACCAGGGCACAGCTTTCTACCCTGTGACCGTTCTTTTGGAATCATAGAAAAAAATAAACGAGGAAAAGAGAGGGTATATACTCCAGAAGAATGGAGAAATCTTGTGCAAAAAACATCTAAACATTTTACAGTGATAAACGTCCAACAAGGAATGATCCGTAACCATACGGAACATTTTAAAAAAGTATTTAAATCATTTAAGGGGACTGGTAAAGAGAAGTTTGCAATCTCAACTTACAGAATTTTTAAATATACAAGAAATAAGGCATTTATTGAGTGCTCTGTCACTGCTGGGATCACGGTTTTCTCAAGTTTTTCCCTTATCAAAACGAACCCACAAAGTCAGTTGTCACTGCCGAGTGAATTAGCATACAAAAATTGTTTATTAATAAATGACAAAAAAATAATAGATTGCAAAAGTTTGGTGCAAAAATACGTCCCACTGGCTGATCAGGCGTATTACAACACTATTTTTGGGGATTTGCCTACAGAAGATTATCCTGAAGAAGACCCACCTGGAATGTCTAATGAGGGCTATGAAACCGATTCATCTTTACTTTAGGGAAAATGTAACTAATGTAATAAATTGTTATAATTAATTATTTAAATATAAACCGTGTTTTATTATCTTGGTGCAAGACACAGGCAAGTCCAAATTTTCAAAATTTTTTAAAAATATGTTGTTGACTGAAATGTTTTATTTTTCTTTTGCTACTCAGGCCCATTTAGTCTATATTCCATAAAATATACCAAATATTTCATTTTTTTAAACTTGTTTCTAAATGGAAAGGTTTTTTTCATTTTCCCAACATTTTGGAAAAGTGGACTTGCCCGGTTCTTGCACCAAGGTCTTCAATTTCGATTTAGCTTATCAATTAGGGGCTGTAATCTATATAACTTATTTTCATTATCAATTTGACTGTTGTCGTTGAGGTGTAGATATCTCAATATAAGCTCAAACCTATTGAGTCGCATGCTTTCAGATAATATTTTTGGAACATCGTTTTCGTTGGACACTAGTACATCAGTTTATTTGGATATTTACCATATCCTGAAAGTAAAATTTCTCCAAATACAACAAGCAGTTCACTTCTGGTCATTCTCAAGTTCGGATTTTTCTGCTGCGCATAAATATTGATCTGTTCCTCTATGTTGTATAGCACTTCTTCATCAAAAAACAAATCAAAAAAATCCAAAGGCGTAGTTTTACCATATACTTCTTCCGGCGGATTTTTTTCTGTGCAATCTTTTTCAATATTGAAACTGCTTTCCTGATTAGTCCAAGATTCTGTTTTTCTTTTCTTAGAAGATGAAGGCGTGATATCATTTGTTAGCCAATTTAGAGCTGCATTTGGAAATAATGTTACTAGTGGTATATTATCATCCGAATCATACTCTTCCGCACTGGGTATTTTCCTATTACAAATGCTAGCAGGAACAAATTCACTTTCCACCCGCAGCATAGCTGGACCTAGATGGGAAATATCGCCCTTATGATCGTCATCGGACTGATCACTATCGATATCGGTGTCTTCGCCATCTCTGGGTGGTGTAACATATATATCGCCACCCTCCATGTCACTATATCTTCTAAGGTACAAGCAGTTCGGCAAGCAATAATCTGTAAGCAAATTACGAGCAATAAACAAACATAAAATAACGATGCCGTTTCCAGGAACAAAAGTGGTCACGACGCATAACGTTAGATAAAACGAACACGAAATGTAGATACAAATTTCAAGGACAAAAAAATTTAAAAATTGCTTTTTCATAATAAGTATTGATAACGTACTAAGTTAGGTATATTGATATCAAATTTTTATGGAACGTTTGTCAAAAATGTAATCAATAGTCTACAAAAACTTACGCGCCTCTACGTTTACTGTACAAATTTGGATCCATCACATTAGAAACAATAAAATAAACACGTTTACTGCCTTTTACGTACGCTGAAAGAATCAACAGATGTATATGACCGTATACAACCTATTTATGTCAAAAAGAATTGACAATTTGTTAAGAAATCTTCTTTATCGACCTAAATCTTTATGTTCGATAAAACAATCGTCATGCACTAATGGGTTAAAGCTAACCTAACTAACCTGAACTAACGCGAACCAAAATTTAGTAAAAGAGATTTTTAAATAAAATAGATTAAATTCGCTTACCATCAACTCCCAATATTTTGGAGTATCTCTGCATTTGCTCGTGATTTCCGAAAACTATCGCTTTCCACATGTGACTTAACGCTATCCTTTCTTCATCGGATACTTTTTGGTAAAGTCCGTGGTCAAGTATTATAAGTTCCGTCTGGCCGTTTCGTTTTCTTATCATGACTTAAAATGTTAATATTAATTAAATCATGGACAATTAATTTATATTGTTAAAAATTGTTTTGCACAGGGCCAGACATAGGGGGTCTCTACAAAAAAATTGTGGAACCCAAACCTCATTAACATGAGGTGTATGAAAGATGGCAGTTTTTTGCAGAAATCGGGAAAATACGATTGTTTTTTAAAAAAGTAAACTCTAATTGCTTTTCTGTAAATCCAATATTTTCAATTTTTTTTTTATATTAAATTATGGCTAACCCTATCAAAGGTTTTTGCTTAATCCAGAAAAATACAAATTCAAGGTGTTTTATCATTTACTAATGCATTATATATTTGTTCTGTTAGATAGCAAATAGTATTTTTCGTCGATTTATTTTACTGAAACCCAAATTCTTTTAAAAAAAAAAAATTTCTAAATAATTATCAATTCCTATTTTTAAAATGTTTTCAAAAACTTTAGCTGTTTTAGGCCTATAATTACTAATTTTACTAATTTTACTTGAATCTCCATTTTTAAAAATAGGTTTTCTTACGCCTATTTTGAAAGCTTCTGGATATATATACTTGTTTTAAAAATTTTATTTATAAGAAAAGTGAGTGGCCTATAAATAGTATTTTTAATAGATTTTGATATTTGTGTGGTTACACCATCGACACCATGAGATTTTTAAAATTTTAAACTATCAATTATATTTTCAGCTTCTTGATAATAAGTTTCTTTTAAATAAAATGAGTCAATATTCTTTATTTTCTTATTTAAAAATGTGTTTTATTACATTAATTGATTTTATTTGCTAGATTTTCACCAACTGTAGAAAAATGGTAAATACAGTTATTAGCTATACGTTTCTTGTCCGTAATTGACTGATTCTCAATTTTAATTTCGCTTATACTTTTATGTTTTTGATTTTTATTACATACTTTTTTAATGGGTTTCCACATATTATCTTGATTAGAATTAAAAATTAAAAATTAGTTTCTGTCTCTTTAATTAGTTTAGTTAATTTGTTTTTATAAATATTATATTTATATAATAAAAATCGATCATTTTTATTTTTCTGTAATTTTTTATAGAGCTATTTTTTTGTCTTAATAGAATTTAGTAAGCCACTAGTAATCCATTATTTTTTCTTTTTATTTTTTATTTTAATTTGAGTTGTACATTTCTGTACATTATTTTGAATTTCTTTTATAAAATCATTAGATAAGTCATTAATATCAGAATAGGAATAGAAATTTGCCCAATCTGTTTCTGCCATATTTTCTTTCAATTTATAGTAATTAACATAACTTTTATACGTTAATAAAAGTTCTCTATTACCAATGGGTATTTTTTGTATAATTATTGGGTAATGATCCGTTATTTGATATTTAAAGATTCTTATTTAGGGGGCGATCTTTTTCGATGTTTCAAAAGCTTTCGACAAAGTCTGGCACAACGGACTTATAATAAAGTTAATAAGATTAGGTATGCCAAATTACATAATCAAGCTCATCATATCTTTTCTCGAGGACAGAACATACGCGGTTTCGTCAGAAAACGCCACATCAAGTGTTAGGAACATAAGGGCCGGAGTACCGCAGGGGTCCCCCCTTGCGCCGGTACTATAAAATGTCTATACGAGTGATATACCTAAACACCCTCAAACGAAATTATATTTGTTTGCTGATGATACCGCGATAACTGCCACCTCGAGACAGCCGTGGTTAGTGATCTCACGTTTGCAACGCCATATAAATATTCTTCAAAAATGGCTTAGTGACTGGAAAATTCGCCTGAATGAGGATAAGACACAGGCCATTTTTTTCTCAAAGTCAAGAGTAAGACTACCGGAAAGCAGAGTCAAAGTCAATAGCAAACAGATACCGTGGAAAAACACGGTTAAATACTTGGGGCTTGTCTTTGATAAAAAGATGGCCTGGAACGCAAATGCGGATTACGGTTTGGCGTGCGCACAAAGACAACTTTGCGCGCTTTACCCACTTATTAACCGCCAAAGTACGTTAGACAATAGGACAAAGACGAATATTTACAAAGTATTATTACGGCCAGTACTGACTTATGGTATACCAACATGGTGTACCATAAATAAGACAAAGTACAAAAAACTTCAAATCTTTCAAAACAAAATACTACGAATCATTACAAATGCACCTAGACATACACCTACAAGAGTACTACACAATGACATGAACATGGAGACATTAGACGAATTTCTTGACAAAATAATTACAAAATATTACGCACACGGACGGACGTTTCGAACAATGTACTTATTACTCAGTCACACACTCACGCACCACACCAAGCTACATATAGCTAACCTTAAGAAAAACAAGCTGCACTAGTAAATTATAAAAATATCATTAGAAAAATAAGAAAAGCATTACCATATGAGCATACAATCAACAAAGCAGCAAAAACAATAAAATTGCCAGCACCCAAACCCACCCAAGAAGTTGTTCTGAACAGAAGTACGATAAAGAAGAGGAGTAAAAGATAAAAATCTAACTCAATGTCCAAATTTAAGTCAATAATTCTTATTTAAAATTATCTGAATTTCCATTTGTTTTTACAAAGATATGATCAATACAAGAGGTATGTTCTTTTGTTTCTCTCGTATTTTTATTAAAAGCTGCATTTTTTAACTTACTATTTCCCGGATGAGGATCTGCATGAACAAAACCAGTTTGGAAAATTTGATGTCCAAAAGCTTCAAATAATTTGTTGTTAATATCGGCTAAAGAGAACCCGTTTTCTTTTAGCCGTTTTTGGTCACTTATTTTTGTTCCTTCTACGAATTCCGTTACTAACACCCTCTAAAAAAGAGATAAAAAAATAACTTTTGTTTTTCAGTTACCATTTTCATGTTTAACGAGCTAGCAGAACCACAACCAGCAGTGCGTTTAGCTTGAGTTCAAGCTAGGAGACACACTAGTGCCGTTTATTAAGAAAATGTCAAAATTATTTTTATAACAGTGCCAGCAGAAAAGTCTGCGCCATATGGAAAAAAAATGTATTCGTAAAGTTTTAAAAAAAATTATTTTCTAACGTCGGAAAATGACATTATTTGTCCAAATATCAACAAATGTCATAAGAAGAAGTTATTTGAATTTCCATAGACATAGACATTCTAAATTCAAAATTTGGTAAAAAACTTTAAAATTTTATTTTTTTTCATATACATATGTAGGGTGTTTCAGAATAAGATGCTGATCCTTAACGGTGTGAACGGTGATTTTAAGAAGAAAAGTTCAAATTAACATATATCCTTAACCAATCAACTTTCGAACTACAGGGCGTTAAATTTTAAGAAAAACATCGTTTTTCTATCATAACTTTAACAACTTTCTACCTATTTTTATGAATTTTTCACACATGCCCTCTAAGCATCAATAGCCATTTTTTGGTGTAGAAAAATTTTAAAATTTTTTAACCAGTGGCGTCCTGAAAGGGTTTGGACTAGACATTTTGGAAAAATATTATGTACGCCACTGCTTTTTCTCAAGAAAAAAATTATTTTTAAAATACTCATTCATTTTAGGCCAAATTTAATATCTTGCCTTCTTATCGTCCGACAAACAGTTTCCGACAAAAAAAATAAAAAGCATTAAATGCGCATTCGCTATGTGCCTATGGTTTATTTTTTAACATTGAATTAAAAAAACTAACATTAACAAAAACGAAAATAATTTAGATTAGCTGTTGAAAGTGGCCACCACCTGCAAGAATGCATGCTTCAGCTCTTCTCCTCATTGAATCTCGTAGTAATTTCTGGAGTATTCCTGATAGTGTTGAAACAAACTATTATGCGGTTTCTTAACTCCTCTTGTTTTATCGAACGTTATGCTGTAAACCAACGTTTTCAGATGTCCCCACAGGAAAAAATCTAGACTGTTTAGATCAGGGGATCTAGGTGGCCACGATTGTGTTCCTCTGCGCCCTATCCATCGATTACTATAATGTTGATTTAAAAACTCTCGTGCTAAGAGACTGAAATGGGCAGGTGCACCGTCGTGCATAAACCACATACGATGTCGGGTTAAAATAGGGATGTCGTCTAGCAAATTTGGTAAAGTGTGTTCAAGAAATTGGCGATAATTGATTCCGTTCAATCTGGCTGGTAAAAAATAAGGCCCAATTAAATAATCACCAATAATTCCAGCCCAAACATTTACAGAAAATTGCTCTTGGTGCTGGGATTCCGTAATGACATGTGGGTTTTCTTCTGCCCAGAAGTGATTGTTATGAAAATTTTGTATGGCGTTCCTGAAAAAATTAGCTTCGTCCGTGAACAAAATTCTGGCATCAAATTGGGGATTTTCGGTAACCATTTGAATAAACCATTGGCAGAAATTGATGCGTAATGGAAAATCCCTAGGAAGTAGGGCCTGGACCCGTTGAATATGGTACGGATATGACAAATAACTTTGAAGAATTCTCCAGACTAGGACATGAGTTATATTTAAAATATTCCCAATTTTTCCGGTACTTATACATATTAGGGTTTTGTTCCACTAAATTTAAAACAGCTTCTTCGGTTTCCGGTGTTCGTGTAGTTTGGCGTGCCCCTTTTAAGTAGTTTTTTGTTTCAAAAGATCCCGTTTCACATAACTTTCTGTGAGTTCCTGAAATCGTTCATGCATCCAAACTATCCCAAACTATTTGGATAACGCTCTTGGTATAATCGTCTGGCTTCGAATGCATTGCCGTCAGCAAGCCCGTACAGGTAATGCATATCCGCAAACTCGACATTTGTAAAATTTACCATGATACTTATACGTTTAAAAAGTATTACGTTTTTAAAATTTAAGTTAAGTGGAAAGCCGTGTACATAAATAAATAGCTGTCAAAACTATTTGGCATTAAATATTTCGTTATTGTCATTGTTTCCTTAACAAAGTTCATAGCCTACTTGTCAGAAACCATAGGCACATAGCGAATGCGCATTTAATGCTTTTTATTTTTTTTGTCGGAAACTGTTTGTCGGACGATAAAAAGGCAAGATATTAAATTTGGCCTAAAATGAATGAGTATTTTAAAAATAATTTTTATCTTGAGAAAAAGCAGTGGCGTACATAATATTTTTCCAAAATGTCTAGTCCAAACCCTTTCAGGACGCCACTGGTTAAAATATTTTAAAATTTTTCTACACCAAAAAATTGCTATTGATGCTTAGAGGGCATGTGTGAAAAATTCATAAAGATTGGTAGAAAGTTGTTAAAGTTATGATAGAAAAACGATTTTCTTCTTAAAACTTTAACGCCCTGTAGTTCGAGAGTTGATAGGTTAAGGATATATGTTAATTTGAACTTTTCTTCTTAAAATCACCTAAGAATTCACACCGTTAAGGATCAGCATCTTATTCTGAAACACCCTATATTATACAGTGTAATTCTAGGATGAGACTTTGCATTATCCAGAAACAATACCACTCTTCTACTCTGCTTTTTCATCTTGGTATAAATCTGTGAAGCCCGGTTGTCATGATGTCTGTTGTCATCCACGCTTTTTTGTTTGAGACCCATTGGAGAGGTAACTTATCCATATGTGCGCCCTTACAACATCGAGGATTCTTGCTTTTGCCTATTATAAGTGGTTCTTCTTTCCCACCTTCCATATTTGCACAGAATAGATTTGTAACTCGTTGCTTTGCTGGTCCTTTCCAGTACACTTGTCATCTTTCAATGCATGATTTTGTTGGCTATGCACGATAGTAGAGACCTGTCTCATCTGCATTAAATACGTCTCTTCGGGCATAAGCCTTTAAAATGGCCAATAGGCTTTCTTTCCAATCAGTTGCGTCTTTGATATTAATATCGGCTGATTCGCCACATATTTTCTTGAAGGTATAATATCATGCTGACGACGGACAGAGGTTTTACTGCATCTTAACCAAACAATAGATTTAACGATAGTTCTGGCAATATAAAACAGCACAATTATTTTCTGGAAACATTAAAAAAATAATCTAAGTTGCACACAGAGTGAGGGGGGAGGCAAAAGCTACATTGAGGAAGGGAAGGGGTAAAATCCGTAATTAATAAAAGCTTCCTAATTTCTATATGTATACTCATACCGTTTTAGTGTAGTTCCATAGAACTCTCGGAACGTAAACGTATTTTAGATGTTTTAGCTCTTTAGCACATCTTTCTCCATTCAGGCCTTCGTTAACAAAATCCAGTTCTTGCTTTAACGCGTCCACAAAGTCGTTTAAAATCCACGTGAAATCTACTTTCGGGTGCATCCATGCTCCAAACTTTAATAAAATATTTATCGTCATTACGTCACTGGCTAATCTTTTACGTAGATCATTATATTGTACTTTAACGGCCACTTCTTGTCCATCTTTCGTTGTTGCTTTGAAAACCTACAAAACTAATAATTTATCATCAACTTTTCCACGATTTAAATTACTTACAGTATGCCGCATATTAGCACGTACATGTGTACGAATTTACTGGGGCCAGTTTTTAAAACTGTACGCGTTTTAGCCTATTTTGGATTTGATAATAACTTTACATAATGTAAACAACATTACCCCTAATTTTTCATCAAGTAGTGCTGATATTTCCTTACAGCATTGTAAAGGTAATTGCATGTAATATTCAGAAGGGCCTTGTTATGTTGCGCGCCATGGACGTCCTGTTGTTTATTTTATTAATCTTAAGGCAGTCTAAGCGACAAAATCATATTTTGGTAAATTAAACACTTTTTTTTTTAATTATGAATAAGTTTAAAAACGAAAAGCTTTTCTTGAAACAATTGCAATTGGTTTGTCTATTGAGAGAATAAGCATTCTATGTATGGTAAATGGAAAAATAGCTATTTAAAAGTAAACCATAAAATATGGATATTAGAGAATCTTGATGTAATTAAAATTGTATTAAAAGTTAGGCATACAAAATAGCATTGTATTGTTTGTTTGTATTGTTGTATTTAAAATAAAAAAATGTTAGTATTTTTAAAATTGTTACATTAGAAAGTCATTTTAAATTGCTGTAGTCGCTACTAAACAATCATATTCCATAACTCAAATTTCATTTACTTCTGTCGCTCGTACTACCGATAGATGCATGTTTTTTAAGTGCTGCAAAATACCATATTATTTATTTCTTGAAAAATCGTTAATAACTCAAAAACTATTCAATTAAGGCATATGATATGTTATACAAAATTTCTTAGAATTGATCAAGAAATCCAAAAATGTCATAATATACAGAAAAAAAACTATTTGGGGACACTGTAAAATTCTAAATAAATTTAAATGGTAGTGCTAGAAAATATTAAAAATTATATTTCAGTTAAAGTAATATTTTTACGGCTACTGGGGGGTTAGTTCATGTTAGTTGCGTTTTTAACATATTTTAAGAAAAACGTAATTAAAAATAAGAGGAAGAGTAATATTTTCAAATCTAGTTGACAAACATCATGTTTGACGCTGCGTTTCCACAGAACATATTTTACTCATTAGTTTTATGATACACTAAATTGTAAATTCTGCTTGCAATAAAATCAGTATTGGTATTTTAATAAATCTTAGCTCTAAATATTAATTTATAAATGTTTCTACTAATGTACAGGGTTATTTTTTATTTTTGCGCACCCACCTACAAGTGTTAATGTAAGTTAAAACTAATACGAAAGTTGCATAATTTTTCCCGTGTTATCTTTTAGATTGGTAAAAAAACATACGCGCATCGCAAAGTTGAAAAACAATTGCAAGTTTTCTTTTTTCAAATGGAACACCCTATATGTGTTTCGCCAGGACGACAAATCTGTTTAGCCTGATTTCAAAAATAAATAACATGTCAACATTTAGTTAAGCGGTTTTTGAAATATTTCAGATTAAAATTTTGATAAATCGAATTGATAATCGAGTTGTCCTCATACTTCAACGTGACACATTTGTCGCAACAAATGATTAAATCATTGAACAAGAAATATTCATGCTCAAATCTCAATACAAATCACCCAAATTGTATTTCGAACGCGATCGATCACAAAATGAGAGAGAATATTAGAAAATGTGTCAGAAGTCGTGGCGGATATACAGGGTGTTTCAGAAGTACGGCACGTAACTTAAAAGGGTAATTCCTTATGATATTCTAAGAGAAAAAGTTCATATGAACATGCGTCCAGAGTTGCCCCGTTTTTGATATCCAGGGTGTTTTTTAAAAAAGGTCGGGTTTTTACAATTTTTTTAAATATCCTCTTTCCGATTTTATTGAAATTTGGTACTGTCATTAATAATGATAAGGGGCTTAATTAGCCCTAACTAGATTAAATTTATTAAGTCCAGTGGCGTCCCGGGAGATACCTCAACGAATATTATTGACAAAAAAATGTACGCCACTGCCTTTTTTCTAATTTTGATATTTTTTTTTCGGATTTACCAACTAATAATACAACTTTTTTGTTCTTTAAATTGTTTTCGTATCTTGCTTCGTTTTCCAGAGAAAAAATAAAAACCACTTTATTGCATGTGCAAAAAGATACCTATGTATTTAAGTTAATCAAATAAGCATTTAAATTAAAAATAAAATTACTTGTTTAGATAATGATACAAAAAAAAATGCAACAGTTAATCAAAGCAAATGTTGAAAATGGTCACCTTCTGATAAAACGCACGATTGCAATCGTCTGACCATTAATTCTGTTATACTTTCAAAAATGCTGGCATTACATCGTATCGCATTGCAACTTTCAATAATTTAAATTCTTAAGTCGTTTTCATTTAGTACAGGCGTCTTGTATACAAGAGACTTTAGGTGACCCCATAAATAATAGTCTAGAGGATTCAAGTCGGGACTGCGAGCTGGCCAACATTGGGTACCTACGCGTCCAATCCAGCAATTAGGAAAAGTGTTGCTGAGGTATTGACCGGCCACTAGACTAAAATGAGCTAGGGCGCCGGCGTGCATGAACTACATATTAGTTCTTATTTGTAGAAGTACGTCTTCCAACAGAACGTCAAGTTCTTTAAACAGAAACTCCGTGTAGGAGTTTCCATTCAATTATAGTGGTAAAAAGTATGATCTAATAAGATAGTCGCCAAAGATCCCTGCCCATACATTTACCGAAAATTGTTGCTGAAAACGACCTTCTCTAATTTTATGAGGATTATTGTCCGCCCAAAAATGTTCGTTATGAAAACTCATAATAACTTCTCTTGAAAAAGAGGCCTCATCAGTAAATAAAATGTTCGGTAAGAAATTGTTGTTATGTGCTACTGTATCAATCAAACCTTGGCTGAAAATCACGGGGAAGCAGAGCTTGCACATAGTAGGGTATAGTAAAGTATAGTTGATAAAGATTCAATTAGTACACTGTCAAGCTGTACAGGAAAAACAGTTTGAACATTTAATATAAAAAATATATTTTTTCTAAATTGTACTCGTTATTTCGAAAACTACTGATATTAGGAACAAAGAATGTTATACCACAAGTGTAAAAAAATTAAAGTAAAAACTATAAATGAAAAAATATACAGGGTGTTACATTTAAAAATATAAAATTCGTTCGAATTCCAGACAAACTAAAAAGCTGGCAACAACACCAATATCGTCATTCGGCGCGTCAGACCCTCTTACACAACTGTACCTAATTTGGTTTAAAGCGGCCAATAAATTGTAATGTTATTAAGCCGTTTCCAGACTTTATACATACACTGTATCTATGGTTTATGTTGCTCTTCATTTTTGGGATAGTGTTAAGGCTTGGGGCTCTGAGCGGCCGCCCCTTGGATGTGCACTGAATACACCACGCATATGAAAGCGGTGGCCCTGAATATACTACATTACAACCGAAAAGATTGTAGTATCTTTTCAACGGTAATATACCGATAGAGGAGGCGTCTTATCGGTAATACCGATGTTTTTAACAAGAAATCGATTTTCTGACAAATTTTTACGAAATGTAATTTTTACTTATAATCTGATATGATCCCGAGAGCTTTAGCTGAGTGAAAATTTTCTTGGAAAATCGAGTTTCGAGTGAAAAACGAAGGTATGAAGATAAGAAACCGCCTCTAGAGGTGTATTTTATTGGATAATTTACTGAACATAAAAATGAAGGCCGTCTGATAAAGGTAAATATACAAGTTAGAGGTGTTACTAATTTTTTATTTAAGTAAAAAAGCTACAAGCGTCTTTTCGAAAGCGTCTTTTCGAGCTAGCGGTAGTCTTATCGGGTAAGACGACCGTTACCAAGGTGGTTGCTATTAAAATGAGCGTTTTGATTGGTTCAATAAAAGTGAGGTGAATTATCGGTGATATTACCCCACTTACTTGTGCTATACTAGCTGCTGCAATGGGTTCAATATCAAAACTACGGAATAATTCTTCAGGCGTTTCACCAAAGTCTTCCTCAAAAACTTGATATAATTCTTCTTTATCCCTAGCTATACATTTATCCTAAAATAACGTTATTCTATAAAAAAAATACCATAGTTAAGAATTCGGTGAAAAATTATAGTATCCATATTATTTAGCGCGTGTAATGTTTGCTACTACTGCTTAATAATTATTAATAAGGTTTACTCGATTTTCTGTACCAATGGTACAGTAAACAAGGAAACGCATACCCAGACAAGGCATAAAGTAAACGTTTAGACTAGAATTCTTGAAGATGTAATGATTGGACCATTGATTACACTGGTCAACACATAATTTGGTGCCGGCAACTTTTTTACTGTTTCTAGGTAATTTGGGTCTGCTAAACCTAAAAATAACCTCAGATTTGCTAAATCAGATTGTTTCTAAAAACTGGGGCCATAAGCTATATTTTCGAGATTAAGGGTATTTTATATCGCATAATTATATATCTATTACTGCTACCACCAAAAAAACAACTCAGGAATGGAAGAAAAATGTTTATTGTACACCACAAAAAATACAAAAATCATCTGTCAATAACATTACCAAAATTAACTTAAGTTATTAATTTAAATTAACCTAAACTAATAAATAAAAAGAGCTAATCTGCATCACCCAAAAACTTCCTTTTATAAGATTTTCTCGCATGAGATTCAAAAGGACAGTCTCGTTGAAGACTCCAGCAGTAATCGGCCATCATGTGAATGTCTCATCTACCCTGATATCTCTCTTCCATAGTTTTTATATCCTGGTGGAATCGTTCCCCCTGTTCTTCACTAAGGTCGCCAAAGATTTTCTGGGAATCGTTCCAAGTGGCTGTGGAGATAATGAATCTTAATGCTCATATTACACCCGTGTTGGTTAAAGTCTTTGAGCATATCTTTCACTATCTCTCGGTAATTTTTCGATTTCTTGTTTCCGAGAAAATTTTGCACATTAACAAACAAACAAACAAACAAAAGAGCACTATGTAATAAATTTAGTTTCGGTCATCGATTCTGTAAAATGTGAATCTTTTATCAGCTCTCTGATCTGAGGTTCATCAAATATTCCGGCTTTCAATTTCTCCTTGCTGAGTACAGGAAATTTACTGGACAAGTATTCAAAACACGCACCATTCTGGTCTAAGGCCTTTACAAATTGTTTCATTAGTCCTAGTTTAATATGCAAGGGAGGAAATATGATTTTTTTCCCGTTCAGCCAACGCTTCATTAATTACGTTAGCTTGTCCTTGTACTAAAGCATCTCTACAAGGCCACTCTCTTTTAATCCAGTGTTGATCCTTAGCCCTGCTGTCCCAAAGACACAGGAAACAAGGATATTTTGCATAACCACCTTGCTGTCTCAGATGAAAGTTCACCATTTTTAAGTCAACACAGATTACCCACTGATGTTCGTCATATTTAATTTTTTTAAGCACTAATGATATTGCTTTATATTAATCTTTTAATTTTGTAGAATGCTCAATTGGAATACTTCCATATATGTTACCGTTATATAGAAGGACACACTTTAAACTTCGTTTGGAACTGTCGATAAAGAGACGCCAATGGTCTGGTGTGTACTCTGTTATACTCATTTTCTCTAACAGACCTGTTGGAATTGGTATTTCTTCAGAATGCTGAACAGGTTTTTTGGCTGACTCCAGGTGAGGATAGTTCCACTCATGCCGATTGTTACGAATAATGCCCTTTATCTTTACAAGACAAAAAATAACAATCGTCAAAGTGGCTTTTTTGTTCCCTCCATACCATCGGAACACCAAACTTTAAACACTTTCTTTGTCCTTTTGTCCAATGTCGCAGGTGTTCGCCACAAGTTTTGCATACAACATGCAGAGCCCCGGGTTTATTTTGGTCTCCTAAGTGAACACCAAAATAGGCCAAATTAGCCTTTTTCACAAAGTCACAAATCACTTTTCTACTTTCTTTTAAAGTGTACTCGCCTCATGTGTAGCAAAAAACTTCCGGATGGTTTACGCAACTACGTCTACTTGTAGAAGCCATGTTTAGATACGATTTTTTAAAAAACACACCCTTGCAATGAAGCTCAAGTTTCAACTAAATGCATGCAGGCAATATTCCGCATAATATAATCCCCATATTATGAGGATTATATAGGTACTTATACCCTAGGACTTAAGCCAATCTAACGAATTAATTCAAGAGGCTTACGGTATACAATTTCATTCACTTTTATTGCCTTTTATTGTATATTTCGAGCTAATCGTAAATACGAAAATAAAAATCTGCAGCTGCAGAAAAATTCCAGGACAAATTATTTCTATCTGTAATAATTATATGACCTTTTGCCAATATAAGATTAGGTATTTCCAGGCATTACTCTTGGAATTAGTGAAGTTTTTGATAAAATGTATGACCATAATAATTGTCAAATATATTAATATTACAATTTATTATGACTAGGCTCTATCTCAAAAACTAGAGCTGATACGAAGAAAAGCTAAGTGTTTTTGGAATCACCGCATTCAAAATAACTAGAATCAGTTTTTTCTTCGGCACCAAGATTAAATTTTTTTTTTGTTGGGCTGTGATCTGAATAACATAATAAAAATATTTGAAACTGATCCAACTATTTGAAAGGTAGCCAGAAATCATTGCAATACTGTTCCATCCATAGTGACGGAGTTTCCTAAGTATCTCGTGCGAGACGCAATCAAGGGCTTTACTCAGGTCGCAAAAGGTACCCGACACCGTATAGTCCCGATATTTCGTCTTTAGATTATTTTTATTGATCTGTTCAACCTCGAATTGTTAAAGGCATAACAAACACTGTAAAAAGCTATGTAACAAAACGAACCCGGATCAAAAAACACACTATTACAAATTAATTACAGTAGGTAGGTAACAAATATACATTGCACAATTCATTTCATTCCTCACAAGGCATGTTATTAAACAAAATTATACAACTGCGAAATTAACTGTCCTTGTAAAAATAATCTGGACACTCTCTAGTGATGATCTGGCGTAGAAAACTTATTTACAAAAAAGTGATATCTCGAAAACGGCTCAATTTAGGTAAACCTATTATGTGCGATAGAGATGTGCTTCTTAATATGTTTATCACTATACACCAGTGTAGATTAAGTACAAAAAACGAATAAGTAATTAAAGTAGTAATCAAAATAGCTAAGTTATCTTACCTGTAATATTTTTAATGTATCTATATATTCTCTAGGCAAAAAGTGACTTAACGATACCAGTCCTTGACCTAGTTTTATATATGTGCCGCCATTTTGTAGACAACCATCTTTGATTCGTATGGCACATCGTTGATGGATCCTGCTCATCATGACCTCATAATTGGGAAAATCCTCAGTTAAGCCTATCATTGAGAAGTAGTAGTCTAAAGATATTGTTAGACCTATTTTTATAGACCTAAAAATAAATATTAGATATGTATATGTAAATATTGGTTCCCCTGTACATTTTAGAGAAAAATTGTATTATAATTTTTTGAAGAGGCCGATATCATAAACCAATATGCCAAGTTTGAATAAATTTTAATAAGCCAATCCTAACTTATTCAATTAAATGTGATGGCAAAATTACGAAAATTTTTATATAGGCCTTCTTCGCACGAAATGTTTGCGAACATTTTAGAGCATTTCGGGAGAAATTTGTCGACATTAAATAGAACTTATTCTCCCAAACCCATAGCTCAACCATCGACCATTTGCGACTCTCTGAGAATGAGAGAAGGTCCGTCGGCGGTTATAGAATGGGTCGAATCTGCACTCAAGATGAGCGGCACCATCAAGGACGTTCGGCTGGACATCTGGGACTTATATTTGACCAAAAGCTGAACTGGAGGCTCAATTCAATTAATAGAGTGAAGCTTGCATTGCGTCAATTAGGCTCTATCTACCGCCTGCTTCACAAGCGGAGTAAACTTTTAAATAGGACTAAAGTCGACCTCTACGAGGTATTGGTCAAGTCGGTCCTCACTTAGGGTGCACCTTCGTGGTGCAACATAAGCAGAATGGAGCTTAATAAGTTCCAGGTAATTCAAAACAGCGCGTTAAAAACTATCGCGGACGTGCCTAGATATATACCCAACAGAGTACTTCAGCGTGATTTTAAAATGCAGACGATAAACGAGATATTCTTGAAAATTATTAGAGACTATTACCGACGCACAGCGACAAACCCACCAATTACCGACTCACATACGAGATCTAGACAAGACACGACATACAAACTACCAAAATACTGGCTGCCTGTTGGTCCAACTCCAAATCCATAGTAGAAAGGCACTATGCATATGACATAAATGCGCGTCTAAAGTCCCCCCCCCCCCCCCTGTTAACTGTTGATTAACAAATGTGAGAATAATGAAGTTTTTGGTAAGTTTAATAATAACTAAAATACTACCATTTTAGTATAAATTCTGTACTCAGTTTTTTAAGATGGCGACAGGGCGCCATTTTGAATAAAATTCTTATATGGCAGATGGGGTCGAGTGACACCTCGTTGGAAAGGTATTTTCAATTTATGAACGATGCCCAAGTTTAAAAAGATTTTATCAATTAATTTCAAAATGGCGGCCACTTGTGTTAATGTCGGTTAATTTGATTTTTAAGCAATAGTAAAGGAACCTACGGCGATATTTTTAGTATTTTATAAAAATAGAAAACTACCAGTATTACAAACACATGCTTAAAATGTTCACCATTCACTTCTTGGCACATGTATAGCCTATTGTGAAATTCTTCGCGAACATTATGAAATTTTTTTTGACTAATTGATGCGCACACTTGAATTATTCTCTGGCGCAAATCGTCTAATGACTGCGGCTGGATTATGAATACTTTGAACTTAATAAATCCTCACAAAAAAAAGTTCATAAAAGTTAAGTCCGGTGAGCGGGCAGGCCATTCAACAGCACCACGACGACCAATCCAGCGGGATAGTGCTGATCAAGGTAGTTCCTAACATCTCTACTATAATGCGGCGGAGCTCCATCTTGTTGAAATATTATAGGCATATCGCCAAATTCACCAGGATTTTCCTCAACACATTCCATAATCAAATGTTCTACGGTATTTTCAATCATATCCAGATACACCGGCCTAGTTAAATTTCCCTGGATAAAAGTGGCCCAATAATATGGTTTCCCAAAATACCTGCCCAAACGTTAAGTTTCTGAGGGAACTGGGTATTACATTCCCTGTAAATATGAGAATTTACATCGCTCCAATACCGAACATTTTGACGGTTAACTTTTCCATTTAGAAAGAAAGTACACTCATCACTAAAACAAATACATTTAAGGTAATTTGGGTAACGGTTCAATCTTGCACCCATTAATTCACAAAACTCTAGTTTACGATCCGGATCATCTTCTGTTAACTCCTGTAACATTTTCAATTTGTAGGGATGAAATTTAGAACGTTACAATACTCTCTGAACACTTCTTCTTCTAATGAGGGCCGTCCACTTCTTTTAGCATTTCCAACACTTCCAGTTGTTTGGAACTTTTGAATTAATTCCCGCAAATATTTCCTTGAAATTGGGCGATCAGGAAGAAGTTCATTAAAAATGCGCTCAGCAGCATGATAGCTACGTTGCGCCTCCCCAAAAATCAAAACTGCCTCTATTTTATCTTCCATTGGACAAACCATTTTAAGTCAATTAAATAATTGACTTTTACGACCACAGTAATATAAGCTACACAACTTACTGACAAATACTTGTTTGACAGGTCAAAATAAAACAGTTTTTTGTGAAGAAGCGGAGCCTACTTTACATTACAAATTGAAAAAAATGTGATCTATTGTAATGAAATGGCAGCTTCGAAACCTACCTACTTCTTCTCCTGTCTTTGAGGGTGTGGAACACAAAAAAAGAGTCACCATTCTTTTCACCCCCACAACCCCCGCAAACGGGCCAAAAACCACCCTTTTGCCCCGCTTTCTAGTGGATATGAGTGTTTGGAGAGATATGATTGGGATTGTTAAGAGGGTTTAGAGACAAGGAAAAAGTTATGAGAGGTTAGTTTCCTTGACCCTTGGTCCTTGGCCCAAGGGTTGTTATAGCCCTGACCCTATCATTGATTGCCCTTTCCTTGTCTCTAAACTCTCATGAAAATCTCTATTATTCCCTCCAAGCACGCATTACCACGAAAAAATTGCGAAAAAGGGTGATTTCGGGGGTAAAAAAGGTTTTCACTATTTTTTGGTTTTCTCCACCCTCGAAAATAAGGGAGGGGGGAAGTAAGTTTCATAGCTGCATATTTATCAAAATGCGGCAAGATCTCAACTCATTCAGTTTTATTGCTTAAAAATCATTAAATCCACATTGGCAAAAGTGGCCGCCGTATTGAAATGAATCGATAAAATCTTTTCAAACTTGGGGATCGTTCATAGATTGAAAATACCTTTTCAACGAGGTATTACTCGACCCTATCTGCCCTTTAAAAATTTAATACAAAATGCCATCTTTGAAAACTGAGTCCAGAATCTATATTAAAAAAGTAGTATTATAGTTATTATAAAACGTACCGAAATTTCATTATTTTCACATGTGTTAACAGGGGGGCGGGGGGGGGGGGGACTTTAGACGCGCACTGTATACACTGCGCCACTTATTTAACGCACAACCAAAAATTTGTCTCAACTTTGATGTTATGTATTTTCGAAATGTGTTGTTCGTTTTTATTTATTTTTTATTCTAATTGTAGGGTTTTTTCTTAAGAATATTACTGTCTTTATTGTTTTGGTTAAAAAAGTAACTTTGGTATTATACCGGGTGTTATAAGAATGCTGCGATTTTTTACAAAATTTCAAAACACCCTGTGGGGTATACTAGACACTGCAAGATATTAAATTTCATCCAAATGAAAGTCTTATGTTTCCTTTACATTTTCTTTTTTGATTCATTTGTTTATCACTGTTACTTTATTAAATACACTGTTTTTAGTTAAACGTGTTTTTTATTAAATATACCTACATTCTTTAGCAGAAAAATATCAACACCGCAAAATGAACAAATTGCTTTTATTAACGCAACTACAATAAAAATACCATAAAAAAGGCAAAATTAAAAGTAAATAACGAGTTAATATCTGGTGTTTCCACCCCTGGCCCGAATGACCTCCCTGTAGAAAAATATCTCTCGCTTAATTCTTCTATGGTATATACATGGCGACCTCTAGTGTTTGGTCGTTGTGCTAATGTTTTTGTTACGTTGAGGTTGAGCGTACTTCTTTTTCTGTCTGTGCAATACTGTGGAGTTAGTTGAATAAATGTTTATAGAAAAACTACACGTGTTTGGTATTTTCAGAAGCTTTTTCATGTTAATCTGGGGGTTTTTTCAATAGGTTATGGGCCCAGACCGCCCAGAACGACGCTAGATTACGGTATCGTGAAAAGTGCTAGAAAAACACAGTTGTGTAGTTATAAACAGTATTTAATTCGTGTAAAAAATGGCCGTGAACTATCTAACAAGTGTGCCGAAATTACTTGGTCGGAGTAACTATGACGAATGGTCGTTTGCAGTTGAAAATGTACTGGTACTTGAAGGACTTAGTAAGTGTATCGAAGGTACAGAGCAAGATACGACTTTAGTGGCCAAGGCAAAATCGAAGCTAGTATTAACGATAGATCCAACCTTGTATCCGCACGTGAAAGACGCAAAAACGGCGCAGGAAGTGTGGGCAAGCTTGAAAAGACTGTATGATGACAGTGGTTTTACAAGAAAAATAGGTCTTTTAAGAACCCTTATATCAGCTAGATTGGAGAATCATGACTCGATGGAGTCGTATATCAACCAAGTGGTCGAAACGGCTCAGAAATTGAGAAGAACAGGATTCAAAATAGATGAAGAATGGGTGGGGTCGTTACTATTGGCGGGCCTTCCAGAAAAATTCTCTCCCATGATAATGGCAGTCGAACACAGTGGTCTGACAATTACCACAGATTCCATCAAGACAAAGTTGCTGGACATGCGAACAGATGGCGCCAACAGTAGTGGTGCGTTTGCTGCAAACTTTAGAAAACAGCCGAATAGAGGCGGGTCGAGCTTTGGCAGGTTCTCGAGAGATGGCGCAGGTGGATCGAAAAGTGACAAAAATGGTTCAGATTGTGGTTATGCGATCAAAAACAATCGTGTTAGTGACAAAAGCAAAATTATTTGTTTCAAATGCAGACAGCCAGGCCATTATAAAAGTAATTGTCCGAACAAAAATGTAGACAGTGGTTTTAGTGCAGTTTTCACTACTGGACAGTTTGAAAACACGGACTGGTACATTGACAGTGGGGCCAGTGTTCATTTAACCGCGAGAAAAGATTGGTTATTGAATCAACGTAGTCCAGATTTGCCTGAAATTGTTGTAGCGAATAAAACAAAAATTCCAGTAAAATCCGCCGGTGATATCCAACTAAATACAGCCGTATGTAATGTTCTGTTAAGTGATGTGCAATATGTTCCTGATTTGACCACGAATTTATTGTCAGTTTGTCAGCTGATCAAAAAGGGCAATAAAGTCAGTTTCAATGAAAGTGGTTGTAACATTTTCAATTCACAAAGCAAGTTGGTGGCAACGGCAAGTTTAGAGAACAATGTGTATAAGCTAAATCTACAGCAGGGTACAAGTTTTTTAACAGAAGCAGTCAGCTATGAAACTTGGCATCGTAGGTTGGGACATTTAAACAGTGCCTACATGAATAAAATGTGTGATTTAGTGAATGGACTTTCTTACAATGGACAAGCCAACATTGATAAGCAAAATTGTGAAGTTTGTTGTCAGGGTAAGCAGACTCGTTTACCATTTCCTAAGAAAGGCAGCAGAGCTAGTGAACTTCTAGAAGTCATTCACAGTGACATTTGTGGCCCAATGGAGACGACTTCTCTAGGAGGGGCAAGGTACTTTTTAACATTCATAGATGACTACAGCAGAATGTGCTTTGTTTATTTCCTGAAAACTAAAGATGAAATGCAAGAAAAATTTCAAGAATTCCAAAGATTAGTTGAGAGGCAACAAAACAAGAAAATAAAGATTTTGAGATCAGATAACGGTGGAGAGTATACAAGTAAGGAATTTAAAAGTTATTTAAAAGTAAATGGTATACTGCACCAAACAACAAATAGCTATACGCCTGAACAGAATGGGATGGCAGAGCGGTTTAACCGAACTATAGTAGAAAAAGCTAAATGTATGATGTTTGATGCTGGCGTCAGTAAGTTTCTGTGGGCTGAAGCTTGTAATACAGCTTGTTATCTCAAAAATCGATCTATGTCAGCAGGTATCTCAAAAACTCCATATGAACTTTGGACAGGCAAAAAACCGAACCTAGGTTATGTAAGAATATTTGGCAGTGTTGCCATGGTACACGTGCCTAAAGTGAATCGGAAAAAATTTGATAGAAAGGCAGATAAACACATTCTAGTGGGATTTGATGAAAATACCAAGGGTTTCAGATGCTATAATCCAATGACAAAGAGGTTAGTCATTAGCAGAGATATTACCATAATGGAAAATACTAAAGGGACTAATATGGTTCTTGTTGAAGAAAACCAAGATCCAGTGGGGGCAAAAAATCAAACAAGTTTAGAGCCTAAAGAAGTCCAGAACGAAAGTTTGACAGATGAGTCAGTCTATGAAGACTCAATAGATATAGAAAATGAAAATGATGGTGACTATATTCCAGTCAGAGAGCTAGAAATGACGGAAAACATAAGACGTTCAGAGAGGCAGCCAAAGAAAAAACAGTTTGATGATTTTGTTACTTACTTAAGTACAAGTAATGAGACAGTGACGTCTGATGATCCGAAAACTTACTTAGAAGCTGTTTCAAGGCCAGATGGGCAGAGATGGAAGCAAGCAATGGTAGAAGAGCTCAGTTCATTTGAGGAAAATAAAACATGGGAGCTTGTGAGTCTACCAGATCAAGAAGCTATTGTTGAATGTAAGTGGGTGTATAAAGTCAAGTGCGATAGTGATGGTGAACGTAGCTATAGAGCGCGTTTAGTGGCTAAAGGTTATACACAAAGAGAAGGTATCGATTATACCGAAACATTCGCGCCAGTGGTACGTCATTCAACTTTAAGGATGTTAGTGGCTTTAGCTGTAAGTAAAAATCTAAAAATTGTACACTTAGATGTAAAAACGGCGTTTCTGAATGGGGTACTTAAGGAAAGCGTTTACATGAGGCAACCTGAAGGTTTTGTTAAAAGTGGCTCTGTAGATATGGTTTATAAATTGAATAAGGCAGTTTACGGTTTAAAACAGTCAAGCCGAGCCTGGAATGAAAGGGTCGATAAAGCTTTAATTGATATAAAATATGAGAAGTCAAAATATGAGCCATGTTTATATATTAAGAAAAACAATGATTTGTTAACAGTAGTAGCCTTATATGTAGACGACTTCTTTATTTTTTCTAACGATCCAAAAGAAATGGATTTTCTAGAGGATCATTTAAATTCTAATTTTAAGATTAAAAATTTGGGTGAGGCAAAGCAATGTCTGGGGGTAAGAATTTTAAGGGATTATAAAAATGGTGTTATAACTCTAGATCAAGAGAATTATATTGATAATATTTTGAAAAAATATAATATGTTAGAGTGTAAGGGTGTTTCATGTCCGATGGACCCTAGCTTGGATTTAAATAATACTGATGGTCAAATATGTGATGATAGTTTGCCTTATCAGGGTTTGATAGGGAGTCTAATGTACTTGGCAGTTCTCACCAGGCCTGACATTGCTCATTCAGTTAGTTTTCTTAGCCAATATAATAATTGTTACACGAATTTACATTGGCAAAGTGCAAAGAGGGTGTTACGGTATCTTAAAGGCACAAAACATTTTAAATTAAAATTCACTAAGGGTGATTTTGAACTTCAAGGTTTTGCTGATGCAGACTGGGCGAACGATAAGAAGGATAGGAGATCCTATACTGGTTTTGTGTTTTTATTATCCGGTACAGCTATTAGCTGGGAAAGCCAAAAACAGAAAACAGTAGCACTCTCAAGCACCGAGGCTGAGTATATGGCGTTAAGTGAAGCTTCTAAGGAAGCAATTTACCTAAAATACTTGTTGTCAGAATTAGTAGATTATAAACATGTAGTGACAGTGTTCAATGACAATCAAAGTGCCAAGAGGTTAGCGTTAAATCCAGTGTTTCATAAGCGCTCAAAGCACATAGACGTCAGACATCATTTTGTTAGGGAAGCTGTGCAGAATAATAAAATTAATATTGAATATATCCCAACGGGTGCAATGATAGCTGACATCTTAACTAAAGCTTTGCCTGTAAGTAAGCATACTGGATTTGTAGATAAGTTATGTTTGAAAAATTAAGCTATCGAGATAGTGGGGGTGTAGAAAAATATCTCTCGCTTAATTCTTCTATGGTATATACATGGCGACCTCTAGTGTTTGGTCGTTGTGCTAATGTTTTTGTTACGTTGAGGTTGAGCGTACTTCTTTTTCTGTCTGTGCAATACTGTGGAGTTAGTTGAATAAATGTTTATAGAAAAACTACACGTGTTTGGTATTTTCAGAAGCTTTTTCATGTTAATCTGGGGGTTTTTTCAATACTCCCGACATCCTTAATTCATACTTAAAACTAATATTCTTATTTCGTTCTGATCGAAGCCATGCCATAATTCGATGAGTCGTTCGCCCAATTCTTGTATAAGTTTTGAGGCTGTCGTTCTTGACTTTGTAACCGTCTGCCAATAAAATCCCAAATATGTTCAATGGGATTTAGGTCAGGGCTACGAGTTGGCCATTCTATGTCATTTATTCCTACTTCTGCAAGATAATTTCTTACGATAAAAGCAGTGTGGGGACGCGCATTGTCGTGCATAACCAAAAAATTGGGTCCTATATAGGGTGCATAAGGCACAACATGTTCCTCAAGAATATCTGTAATGTATCTTTTGGAATTGAGATTTCCATTTACAATTACCAAGTCCGTTCGTCCCGGCAAAGATATTCCACCCCACACCATCACGGATCCACCTCCATATAGAGTTGTGTGTAAAAAATTGCATTGACTGTATCTCTCATTGGGTCTCCGGTAGACGCGGATACGCCTATCACAATTATACAAACAGAACCTTGACTCATCAGTCCAAAGAACATTTTCCCAATCTGCCTCCAACCAATTAACATGTTCATTGCCAAAATTTATTCTGGCCCTTCGATGATCTACTGTTAATGCTGGTCCTCGAGAATGGGTCTTAAATTTGCTTCCCTCAGTCGTCGACGTACTGTTTAAAGGCATATAAGCGGACCACCTGCGCCTTGAAGTTGAGATCTTAACTTTTTTGCAGTCGTAAATCGTTGTCTTACAGCACTTACTCTTAAAAAACTACCGTGAATAGGAGTCGTAATACGAGGTCTACCTTGACCGGCCCGTCTGGAATGTTCTCCTGTATCTCTGTACCTATCAATTACCCTCGCTATAGTAGTGTGATATACTCCCAACCTTACAGCTATGCGATTGTAACTCCACCCCTCACCATGTAATGTAACTGCCTCCACACACTCATCACGAGATAAACTTTTAGATTGCCGTTCCATTATCCACATACACAAATTATTGTTGAACTGCCAACAAAAACTGACACTTCTGTTAGATTTCACTTTATGACGTTTCTTTCATTTTCATAGCCTGCTTCTTTACCGATAAGTGAATTTTAGGTAAATAAAACACTTGATGTTTCAAAACAGTGCATTTAATAAAGTAACAGTGATAAACAAATGAATCAAGAAAGAAAATGTAAAGGAAACATAAAACTTTCATTTGGATGAAATTCAATATCTTGCAGTGCCTAGTATACCCCACAGGGTGTTTTGAACTTTCGTAAAAAATCGCAGCATTCTTATAACACCCGGTATAATACCAAAGTTACTTTTTTAACCAAAACAATAAAGACAGCAATATTCTTAAGAAAAAACCCTACAATTAAAAAGAAAATTAATGAAAACGAACAACAGATTTCGAAAATACATAACATCAAAGTTGAGACCAATTTTTGGTTGTGCGTTAAATAAGTGGCGCAGTGTAATAGAAAGAAGGCGCCAAAACCTTGCAGACAAAAACTTTTAAAAGAAAACGCACGAACCAAAATTTATTAAGGCAAGAGTCGATATCAAAATTTCTATAAACGACAATACCTAGACAGTACCTCTATAATGAATAACAGATGTCAAAGGATAAAATCCTGACGTAAAAATACCTTGAAGAACCAGAGTTGTCAACATCAGTTCTCGTTGAACATTTGGGTTGGAATTGTCGGTGGCTGGCTAATTGGACCAGTATTTCTACCAGGAAGACTTAAGGGCGAGGTGTAACGCAACTTTTTGGAACAAACGCTACCTCAATTTCTGGAGGATGTACCATTGGCAACAACAAATGCAATGTGATTTATGCACCATGGTGCACCAGCGCATTTTAGTGTGGTTGCTTCTGCTTGTGAGTTTTTAACAGTAACATACGGAGATCGCTGGATTATTATTATAATCCGTTTGATCCCCGGACTTAAACCCCTTGGATTTTTTCCTATGGGGCAACCTAAAGTCATTAGTTTATACTACTTCAGTGGAGAATGTGGAAGATTTAATAAGTCGGATAATTGCTGGGTGTAACTCAATAAGAAACGACCCTGGTGTCTATGAAAGAGTTCGGCAGTTAATGAGGAGAAGATTGGATTCTTGCTGGAGGTGGTAATTTTCAACAGTTCTCGTAGATTAAGAAACTTTACATATAATTTTGGGTAATAAAATGTTGTTATTGTCGAAAGATTTTTTTATATATACAGGGTCGTTGGTATGTATGGAAACGGTCGATTATTTCCTAAAGTAAAACAATTAGCAAAAAATACTTTAGACAAAAGTTTTAGGGTTTTTTAAGATCTATTAGAATTAAAAAAAAAAATAAGTATACAGGATGAGTCAGAAAACCGTAGAGAAGCAAAGTTACTTTTCTTAAATAGAACACCCTAGATCTTAGGGTATTTTTGAATTTTTCGTGAAACATCAATTATTATTTTTAATAAGTGCATTATAAGTCTAAACCTAATAGTTTCCGAGATTTCGACTTTTGAAAAAAGACATTTTTGAACTTTGACAGCTTCTAGCTTTCTAACGGTACATCTTAGAGTAAAATGGCTTACATATCCCTGTTTTACTTTTTCATTATCTTCCCAAAAACATCAACTTCTGGTTAAACCCTAAAACTTGAATATTTTTTGCTGTTTTACTTTAAAAAATAATCGACCGTTTCCATACATACCAACAACCCTGTATATAAAAACTTCTATTAGAATAGATCCATCTGGCAACAAAGGCAACCACGCCCTTTCTAGAATCCTAAAGATCGTCGCCAGGCGCATACATTACATGTGTTTGTCTTCGTCATAGTATTATGCTTAGTCTGATTTTTATTCGCTGGCCGAATTCGGGTTTTCTTTATAAGAAATCAAAGCAAATAGAGATGGTTTTTTCTAAATCTGAAAAAAATGCTTTGCAGATTTGTCAATATTTCAACTGAATACACGGAAGATCGAAAAAGAAAAATTAAAAAGAAAGAGCGGTGAGCTTGCTAATGATTTTTATTTAGACCCAAAAACAAAACAAAAACAACTATTATTTCAAGTCATCGGTTCAATAATAATGCAGTTAAGTAAGAAATATAAAGGTTTACATGAGACTTGCAGTAATTTCAGTTTTCTTACAAGAGCAATTTTTTCCAAAGTGAGTCTTTCTGATACTTAAAAATTCTTTAAAGACTTGTGCGCTAAATATCCAAACGACTTCAATTGTAACGAATTTATCAGGAAGCAGAAAGTTTTAAATTTCAAGCGCAAGAACTTTTTGATTTCCAGTGTCAATCTGCATTGGAAATACATCAAAACCTACATAAATTTGAGGTAATGGCAGAGTATCCCAATTTTGCTACAGCATTACAAATTTTTCCTACAATTCCAGTCACTAGTACTTCTTGTGAAAGATCTTATTCAAAATTAAAACTTATAAAAAATTATTTAATATCGACCATGTCCCAAGAAAGATTATCTAATACTGCCATATTATCCCCAGTAGGGCTTATTGCAGAATCCATTTCTTTTGATAAATATATATCAGATTTCGCAACACAAAAAGCCAGAAAATATTGTTAGTAAAATTATCTTCCTAATCAAATATTTAAGTAGAGCGTAGTCTATTTGTAAGTATTTTATTTATACCTACACATTTCCAATATTTCCATTTATTATTTTGTTTTTTTTTTGTAGTTTTACAATACATATTCTCCTATTATTAAATAAGCTTAATAATTAACTGATAAAAAAAAATTTTAAACCAAAGAATATTAATAAACCTATAACTTATTTAATAAAAAATAAAAAAAGTTAGTGTGTTCTTTAAAAAAATGTTAAAGTATCCCCCCTCCTTACTGCAGCGCATTTCTCTAGGGGAGGGGGCGCAAAAAGAAACCTTGCCTATAATAGTAGAATATCACCTAGTGACGGCCCTGCTGATAATTCCACAGTTTTGGGTGCAAGCGTGCAAGCAAATTAATATTCTTTAGCATCTGATTTGGCCTGTTCCCTTACCTTACAAATCTAAGCAGTCCCCTCGCACCGACCACGATGTTGTCACCGCTATTTACATTGCCAAGGGCTACGGCGCCCATCACCCCACTGGCCCCAATGACGGCATATTTATGGTGTCTAAGTTTGGGATTTCTAGGGGGTTTTATCGCCACTGCGAGGTATTTTCGAAGCAAGCGTGTCGACCATCCCGTCATGGTTTAATTTCGGATTTGTGACGTTTGCTAATCTGCAAAAAAAAATCATTGAAGTATGGATTTATTATACCAGGTGTACTTTCTAAGGGGTTTAAATACATATAACATAAATCCTAAATTGTTAGTTAGTTGTATTTTAACCACCAGTTGATTGAGAGCTGTTCGTATTCGAAAAATTCGAGAGTTTTGAGCAACATGTCGCGAGTTTGTTTAAATAAGCCGGATCATTTTTGTTATATATGTGGTGAAGTGACTTTTGTGAAACAAAAACGTACACTTAGCCCTCTAATACAAAAGGCTTACCACTTGTATTTTAGCTGTAGAATTGGAGACCAGGATAAAAATTGGGCTCCCCATATCTGCTGCTACAAATGTGCGTCCAACATTCGCGGCTGGCTAAGTGCAAAAAAGCGTAAGATACCCTTTGCTGTTCTTATAATCTGGCGAGAACCGAAAGACCACGTTACTGACTGTTACTTTTGTTTGACACCTCCCATCAAAAGAGGCTTTTCGGAGAAAAAAAGGTGTGCGATACAGTATCCAAATTTACAATCCGCCATACGCGCGGTACCTCATCGTGACGAGTTGCCTGTACCAAATCCACCTCAGGCATATAGCCTTGATTCTGATGATGATCCAATGGATTCAAACGGTAGTGTACTCGAAAATGTCGCCGGCCCATCAACCTCGCAAGACTCCAATTTTGTTTGTGAACTTCCCTGTAAAAAGCGTCACAAAATAAGTCAAAGTGAATTAAGTGACCTTATAAGGGATTTGGAATTGTCTAAGAAAATATCCGAACTATTGGCCTCTCGATTGCGACATTGAAAGTTACTTGAAGATGAAGTAAAAGTTTCTGTATACCGAAGCCGTCAGAAAAACCTAACACCATTTTTTAACATGGAAAACAATTCGGTAGCCTGTAGGGACATTGGCAGCTTTAAATCTCGACTATGATCCAAAAGACTGGAGACTTTTTATTGATTCCTCAAAAATAAGTCTTAAAGCTGTGTTACTCCATAATGGAAACAAGTTGCCTTCAGTGTGAAGGCCATGGACAAGGAAGGCCGTGCTTTTAGTTATTTAAAAGAAAAGTTCCCTAGAATCAGTGACACTAAAATTAAAGAGGGAATATTTATTTATAATATGCACAATTCGATTCCATACTTGAAGGCAAGGAAAAGGGTGCTTAGAATGCCTTTAAAATGGTTGCAACAAATTTTTTGGGAAACATAAAAGCAGCAAACTCTAAAGACCTGGTTACCCAACTTCTTTTATGTTACCACGACCTAGGGTGTAATATGTCGTTGAAAATTCATTTCCTGGATTCTTATATGGATTACTTTCCGGAAAATTGTGGTTCTGTAAGTAACGAGCACGGTGAGAGGTTTCACCAGGATATTTCAAACATGAAAAGAAGGTATCAGGGAAAATGGAACTGTGAGATGTTAGCCCAATACTGTTGGATTATTACGAGAGATGCCCCCGACGCTGCTTTCAAAAGAAGCGTAAAATGAGTGTCTAAACTTTAGACTCACTAATAAAAATGTGCTATTTAATTGCTATTTGTAAATGCCTATAAATTAAAAAGTTCATTGTATATGCCTATAAATTAAAATTTTGTAACAAATAACTCAGATTTTTTTTGCGAGCTAATCAAAATCTTTAATAGGTATTTTTTAGTTACTTGGGTGTAGTTCAATAAAAAAAATAGGTTTTGTTCAGGAAACAAAAAAAAGTTGAAATTTGTTCCCCAGTGTAATCTTACATGCAATAGAGCCTATGCCGACGTTCACCTCCTTAACCGCTGCTTTTAAAAAATATCTTAAATACCAAGTCAATTCCAAAAACAAAATGTCTAAAATCTGATCCCTTCCACAAGTGTCATTTGGTCCAGCGTTTAGAGAACATATTACATGGAGAAGGATACAGTTCAAAATGAGAAAGAAGAAGCAAAGAAAAGGAAAAGGGCTGAGTTAGAACGAAAAAAAAAGCGAAATGGTTAATAATACTAATAAGAAAAAAAGAAAGACCCAACGATAGAAGCAAGATTTTAGAAAAATGCTTTGAAAGAAATATTGTGCTAAATGTGAAGATGAACTAGATAGCGATGCGGAACAATGGGGGATGTGACTGGTGTCCTAGGTGGTTTCTAGATTGTGGGTCTAGATTATAACTGCGATTTTTTTAAAACTCTTTTAACTTTACCTATACTTTTAAAAAATATCTTTGCATATTTACATTTAAGTGTTTTTTTTTATATTTTAAGAAACATAATTTTTGTGTTTTTTTATAATATGTTTTCCCCTTTTTATTGACAAAATAAAAAATGCAAACACGGGCCTGTGCTTAATAACCATTAATTTATGACGGCCGACTATTATAGGCGTGACCGACTACTAAACAATAAGTGGCCGACTTCTAAAAAAACTGATATTTTTCAGAAAACCTTAAAGATGAAATATTTACTTAGTTTCTCGAGTATTTATATCTTTTTCAATCGCTTATTTAATGTTTATACTTGACAAGGACACATATATTATTATTTTAAATATTACATGAACGGATTTATTTCAGAAACACAAATAGAATGATCAAAAAAGGCCGACTACTAGCGCAATCACCCTATATTTTCCCATTTTTAATATGAATTTTGTTTAAGTCAAACATAATTTATTGGGACACCCGGTACAGTAAAGCCAGTCAAAAATATTACGAAATATAATTATTTTAATTAATTTCAATTTTTACCTGACTAATTTTCCATCTTGTATAGAATACACACATAGAGATTAACCAAAAAATAATCTAAAGATATCTAAGAAAAACGCACTTTCAAATCAGGAATACTCATTCAGTTCAGTTAAGAAGTACTTTTGAGCAACATAACTTAAAAATCTACAACAGAAAGGAAGATATACTATATTACCATGATACTAATACGACAAGATAAGATCATGCGCACGTTATATTCTGTCTCGCTTTCTCCTCTTACGTCATAGCGTGACAAATATTGCGCGGGCTAGCTGTACGCTGTTCAAAGCCAATAACAGTTGAAGCCATTTTAGTTCGTTTCATCTATTTAGTTCGGCTTGAATACGTTATTTTGTCTATTTTTATTGGTACTTTGGTTTGTTTATTTTAAGTTTATCAATAATAAAAAAAGTCAAAACAATTCGTGTAGTTCGTACCGATACTTCAGTTTTCCAACGGTTAAAGAGATTCGCAATTTGTGGGTGCAGAAATGCTATCAAAGGCATGGTTTTAATATTAAAAATGCTAGAATATGTTCGAAGCATTTTGAGGATGATGATTTTTGTGTGAAGGAGAAGCTATTTCAATTGCCCAAAAATAAATGGAAGTTGAAAAACGATGCTGTACCTTCACTTAATCTGGCCAAGACTCCCAAATCTAAAACATCTAAGCAAGAAGAACGTGATAAAAGAACCAACAGAAGAGATTTGGTTAAAAATATAAGTAACATGTAAGTACTTAATATATACAGTGTGTTCAAGTGTGTTTTGGTCTTTCAATCATACACGCTGGTCTGGTAAGTACTTAAATAATATATTAAATTGTAATTCTCGTTGCACCTGTAGGCATAATATTTTAGAGTTTTGGTTAAGGATAGTTTAGAAAAAATACATTTTTAGAAATGAAAATTATATTGAAACAATAAATAATAATGGTGAAGGCTCGGGTGAAGGTGAACTATTGGTTATGGGTACAGAGGTAGAAACTACAACTGTCGGCAATAGTAGAGATATTGCCACCCAAACAAGGTACTTACAAATAATATATACTTAGGTATATATTTCATATTTTTTACAGTTACTGAAATTTAATAACATTTTAGTTTAATAGAATCAGAATCTGATGTTATAAAAAAAGTAAAGAACCTTCAAAAGGATAATTTAAAATTAAAAGAACTTTTACAAAAAGAAAAAGATAGCAAATCGGTCGAACAAATTTTTACTGAAGGACAACTTCGTAAGCTTAAAACTGGCAAGCAAATTCGTTGGACTATTGAAGATATCACTTCAGCAATAACTTTGTATGCTGAAGGACCAAGATCTTATCGCTTGCTAAAAAAAAGGGGATATCCTTTACCTTCTGTACCAACTATAAGAAGATGGTCAAACAAAATAAATATGCATCCAAGTTAGTTTTTTGATAAGTAGGTACCTACCTAAGTAAATATTAGCATTTTATAATAGACCTCTTATTATAAAATAATATTAGTAAAAAAACATTTTTTTGCCATGTAAGACATTACAACCGAAAATCCTTTTTTTTTGTTGCTAAATAACAGAAAAAAAGATTAATTTTTATTTCTCGCGCGCTTCGGAAATCAGCACCTTTAAGGCAATATTCTATTTGATTTTCAGGTATCTTAAACATAGTGTTAAGCGTAATGGAACATACAACTTTAACAAAAATGGAGAGATCGTGTGTCCTACTGTTCGATGAAATGAAAATGCAAAAGTGTTATGATTATGATAAAAGAAATGACACAACTATGGCTTTAACTAACTATGTGCAAGTTGTTATGGCACGCGGGATATGTGGGAATTGGAAGCAACCAATATTCTTTGATTATGACCGCAAAATGAAATGTCCAACATGCGAAAGCCAAAAATTACAAAAATAGTGAAATAAATACATTATTATTATTACGGGTGTTGCATCGTCGAGCGGGACATAGGAAATCCCATGTAATTTTAAATGGGGTCAATTATTGGCTTCCCTAATTATTTTAGAGAAAAATTCTATTTAGGTTTATTAAAGAGCACTAAAACCCACATTCAAAAGAATAACTTTAGATATTTTTGATGAGCCTGTTTACGGGTTATCGCCGATTTATTTTTAACTACACGGAAAAAACAGTATTGCAAATTTAGTTTAGTAAGAATTTTATAGTATGTTTCTCTCTAAAACCTCTTAATAACTATAAATCTGTATATCAGTATTTATCAAAATAAAATTGTAAAGTAAGTTTATAAAAAAATATGGTTAGCTTTTTTATATAACATAGTATAATTATGCCACTACTAAAGTTTATATTACATTTTACAAATGCGTTTTGGTTAAATTGAATAACCGTTTCTTTTAGTTAAAAGTAAGAGACTGTATTGTGAATTTTACTAAATCCTTTCGTGGCTTTTATAATTTTTTATTACATGAAGAGACAAGCATAAAAAATGGCTATAACGGAAACTTAGTAAAAATTAATACATTTCTTTACTAAAATTTTTAATAGAATTTAGAAGGGTGTAATTATAGTAAGACTGTTTAACAATAAACTATTTGAATTTTTATAACACTATTTGCAAAATATCAAAAAATATAGAAGCGCTTATAAAATTTTCGTAGGAAAATTCGTATTTTACTAAATGAATATAGTAGAAAGTCCTAAATAATTTACAGGAATAGTCAAAGCCGCGCCGTCCGCCGCCGCCGTCGCATTTACAGTTATGCCATCGAAGGGGTCGTACCTCTAACTCTTACTCTTATGTGTCTGGTTAATTTTGTCTCTGATTTTGTGTTTTATGGTATTACGGTGCCGTTATGTGAAGTATGGCGGATTTATTAGCAGAATGGAATCTGGAAGACTTAGTTTCGACCAAGAAAGAAAAACCAAATATGTTTCATTATATCATATGTAAAAGCAAATAAAAAATGTTACAAAAATATTTAAATCAAACTACAAAAGGAGTTTTAAATATTTACTAAAATATTTAATTAGTATAACAAAAGTTGGTGGTAGAAATTCAACTAAAATTATTAGAATTTACGAAAAAATAGTAGAAATTTGACAATATTCATTAGTAAAATGTGCAAAACTGCTTGGTAGTTTTTACGAATAATTATTAAAACCGCAACAATAGAAGCTAGAAAAAACAACAACATATTTTTATATTATTTGCACTCCTGTTTAATAGTTCTTACTGTAACGAATTTTTTTATTCCTATACATTTTTGTAGTAACTATTAAAAATATTAACTCGTTTTTACTATAATTTTATAGTCTTCCTTAATATACCATATGGCTGTCCTATATAGAACTATAAAATATAGTTACTTCTATTATATTTTTAGTTGTTTTTATAAATTTTTTTTTTCCGTGTATTTCTCCTTTTTATGGCCCCGTATTTGCGGGCACCAGTCAAGGTAAAAGATGACTGTCAAATAAAGTTGTCATTTTGAAATGTGTGCTTTATTGTTATAAAAACTTGTACATCGAAAATATTAAAGGTGTATTTATGAGTACAAATTAATCTGAATAAAACTAAAATAAAGTATCCAATTACAAGGTTAATTATGACATTTTACATGTTTCAATATTTTACTAATTAATAGGTAGGTACTATTAAATTGTTAGAACTTTAGGATTTAAGGAGATGTTCAAATATTCCTCAAAATGACAACTTTATTTGACAGTCATCTTTTACCTTGACTGGTGCCCGCAAATACGGGACATAAAAAGGAGAAATAGTTAAAAAGAAATCGGCGATAACCCGTAAACGGGCTCATCAAAAATATCTAAAGTTATTCTTTTGAATGTGGGTTTTAGTGCTCTTTAATAAACCTAAATAGAAATTTTCTCTAAAATAATTAGGGAAGCCAATAATTGACCCAATTTAAAATTACATGGGATTTCCTATGTCCCGCTCGACGATGCAACACCCGGTATATGTGTACCTACCTATATTATTATTATTATATTCAGGACTATTGTTTGTATTTAACTAGTTTATTTAATTCAAAACCTAATTGTATTGAAAATGGATAAATGTATGCAAAATATTTTAAATTACCTTTATTCTTATGTGTTTTGTTACACTGCGACTGCCGTACTATTAACATGGACAACTTATATTAAAATAAATTACTTTGTGTACCTACATTGGCTTGTTTGTTATTTTGTATAATACCCAAAACAAGTTATAAATAAATAAATTTCAGTAATTTTAAAACAGAAATACCTTAAAAGCTAACTTCCCTACATAACCACCATCAATATTTGTCACGCTGTGACGTCATGCGCCAGACAGTTCGAAATTCGTTCGGCGAGTGATCTTATCTTGTCGTTTTAGTATCATGATATATTACTTACCCCAAACGAATATCAATTTTGTCCATTTTTACACAATTCCGTGTCTCGTATGGGCAGAAAATAAAAATGCGTCGTAAATCGAAATTTTCAAACTCATACGGAATCACGGAAAAAAACGCATTCACTCTTTAGGTCTATTGTATGCAGTGGCGTAACTACCAGTGTTCACTGTGTTCCACGGAACACGGGCCCCGCGGCTCTAACCGGGCCCCTTGAACAGCACAAGAAAGTTTCAGACTTTTTCCATAGATCATGTATAAGAATTATAGTTTTCATTATCATGAGCTCTTTTCTGATTGAGCTTTATTCATTGTCAGATTGAACACAAATTAATGCTGAAAACTTATCTTTCATAAATTCCCTAGTTCGCGCTCATCGTGAATTAGAATTGCTGCCATCTATGACAGATACGAATAAGTTCGTGGAACCGGTGGAAGTGATTGCGCCGATTCCGCCAATCGCGCGTACGCAGGATTGGCAGAGAAGAGTTCGTGCATATGTCACGACAAAAACATAACCTTTAATCCACAACAATATAAACCGGTAACACGCGTGCGCAAGTTCGCAAGAAGGATTTTAGTAATCTATAACGCCTTTTCAATGTACAAGAATCGGAAAAATATGTGTTGTATGAACAAATAAGTTTCAGCGCTAAAGAATATTCGTTTTCTTTTCCTTGTTGTAAAATTAATAGGGGGGGGGGGGATTCAATAGAGGAGAGGGGCCCATTTTTCTCGGCGGAATACATCTAAATCGACAGTAGTTACGCCACTGATTGTATGTACTAGGAATATTACACTGATTTTTGCATATTAAATTTTATGAAATAATTACGTCTAGTTTTGGGAAAATTATTGCATCCATAAAAAGGAACATTGATTAAAGCACATATATCACATTTTTTAAGCTTAACACCATGTAAAACTGCAAAAATTATATTAAATCACTCATTTTCTGACAACTTGACGTCTCTGCTAAATTAATTTAAACTTTGTCAAACACCTATTTCGGTCATTTCAATATTGCCAGGAAAAGGGTGATTTTTTGGCAGTTTTCGTATAAAAAGAAACTGATATAAGTATCTGTAAAATATGTGGAAAACTTTTTTTTTGAGTGAAGGTTGTTAAAAAAAAGACGGAGGAATCGAACAAACCCAATATGAACGTAAAATAAAATACATTTGAATTTCTGCACACTCTACAGGGTGTCCCAGAATATGTGGGCAATTTTACGGATTGAGATAGAACACATAAGAATAATTTGACAAATTCCGATACATTTTTTTTCCTATGCCCCCCCCCCCCTACGGAGATACGGGCCCATAAAAGACGCCCCTTAAAATCGTTTGCTTTAAATAACTTTTGACGTACTAGGTGTAATTTAATGATTTTTTAATAACATGGTTTTTAGGTAACTCTCCTTAAAATGATCCCGTTTAGTCATATTCGGCTTATTTAGTTTGCCAGGGACAGACTAGCTCTAACACAGTAATGATATTTTTTTATACCCTGTCCAATAAAGGCACAATAATAATATTTTTGGACAGCTTAAACCTTAAACTAAAAAAAAGATACTCTAGATCGACATGTAGCATTTAGCATAGCATGTAGTAGTAGACTGCACGCACTCCGTAAAGTGCTGCCGTCTCGCGGGGAAGGGAATTATTATTCCGGACGTCACGTTTCATGAACCCCCCCCTCCATGTCAGAAATGGTCACATTTTGCTATCCCCCCCCCCTCCCCTCAAGCCGTGACGTCCTTTATGGATGGCCCCTTAGAATATTTGGTTCCAAAATGTTTAACGAGACACAGAAAATTATTTTAAACGTTTTGGAGTGTTTTCAAAATGAAAAAGAATATAGCCTTCAGCCAATTTTAGCTGTGAAATGCACTTCAGCAGCCTGTAAGATTAGTGAGAAAACTGTAGCCAGGATTCGAAAGGAATATGCAACAGAAACCTCTCCCAGGGTAAGTGGTTTGAAATTTATTCACATATGAATACAGGGTGTCCCACAGTGGAAGGCGTATTAGACGTTTAAAGGTCAAGAAATTATGCGACTTTTATATTATATAATATATAAGGATTGTAATCTAATTATTTATATAATCACCAAAACAGCCAGACTCGTTTCAATTTTTGCGTAATTTTACCTATCTTAGGTAGTGATGAAATATTTTTCTTGTAAACAGCTACGTTCGCTCGGGGGGGGGGGGGCTGCAGCCCGGTAGCCCCCCCCCTTGGTTGCGCCACTGTATCACGTAATTCCTTTCTCTGGTCAAGCATAACGGTCAATAAATTGGAAATCAGCAAAATAATGTCCCTGTTACTCGCAGTATTTTTATTTTGGAGGGATGTCACTTGATCTTTCATCTCGGAGATTGTGTCGGTTAATGGTTCGTTGGGTGTAGACAATTTTCTGGCATCTCTTGAACCCGATCTAGTGGTCACAGTTTTTGAACGTTCGCTGCTGCTTGAAGTAGTAGGCACGCTACCCATTGAGACTCGTTTAACCACACTTTTTTTGCATGATTTACATTCCCAATCGTGAGAGCCACTATCCTCAAATTTTGAACAAATCTTATTAAATTCCGAGGTGCTCAGCCCTAAGCAACCTTTATGTATCTATGTGCAGCAGGTTCTGCATTCCACAGCATGTTGATTTGATTTAACATCGCGATCGCAGAAAGGACAAACACTACGATCCGACATCTTAAGACCAACCTTCAGGCTCCAATAGTAGTAGTCTATTATAAGTATTTATATTAAACTATAATAAAAGAACATGTGAACATGTAGTCATAATATTCAATTTCCTTTTTTAGGCTAATAGAAAAGAGCGTGCCCCAAAAACAAGGAATTTAACTGGGACAAGGAAAACTCAAATAAGGAACGTAGTTTACAATATGATTGCCAAGCATAAGTATGTCACAGGGCAAAAGCTAAAAGCAAGCAACTCCACATTAGGTCATTTGTTAAAGCATTTGGGATTTTATTTTAAAAGGGACAGTGGCAGGCGCTACATTATGGAGAAAGCGGATATTATTTCAAAACGTATAAAATTTTTGAGACAATATACAGAAAACTTCATTAGATGTGGTTTTAGTAGACGAAACATGCATGGATATTTCAAAATGGTAGCGACATTAGAACATGGCACGATGACAACATTAAATCAGTTTTAAATAAAAAACAATCAGACGGTAAAGATATATAGTTTTGCATGCCTGCACCAAAGATGGCTTTATAGATGGGGCAGACCAAGGGGCAGACTTAGTTTTTTCTACAAAAAATAAAAGCGCTGAATATCATGACAACATGAACTTTACATTGATTGAAAAATGGTTGGAAGAACAGCTTTTACCTCGGCTCGAAAAGCCCTCGCTTCTTGTTATGGACAATGCAAAGTACCATTCATGGCTCAGCAAAAATGTGCCAAATGCTTCAACGAGAAAAGCTGATATCATTTCCTGGCTAGAAAGCAAAAATATCATTTTTATTTATTATTTTACTCTCTTTAAAGGGCGTCAACTGGACTGGAAGTTTATTCTTGCTTTTGATTTGTATGAAAACAAAGAATACCCTGTAGCGTTCCTTGTCGCACGTTTTATTGGGTTTTCGGTCTTTTCAAGTAATCTCTACTATAGTAACCATCATATTCAAAAATTATTAAATTACACCTAGTACTTCAAAAGTTATTTAAAAACAAACGATTTCCAGAGGTGGCCTTTATGGGCCCGTATCTCCGTGTGGGGGGGCGTAGAAAAAAAATGTAAAGGAACTTGACAAATTATTTTTATGTGTTCTATCTGAATCTCCGATTGCCCACATATTCTGGGACATCCTGTATAAAAAAATCAAACCAACCAAATTAAATCGTATGTCCAAATATTGCTGCCACCAGTTTTACATCCAAAAATGCGCCTAAACTCTTAACACTCTTAGCCTTAGCCCTTCACCTTCACCACTCACACATTAAATGAATAAAAAACGATATGAAATTATAATATTCACGTGATGATAGGGTTCGAACGTCCTTACTCCACCCCTTCTCGTCAGCCGCGCTCAGCTGTAATGGCCCTTTTATTTTCCCTTTCCCCGAAACGACTTCCTGCTCTATCTAAACGGAACATGGAACGCGAGCATCGCTTCAGTCGTATTCGGCGACTGTGGCTTGAATGCTGGCGTGCTTGTTTTTTCGTGTCGTTGTCGATCTGTGTGTTTTTCGATCCCTCTAGGCTTAGTCACCCCCGTTTAACACCACCACTGCACATAAGGTAAGCTGTAGAAGGGTGATTTTTTGGCTGTATTGTATAGTGACAACTCAAAAAGCAGCCGGAGTTTTAATTACAAACTACATAAAATTGTATACTTTCACACACACACACATCAGCTGATTGTATACATAATAATACACAAATAAACAAGCACAAACAAAAGCTAAACCTTGGTTGCTTTATAAAACAAAACACTGGCACCCTGCACTTGATGCAATAAATAATATTATAAAACCACACCATCAACTTGCCTTAATTTAACAAAATTTATTTTTCTTTGTTTCTAATATTTTGTGTGTACAATTTTCGCTCGCCGATCGATGATGTAACATGTAACTACAGCGCAGCGATTTCTGGGTTAGAACGAGATGGGTATAGGTGTAGGAGGGACAGTAAACACGCCAAACAAAATATAGGCAAGGGACATAGGCATGCAAAGGACACTTTTGTTAGGCGTGCGCGTGAAGTGTGACTTTTGAACCCGCCGTAGTAGACCACTATTAATTGTTTTGATGCAGTAATTGTAGTAAATAACCAAATACTTACCATAAACGACACTTTAAAATACATTTGTAGGTTTCAAAGAACATAAAGAATTTTTAGGTATAGGCCTAACCTACTTACCTAAATGGTTTTATTAAGTCAAAATAAGAATTTTGTTTTTAATTTAATGAATATTCTATTCGGGACATTCACATCATAAGTATTACAATGTGACCTTTGACAAAGATCAATGAGTGCCTACCTAACTATTAACTAACCCAGAATAATACTTTGAAATACTTAAAACTAAGGCGGTAGGCTCTTGATCCTCCATCCTCCAATTTACATATTATATGCCAACTTTTTTTATTTCGCGGTATTTTGTCCGTATGTGTGTAGGGGATGCGGCGTGGAAGTGTGAACACCTAAGGAAAATAATCTTACTATGAAATAAATCCAGTTTATCAGAGAAACAATACAAAACCGATTAAGAGATAAGGTAAATGACCCAAATTCAGACACTTTAAGCAAACTGTGTACTGTTTTTAAGCAGAATCGTACCTAAATCACTTGTTGGAGTTACTTTGGTATGTTTCCCAAAAAGTTTGCGCCTTTTAAAATTTATTTTCATAAAATTTTTTAACCAAACATAAAAAAAAACACAAAAACAATTATTTTATCTTTTTGTACATCTGAACATAAATCCGACATTGCAAAAAAGAAATTGTCCATAAATCTGACATTGTCATGACCATTATTCCGACAGTGGCTTTAAATCCGTCATTTTAAGAACAATAATCTGACACATGAATAAAAGCATGTATATACTTACTCACCTAAGTACCAAGTACGTACCTATATTCACATATACATAAAAACCTAAAAATACGTTTTGAAATAAAACTAAAATGACGTGTTATTATTTTTATTAGGTACCTAGGTTAAATATGAAACAAAAAATCATATTTTGAATACTTATAAAAAAATTTTCAATATAAAAAACAGACTCCTCAAATAATGTAGTCCTCGCCATTTTTATACTTTTCAAGCTCTTTACTAAAATAAAATCCCCTTTGATTAATTTCGCGTGGAGGTTTTATTTTTTGTACTATTTCCTCGTAATCATATCCAAGTTCATCTTTGGTGTTTGGCCATTTCCAGTTATCTCTTCCTGATTTAGTCATTGCATTAACCACGATTTTGTCTTATTATTAATAATTCCTGGATACAATTCATTCTCAAAGTTGACAATAACATAATCGTCAATATTGTAAATAGTTTTTGGACTAATATCCCACTTGACATATTTTGAGAAAAAACGTTATTTTTACGTGAAAATGGTAATGTTATTTCCCTTTACCAAAAACTTCGTTTTAAAAACGTGATTTTTTTTTAATACTGTTATTTTAATGTAATTTTTATTCACGTTGTAATTTGTGTTACATTTTTACATTAATTTTATGTAAATAAAAGTAACGTTACTTATAAAACATTCAATTTGCGTTATGTTTTATAACGTCGAAATAAGTAACCTATTTTTCACTCCTTTATCTTAACATTTTTAAATTTCGCGCCTAAAACCCAGCGATCGGCGATTGTCGCGTCTGTCATAGACGTTTGACGTTGTTTCGTTGTGTTGTGAGTCTATAGTGGAAGGCAAGGAGCAGTTGGTGAAAATTTTGGATAGCATCGAATCTCTTTTAAGTTTTGTGAGTTTTCGTTTATTTTAAGCGTAAGTTGTACTTAATTTTATGGTTTAGTCTTTATGAAATAACTGTTGTTTATTCTTTATATATTTCACGAGTTCTTTTGTTCTTTACCACAAACGCTTGAAGGGCAAAATGGCGTCTCGTAAATTTTATTGTCATTACAAAAAAAATGCTAAAAGAATCCCATTAATGTAACAAAAATACCAGCCTTTTGAAGTTAATTCCAAATATAGAACAAGATACGCCACTCTATTTTTTCCTTTAATTAATTAGGAATAGTTATTCTCTAGATTCAACACCTTATAACCTCTACAAAAATTATTGTAGTTCTTTACTATTGTAGACCCTTGAAAATGTTTCTTATGTAATGTAATATCTCGTTTAATTAGGTTGTTGGAACAATATTTAAAAAAAGTTTCGTTTTTAATTTAGAAATAGCGCAAGTTCAGTTTGGAGAAACTAATGAGTACTCGATGGAAAAAATAATAATGGACCACTTCAGGTATGCCGCGAACCGTTTGAAGAAACAAAAAAAATGAAAACTTATACTATATAGCTACTAGATTTTAAATTAAAATAAGTTAAAATTTGTAAATTGTATACGGTAACCTAAGGCAACCTGAAAAAATAAAAGTTCATAACTTGAATGTTTTCTTGTTTATTTATAAGTATCCAAATAATAAAGTATGAAATAATACGCTACTTTCCTGAGGAAAAATTTAGTTTTATAAGTTAAAAATATGTTACGAAAACGCAGAATTGTATCATAATATAATACGTTATAAAAACGTTAAAATTAGTAACGTTATTTTAACCAACGTCAGAACACCGTAACATTAAGCGTGTTTTACACATTGAAAACACGTTTATTCGTATTCTAACGTTTTTCAGTCTGACGTAAAATTATACATGAAATTCACGTTTTCTTGCCAAGTGGGATCATTGGTAAGTAGTATCATTTTTCTTAAAATTGTTAATACTTTCATTTTCTTTGGATATTTTCTTGCGTCCTTTTTTGGGATCGTCTTGATCTTGTTTGATTTTTTTTTCGTAATTTTAGAGCTAGTTCGTTTTGACGTAAAGCATTAATTTCTTCTCTTCTCTTTCTCTTTTTCGATCTTCTTTTGTTTTTTCGATTTTTTTTGCCGTTCTTCTTTATAAGTGAAATATTCTATCCAAGCATCTGATGATCCTACAGAAGGGACTTTTGTTTGCCTTTTAACTGTAGTATTTTTGTTTGTCGATGGTTCAGACCAAAATAGCGATTTTTTAAAAGAAGTAGGAATAGTTACCCCTGGAAGAATACTGAAAAAACTGTCTTCTTGTGGTCCATTTGGTTAAATTAATGATTTTTTTCTTTTCGCCTTTTCGCATTATTCACCCTCTTTATTTTTTTTTATTTGTTCATTTGTTGGGTTTTCTTTGTTTGCTTTATTTTCGTACTGATTTTTTGATGTTTTAACATTCGTGTTTTTTAGTAAGTCTCTTGTTTGTTCTAGTGTTACTTCGTTTTCTTGTTGATTCTCTAATGGATTATTGTCCCTTTTTTTTTCTGGTGTCATTTCGTTTTCGTACTGACTTTTTGGTGTTAAAATATTTTTTGTTTTAGTATTTGGTAAGTAATGTCAAATTTTTTAGTTCTTCATCATGATTTTTTTCCACGGCGTGATTGCTTTACTAATAAAGCAACACTGTCGAGTAGCTGGTCTTTAGTGACTGGAAAACCTTTGGCACCCATATTTATAATCCATTGCTCCAGAAAATTTTCTTCCTCTGAAGTTAAAATTGTTGAGGCCCCACTTCTGCATTTCTCAGGATAAGCTCCCTTTATTTTTTCGATTAAAGTTGTTCTGGGAACATTAAATTCTTTTGATGCAGTTGCAAAAGGCATTCCTTTTTTTATAGCGTCTAATGCCCGTTCAAGATTTTCTTTTGAATATTTGTAATTATTTATTGTTATTATTTTTATACTTTTTCTATGAATAGATTGGGTAACAATTTAACTGAGCTCTGCTAAACCTAATTTCGACACTTCGTGTACATAAATCCGACACCTGTCGGATTTATGGCAAGTGAATAAACACGCATTATCAAATGCAATAAAGGATAGAACATACATTATTATTAAAAATGAAAGAGAAAGAATATATATTTTGCCTATTGAACATTGTACATAAATAATTCCGACATCCTATGTCTGATTTATGGCAACTATATATAAGTGTGTACATAAATCCGACACGTTAAAATTTTATAAAACTCGTTGAAAAAACCACACATTTTTATTAAAATTAGACTCGTTAGTGCCTTCTAAACCTAAATATCAATAGCTAAATCAATACAATTAAATCGACTGAAAATTCGCTTACCTTCTAAAGAAATCAAATGATCTGGTGCTTTACAACAAGATGACTGAAATGTGCGCATTTGAGGTTAAATATAAAAATAGGTGTTGTACCTAAAACAGTACATTTTATGACAATTTACCAAGTACAGTTTTCTACATAAACCGAATGGATAATGTTCGAGTTTCTGACAGTAGATGTCTTATTTTTATTAGTTTTTAAAATTAGTGACGGAATAATGGACACTGTCTGATTTTCGGACAGTTACCTTACATTACAAAATCGCAAGACGCAAGACCATACATCAGATGCATATCTGCATACTCAATAAACGTGTATTCCATGGTTCGAATTAATTCACAATTAAATTCACCACGAAATCCAAAAATCAGTAAATTAAAATCGAAGTAAATAAGGATCAATGTGCCAGCGATGTGAAAGATAACAAGTTCTAAAATGCAGGATATTTTATTTATTTTGTACTATAGTAACATTTGCAACAATACCTCCGTTTTTTTGGTGCCGATAAATAAATAAAAAGCACATTTTTTTGCAAACATAGTTTTTCTACCACTATTCGTTTATTATTCCTTTTCTCGAAAACCGTTCATTTCATCGACAATAAACAAGAGTGCCTTTCTTTTAGTCTAAGGTGCAGGCTACCCAGATTTATTTTTTTAAAGTCTTTATCATACAGGGTTTTAAAAATGTAAGCATTAAGTTGTAAAGCTTAGTCCGCCTCTGGTAAACTAAAAAAGCTAAATGTTTCAAGGACACTATTTTAAGATGAATGGATGACGATGAAGGCCTACTGTGTGAGGGATGTCTCATATGGAAACACCGAGTATGTTTATCCATGGGAAAAAATACCTACCTTAAACTGGCAAAATCGAGGGAACCATGGTACTGCAACAACAGCAAACAAACCAAACAGGATAAAAAAAACAACAAACCAATGGCAAAGAAAGACCACACAACGCCGGTCACATATACAATTGCCTCGACAATTGCCGACGTAATGGCAAAGCTTGATGACATGGATGCGAAGTACAATACCTTGTTTTCAAAATATAAGGAACAAGTAACAATAAACAATGAGCCGAGGGAAGAATTATTGAGTATTAAAAAGCAACTAACCAAAAGTGAACAAAAGGAACTTAACAAAAATATCATCATCCACGGCGTACAATATAAAGAAAATGAAAATGTAAAAGAAATCGTCACCAAAATAGGAGATAACTTAGAGGTATACTTGAAAGCAGAAGAATTTACAGCCATAAGGCTTGGAAAAAACCAAACAGGGAAAAATCCAATAAAAGTAGTTTTTCAAAGTGAAGAAGTAAAGACGAAGGTCCTTAAATCTAAATTTAAGTTCAATTTAAGCAACCAGTCCTTGGGGTTCAATGCAAACAACAAAATTTACCTAAACCACGATCTAACAAAAAGGAATTTACAATTATTCAAGGAAGCACAACAGTTCAAAAAGGAGAATGAATATAAATTCCTTTGGATCAGTAGTGGGAATATATTACTAAGATAATTCACCTCACTTTTATTGAACCAATCAAAACGCTCATTTTCATAGCAACCACCTTGGTAACGGTCGTCTTACCCGATAAGACTACCGCTAGCTCGAAAAGACGCTTTCGAAAAGACGCTTGTAGCTTTTTTACTTAAATAAAAAATTAGTAACACCTCTAACTTGTATATTTACCTTTATCAGACGGCCTTCATTTTTATGTTCAGTAAATTATCCAATAAAATACACCTCTAGAGGCGGTTTCTTATCTTCATACCTTCGTTTTTCACTCGAAACTCGATTTTCCAAGAAAATTTTCACTCAATGTAATTTTTACTAAAGCTCTCGGGATCATATCAGATTATACGTAAAAATTACATTTCGTAAAAATTTGTCAGAAAATCGATTTCTTGTTAAAAACATCGGTATTACCGATAAGACGCCTCCTCTATCGGTATATTACTGTTGAAAAGATGAAAACAGCAAAGTCATGTTGATACAGGACGATGTGGATCTAAAAAACTAGTCGTTAAAAAGTTAAATATAGTATATGTGAATATTCAGAGCTTAAGGAACAAACTAGACCAAGTGCAGTGTTACGTACAGCAAAATAACTGTGACGTTCTGTTGTTAGTCGAAACATGGCTCTGAGAGGAGGACAAGTGGCTTTATAACCTGCAGGGCTACAACTCCGCCCATGCATGCAGGGACAAAACAGGAGGTGGTGCCTCAATATTTTTGAAAACTGGAATAGATCTAAGAGAATTGGGCAAATCGCCACCGGAAGATAACCTAAGCTGGGTAAGTGTGGCCATCGGAGACCAGGGTACAAAACTGACTTTACTGTACAAACCACCTTCTTATAATAATGCCCAGTTCCTCGATACTTTGGACACACTTATGCTTAAATACCCCAAAACTTACTTGATGGTCGGAGATTTCAACATTAATATCTTAGACTCCGCATCCAGCCTTGTAAAGGACTATAATAGTATTGTAACAATAAATAACTATAAAATTGTAAACAGAGTCGATGTTGACAATGCAACAAGAGTAACGTCAACCACACGCAGTATACTCGATCATGTTCTAACTACTCAAAGTAAGAAAGAATGTTCAGTAACAATTGAAGAAAACGCATTGTCGGACCATAGCAGACTTCTGATAAAACTAATTGTAAATATAAAAACCCACAAAATAAAAACTACACATGAAATTAAACATATTAATTATAAAAATTCCAAGATGTCTTTAAAGATAAAGTCACAAAATTGAATATAGAAACATTTCAAGAGCTAATAGATACAATTAGTACATGTACACAAAAAGCAGAATACATTACTACAGTGAATGAAGTGTCACAACAATAATACTTGGATTACTAAAGAACTTCTAGACTTAATAACCCAGCGTGATAAATTGTTTAAAATAAAAAAAGTGAATCCTACTAATGTAACTGTAGCAGCTGAATTCAAAAAGATAAAAAATAAGATAAATAATAAGATTAAAGTACTGAAAAAACCTACATTTCAGTAAAAAATGGAATGAAACAGGAGGCAACCAAAGAAAACAATGGAAATTGGTGAATAGCATGCTTAAAGAGACAAAGGCAGAAACAAACATCGAAAAGCTGATTGTCAACGACATCACTGTGACAGATCTGCTCAATATCGTTACTTATTTGAATGACCACTTTGCCAATGTGGGAAAAAATATAGTCGAGCAAATAAATACAGAGATACAGACTGAACAACCAAATATCGCATTTAATGAAACTTATTGTGATAAAACTTGTTTTATGGAAGAAACCAATGAAAGAGAAGTTCTTGACATCATTATGGAACTAAAAAAAACTTCTGCTCCTGGAGACGATGGTGTTACTGTAAAGGATCTCTTAAATATAAAAGAGGACATTGTCCTAATCTTGGTTCGACTAACAAATAAGGTATTCATAAGTGGACAATTTCCAGAAGAAAACAAATTGAGCAAAATAACACCTAATTTCAAAACTGGAACTAGAGATTCTATGAACAACTATAGACCCATATCTGTGGTAAGCGTGTTTTCTAAAATTATAGAAACTGTGATAAAAGAAAATGTTAAGGTTTATTGATAAGTATATTGATAGAGATTTGTTTCAATATGGGTTTATAAAGGGCAGTAATACGTTGAGTGCCACCATGGACCTCACTAACAACATTTCTACAGCATTAGACAACGGAAAAATTATGGCGGCTGTTTTTGTAGACCTAAGCAAAGCATTTGATGTTGTTAGCTTTGATATTATGTTAAAAAAACTTAATTAAAACTTAAAGGCAAAACATTTGATGTAATAAAAACTTACTTAGTTGGTAGGCAACAGTATGTTAAAACAGGCAGTAACAAGTGCACCAAATTGGGCAACTTATGTGGAGTACCTCAGGGGTCTGTTCTTGGGCCTCGTCTGTGTTCATTATATGTATTAAGCTTAAAGCGTGCCGATTTGGCTGCTCGGTACTTTACTTTTGCGGATGACACCGTACTACTGTATACTGGTGAAAATTCGGGAGATTTACAGACTGTGATAAATCATGATCTGAATGTATATTATAGGTATGGCTGATATGTAATAGACTAAAAATTAATATAGAAAAAACTAAATTTATGCTCCTTAAACAAAAAAATTAAATTATACCAATGCCAAAAATAAAAATAAAAGACGTATAATTAAAATCAGTTGATAGTATTAAGTATCTAGGTCTAATAATTGATGTAAATTTAAATTGGAGTGAACACATTACATACATAATTAAGAAAATGACTTCAATGATTGGCGCGCTGTATAAATGTAGAAACTACTTTACAAATAAAACTAGAATAGATATCTACAACGCATATTTTGCATCGCACTTAAGGTATCTTCTCCCAGTATGGGGAACATGCGGAACGGTCAATTTTAACAGGGCACAAACTATACAAAATAAAATAATAAAAATATTATTTAGTATTGATAGGCTAGTACATACAAGCGATCTTTATAACATGGTGAACGTTTTTGACATACATAAACTTTTAGAATTAGAGCAATGCAAACATGTCTATAAGGTTATAAATAAAAAGCAAAAGTGCAATACACAAATTACATTTGTGGATAGTATTCATAGTTACAATACAAGACAATGTGATAATATTTACCAATATAATGTACATAACAATAGAGGACTTAACAATCCCCTATCACAGGCATGCGGAACATATAATAAATTACCGGAGGTTCTGAAAAACTGTAACACCTTTCCAAAATTTGTAAGCTTGCTAAAGTCACACATAGGAAATAAGTAATAGCTGTATAGAACTTAAGCGTTATATTGTGAAATTATTGTTCTGGTTACCAGTGCTTAATGCACTGTTTAGAGATTATTATTGTTTAATGATAACATGTAATAATGAATAAATAAATAAAGAATTAAAAAAAAAAAAAAGAAGTCCTTACTAGTGTCCATCGCATTAAATTTTTATTAAATTAAATTAAATACAAATACAAATACTTTAAAAGTTATTAAAAAAAAACGATTTTCAGCCTCGTCCGTAGGGAGGGCTTGCAAGAAAAAATCTTATGGGAACTTGTCATCTTACTTTTTCATATTAAAGAGGAAAGAAAAATGCAAAATTCTTCACAAATATTTAATATCTTGCTCTACGCAAATCAAATTAAAATAAATACAGTATTAAGAACACCAATGAAATGATTCAAGATTTAAAAAGTATTAACCTACCAAATGATTGCCTTTTGGTTTCTTTTAATGTGGTCAATCTGTTTCCAAGTATCCCCCGACAACTGGTGGCGAATATCGTGGAATGTTTGCTTAGAAAGAACTTATCTCTGTCTGATAATATACGAAGGGGTACCTATAATGTCCCTTTTGAATAAATGTCTAGGTTTAGATTTTTTTAGATTTAATGAGTTTTTTAAAATGACGAATGGCTTACCCATGGGTTCAGGTCTTTCCCCCTTTTAAGTTGAAATTTTAATGGGTGATTTTGAAAATGAGTTGTTTAATTCAAATTTTTACCTTCTAGATAAAATTTTATTATGGCGCAGATAATATGTTGATGATACTTTTATTGGACAGGAACAGGGAATGAGTTGGAAATCTTTTTCAATTTTTTAAATTCTTTAAACAACCACATCAAACCACCAACGCATGCGAATCATTCCATTCGCATATCAGCAAAACTTTAATTTTCCTCATCCTTCTGTATTCATTTTTATTGATTTCCTAATTAATTTTCAAAATGAAATATATGTAAAGTTGCAAAGTATTCACAAACCATATGTACCTAATTCGGAAACTAAGAAAAGACAAGAATACCTTCAAAACAAAATTAATGATTTTATTAATGGGAAAGTGTCAACGTTAGAATTTCTAAAGTTAACTTCGCATTATTATAGTTCTACTATGTAATAATTAAATATATTTTGAATTGGTGTGCATTTCTATGTGTATTGTTTTTAGGGTTAGATTTAATAAATTTTTATGATGCAGTATGCATTTGTAATTTTATTTAGCAAAATTAGTACAGTTATTGAAGTAATCTCGACCGCTTTAGATACGTCTGCTAATCGCCTCAAATTATATGCTTGGACTACCAGGCGGAGTTTACCAGTGCCCATTCCAATAGAGGCACCCATAAAGGCACAATTACCATATAATTAGCAAATAGGTAATCAGGATCAGGTACAAAAAAAAGGAATAAAGTGATTAGAGCAGAAACGGAATAAGTACCTAGACTCTAATTAGTTTTGAAAAAATTGCTTTCTAAAATTCCAGGTAAATAGTACGGCTGTACATAATTTTAAGGTTACAAAATTTAATATTAAAATATATATTTGAAGACGAAACTTGAATTTAATGTCGATACTTGTACTGACTCCGCGGTATGTGTATTTAGAAATTTCATGATGCACTTTTTAAAATGCTGAGGAATGAATGTGGAAGCGAATTGAAGTGCAATTATGAGGTTAGAACTCAACTTTTCTTTTTAATATACTTTACAACCATTGGATTTAAGAAGAATATGAAAATAATTGAAAATAGAAGGATTCATGAATCGGACGTAACGCGATGATTAATGGAAAAGAGATTGCATCGAATCGGCCAAAACGGATGAACATTTCACGATGTAACTCTACTCAATATCGGAAATTTTGCCTTTATATGCCCGAATAGGCCTGTTTACGTTTAAAAAAGCACGTATCATCTCCCGGTCTCGATTATCAGCTGACAGCCGTCCTGCAATAACCTTCTGTCTTCCTGCAATAAATAACCCCCGTAATCACGTCAGTCGGCCGTCCGACCGTTTTTCTTTTTCTACTTTTCGTCTTCGTTTTGCCCACGTCTGTGTTTGACTGGCAAACAAAGGAAAACGACGATTGAAGAACGCCGCACGGTTCTTCACGTCTTCTCACGGCCCTGGCAGGATAAAAACGTGATTGAGGGAGGCAGTAAATAGTATAGGAAATCGTTAGAAATTTACGAAGATATGTATTTTAAAACTGAGCATATCTTGCCTGTATTCATTTTAGGTGGCAATCCCTATTTATTCGGAACCATTTGAAGATTGAAGCAATAAAACTGAAAATGTACTAGAATTTCTATGTAACTTTATTAGTCTTCCAAATATACCGGGTCCGCCAACTAAGCGGGAACGAAAGATTACACCCTTATCCAAGAACTTATTGAAAATGCTGAAACAGCATAAGGTCTAGAATTTAAAGTGACATATTTTAAAAATGTTTTACATTATAGGTACTCAAGAAAGTGAGGCGAACTAAACTTCAACTTTTTTAAATGAAACACCCTGTATATTATTGACCCAAAAGATGGGAATAAAGCTGCTGATCATTTTAATATAGGGTTATGTGGATTTATCTTTAGTAGTTTAAGAAATAATTACGATTTTATCTAAAAAATTGCCTAACTTTAGTAACCATCTCCAAATTAATAAAAGCAACTTCTTTACAATAAAAAATATTTGCGTTAGAAATGTGAGGAATAATTTACTGAACAACCTTCATAAAGGTCACTTTTTCGTATACGAGGTAATTCAAAAGTTACAGGCATTATGCGCGACTTTTTTGCCACTCTGTATAATAAGCTGCCATTGCGGGTTCAATCACTTGTATTTAATAAATTAAAGGTGTATATATGAAAGGGACCTTTTCGATGTGATATACATAATCTTTGTAATAATTTGACATGTACATCCATATACAGGGTATTCCATACTCGATGGTACGTTAGAAGTATCTGGAGAACGAAAAGAAAAATAATTTTGAAATTTTCACTACGGCCATAGGAGGCTGAGCTCTAGCTTTTAAAAATAATTTCGCGGTTGAAGTGGTGCCAGATCTATTGATAACTGACATCAACTTTTGAATTTTAAATGGGACACCCTGTAGTTTATTTTATTTTTAGATTCTACGAAGCAATCTAGGTATTTTTTGTATAGGATATTTTTCCATTTCTCTTGCCGTTTCCTAAATAGTATTAATTATTTTGTGTCTTTTTTTTACCGAAACTATGTGAATTAAAACTTCAATATTCGCGATGTCAAATCAATGTAACATTTTAACATCATTTAGTCAACATTTGGTACTTTAATTTTGGCAACATAGGATCGCCGACTTCTATACAGAGTGCCGTAAAAATTAATTGCAATTCAGATTTTATAAATTTGATCAAAAGTCACTTCTTTTAAATGGAATGGTATATTAAATTGAAGTGTTGAATAAAGTGGACCAATTGATTTTTTTTTCATATAGAGTGTTCCTCTACCTATTTTGAACCGCTTTCGATTTATAAGCCATTTTATGAATAATTACTATTCATAATAATATTCGAGAACTAGACTCTAAGATCTAAATCGAAAAGTGTGCCATGATCGAAACAAACTTCCTCTCATAATAAATTGTGGTTTTGAAAAGAACCGATTTTGTTAGTAAATTAAAACTTTTGGAATTCTCACCTAATACGTCAGATAGATGTTTAAAGTGCTGACCATTTTCATGTAAGCAATCGGTAATACATGTCATCACATGACCGGTAGTAGCTCTTTGAATTTCTAATTGATCTAGTTCTTCAAAAGCGCGCCTTACCCGATTTTCTAGATCTTCATTTGAATTTACTGGTGTTTCATAAACCACTTCTTTAATCCTACCCCACAGGAAGAAGTCTAAAGAATTAAGATCTGGAGATCGCGGTGGCCAACTCCATGGTCCTCCACGTCTTATCCACCTATCTTCAAACATATCATACAGTTCCGCGGAAACTTCATGGGTACAATGAGCAAGAGCTCCATCTAATTGATACCAACAATTTCTCAATTCGATAAGCGGTAGATTATCCAAAAAGTCAGATACGGTCGTTCTTAGAATTTTGAGATATTTTGCAGAAATTAAATTTTCATCATAAATATAGATTGATAATTGCCTATCCATCAACAAACAAAATACATTAAAACTATATCTTTGTTGGTATCCTCTTTCTTTTATAACGTGTGGATTTTCTGCAGCCCACTAGTGATTATTTTGACGGTTAAAGACTCCTTCGCGTGAGAATTTTGCTTCATCAGTCCAAATAATTATTTTCAGAAAATCTGGATCTTGCTGTGTTCGAATTAATAACATTTCGCAAAAATCTACACGTTTTGGAGGATCACCTGCTTGTAAAGCCTGTAATGTAATTAGTTTGTAGCCATGCATATTATGTTTATGTAAAATTCTCCATATTGATGTTCGATTTATTCCTAAATCATTTTTGGCACTTGTTATTGAAGCATGGGGATAGGCATGAAAATACGCCAAAACGTTAATTTCATTTTCTTCGTTTTCAGTAACAGTGTGAAATTGATATCTTGGAGCCTGTACATACATTTCCGAAATTTAAAAAATTACCTTCAAATCTGAGAAATTTCCGTGGGTTCATTGGCGGCAAATTCGGAAAAAGAGCGTTAAATCTTCTGCAGGTTCTTGAAACAATTCTTTGACACTCGCCGTGAACATAAAACAAATTTAAAATATCCGCATTTGAATAACTATTATTCTCCATTTTTGCTATTTTAATCTGACATAAGCAAACCCAAACTAAAAAGTGAGACATGTCATGTCACCATCGTTATATATTGCAGTTGTTACATCATGGCACACTTATCGATTTAGATCTTTAATGTCTAGTTCTCGAATATGAATAGTACCTAATTATTCATAAAATGGCTTATAAATTGAAAGCGGTTTAAAATAGAGAGAGGAACACTTATGAAAAAAAATCAATTTGTCCACTCTATTCAACACTTCGATAATAGACAGGGTGTTCCATTTAAAAAAAGTGACTTTGATCAAATTTATAAAATCTGAATTGCAATTAATTTTTAGGACACTCTATGTAGAAGTCGGCGATCCTATGTTGTAATTGAAGTATACCACATGTTGACTAAATGATGTTAAAATGTTACGTTGATTTGACATCGAGAATATTGAAGTTTTAATTCACATAATTTCGGTAAAAAAAAGACACAAAATAATTAATATTTAAGAAACGGCAAGAGAAATGGAAAAATATCCTATACAAAAAAGACCTAGATTGCTTCGTAGAATCTAAAAATAAAATTAACTACAGGGTGTCCCATTTAAAATTCCAAGGTTGATGTCAGTTATTAATAGATCTGGCACCACTGCAACCGCGAAATTATTTTTAAAGGCTAGAGCGGAGCCTTTTATGGCCGTAATGAAAATTTCAAAGTTATTTTTCTTTTCGTTCTCCAGATACTTCTAACGTACCATCGAGTACGGAATGTATGTGGCAAAAGTACAAATAAATATATCTGTCTATACATTGAAGCGGGGCAAATATAAGGAAGGAATTCGATAAAAATGAGGTAGTCACTTAATCGTTTGTCGTAATAAAGGATTAAACCTCATTGGGTGTGCGATCACGTGATTCGGAGCGAAGCTGTTACAACTGTAGCATGACCTTCCATTTATTAAATAAAAGCCGATTTTTTATAACTAACACTTTTTATTAAATCTCATCCTCGACCATCATTTTCAGACCTCCGACCGATGACAATCCCGTCCAACTCCCCAACTGTTTCCACGCAAAGTCACTAGGCTTGGCGCGAGATTCAAATTTTTTTAGTTATAGTTAGTACTACACAACAATATAATTTTTAATGGACGTCATTTAACGAGAGTAAAATTTACACGACCAAGACGCGTGTCGTCAATTAAAATTAGCGCGGCGGCATTCCTATGCAAATGATTCAAAAATAAAATCCTGACTTAAGTGTTTTGATAATACTTTATTAAAGGTTTTTATCGATATTTTTTCTTTTATGCATACCTGCATACGTTACACTGATAAAACTGTGCTCCCTTAATCAAATAATCTGATTTATTTGGTGAATAATTATTGGTAATAAATAAATGTGATTTTAATTAACTAAATTTTATTTAACTGAAATAAATGAGAGTATTTCGTTTTATTTGCAAAGTTATTTGACTGTTTGTTGATTTGTGTCAAATTATAGAACCCTTCAAACAAATATCTTACCAAAAAACCACTAAAGTAACAAAATCTAAATAACTAATTATTTAATCGAACTAATTTTTATTTAGGAACTAAATCCCGTTAATCGCTAGTTAAATTACCCAATAGGGAACTATTTAAATGTCTAGGTCATTTAAACTAAATAATTATGTATTTACATTAAATCCTTAATATAAAACAACCAAATATTTACAAATAACTAATTATTTAATCGAAGTACATTTCAAGTTGAGAACTAAATACCTTTAACTTTAATTTAAATCATTCATTGCCGAACTTTTCAAATAATTTGGTCATCCAAACTAATAATTAAGTATTTAAATGAACTCCTGTCGCCTACTTTGGGCTTTGAGTAATTTGATTGGTTATACAAAAGTGGCCTGATCATCGCGTTTTGGTCATTGGTGTTCGATTTTGTCTTGTAGAAATTTATAAGTGAGAGTGAAATCTTCTTTGTTAGTGACACAGAAGTTAGTGGTTCCATCAAAAATTAAAACGAAGATATGGGGAATAAACGTAATATGAATAATTATTTAGAAGATTGGGGTATATCCCATATGTTAGATACTTTTCAAGGTAGGAAACTATATTTGAATATTTTAGTTACGCATGAAACGAGTTAAAAAAGTAAGATAAGAGGCAAAGAAAAGGTAATACCTAATTTATATTTCGAACACAAAATCTTTTTAGAAAAATGTAGCCAGGTATTTATAAATCATGGCTACCTAGGTTACAAATAAGACAATTTTCACCATAATTCAATACCTATTAAACCTCCTAACGTAAAAAATATAATATAAATATAATTAATATAATATTAATAATTATTGTACTTAATGTTTGCAAATTTGACTTTATTTAATTTTTTAAGTTATTAACTTCTCTATAATGTTTTATTGACGTATATTTTAAGGGGAACAACAACTAATGGTCGGTTTATACAGCAAGATAACATAACATAAAAATAAAATAAGAGTTGAATCTACAGATCTGCCATAAGACGTTTATAGAAACACATAACATAACATAAAAATAAGAAATAAAATAAGCGATGGTTATCTTTTAAATTTTATTTTATTTTTATGTAAAAATAGTTGTGCGCGTGCGCGTAATTTGTCATAACCTTTATTTTCGGCAAAAATGTGTTTTTTTCTGTTTGGTTTGCCTTATTATTTGAATACTATAAACAATTTGATAAGGTTTGTGATTATTATGGTATAGGTACTGATTAAACCATATTCAATAGCAACATTTCAATATTTCTTATTTTTATGTGACGTCTGTATAAACACGTACTTGGATAAAATAAGAACTGATTTGAATAAACATTCTGATCTATTGAGAATTAAAAAAAGGTATTTAAACCAAATAAATTTATATTTCATCAAAATAAATATAAAAGACAAGTTAAACAATTATGTACTTGAATAAAAAAACAATCACTTTGATGGAAATTACCGGTTTATTTTAATCAAATCACTTAAATTGTTTAATTAAATAACGTTGTTGTTACGGCAAATACATGTAAAACAAAAGTAAAATAAATATGTACTTAAAGAAAGATGTTTTTCCCTTTTCTTTCCGTCAGACCCAATCCTTGGACGCGTTTCGCCGTATTACGGCTCATCGGCAAGGCTATAGAGTCACGTGTAACATCTCGCATATGTATAAATATGTACTTGATAAAATATATATAAATATCAATCAAATAAACATTTTGTTAACTTAACTTTTAACCTATTTACCTTAAGTCATTAAAACGGCTTATTTAAGTTAGGTTAGTGTTAAGGAAATAAATATTTGCTTGAATTTTGTATTTAGTGATTAGTTCCAAATAAAAAGTAATTTGTATCAAATCAGATGATACTAATTGAGGCAAATAATCCCTTGGTATTTTTCAAATACATATTTGTTTGGCTAATAGGAAACAAATATTTATTTGAGTCAACGGTAAATTTTTTTAACTCAAATAATTAATTTTATCAGGGTATTAATGCGATATTAAAGGTATAAAGCTAGCCATAACTCACTAGTGAGTTATAAGTTATAAGCAAATCACCATTGGATATTTTATAATTACACAATAAAAAATTGAGTATTAAATTTAACACTCAATGGTGGTACATATAGGACCACACTCAATAGGGTATATTAACCAATCAGTATAATAATATCTTGTAAAAAAGACATTTTTGAATGTTTTTTTTTTACTTTTTGATGAGTGTTAATTCTTCTTATTTACGGGTAGGTAGTTTACAGTATCGAGTGTAAATTAAACTCGCAGATTGTAAACCTACTAGGGTGTAAAAGAAATAATGAGAGGTGTAAGTAAACCATTTTTTAATGGTAATTTGTGAATTATTAGTGTAAAAAATATCATATTATTGTAGTGTAAATTTTATTTTATTTGGGTGTGACTTTACTATAGTTAGTGTAATAAAATAATCTACCCAGGGCTAGAATACTTTCCAGTTTGTTTAAGTCATTTAATCCCGTATAAAACTAACCGGGCGTTTATAATTAAAATGTAAAAAATTATGCATTCAAGATGTTTTACATTATTAACCTCTGCTTAGTTTGATACATGATTGAATGACTTAATCAAAGCCAAAAGTAGTAGCCCCTAATATATATAAATCTTCAGATCGCTTGGAAAAGGTTTGTTAAATGAATGAAAATATTGAGTATTATTTATCGTTCATTTATAAACAAAATGATGGTTACAACAGAACTGGAAACCCTGTGATTTTTTTACAGTTATTATTATAACTAGTTGAACGCTTTGGAACAATATGAGAAAATGAAAATGACGAGTATTATATTAATCGTATATTTATTTAGAGATCTATGAAGTAAAATATATAAGTATTTATATAAAAGTGGAATACTTTTATATTATAAGCTATCAGCAATGTAAATACCTTCTTAGTTTCTTAAAAATGGCGTACTTATTAGTAAGGTTTCTATTAAATTTCGTTAATATGCTTACCCAATTAAACAAGATCTTCATAAGAGGCACTCTCATTTGGCACTTTACAGAACTTTGCTTTGTTTCTATTTTTTAATTTAAATATAACATTATTCTATATTACGTTCAAAGAGCACAATCAGACTGACTTGAAAGTTGAATTTGCATGTAGCGTCGGCGTCATGTGTCAATTCCTACAATTTCACACCACTTGTTGCCGCCTGTCTTTTCGGTAACACGGGTTTAGGTATTCTTACCCGGGGCCGTGTAAAGAACCGATTAAAGAATAAGTTTTACACTCAATGTGTTAAAATAACCTTCTAGCGGGGTGTATTTACACGCTAATATGGTGTTAGTAATTGCCATTGTATTTAATTTTCCTGATAGAGTGTAAAGTAAAATAAATAACACCCATTCAACAAAATTAACTTTTTAGAGAGTTAAATTCATAGGTAAATTTAAAACAACAACTTTGGTCACATTTGAGTGTAAAAATGTGGTAAATAATGTTGATCTGGGTGTTAACATTAACACTACTTTTTTTTACCACTCCTGAAATGATTTTAATCAGGTGGATATTTTTTACTGTGTATAACTACATAATTTTACTTTTTTAAGAATTGGAAAATTTTCAATTTTTACGCTTTTTCGGCTTTTTGGTGTTTGTTAAATAAATAAACCCTTATATCATATTCAAATTCAAATATGTAGTTTATTTCTTCAATTTAAACCAACAATGCAATAATTGAAGAAAACGTCAAAATCACCTAGAGCTAATCAATCTCATTAATAATAATAATAATAATAATAATAAATGTCTTTATTTCTGAATATACAAATAATTCATCCCATACTAAAGAAATTTAAAAACAAAATGTTATGTTCAGAAAAAAGCAAGGTTTAGATGAGGTATTCTGGAATAGCTCCCTGGTCCCTGATCAAACTCAACCTATAGTGAAATCTAACCCTAACATATATTACGTAGCTATATTGTCACATTGTGGGGGTTGGTTCCCTAACGGAGCGTGAATAAAACCACTGACTAGAAAAAACACATATTATTTTATTTATGTTACGTTATTTGTTTACCAGGTAGTCTGAAGGAACCCAGCATGTCTCCGTAGGGGTGTCGACCTGGCCGGCACTATCGGCTTGGGGGCTCTTAAGGGGGTGCGCCTGATGACAGACTAAGTGTTTGGGGAAGATAGACGGTTAAAGGACCCAGGAGAGTTGCTTTGCGTCTATAAGACGTATGGGCGCTCCTGGGGGAATCAAGGAAGATCAGGAGAGAGGCCTGGAGTCTTTAGATACATGAGCGCTTCTGATCGTCGGATAGGTGACCAGTCGGAAAGACGAAGGTATCGTGTCTACTCAATGTTCGGGTGTTTATACACCGAAAGTGCTGACTACTGTTTAATTGATCTTGACATTGGGTGGCACAGCGGTCCGCGGCCTCAACCGGGACCCCGCCTATCGTGTTCTGCGCGAAAGATTACTCTTAAAGATGACTATAGTGTGTACCTTGATCAAGTTTGGCCACTGACCTGGATAATTTGAGCAGAATATAATATCACATATCACATTATTATGGTAAAAATATACATTATGATATTTATGCAGGGTGGCGCACCGAAAACTTTCCACCCAGGTTTATTTTCTTGTTAATTAATAAATCAAAATTCGCTCGAACACAGGAACGTCAGTTCTCAGTAGGACATATTTTTTTGCCATTTTTACCCCTCCTGCTTGAATTCCTACGACGGGGTGGCCTTCACCCTTAAAATCTTAAATAAAAAGGAAGGTCGAGCGACAGCTTATTTTAAAAGGAATTAAATTGTCTTTCCAACGGAACCTTGCTCGTTGAATTTGACTGAGTACCTTTCGAGAAATTAAATGGTAAACAAATTGTGCTTAAATGTTAACAAATAAATGGTAAAAAATACGGAAAAAATGATACTATCTTAACAAAAGGGATTTTGAATTTCAGTTGTTCCGTCGAAAAAACTTAGTTTGTTTTTGGCATTGATCAAATTCATAGTAAGAATAAAATTTCATTTTGCTTTACATTTCAGTGTGTTCAATAACGGATTAAAATGACGTATACTCTCAAGAAAGGATTGAAATTATTTCACTTTTCTTTAGAAGTAACGATTGTGCTCGAGCTAATAATTATAATGAATTCCATCTAAATGCCCACTTGTCTCATACTTACGCACTACAATTAGTGGCAAAATTTCGCGAAACAGGATCACTGCTAAACAAAAAAAGGATTGTTGAAAATCCTGTAAGAAATGAAGCTGTAGAAGTTGCAGTTTTGGGTCATATTGCCATCGATCCCACACTTAGCACGAGGAAAGTGTCAGATGTATAGGGTGTTTCGCGTAGAACGATTCAGCGTACTTTAAAAACGCATAAGTTCCATCCATATAAAATAAAACTGGTTCATGAGTTAATGAAGATTATGAAGACGATGACGATCGCCGTTTGCAATTTTGCGAGTTAATTAGTGAAATGATTATTCGCAACAAATGTTAAAAATAAATTGTGGTTTCTCCGATGAATGCACTTTTTTTCTTCACGGTACTGTCAATCGACAGAATTGCAGGTATTGATCGGATTCCAATCCTAGAATTTTTATAGAAGTGCACACTCAACATTCCAAAAAATGAAATGTGTGGGCTGGAATTTTTGGGGACCGTATCATTGGGCCGTATTTTATACCTGGAAATTTAACAGGTGAAATGTACCTGACCCTGTTGGAAACCACTATTAACCCTGCTCATATTTACTTTCAGCAAGACGGAGCACCCCCGCATTATGCGTTTCCTGTTAGACAGTTTCTGGATGAAAATTTTCCAGGAAAATGGATTGAAAGAAGAGGTCCTATTAAATGGCTTGCAAGATCTCCTGATTTGACGCCACAGGACTTTTTCTTTGTGGGAACATTTAAAGTCTAAAATTTATGCAACCCAACCCAATTCATTGGAAGACTTGCGACAACGAATAGTGTACGAGTGCCGACAAATAACTCCCGCAATGCTCCATAATGTTTGCGAACATTTTGAACAGTGCCTTTACAATTGCATGGAGGTTGAAGGTGGACATTTTCAACATTTACTTAATTGATACAAGCGGTAATAAATTTTATTAATTTTAAATTTTCTTTTTTTTAGCCCTATTTCTCAGGAACTATTGATTTAAACGAGCAAGATCGCGTTGGGAAGGCAATTGAATTCCCTTTAAAATAAGGTATCACTCGAACCCCTTTCCATTTAAGCAGGGGGGGGGGTGAAAATAGCAAAAAAATATGTTCCCCTGAGAACTAAGGTTCCCGTGTTCGAGCGAATTTTGATTTATTTATTAACAAGAAAATAAACCTGGGTGGAAAAGTTTTCGGTGCGCCACCCTGTATACATATTAAACAGATCAACTCTACCGTTTACCTCTAATGTACTTCGTATACTTTGAAAGCAGATATTGGAAGATTTTTGAAATTCTCCGGAAGGGAGTAAAACTTTGCAATGTTATACAGGGTGTCAATTTGAAAACTTTCAATGCAAATATCTAGGTAAGGTAAGCTGGTTTTCAAATGACCTTAAGCGAATGAGAGAGACCTTATTGCTTGTGAGTGGGGTGTGCAAGAGACTGTACTATAAAGATCTGAAAAACAATATAAATTTGCTATAAAAGAAGCAAAGAGAGCTTCAAATGATAAGGCGATTAGAAGAAATCCCACTAAATCAATGTGGAATATTATCAATGCTTAACGCAGAAATGAGGATAGGGAACTGAAATGCTCTTTTTTAAGTCCCGAGCAGTTCAACTCTTTTTTCACAGGCGTTGCAGAGAAGCTCCCTAAAGAATTCCCTATGCATAACATTGATCCTCTTTTTCACCTGTCTGGGACAAATATAACCTGTGATAAATTTAGTTTTAAGGAGATTAGTTATAATGATGTTCGAGAGATTCTAAATAGTTCGAAAACTAAGAAGAGCTATGATATTTATGGATTAAGTGTACATACTATTTTGTCAATTAAGAATCAAATCATCATACCAATAACAACGTCAATTAATCTCTGTATATCTAAACAAATGTTTCCATCTTGCTTTAAAAAAGCTGTAGTCTCTCAAATTTTCAAAAAGGGAGATAAATACTCTGTAAATAACTATAGGCATATCTCTTTGCTTCCCATTGTCTCTAAAATCTTTGAAAAAGTAATGGCAACTCGAATTATAAATTTTTTTGAATCAAATGACCTATTTTTTAAGTGCCAGTTTGGATTTAGACAGGGCAGGGCCACCGTACATGCTGTACTTAAGCTTTTGCATAACATCATGGATGGCTATGAGGACCAGCTCTATCTGTCTGTCCTGTTCTGCGATCTCAGCAAGGCGTTCGATTGTATGTCTCGTGAGTTATTACTTCAAAAGCTTAATTATTATAAATTTGACGAGAGGAGTATTAAACTCATTTCTAGTTACTTGGGGGATCGCTGGCAGGTAGTGAAAGCCCATGGACAGTTTTTTGCCCTAGCTAGTATAAATGTGGGTGCCCCACAAGGCTCTATGTTGGGACCAGTTCTCTTCCTAATCTTCAATAATGATCTTTCCCTGGAAAACCAAGCGGGTAAGTTTGTGCTCTTTGCTGATGATACTACGGTCTTTAAAGCTGGAGAAACTGAAGCAGGAAGGCTAAACAGCAAGTTGAGAACTCGTTCCTGTCAAACAGGCTTCTGTTGAACCAAGAAAAAACGCAAAAGATGACTTTTACCCTAAGAAATACTATGCTTACTGATGAAACATCTCCGGTAAAATTTCTTGGCGTTCTCTTGGATAAGACATTAAAGTGGGATGCACATGTTGCAAGTGTGGCTTGGCAGTAGTGTGTTCTTCTTGCGTAATCTATATGGCTGTGTATCTGATGCCACCATGAGAACAGCCTACTTTGGTGTTTTTCAGTGTCATGTCGTATAGTGTGTTCGGCTGAAGAGGATCCTCTCATTTGCAGTGGGTCTTTGGCTTATAAAGAAAAGCCATCAGGATTATGTCTGGGTTAGGTTATAGGGAGGACTGACGAAGCGCTTTTATTAAGTTGGGCATACTTACTCTTCCCTCATTATATATCCTTGACAACCTTCTTTTTATAAAGCAAAACTATAGCCTTCTGACATATCAAGATGTACATGATCATGACACCAGAAACAGTACCAACTATATCCCAATGTATTGCCGCTTGGGAAAGAGCCAAAGCAGACCAGAATTCATTGCAGTTAAGCTATTTAACAAACTGCCTCATTTAATTAAAGAAAAGCCTCTAAAGGCATTTAAATTTCATGTAAAAAATTTTTTATTAAAAAAGTCCTTTTATAATGTAGACGAGTTCCTTAATTGTCAGTTTTAATTTTGTGTAACTTGAATTGCGTCCATCTTGCACTTTAGTACATCAGGTTCTATCTATGTCTTGTATTGTATTAATATTAAGTGTAAACTATTTTATTTTATTGAGTGTAAACAACAATATTTGACGAGTGTAAACAGATTTTTGTATTTGACACAATAAACAATTGGATTTAAAATATTGGTAGGACGAAGGTCTTTAAACTTCCTTGGCAAGGAGACCTTTGGAAGTGAGGTGACCAAAGCACCAATCCAAATTGATGGAAATACAGAGTTTCGAACACAAAAATTAATGATATGCGCAATATCTAGCAATAGAAATGGACATCCCAATTTTAGGATATCAACATCAGACACGTCTTTGAACGTTAAGTCAGAGGATACTTTTGCAAATTGAGCTCCTTACAGTTTTTAAGGGTGGCCATGTATCTGCTTTTTTGTTTAGATTTAGGAATCGAAATTCTTTTAGGTCTTGCCATACATTTGTGGAGTTGTGTAGTCTTGCAACAAAAGAAGCTTTTCTTTCCCTACGGATTGTTAGTGTTACTAGGTTTCGAATGCTTTTGTAATAACCCCAGGGTACACGCGACTTCGACATTTTAAGGCGCGTCAGAGCTCTATTTCTTGTCTTAATCATGTCACATATTATATCAGTTATCCACGGTTCATTTTTCTTGGTAGTTTTTACAGGGACATGAATATTTAACAACGCCATAATGTTTTCATTAAAAAATTCAACCTTTTCATCTATGCTACTAAGGTAAAAAAATATTTCGCCATTCAAGACTAGAACAGCTATAAAAATAGTTGAAATTAAAGTCAAACATAAACTAATTAGTAACACTAGACGTCAATAAAATTTGGAATTTTTGGACATAAAACACCACCGACAAACAATTACATATCCAATCATTAACTAAAAAATCATTTGAACAGTAACAAATATTTAAAAGTAAAAACGTCTTTAGCTTCTTAAACATAAGTACATTCAATGCACCTTTCACGTCCTGAGACAAGGCATTAGAAAATTTACAACAGTTCAAATAAAAGTTTTTTTGGTATATTTACCGGACACCCTCTATATTTACCTAATTAACACCGACGCTGACAGTCGAAGTAAGTCGTAATTTTTGGGACACTCGGTACTAAGCAATATCAGTACAAATTGGCTATTATTAGTGTTAGTTACTATGTCGAGAGATTACTCCCGGGCCGTTATTTTCATTCCTATGGTACTCGTGGAACAAAATCACCTAAAGCTGATTTTTGCGTTAATGTTTTACTTTGGTCGTCCTGATTAACATACTAAAAGTCCTCACCCCTCCGAGGGTGCAAACCACCCCAAACCACCCCCAAAGCTACATTTTTTTAGTTTTTGCCCATTATCTCGAATATGGTTGATTTTTTTGAAAAAAAGCTAGACAGTAAAATTAAAGCCAATAAAATTATCTACAAATTTATGTATATAAGTCTATATTTTAATTAACACAGTGGCGTGCACTAGGCGTTTAAAGTCGCTATGTTTTGGATTTCTTAAAAAATCACTTTTCGCTTGGAGAAAATGTGTAGTTAAAAATAACGTTAAAATGAAAAAATAACCACAATAAATAGGTACATAATATTTCATTTACATTTTATTTAGATTTGTGTGTGCCAAAAATTGTAACCTGTTTATAACCGGCCCGTTCCTACTACATAGTAGGCGGATGGAATCCAGACGGGCTGGATAGAAAAACACTGCGGTACGCAAATCGGGTTTTAAAAATAACGGCTAGTGTGCAAAGATTTATTAGTTAATGTGCTTTTAATATCAATGAAATATTAATAAGTAAGTATAACTATGGTTACGTACATCTTCTTTGCTCTTTGTGATTTCCCATTTTGTCGAGGTTATGTTTATAGTCTTTCCGCAACGGACAACATCTTTATGTTAAGACATCGCCAAACCACAAAACCAAATAAAATCACTAACATAAGTTCCCTGCAGAACAAGATAGGTGTCCTTACATCCTCTATCCTATTTTGCCATGCCATTTCTGGATGTGATACTACATCAGCAATTTATAAAAAAGGAAAGTTGTCAACCCATAGGCTTTTAGAAAATAATCCGGAATTACAAACGAAAGTAGCAATTTTTGTAACACCAAATGCCATTAAAAGTGATCTAATTTCTGTAGGAGAAGAATTTCTTTTATTTTTATATGGAGCCGGTAAATCAATAAGAACATTAGATCATCTCCGGTTCGTAAAATTCCACAATAATACAGCGCGACAGAGCCTAAATTCAAACTTCTCTTTAGCATCTCTGCCGCCAACATCAGACGCTGCATCTAACCACAGTTTGCGGGTATATCACCAAATTCAGGCATGGTTGAGGAATGAATTGGATCCTACATCTTGGGGCTGGAAAAAACAGGGGGAGCTTTTGGTGCCAACAACTGTTAATAAGCCCATTGCACCAGATTTTATTTTAAAATTGGTTTTCTGCAACTGTAGGACGGATTGTGGAAAACTGTGCAGTTGTATAGGAAGACTGGCTTAGATTGCTTCAATCTCTGTGGGCAATGCCAAGGACAGTCCTGCAACAATGTCGCCGTCCCTAAGCCGACTGAAAACGAGGATGATCACGAAGAAGAGTTTGTTTAAATAAGATACCTATTAATTTCGATTCTTGCTCTACGCCTCTGTTTTAATTAGAGTGGCAGTTAAAGCATTTACTTTATTTTTTTCATATAGAAGGCCATGGAAATCTAGTGACATTGTGGTTAAACTGATTTTTTTAAAATAAATTTTGTAACACGTTTTGAAAGAACCATTTTTTTGGTTTTCTATGTGAAAAAAAGATAGTAAATGGGTATTATATTGTTACACCAATTTTTAAGTAATTTTATTATTGTTTCTTCCTTTATAATATGCAAAATAATGTCCGTTACCGCGTTTACGCTACACGATGGAAAATATTATTACCGCCATAAAAACCTTTAGTGTACGCCACTGTGTTAATTTAAATATGTACTTATATACATCATTTTGTAGGTATTTTTACTGGCTTTGTTATCTAGTTGTTTTTTTTAAATCAACCGGTTTTGAGATAAATAAAAAATATACAAAAAAAATGTACTTTGTCGACTTAAGACGTTTGGTGCACGCCACTGTGTTAATTAAAATATAGACTTATATACATCAATTTGTAGATAATTTTATTGGCTCTAATTTTAATATCTACTTTTTTTTTTTTGAAAAAATCAACCATATTCGAGATAATAGGCAAAAACTAAAAAAATGTACCTTTGGGGGTGGTTTTGGGGTGGTTTGCACCCTCGGAGGGGTGGGGACTTTCTGTATGTTAATCGGGGCGACTAAAGCTAGACATTAACGCAAAAATCAGCTTTAGGTGATTTTGTTCCACGAGCGACCTTAAATGACTGTAAGTAGTAGATGTGAACATTCTTATATCGTTTTTTCTAAAAAAATAGCTGTTTTATAAAGACTATCTCACAGACAATTAAACCAACAACTGCAAGATATTATATCAGAAATATCATTCAAATTAACACGTTTTCAAGCTGCAGACATTTAAAAACTAAGGAAGGAGAGTCGTTTTTTGTATTAAGTGTATAATTTTGAAATATATAAAATTTGCAGAGCGCTTTCGGCCTTAGGCCATCTTCAGTGCTTCTTTGTCAGGAAACAGGAGACTTCATTAACAAAATTAAACAAGTGGGCCCTCATCAGCACAATGTAAAACTAATTTGTAAAACAAATAACATGTAAATTTGTAAAAGGACGAACTACTGGGACGAACCACTTTTGAATTTAATTAATTAACCATCGTTTTTTTATTTAATTTCCATAATTCGATTTTTATTACACGTGGAACGTGTTCTTAAGTCATCCATCAACAAGTCAAGTTAACCATCAAACTTTGACTTAAGAACACGTTCCACGTGTAATAAAAATCGAATTATGGAAATTAAATAAAAAAACGATGGTTAATTAATTAAATTCAAAAGTGGTTCGTCCCAGTAGTTCGTCCTTTTACAAATTTACATGTTATTTGTTTTACAAATTAGTTTTACATTGTGCTGATGAGGGCCCACTTGTTTAATTTTGTTAATGAAGTCTCCTGTTTCCTGACAAAGAAGCACTGAAGATGGCCTAAGGCCGAAAGCGCTCTGCAAATTTTATATATTTCAAAATTATACACTTAATACAAAAAACGACTCTCCTTCCTTATCTTTTCAAAAAGTGTACACAGCCCTACCTGATCAATTTAAAAACTATGCTGAAACGACTATCAACGAAAAACTACATTAAATTTCGCCTCGAGAGGGGAAAAATCTAAGAAGTGGATAATAATAATTATTTTGTTGGCTGATGTCATGACATGTTAACCTAATCGAAAGGTTATCATTTTATGTGCATCTTATGGAAAAGCTATATTAACACTCAGTTAATATCAGAGGAATTGACTATCACTAATAATAAATTAGTGGAGTAAGTTTTGTGCAAATCATTAACTGAACAAATTTGTTCCTAAACAAAGGACATACATATTTCAACCATTGAGCAACAAAAAACACTTTTTATTATATCGCTGATAAGAAGTCTAATTCTACTTGGCAGTTTAAAGTTTTTACGAATCTCTAGTCCGTTTTATATGTAAATTCTAAACATCTATGAATAATTTGTAAATATGGTGAAACCAAAGGCTTATCATAAATGTGGGATATGTGATGCCAACGTAACAAAGTCACAAACATCCATCCAATGTGAGAAGTGTAAAGTCTGGTTTCATGTTAACTTATTGGTTTAACTAATGTTGATCTTGAAGTCCTGAAAGGATTAAATAATAAATTTTACTGTGAGGATTGTAAGGCAATAGTAGAGAATCGAATAAGAAGATCAATGAATTTTTCCGAGGGTAATCTTGATAAACCCAATAACAGCAGTAACGAGGATATTATGGAGTGCATTTAGGGGGCTAAGAGAAGAAATTCGGGATCTTCGGTATGATCTAAAGTTCTATGCTGAGCAGTACGAGGTTCAAAAGAAAAATAATTCCAAATTTAGCAAAGAAATACATTCATTTCTTATTTTTCAAAATTATATCTATTTTTCATTTTTGGTTACCATTGGGCATATACCCATTTTTTCACTTTTTTTAAACTAACATTGTAATACGGAGCATGTCTCCAAAATAAATTTTAATTAAATTTCTTTCTTCACAATTTAAAAATTTCCTTTTAAACCATCATAAAACAATCAATAAAATTTAAAATGTCTTAATTTCAAAAAGAAAAATATTCAAACTAAAATACTTTTCCACAATTCACATAAAATCTTCATATAATCAACATGACAATTTCATAATTAATTTAATATGCAAGTTCACTCCGTTTTCCAAATAATTTTTTTAAAGTTCCTAGTCCCTTCTAGTTGTACTCATCAATTTGAGGCAACTCGAACTATTTTATTAAACTCGATTTTGGGTAAGTCATTATTTATTCTATTTTAACTGGTCGTTTTACCATTTTAAAATCCCTTCTAGTATCTCCTGAAGATGGACGGATGCAAAAATAGATGAGTCTCTGATTGGGAGGGGGGGGGGGGGGGCAAAATAATCGATTAATCGATTGAACAATTGTGAAAATTTTAAAAATCGATTATTTTTCGATTAGTCGATTAATCGAAAAATAATCGATTAATCCAAACATTCGATAAATCAAAAAAACATTCGATTAATCCAAAAACAACCCATTAAAAACAAATGATATATTAAGAAACAATCGACTAATCTGTTAATAATCAATTAATTGATGGATTTATCTTGCTTAGCTCCCCCCACCCAACAAACAACTAAAAATCTCCTTTAACGACACAAGCGTCCAGCGTTCCTTCGGAAAAAGTTTTTAGTGAAGGCGGTCACATTTTAGGTGATCTTAGGTCATCGCTTACAGGGGGTCATATAGAGCAACTTGTTTTTCTTACTATGAATAAAAGATTTGTTAAGCTGTGGTATGTTGTTTATTATTATGTAGTCCTGATTCCTGAGTAATATACGTGTTTTGAACTTTCATTTTCTTTATTTAAGTTTATCACAACGTTTAAACTCGTAAATCTCTAGTCGTCTTCTTGGAGATTTTTACCAGTTAAAACGTTGTGATCAAAATAAATAAAGGCAGTGGAAGTCCAAAACAGTCCCTAACCTTCAAACATAATAATTTTATTATGCAGTATTTCTAACTTTTGGGAGAACAATATATCTTCTTGAATTTTGTAATTTATTTATAATATAATCTGTCCAAAATTTCTAAAAAAGGAAGTTTCTTTTCTGCAAATTTTGATATTGACAAAAATATGAATTGTAAAAACAAATGATCCATTTTATGACTTGCACCCTCTATTTCATTATGATTTAATTTTTTGTAAAATTTTTTATATTTGCCTCACTTGGTTAGTCTGGTTCTTTTATTATTTTGTTTTCTTTTAAAAATTCCAGCAAACAGTAAACATAATACGGGACATAAATTTTATTTTAACGTTATATTACTGTTTTTTCTTCAAGAAAAAAAAGCATAATATTATAATATGTTTACATGTAGGTATATTAGATAGTGTATTCCAACACGAGAATTCGCTTAGCAGGCTGCTCACTACGATTATGAAAATTTATAACCGATTAATCGAAAAACAATCGATTAACCTAAAAATAATCGATTAATCAAAAAATAATGGATTAATCGAAAAATAATCGATTTTTAAAATTTTTACAATCGTATTCAATCGAATAATCGATTATTTTGCCCACTCCTAATCGTAACCAGTAGAGACTCATCTATTTTTGCAAATAAAACAATCAAGTCTTCCTCCATACAATTTTAATAAAAAAATGTTGGTAATGTTCCCTACATGTTTTGGGCGTCTAGCAGACGTCAATCTTCAGGGGATACTAGAAGGGATTTCAAATTGGTAAAACGACTAGTTAAAATGGAATAAATAATGACTTACCCAAAATCGAGTTAAATAAAATAGTTCGAGTTGCCTCAAATTGATGAGTAGAACTGGAGGTGACTAGGAATTTCAAAATTTTTTTCGAAAATGGAATGAACTTGCAAATTAAATTATGAAATTCTCATGTTGATTATGTGAATTGTGAAAAAGTATTTTAGTTTGAATACATTTTTTTTTGAAATTAAGACCTTTTAAATTTTATTGATTGTCTTATGATGGTTTAAAAGAAAATGTGAAGAAAGAAATTTAATTAAAATTTATTTTTGGAGACATGCTCCCTATTACAATGTTAGTTAAAGAAAAGTGGAAAAATGGGTATATGCCCAATGGTAACCATGAAAAATAGATATCATTTTGAAAAATGAAAAATTAAAAATGTTTTTAAAAAGTTTAAATAGTGCTGATCACCACCGTGTTTACTCTGCACACACGTGTCTCGGAGTGAAGTCTACTTGAAAAACGGATGTGACATCAAAATTGACAGCCATCATAAAATTTGAGAGGTTTGTAGATACTCGATATTGGGTTTACAACATTATTTTCGAAAAACAATCGATTAATCGAAATAATCGATTATTTTTAACAATCGACAATTGATTGTGAAAATTCATAATCGCCCAGCCCTAGTTACGATTTAGGGTTAGATATTAGAACAGGCACTCAGTTCTCCAACGAGCTGAGTGAACTGAATCTCGCTCTTTGAGTTAAATTTACTGCTTTCACCTTGTAATTTTCATTTCCATTTATAAATATAAAGACCTTTATTATAATTATTATTATTATTATAATCAGTCACAATATATATTGCAATTATAGGCAAGCGTCAGATCCAACACTAATCCAAATAATTAAACATCGCGCAATGCTCTCCACTCGGATCACGCACTCTATCGTAACGATTTTTTTTCAAGTAAGAAAGGTACCGCCGTGTCAACTCCTCGTCCACCGCTTCGACGCAGCCTTCTGAACGGTTAGACGGAAAAGCACAAACCGGCGCAGCGTCGTCTTTACAAAACGCAGCGTTCGATTTTGTCGAATCGTCAACGGTCACGCCCCTTTCCAAAAAGATCCGGTTGATTTTCTCCAAACAGTGGCACGAGAACGGATTACCATAGATAGCGATATTCCGTACTCTGACGTTCCATAGAAATGCTTCTGGCAGATAATTGAACAGATTTCCGCTCAGCGACAAATATCTTATGTGTACTGAACCTGGGAAGATATTCGGATGAATCGACTGCAAACGATTGTGGTGTAGACCCACAGCTGTTATAACTTCCGGATTATTTCTGAATAGTTCACCTTCAATCACCGATATAGCGTTGGAATTTAAATACACTCCTCTTAGCCTGCTCCAGCCGTGGAACATGCCGGACGGAATTTTCTGTATCGAATTATTGAACATGTTAAAACTCTCAATGTAGGTCGTGTTGATGAACCATTCCTTTCTCACGTAACTAAGATTGTTTTCGCTCAGCGAAATTTCTCTTAAATTTGGTAGATTCGCAAAAGCCCCGTCTTCTATGTACGATATTTTGTTGAGATGAAGTCGTAGTATCTGGAGAGTGGGGTGGATATTAAACACGCCTTTGTATATTTTGTTAATGACGTTATTACTCAGGTTGATCTTTTTCAATCTTGGCAGATCGGAAAACGCTCCTGGTAGAATGGTCTCCACTTGGGACTTGTCAATGTAAATTTCCTCTAAGAACTGCATGTGGTTGATGAATTTTGGATCCAGTATGTATCTAACTGCTTCCGTAATCCGAATGTGAATTATTTTTCGTCCGGGGAAGGACGCATCACTTATACAACCTTCCACCCGTGTAAAATTCCATTCAGCCTTTCCTACTTCACGGAAACTTACACCTAGATTGCTAACGCCACAAGAATGCGAATTAACAAACGAAAATTTAATTGCTAACAATAAAACTAGTATTACGTGACACATGTTGAGATCAAGGCAAAAACAAATGAACTAACCGGTGCTGTTGGTTTTCTGATAAATCCTCGACCATCACTATCCGGTTTGGTGGATCAATTGATATTTCTCTAAGCGAACCTTGTGAAAAACCTGTATGCACGCTCAGATTTTCGCAGACAAACTATATAAATGAATGGGATATAGAAGTCCAATTTGGAAAGGTGTAATACTCGTCATTTTGCAATTTCAATGTTACCTTCCTTACAAATTTGATGTATTCGCCTACACTCCAATGACTGACTCTCTTACGCTAAACACATTTTGGAATCAAATAATTTTTAATTTTTATTACAAAATACCTTCTCGGTGGAATTTCTGTACGGGTAGTATAATCTGGTTCAAAATTTCGGTCAATGAATTATTTTTTTCTAACATAAATTGCTACGAGTTTGAAAACTTAACCAAGATTCTACTCACTAGTCTACCTAAGGCCCTGATAACTTATCTATCTACTATACTAAGACTAAACTTGTATTACCGCACAATAATACTATATTTTTAAATTTAAATATTAAATAAAATATTAACAAATAAGTGTTATTACTATACAGTGTGCCCCGCTTTTCATGAATACACCCTAATATCTCAGTTATTAATAATGAGATTTTCTTGAAATTTTGGCGGTAATTGTATGTTGGAATAATGAAGTATTTGGCATAGTGAACATTTTTATTTATTGCGTGCGGTGTTGGTGGGGTAAAAAAGGCTTTTTTTTTGGAAAAGGATATTAGGGCTTATTTTAGATAACTGTTTCTATCAGATTTAGAATCAGCATCCCCAAAACCCCCTTAATTCATATTTTCAAAATCTCAATTACCCTCATTACCGTTGGCATGCTGACCTGTTTTGTTTTTAAACAAATTAAGCAAAGAGTGCTTTGAAACAAAAAGTTTTTGTTTGACATTAAGTAATTCGTACGAATTGTCAATAAGTGAAGCAGTGTTACTTAACTGTTAATAACATTGCACAAAACCGAAGAGTAGTTCTTACAATTGGAGAAAAGTAGAAATTATCCGCTTATTTGGTAATAATGAAAGATCTACGCGTCAGGTTGCTGGAATATTTAATGAAAGGCATCAGGATCGAACACCAATTACTTACGATACCGTTGCCAAAATCAACAGATTGTTCTCAAGGACTGGAGCGGTTTTCAAGACAAGACCAAGGAGGTACAATTTAAATCAAAGACATTATCCAGACGACAAACGTATCTTAGCAGAATTTCGAAACAACCCTAATGGTAGTTGCGAAGATACTAAATTTAACGAAAAACAAAGTATGGAGGTGTTTAAAACGCATTAGGATTAGGGCATTTAAACCAAAATTTCTACATACTTTGTTAAATGGTGATTTTGAACGGCGGTTTGAATTTTGCTTATGGTTGCAAGGTAACTATCTTAACGACAGAGTTTTTCTAAAGAATATTATGTTTACTGACGAGGCAACGTTTACGACAAACGGTGTGGTATCTAGTCAAAATTGTAGGTTTTGGGCAGCCGAAAATCCGAAATGGATAATTAATTGTAAAAACCAGTACAGTGAAAAAGTGAACGTGTGGTGTGGCATATTTAACGAACGAATTGTTGGCCCTTCTTTCCTGGATAACTTGACCGGGCAAGATTTTCTACATTTTTTACTAAATGATTTTTTAGATTTTCTCATGGAATTGCCTTTAGCACAGAGACAAAACTTAATATTTCAGTTAGATGGGGCCCCCGCACATTATTCTATGATAGTTAGGAACTTTTTAAATGCAACTTTCCGTATGAAGTGGATAGGTAGAAATTCTCCTTTAGAACCATGCCTCCCCCCAGATCGCCGGATATTACCCCTTGTGACTTTTTTCTGTGGGGGCACTTGAAAAATAAAGTGTATGCTACTCGGCCGCGTAATAGAGAGGAACTTTGCATTAGAATTAGGCAAGCGTGTCAGGAAATTACTCGCCAAACTTTAAGAAAAGTGAATGTACGTTTAGGAAGAATTGTTGAAAAGTGTATTGTTTTAGAAGGTAGTTATGTTGAAACTCATAGGATGTAATACTTACTTATAAATTATATTGGTTGTGGTTATATTATTTAATCTGTATAAATTTATTAGACAAATGAAGATATACGGCGGTAAAAATGTAGATGTGTATTTTTCATCATTTTCATTACATTTCATCACAAATCCGGGCGATGCGCCAATAATTGTAGTTTAATGGCATCTATCAAATACCCGAATTATGAAAAGAGTGATATTATGTGTATGAATATTTATTGGCCGAAGCGAAAACAAAATCAGTAAACACTAGAAAGTGGTGTTACTTATATTTTAATTTATTAAACAAAAAGGGGTTTTTTTGGGATGCTGATGCTAAATCTGATAGAAACAGTTAACTAAAATAAACCCTAATATCCTTTTCCAAAAAAGCCTTTTTTATCCCACCAACACCGCACGCCAATGGTAAATAAAAATGTTCACTATGCCAAATACTTCATTTTTCCAATATACAATTACCACCAAAATTTCAAGAAAATCTCATTTGTAATAACTGAGATATTAGGGTGTATTCATGAAAAGCGGGACACACTGTATACAGGGTGTTTCCTAACTACGATACGAAACTTCAGAGGGTGATACGTAAGGTCGTTTTAAGAAAAAAAGTTCCTATGAACATATGTCCGGAGTTGCTTCGTTTCTGAGATACAGGGCGTTGAAGTTAAAAGAAAAACGGTCATGAATATCCTTAAACCGATTTGGTTGAAATTGGGTTCAGTTATTTGAAGTAGTAAGGCGCTTATTTAGCCCTAACTAGATTGAAATTATTAGGTCCAGTGAGGTCTCAGAGGGCACCACAGTCAATTATTATTGAGATGAAAATGTACGCCACTGCCTTTTTTTTTCGTTTTTTTTATTTGCTCAGATTAAGCAACTACAAATACAACTTTTTGGTCCTTCCGTATCACCCTCTGAAGTTTCGTACCGTAGTTAGGAAACACCTTGTATAGTATCTTAGGGCATATGATCCAAGTAAAACTGGTTAGAGCCATTTGGGAAAGAAAGCAGATTTGCAGTTGAACTAAATTCGGTATTGTGTTATTTATACGATTTACAGCAACGATGCAGAGGCGAGTTAGAGTGATAGTTGGTAGTACTTCGTTCTTGGTTATACAGTCTCACAGATTAAAAACAAACTACCATTTGTCGGCCGGACTGCAAAACCTCGTATCTTTGTTTTGACAACTTTTTAGTAGGGACTAAAAACACTTAAGATGCGTGTCTTATACCTGTCTTAATGATACGAGGTTTTAATATTTGCGATTGAAAAATACTTCTGGGCGAAATAAGCGAAAACAAATTTAATGACACGACAACCCAAAAACTGAATTTTTTGAGATACGCGGTCTTGCAATCCGGCCGATGCATTATGAAAATTACCAAGAGAATTTTATTAAAAAGAATTTCAAGTTTTGCAAATTGCGGCAAGCATTCATTATGTCGTTATCCTTCAACGGATTTTCTTGAACTTGGACTTATTTAAAGGGGAGTTCCTTGGAGTTTAAGTAAATAATTCAGTAATTGTCACAAGTTTCCTAATAAGTTTTTAAGATGGAGCTGTTATTCAATCTAACGTATTTCTTGATTTTTCTCGGTATATTTAAATTGGCTGGTACAACTTTTTTTTGATAGTATAGGAGACAATTTTCATTGAAAACGACTTGTTCGAAGCCCAAATCAATAGCACCAACGGTTTAAGAGTTATTTTCATGTTTCTTAAAAAAACTATTTAGTTTTCATTTACAGGTACCCGGTATACCCGCAGTAAGCATGATAACAACTAATTTCATAAGGAACCGAGTACCAAGAAAAAAAAATCTAAAGGTTGCTTCTTTTCGCCGGATTTATCCCCAGACGCGTTTCGCCGTATAACGGTTTTTCAGTGAGGCTATAGAATCCGATGAAGGGAAGCAATACCGGAGAGTCTACTTGACCCTGAATAGTCGATGTAGAATGGTAGATGTAGCTTTCGAGCGACACCTCTTGGCAATCAAATGCATCACCTGGCCCGTCCGACAAGAATCAGTCAGAAACGGGGAAGGAATTTCTAGTTGTTGGTTGTTGGTACTCGATCCGTTAACCGAACTGGCTTTTTATGCTGCGCGTCTGGGGATGAATCCGGCGAAAGCAAGCAACCTTTAGATTTTCTAACTAATTTCATGACCGACTGTGTAATAAAAATAAAAGGCCAAGAGGCCAAATAAACATCGATCACACTGAATAATATATGAATATGGATATATGCACAAATTTTACAACTACAAATAATTAGCAATTTAGCGAGAAAGAAATCACAAATGTTCTGGCCGGCTCATTCACCGGATCTTACTTGTCTGGATAGGAAATGCCGTTAGAAGCTTCTCCGCTGCTGAAATTGAGGCAGTCGTGTTGTGAAAACCCGACTGTAACGAGTCAAAGTTCATAAAAATCTGTTGAAGGATAACGGCATAATGATAGCTTTTTAAAATGTCCTAAAGGCTTCTAGCACTCCTTTATTAGGTTAGTAATGGTAGCTTTCTTTCAAATTTATGAGACGTATCGTTTCCGAGATATGGCCGCTCCGTACCCTTATTCGGCATATGGTTAAAAAGCTTATTTCGCGTGTTATAGGATGGAACGTTAATAATTAACATTTTTTTAAATATATATCAAAAATGTGAGATCGCGATGCGTGTACTTATTCACTTAATAGAAACCTCTATTTAGCAAAAACTGCTTAACACGCAAGGCGCGTAGTTCAACCGGTAGTACATAAAAAAACTGAATACAGTTGTACAACGAGCTGTTAAATCAAAAAATTATTTCTACCGACAATGGCATCAAAACCCTACCGCCGAAAATCGTACCATTTTTGTTAACGCTCGAAACCAATACAAGCAAACGATAAACCAAAGCAAAGAAGCACACAACCAGAGGATCAAAGACAAACTTCTTGAATGTCCTAACGGCTCAAGATCATTTTGGTTGGTAGCTAAGGCTGTCAGTCAGAACTTTACCAAGTCAACCATTCCACCTCTAACACGTTCTGATGGCACCATTGCGACCAAAGCACAGGAAAAAGCAAACTTACTGGCAGAACCATTCTCTTCACATTTAACGGTTCATTTTTAGGGAAAAACTTCACCAAACATTCCCCTGTAGAATCGAGAATACCGAGATTTCTATCCGGCACCGCCATGTTAAACGAATCTTGAGGAGCCTAGACACCAAAAAAAAACTTCATGTCCTGACAATATTCCAGCCATCGTAATTAAGAGAAGCGCTGACAAATCGACACCGGTATTTTGTAGGCTTTTTAACTTGTCTTACAAGAAAGGAATATTTCCTTTTTGCTGGAAAACTGCGCGAGTCCAGCCCATACCGAAAAAAGGCAAGAAGACCTTGCCAAACAATGATCGTCCAGTCGCATTGCTTTCGGTTATATTAAAAGTTATGGAGAAGGCTATCAACGAAAAATTATTAAAATACCTGGAAGGCTTCAACATTATTAGTGACCGCAAGTACGGATTCCGTAAGTCTAGGTCAACAGGAGACCTTCTCGCTTATGTTACTCACGTTTGGAACAACGCAATAGAACATCATGGGGAATCCCGGGCGGTAGCACTGGACATTTCCAAGGCCTTTGACCGAGTATGGCATGAGGGGCTCGTAACTAAAGTAAGAGCATACGGAATCCCGGTTCAATTTTATTCATGGCTGTCAAGTTTTCTGAAAGACCGTGCTCTGCGAGTGGCGATGAACGGATTTCTTTCAGACACATTTAACATCAACGCCGGAGTCCCTCAAGGTTCTATATTGTCGCCCACCCTCTTTCTACTATAAATTAACTATCTTTAAAAAAAAAAACTGAAAATCCTATATACAGGTTGTCTCTAAAAGGTCTGTACAAAATCTGAGCACATACTCCTGAGGCCAAAATAAGGCGATTTAAAGCAACTTACCTTAGTCCGAAATTGCTCCGTATCCTAGGGTGGTAAAAAATAAAAATCAAATTTTTTAAAATTAATGAACATTTTTTAACGTATTACTTTAAAACTTGGTGCCGGGGGGTTTTTTGGGATGCGAAACCCGAATATGGACACCTTTTCACTGTGGCCATTAGAGGGCGCTTCACAATGCACTTTTTATGGTTTAGAATGGCCATACCTTTTTTATCAGTGTGGTATTTTCCTTTTTTTGTTAAGGAACTAATTTTTTAAACATTTTGAAACAAAAAAGGTATTCTTGTGAAAATCCGCTAAAGTAAGCCGTTTTTGAGATATTTCGGTTTTTAGTGTTCGATGCCGCACCGGAATATTTAAATTACTTTGAATAAAAAATTCCGCTATTAGTAAATTTTCGGCAGAAAAAAATGTTTCACTTGCAGCAAGTTTTGCAGGAAGAATTTGAGAATGGATTTTTTTTTTATTTTGAAAGTAAATTTAATTAGCATAAACTTTTAGTAATTGTTCAAAATGGCCTCCGTTAACATAAGTACAAAGATTAATACGACGTAAAAACTTTAAATTTACTCTTTGCATCAATTCCGCATCGTTCTTTAATATGTTGACTTCATTTTGAATTATTATCCACAATTCCTCTTCATTATTAATCGGTCTGGAGTATACCATCGTTTTTTAAAGATCCCCTTAAAAAGTAATCCAACGGAGTTATATCCGGTGAGCGTGGCGGCCACTTTACAGGAGCATCATTTCCTCTACCGATCCATCTGTTTGGATACTGTCGATACAAATAATTGCGGACATTAAAATAATCCACACCATTTAGTCGTGGCGGTAAAATAACAGGACCAATAATGAAATTGCCAATGATTCCTGCCCACACAAATTCTAAACTCATGTTGATAATGAGTTACTTTAGTGGCATGCGGGTTTTCAGCAGCATAAACATGTTCGTTATGTAAGTTGGTTACACCGCTTCTCGTAAAACATGCTTTGTCAGTAAATAAAATGTGCTTAGTAAAAATCATATCCTGTTGTCTTTGTTCGGTAATGAATCGACAAAAGTTCAATCGTTGATCGAGATCCGGAGCCAAAAGGTCTTGTACCTTTTGGATATGGTATGAATGAAGCTGCTGTTCTTTTAATGTTCTATGCACTACATCCTTGGAAACTCCTACCTCTAAACCTAAGCGTCTGGTGCTTAATGTTGGATCTGCAGCAATTCTTTCCAAAATTTGTTCCTCAACCTCAGGAGTCCTTATTGCACGTTGCCGTCCATAATTGGCAGTTAAAGGTGTAATAATTAATAAAAAATAAAAAATTTAAAAAAATTAAAAAAAAGATAAAAAAAAGATTCTTATCTACTTTATTCAATTTATGATTGTTCTTGTTATATTTTTATTAATTAATTACTTGGGTCACCACGGCCACTCAGTTTTTTAATTCGCTTGAGAGCTAAGGTCGTAGATTTAATTCAGATAAGATTTTTGGGCGCCATCAACCAAAGGGGTTGAAAAAGATTATAAAGAAAAGAGTAAACAGAATATTTAGTTCCCTAGCCCTGAAAGAGAAAGCAGTATGAATAAAACAATTATTTCAATCAATTCCCATTTTATTAATTAAAAGAATAATATTTTCCAACTAACACCCATTTTATTCATATAGGAAGAAATAAACATAACATAGAAAAAGAATTTGAATAAAAGGCTAAGCAACTAAATCAGAGAAAGAAGATATAAAAAATAACATAGAAAAAGATATGACATGAGCTAGACAGCTCCACTAAAAGATATATTAGATCGTAGGAAATCAAACAGAATAAGAAGTGAGGATTCTTTCTAAACACCCAATAATAGGAGTCAAATACTAAATAAAGCTTTGAACATAATTAAAGTGTAATTACTTTAAAGGTAGTGACCAAAATAAAACAGAATTTAAATTTAATGTAAACTAAATCAAATTATAGCATTCATTATGCCAAAATTGAAAATAAAATATTCTTTATAGTAAAGTCAATGAAAGGTCAATTGAAGCACTTACGATGCCCCAAAATTTGGTTAAGATCCCTTGAGAAATTTATGATAACTTCAAGGTTATATAATTAAAGACATTTACCCTTTTGCCAAAATTCAAAGTAAAGCAACAGTTAGGGTAAAGTTACTATAAAGTCATATACATATATATATAGCATTCCCTACGCCAGAATTTAAAGTGAGTTAGAATTTAGAATCAAATTCATAAATAGTAATATCACTTCCAGGTTATATTAATAAAAACATTTACCATGCCCTATTCCAAAATAGAAATGGGAACTTAAAACTTTAGTTATGTTCCCAGCAAAATAGCTTAGGGGTGAAGGTAAAGATTATCTAGCTAAGTCTAACTAATAGATATATAGCCAAAACCTAGAATGACCAAAGATACATACTGATGGTGACTAAAATATCTGGGTCAGTAAGTAATGCATTCAAAACCGAGATTATCAGTCTCTTATTAACCTGCTCACAACAGATATAGGTATATCCATTACGAGAGTAAGTCCAATGAAGAAGTTACCGATATAGGAATATCCCAACAACTTCATAGGGGTATCTTAATAAAATTAAGTCAAAATAGAGAAAATTTCAGCTATAGAAATAACTCAATACTCTATAGGGATATCTTAATCACATTAAGCAAAAATAAAGAAATTACAGATATAATATCTCAATAACTTTAGTGCGAAAACGCATACTTCCTGAGGAAGTAATAGATTTATACTTAAAAATTAAACATTTAACCGCTACTTCTGTTAGAAAGTAAGACTTACGTTTTTTGTTTAATGTAAATCTCAATTTAAGAGAATTAAAAAACCATCTTAGACTCCTTAACGAGTGAAAGTTAGTATCATAAATCAAAACTAGCCTGTTCCAGCTAGGTAATCATAAAACCTACTAGGGATTAATATACAAATGAATTTACAATAAATAGACCAACCACTCAAGCATTCCTTGACGAGGGAGGTTTCGGTTTTAAATTGAAAACTAAGTTTCGTATGATACAAGATAAGCAGTTTAGGTAATATGTACATTACTGGATTGACCCATCCACTTTAAGCGAAATCTACAAGAATTTACAACAGTCTTAAGCGAAGCTAGGGTAATTATACACTATACATCAAAATATACAGAGGGAAGAATATACAAATATAATACAGTCTACCAAATCACCACATAAAAGGTTTATAACATAGGAAATTAAGTTAAGGTTAACAAACTGACTTTTAGTGGCTATCAGTCATCAAATAAAAAAGGTTAAGTCCGGTAAGTGTGGCATTGTGCCAGTCAAAACGTTACAAGTGAATAAAAGAGGTATTTTAGCAATATGACATAAAAAGGTGGCTCTAGGCCCATTAATAGTACATTACGAGTGATTTAACTTACAGAGGTGAAATTATCCTGAATTATTGGACACATGAAATTTACTTATTCAAACTCAAAGGAAGGGTTTTTTTGGTGTTATATCTTATGAAATTTAATAAAAATTTGTCGGAAGTGGTGTTAGTACAGTAAACAAGGAGAAAAAATATGCTACTTAGCTCATGTAAGGCAGGACTCTAGCAGACAGGCACGACGGATTATGCATCAACCTCCAGCATCAGATCAATGTGGACGGTTGACCATACAGCACGTCGGGGTGACCGGCACATGCACCGAAACAGGAACTTCATCCAAAATGACACCCCCACTCGTCTTGGCCTCTCTAAGGCATACATCCTCCATTCCAGACATGGGATCCATAGCAGGGTAAAGAATTAAGAGGAAGACTCCAGATTACGAATACTGACTTAAGCATTTCCAACACATGGCTAAATCCATGTAGAACGTAGAAAATAGAAGTAGAAGGTAATAAAGGTAGAGGATAAAAGATGTAGGAGATAAAAGAACCAGAAGATAAAAGAAAAATAGACGGTAATCGAAGTAGATAAAGGAAGTAGAAAATGAAGTTGATAAAAGAAAAATGATGAATAGTGAAGGATAATAAAGGCTAATAAAGGATAATAAATAATGAAAGATAATAAAAGATAATAAATAATGAAAGATAATAAATAATGAAGGATAATAAATAATGAAAGATAATAAATAATGAAAGATAATAAAAGATAATAAATAATGAAAGATAATAAATAATGAAGCCTAAAACAAAACGTGGACATTAGGACGCCATTTTGTGAAACCCAAAAGTACTACTCACCAGATGGTCGGGCTTCCTACGGTCTAGGTGACGAAACAATCCCATTTAAGGCTCAAAAGACAGCTTCTGTGTTAAATTCCGACCCGGCCATTGCCGACACATATAAAATGTGAATTATTAACACAAAACCATAATTTTTATATTTTCGTCACCTGCTGTTCAAGTCTTCTGGACCGGTATTTAGAACGAACAGACCGACGCACTACGCCGTAAAGTCCTTAAATAGACTTTCCTATCCAAAAAAACAACTTCCCACTCGTGACTCGTACTGCTTCGAAAACCCATGTGACTTCCGGAAATGACAAGTAAAGCTGGAGGGCACTTTGAACTTGAAAACGGGAATCTACTCATTTTAACCAAAAAAGCCATGAAAATAGATGCAAGTTTGACCCGAAACTAAATGCATCCAAAATACTAGGTTAGGCAACGTCAAAAAACCCGGCAGTCATCCCAAACATGTAAAAGATAGCTTAATACCATCTGGGTGTGCAAGTGATATTCCGACAGCTAGTCATGCATATCGTCATATTACGGGTTGCCTATACGTAGGTTATTATATTAAGACGAATCGGCCTGGGTCTAGAACCTTTTAGACAGGGGCGTATTCAAAAATTTTTAAAAAAAATTTAATTATTTAAATTGGTCAAAATTTGATAAAAACTCGGGCTATCTACTAACGTTGTAACAAGCACAAAAAGATTGTTACAAATACCCCCTTTCAACAAAAAATTAAAAAAAATAAGAAACAATTCAGGACAATTGAGTACCTCTTAACGTCTAATTACCAAAAAATTTTTAGGCTACAGGTTGCCTTTACATTTGAGATACAATATACATTTCGGTTTATATTTTAGTCTTAATTACTAACTTACTAGCTATGGAAAACGGTTGGGTTTAGGGCTGGTCAGCGTCTTCAAGATCAAGACTGCTATCCAGAGGGGATTTAAGATCTTTAATGTGATACCGACCGATGCTTTTATCGTGCTCATCCTTAAGTTCATAAATGATTGGAGAAATTTTCTTAATGATTTTACATTTAATGAATTTCTTTGCCAGTTTTTTAGAAAAATAATTCCCAGCGTCAGACAAGATGAAATTTCTCTTATAGACTACGTCACCCACATTAAACTCAATATTTCTTTTTCTCAAATCATAATATTTCTTATGTCGCTCATAAGCTTTATTGATGTTTTTAATAACTTGTTTATAAACGTCTGGTAATTTAGAAAGTTCTTGAGCTAAGTTTTGTCTGTCGTCAAATTTATAGGGACAAAGGTTTTTACTTTCTATGATACCAAAATAATCTCCAGAGGTAGGTAAGTTACGTCCAAAAGTTAAGAAAGCTGGTGAAAATGCAGTTGATATGTGTGTAGTGGTGTTTATAGCGTTACATATGTGGTGTACGTGTTTGTCCCAGTCACGGTGGTTATTTTCTTTAATATAGGACCTAATCGCGGTGCCTATCACTCTATTTGCACGCTCTACGTTATTTGTTTGGGGATGGTATCTGGCATTGTACCAGATGTGACCTACTTTATAACTATTCATCAGGCTGGTGAATTCTTTTGATTTAAACTGCGTACCATTGTCTACTACTAGAACTTGGGGAACGCCAAAATATATAAAAACTATTTCCTCCAGAAAGCTACAAATTTCCTTAGTCAAAGCTCGTTTCATTTTATGAATAAAAGTAAATTTGGTGAACCAGTCTATTACGACGAGCAAATAACAAAAGCCGGACCTGGATTTTGGAAAAGGTCCCTGAATGTCTATAGAAAGTAATTTAAATGGTGTGGAAATATTCTTAGGTGCCCCCATGAGACCAGCCCTAGCAAATTGAGAAACTTTCTGTTCATTACAAACCTGACAACGAGAAATATACGTCTTTATATCTTGTCTAATCCCTGGCCACCAGCATTGTTCTAAAATTTTATCGAGACACTTTTTAAAACCAAAATGTGCACCTAATGGATTATCATGAAATTTTTCTAAGACTTCCGATCTTTTTATTCGTGGTATGATTAGTTTCCAATCCTTTTGGTTAATTTGAACATTGTGACTACTGGGGAAATGTTTATATAAGTTATTACCCTCTATTCGAAAAGCTGGATATTTTTGAGGATGTTTTTGTATTTTATCCCTCAACTGTGAATACCATTTATCTAGTGGAACGTTATCTATTGATGAAATTTCTGGAAAACTACGACTAAGTGCGTCTGCGACGACGTTTGAGGTGCCAGACCTATGCTTAATAACAAAATTAAATTGTGACAGCAAGATGGACATTCTAGCTAATCTACCCATGGGGTTTTCTAAACGGAAAAGCCACTGCAAGGAATAATGGTCAGTTAAAATTGTGAAAGTTGGGCCACATGTGAAAATCTATCCAAGGAATCTAATCTGCCCTGTTCATTATAAAAGTCTGGCATTATTCGCGAACTTTGAGGTCTTGAGTTTAAATTGATATGTCGTGTGTTTAAGTTGGTATTTTGTTGGGTGTCTCTACTAGATAAGGTTGCAAGATTTGGTGTGCGGGAACAATTTGGTTGAACCCAGCTTTCAAAGTCATTATCAATTAAATTTTCGCCATTATCAACTTTATTTTGAGATATTGAGTTTAAACTAAATTGTCGTCTATACAAGTTTACGTTTTCTTGTGTGTCCCTACTAAACAAAGTTTTAGGCTGTAATGTATGAGAACAGGTTGGTTGAATAGAGCTTTCAAAATCATTATTGTTACTCATATGTTGAGATACGGAATTTAATTGCGAAGCCTCCTGTGCTGGCCCACGAACAAGAACGTCAGGATGAATAATTATTTTAGGATTTTCTCCTGGATTTACTTTTTGTTCGTCGGTCGCAAAAGATACTCTACGAGAATTTACAATTTCAGGAGTTTCAGAATCGCTCTCATACGAGGTCTCTGAAGAACTTTCATCTGTGTCCTTGAAATGCAAAAGATTGACGTCATTATTTTGAGCTTTTGCCTTTAAATTGGCAATAAGAGAGGTTGTTTCCGTTATAAGTTCGGATTTGAAATTATCTTCTTCTGGGTTACCAGAAGAGATATACTCTAATCTACGTTTAACATGTAGTAAACGTGACATAGCTCTTTTATAATCAACATGTTCTTTATTGGAATTAAAAATGGTTACCAATCCTTGTAATATCACGAGTTTTCTTTGGCATATTTGTGTTTCCTGTTGAAAATCCATCGATATCGCCGGATGAGGCACGATAGAATCATCTTTCTCAGCTTTCTGTAGCTGTCGCAATAAGGATTTGAGGATGTTGACTTTTGATCCTGGATCAGCCTGGATTCCTCTGACGCAGAGTTCCCAAACCAACTCATCTTTCCACAGGTAGGTAGGGTTCATTTTAGACATTTTTCTCTATACCAAAATGTACCTAAAAATTCCAAATACAATTAAAAATGGTCAAAATAATATCTCTGGCCAAGCCAAAAATATAGAAAAGTTATGTGTTTAGAAAGATATCACTGCAAGGAAAAATGAAGATTTTTATCTGAAATGTTGTTGAAAATTTTACTTGTTACATACGACTGAGCTACCCACAAAATGTTATTCCTGGCCCCACGTTAGAGCGTCATTTGTAATAATTAATAAAAAATAAAAAATTTAAAAAAATAAAAAAAAAGATAAAAAAAAGATTCTTATCTACTTTATTCAATTTATGATTGTTCTTGTTATATTTTTATTAATTAATTACTTGGGTCACCACGGCCACTCAGTTTTTTAATTCGCTTGAGAGCTAAGGTCGTAGATTTAATTCAGATAAGATTTTTGGGCGCCATCAACCAAAGGGGTTGAAAAAGATTATAAAGAAAAGAGTAAACAGAATATTTAGTTCCCTAGCCCTGAAAGAGAAAGCAGTATGAATAAAACAATTATTTCAATCAATTCCCATTTTATTAATTAAAAGAATAATATTTTCCAACTAACACCCATTTTATTCATATAGGAAGAAATAAACATAACATAGAAAAAGAATTTGAATAAAAGGCTAAGCAACTAAATCAGAGAAAGAAGATATAAAAAATAACATAGAAAAAGATATGACATGAGCTAGACAGCTCCACTAAAAGATATATTAGATCGTAGGAAATCAAACAGAATAAGAAGTGAGGATTCTTTCTAAACACCCAATAATAGGAGTCAAATACTAAATAAAGCTTTGAACATAATTAAAGTGTAATTACTTTAAAGGTAGTGACCAAAATAAAACAGAATTTAAATTTAATGTAAACTAAATCAAATTATAGCATTCATTATGCCAAAATTGAAAATAAAATATTCTTTATAGTAAAGTCAATGAAAGGTCAATTGAAGCACTTACGATGCCCCAAAATTTGGTTAAGATCCCTTGAGAAATTTATGATAACTTCAAGGTTATATAATTAAAGACATTTACCCTTTTGCCAAAATTCAAAGTAAAGCAACAGTTAGGGTAAAGTTACTATAAAGTCATATACATATATATATAGCATTCCCTACGCCAGAATTTAAAGTGAGTTAGAATTTAGAATCAAATTCATAAATAGTAATATCACTTCCAGGTTATATTAATAAAAACATTTACCATGCCCTATTCCAAAATAGAAATGGGAACTTAAAACTTTAGTTATGTTCCCAGCAAAATAGCTTAGGGGTGAAGGTAAAGATTATCTAGCTAAGTCTAACTAATAGATATATAGCCAAAACCTAGAATGACCAAAGATACATACTGATGGTGACTAAAATATCTGGGTCAGTAAGTAATGCATTCAAAACCGAGATTATCAGTCTCTTATTAACCTGCTCACAACAGATATAGGTATATCCATTACGAGAGTAAGTCCAATGAAGAAGTTACCGATATAGGAATATCCCAACAACTTCATAGGGGTATCTTAATAAAATTAAGTCAAAATAGAGAAAATTTCAGCTATAGAAATAACTCAATACTCTATAGGGATATCTTAATCACATTAAGCAAAAATAAAGAAATTACAGATATAATATCTCAATAACTTTAGTGCGAAAACGCATACTTCCTGAGGAAGTAATAGATTTATACTTAAAAATTAAACATTTAACCGCTACTTCTGTTAGAAAGTAAGACTTACGTTTTTTGTTTAATGTAAATCTCAATTTAAGAGAATTAAAAAACCATCTTAGACTCCTTAACGAGTGAAAGTTAGTATCATAAATCAAAACTAGCCTGTTCCAGCTAGGTAATCATAAAACCTACTAGGGATTAATATACAAATGAATTTACAATAAATAGACCAACCACTCAAGCATTCCTTGACGAGGGAGGTTTCGGTTTTAAATTGAAAACTAAGTTTCGTATGATACAAGATAAGCAGTTTAGGTAATATGTACATTACTGGATTGACCCATCCACTTTAAGCGAAATCTACAAGAATTTACAACAGTCTTAAGCGAAGCTAGGGTAATTATACACTATACATCAAAATATACAGAGGGAAGAATATACAAATATAATACAGTCTACCAAATCACCACATAAAAGGTTTATAACATAGGAAATTAAGTTAAGGTTAACAAACTGACTTTTAGTGGCTATCAGTCATCAAATAAAAAAGGTTAAGTCCGGTAAGTGTGGCATTGTGCCAGTCAAAACGTTACAAGTGAATAAAAGAGGTATTTTAGCAATATGACATAAAAAGGTGGCTCTAGGCCCATTAATAGTACATTACGAGTGATTTAACTTACAGAGGTGAAATTATCCTGAATTATTGGACACATGAAATTTACTTATTCAAACTCAAAGGAAGGGTTTTTTTGGTGTTATATCTTATGAAATTTAATAAAAATTTGTCGGAAGTGGTGTTAGTACAGTAAACAAGGAGAAAAAATATGCTACTTAGCTCATGTAAGGCAGGACTCTAGCAGACAGGCACGACGGATTATGCATCAACCTCCAGCATCAGATCAATGTGGACGGTTGACCATACAGCACGTCGGGGTGACCGGCACATGCACCGAAACAGGAACTTCATCCAAAATGACACCCCCACTCGTCTTGGCCTCTCTAAGGCATACATCCTCCATTCCAGACATGGGATCCATAGCAGGGTAAAGAATTAAGAGGAAGACTCCAGATTACGAATACTGACTTAAGCATTTCCAACACATGGCTAAATCCATGTAGAACGTAGAAAATAGAAGTAGAAGGTAATAAAGGTAGAGGATAAAAGATGTAGGAGATAAAAGAACCAGAAGATAAAAGAAAAATAGACGGTAATCGAAGTAGATAAAGGAAGTAGAAAATGAAGTTGATAAAAGAAAAATGATGAATAGTGAAGGATAATAAAGGCTAATAAAGGATAATAAATAATGAAAGATAATAAAAGATAATAAATAATGAAAGATAATAAATAATGAAGGATAATAAATAATGAAAGATAATAAATAATGAAAGATAATAAAAGATAATAAATAATGAAAGATAATAAATAATGAAGCCTAAAACAAAACGTGGACATTAGGACGCCATTTTGTGAAACCCAAAAGTACTACTCACCAGATGGTCGGGCTTCCTACGGTCTAGGTGACGAAACAATCCCATTTAAGGCTCAAAAGACAGCTTCTGTGTTAAATTCCGACCCGGCCATTGCCGACACATATAAAATGTGAATTATTAACACAAAACCATAATTTTTATATTTTCGTCACCTGCTGTTCAAGTCTTCTGGACCGGTATTTAGAACGAACAGACCGACGCACTACGCCGTAAAGTCCTTAAATAGACTTTCCTATCCAAAAAAACAACTTCCCACTCGTGACTCGTACTGCTTCGAAAACCCATGTGACTTCCGGAAATGACAAGTAAAGCTGGAGGGCACTTTGAACTTGAAAACGGGAATCTACTCATTTTAACCAAAAAAGCCATGAAAATAGATGCAAGTTTGACCCGAAACTAAATGCATCCAAAATACTAGGTTAGGCAACGTCAAAAAACCCGGCAGTCATCCCAAACATGTAAAAGATAGCTTAATACCATCTGGGTGTGCAAGTGATATTCCGACAGCTAGTCATGCATATCGTCATATTACGGGTTGCCTATACGTAGGTTATTATATTAAGACGAATCGGCCTGGGTCTAGAACCTTTTAGACAGGGGCGTATTCAAAAATTTTTAAAAAAAATTTAATTATTTAAATTGGTCAAAATTTGATAAAAACTCGGGCTATCTACTAACGTTGTAACAAGCACAAAAAGATTGTTACAAATACCCCCTTTCAACAAAAAATTAAAAAAAATAAGAAACAATTCAGGACAATTGAGTACCTCTTAACGTCTAATTACCAAAAAATTTTTAGGCTACAGGTTGCCTTTACATTTGAGATACAATATACATTTCGGTTTATATTTTAGTCTTAATTACTAACTTACTAGCTATGGAAAACGGTTGGGTTTAGGGCTGGTCAGCGTCTTCAAGATCAAGACTGCTATCCAGAGGGGATTTAAGATCTTTAATGTGATACCGACCGATGCTTTTATCGTGCTCATCCTTAAGTTCATAAATGATTGGAGAAATTTTCTTAATGATTTTACATTTAATGAATTTCTTTGCCAGTTTTTTAGAAAAATAATTCCCAGCGTCAGACAAGATGAAATTTCTCTTATAGACTACGTCACCCACATTAAACTCAATATTTCTTTTTCTCAAATCATAATATTTCTTATGTCGCTCATAAGCTTTATTGATGTTTTTAATAACTTGTTTATAAACGTCTGGTAATTTAGAAAGTTCTTGAGCTAAGTTTTGTCTGTCGTCAAATTTATAGGGACAAAGGTTTTTACTTTCTATGATACCAAAATAATCTCCAGAGGTAGGTAAGTTACGTCCAAAAGTTAAGAAAGCTGGTGAAAATGCAGTTGATATGTGTGTAGTGGTGTTTATAGCGTTACATATGTGGTGTACGTGTTTGTCCCAGTCACGGTGGTTATTTTCTTTAATATAGGACCTAATCGCGGTGCCTATCACTCTATTTGCACGCTCTACGTTATTTGTTTGGGGATGGTATCTGGCATTGTACCAGATGTGACCTACTTTATAACTATTCATCAGGCTGGTGAATTCTTTTGATTTAAACTGCGTACCATTGTCTACTACTAGAACTTGGGGAACGCCAAAATATATAAAAACTATTTCCTCCAGAAAGCTACAAATTTCCTTAGTCAAAGCTCGTTTCATTTTATGAATAAAAGTAAATTTGGTGAACCAGTCTATTACGACGAGCAAATAACAAAAGCCGGACCTGGATTTTGGAAAAGGTCCCTGAATGTCTATAGAAAGTAATTTAAATGGTGTGGAAATATTCTTAGGTGCCCCCATGAGACCAGCCCTAGCAAATTGAGAAACTTTCTGTTCATTACAAACCTGACAACGAGAAATATACGTCTTTATATCTTGTCTAATCCCTGGCCACCAGCATTGTTCTAAAATTTTATCGAGACACTTTTTAAAACCAAAATGTGCACCTAATGGATTATCATGAAATTTTTCTAAGACTTCCGATCTTTTTATTCGTGGTATGATTAGTTTCCAATCCTTTTGGTTAATTTGAACATTGTGACTACTGGGGAAATGTTTATATAAGTTATTACCCTCTATTCGAAAAGCTGGATATTTTTGAGGATGTTTTTGTATTTTATCCCTCAACTGTGAATACCATTTATCTAGTGGAACGTTATCTATTGATGAAATTTCTGGAAAACTACGACTAAGTGCGTCTGCGACGACGTTTGAGGTGCCAGACCTATGCTTAATAACAAAATTAAATTGTGACAGCAAGATGGACATTCTAGCTAATCTACCCATGGGGTTTTCTAAACGGAAAAGCCACTGCAAGGAATAATGGTCAGTTAAAATTGTGAAAGTTGGGCCACATGTGAAAATCTATCCAAGGAATCTAATCTGCCCTGTTCATTATAAAAGTCTGGCATTATTCGCGAACTTTGAGGTCTTGAGTTTAAATTGATATGTCGTGTGTTTAAGTTGGTATTTTGTTGGGTGTCTCTACTAGATAAGGTTGCAAGATTTGGTGTGCGGGAACAATTTGGTTGAACCCAGCTTTCAAAGTCATTATCAATTAAATTTTCGCCATTATCAACTTTATTTTGAGATATTGAGTTTAAACTAAATTGTCGTCTATACAAGTTTACGTTTTCTTGTGTGTCCCTACTAAACAAAGTTTTAGGCTGTAATGTATGAGAACAGGTTGGTTGAATAGAGCTTTCAAAATCATTATTGTTACTCATATGTTGAGATACGGAATTTAATTGCGAAGCCTCCTGTGCTGGCCCACGAACAAGAACGTCAGGATGAATAATTATTTTAGGATTTTCTCCTGGATTTACTTTTTGTTCGTCGGTCGCAAAAGATACTCTACGAGAATTTACAATTTCAGGAGTTTCAGAATCGCTCTCATACGAGGTCTCTGAAGAACTTTCATCTGTGTCCTTGAAATGCAAAAGATTGACGTCATTATTTTGAGCTTTTGCCTTTAAATTGGCAATAAGAGAGGTTGTTTCCGTTATAAGTTCGGATTTGAAATTATCTTCTTCTGGGTTACCAGAAGAGATATACTCTAATCTACGTTTAACATGTAGTAAACGTGACATAGCTCTTTTATAATCAACATGTTCTTTATTGGAATTAAAAATGGTTACCAATCCTTGTAATATCACGAGTTTTCTTTGGCATATTTGTGTTTCCTGTTGAAAATCCATCGATATCGCCGGATGAGGCACGATAGAATCATCTTTCTCAGCTTTCTGTAGCTGTCGCAATAAGGATTTGAGGATGTTGACTTTTGATCCTGGATCAGCCTGGATTCCTCTGACGCAGAGTTCCCAAACCAACTCATCTTTCCACAGGTAGGTAGGGTTCATTTTAGACATTTTTCTCTATACCAAAATGTACCTAAAAATTCCAAATACAATTAAAAATGGTCAAAATAATATCTCTGGCCAAGCCAAAAATATAGAAAAGTTATGTGTTTAGAAAGATATCACTGCAAGGAAAAATGAAGATTTTTATCTGAAATGTTGTTGAAAATTTTACTTGTTACATACGACTGAGCTACCCACAAAATGTTATTCCTGGCCCCACGTTAGAGCGTCATTTGTAATAATTAATAAAAAATAAAAAATTTAAAAAAATAAAAAAAAAGATAAAAAAAAGATTCTTATCTACTTTATTCAATTTATGATTGTTCTTGTTATATTTTTATTAATTAATTACTTGGGTCACCACGGCCACTCAGTTTTTTAATTCGCTTGAGAGCTAAGGTCGTAGATTTAATTCAGATAAGATTTTTGGGCGCCATCAACCAAAGGGGTTGAAAAAGATTATAAAGAAAAGAGTAAACAGAATATTTAGTTCCCTAGCCCTGAAAGAGAAAGCAGTATGAATAAAACAATTATTTCAATCAATTCCCATTTTATTAATTAAAAGAATAATATTTTCCAACTAACACCCATTTTATTCATATAGGAAGAAATAAACATAACATAGAAAAAGAATTTGAATAAAAGGCTAAGCAACTAAATCAGAGAAAGAAGATATAAAAAATAACATAGAAAAAGATATGACATGAGCTAGACAGCTCCACTAAAAGATATATTAGATCGTAGGAAATCAAACAGAATAAGAAGTGAGGATTCTTTCTAAACACCCAATAATAGGAGTCAAATACTAAATAAAGCTTTGAACATAATTAAAGTGTAATTACTTTAAAGGTAGTGACCAAAATAAAACAGAATTTAAATTTAATGTAAACTAAATCAAATTATAGCATTCATTATGCCAAAATTGAAAATAAAATATTCTTTATAGTAAAGTCAATGAAAGGTCAATTGAAGCACTTACGATGCCCCAAAATTTGGTTAAGATCCCTTGAGAAATTTATGATAACTTCAAGGTTATATAATTAAAGACATTTACCCTTTTGCCAAAATTCAAAGTAAAGCAACAGTTAGGGTAAAGTTACTATAAAGTCATATACATATATATATAGCATTCCCTACGCCAGAATTTAAAGTGAGTTAGAATTTAGAATCAAATTCATAAATAGTAATATCACTTCCAGGTTATATTAATAAAAACATTTACCATGCCCTATTCCAAAATAGAAATGGGAACTTAAAACTTTAGTTATGTTCCCAGCAAAATAGCTTAGGGGTGAAGGTAAAGATTATCTAGCTAAGTCTAACTAATAGATATATAGCCAAAACCTAGAATGACCAAAGATACATACTGATGGTGACTAAAATATCTGGGTCAGTAAGTAATGCATTCAAAACCGAGATTATCAGTCTCTTATTAACCTGCTCACAACAGATATAGGTATATCCATTACGAGAGTAAGTCCAATGAAGAAGTTACCGATATAGGAATATCCCAACAACTTCATAGGGGTATCTTAATAAAATTAAGTCAAAATAGAGAAAATTTCAGCTATAGAAATAACTCAATACTCTATAGGGATATCTTAATCACATTAAGCAAAAATAAAGAAATTACAGATATAATATCTCAATAACTTTAGTGCGAAAACGCATACTTCCTGAGGAAGTAATAGATTTATACTTAAAAATTAAACATTTAACCGCTACTTCTGTTAGAAAGTAAGACTTACGTTTTTTGTTTAATGTAAATCTCAATTTAAGAGAATTAAAAAACCATCTTAGACTCCTTAACGAGTGAAAGTTAGTATCATAAATCAAAACTAGCCTGTTCCAGCTAGGTAATCATAAAACCTACTAGGGATTAATATACAAATGAATTTACAATAAATAGACCAACCACTCAAGCATTCCTTGACGAGGGAGGTTTCGGTTTTAAATTGAAAACTAAGTTTCGTATGATACAAGATAAGCAGTTTAGGTAATATGTACATTACTGGATTGACCCATCCACTTTAAGCGAAATCTACAAGAATTTACAACAGTCTTAAGCGAAGCTAGGGTAATTATACACTATACATCAAAATATACAGAGGGAAGAATATACAAATATAATACAGTCTACCAAATCACCACATAAAAGGTTTATAACATAGGAAATTAAGTTAAGGTTAACAAACTGACTTTTAGTGGCTATCAGTCATCAAATAAAAAAGGTTAAGTCCGGTAAGTGTGGCATTGTGCCAGTCAAAACGTTACAAGTGAATAAAAGAGGTATTTTAGCAATATGACATAAAAAGGTGGCTCTAGGCCCATTAATAGTACATTACGAGTGATTTAACTTACAGAGGTGAAATTATCCTGAATTATTGGACACATGAAATTTACTTATTCAAACTCAAAGGAAGGGTTTTTTTGGTGTTATATCTTATGAAATTTAATAAAAATTTGTCGGAAGTGGTGTTAGTACAGTAAACAAGGAGAAAAAATATGCTACTTAGCTCATGTAAGGCAGGACTCTAGCAGACAGGCACGACGGATTATGCATCAACCTCCAGCATCAGATCAATGTGGACGGTTGACCATACAGCACGTCGGGGTGACCGGCACATGCACCGAAACAGGAACTTCATCCAAAATGACACCCCCACTCGTCTTGGCCTCTCTAAGGCATACATCCTCCATTCCAGACATGGGATCCATAGCAGGGTAAAGAATTAAGAGGAAGACTCCAGATTACGAATACTGACTTAAGCATTTCCAACACATGGCTAAATCCATGTAGAACGTAGAAAATAGAAGTAGAAGGTAATAAAGGTAGAGGATAAAAGATGTAGGAGATAAAAGAACCAGAAGATAAAAGAAAAATAGACGGTAATCGAAGTAGATAAAGGAAGTAGAAAATGAAGTTGATAAAAGAAAAATGATGAATAGTGAAGGATAATAAAGGCTAATAAAGGATAATAAATAATGAAAGATAATAAAAGATAATAAATAATGAAAGATAATAAATAATGAAGGATAATAAATAATGAAAGATAATAAATAATGAAAGATAATAAAAGATAATAAATAATGAAAGATAATAAATAATGAAGCCTAAAACAAAACGTGGACATTAGGACGCCATTTTGTGAAACCCAAAAGTACTACTCACCAGATGGTCGGGCTTCCTACGGTCTAGGTGACGAAACAATCCCATTTAAGGCTCAAAAGACAGCTTCTGTGTTAAATTCCGACCCGGCCATTGCCGACACATATAAAATGTGAATTATTAACACAAAACCATAATTTTTATATTTTCGTCACCTGCTGTTCAAGTCTTCTGGACCGGTATTTAGAACGAACAGACCGACGCACTACGCCGTAAAGTCCTTAAATAGACTTTCCTATCCAAAAAAACAACTTCCCACTCGTGACTCGTACTGCTTCGAAAACCCATGTGACTTCCGGAAATGACAAGTAAAGCTGGAGGGCACTTTGAACTTGAAAACGGGAATCTACTCATTTTAACCAAAAAAGCCATGAAAATAGATGCAAGTTTGACCCGAAACTAAATGCATCCAAAATACTAGGTTAGGCAACGTCAAAAAACCCGGCAGTCATCCCAAACATGTAAAAGATAGCTTAATACCATCTGGGTGTGCAAGTGATATTCCGACAGCTAGTCATGCATATCGTCATATTACGGGTTGCCTATACGTAGGTTATTATATTAAGACGAATCGGCCTGGGTCTAGAACCTTTTAGACAGGGGCGTATTCAAAAATTTTTAAAAAAAATTTAATTATTTAAATTGGTCAAAATTTGATAAAAACTCGGGCTATCTACTAACGTTGTAACAAGCACAAAAAGATTGTTACAAAGGAGTGAAGCTATCGGTTTCGCGAAGGCGCCTCTCAATAGCAACAAATGTTTGATGGTTTGGTATGCGCCGATTTGGATATCTTTCCCTGTATACCCTAACACTTTCGCGGCCATTTCCTTCACAATACCTAAAAACCAATAGCATATCCGTCATTTCTGCAGAACTGTATCCTTCAGCCATCTTTACAGTCAATTTAAAATTTGACCAACACGTTTCAAATACCTTAGTTATTCTCGCATTGGCAAATTCTTACCGAAACACTTACTGTAAACAACATAGACTGATAGCGAAAATTCTTAAAATACGAAAAATGTTTACATTTAAATAGTCTGTTGCAAAAAAAATTTTAAAGGTGTTCAAACAGGTAAAAAATCTGAGGATTTTTGGATGTGACACTACAAAAAAGTATCTAAAAAATTACATTTCCCACTGCCAATTCACTGACCACGTTTCATCCTCAAAGATAACAGCAAACATTTGTTATTCAGAATAATTTAAATATTCCGGTGTGGCATCGAACACTAAAAACCGAAATATCTCAAAAACGGCTTACTTTACCAGATTTTCACAAGAGTATCTTTTTTGTTTCAGTAATAAGGTGTCCGTATTCGGATTTCGCATCCCAAAAAACCCCGGGTACCAAGTTTTAAAGTACCTAAGTAATACGTTAAAAAATGTTCAATAATTTTAAAAAATTCGATTTTTATTTTTTAACTTTACCACCGGCCATTGCCAAGGCAGCCTCGCAGAAGCTTGGAATACTTTTTCGAACTAAGAACCTCTATACACCCCAACAACTTTTGATGCTCTATAAAGCTCAAATTCGACCATCGCTGGAGTACTGTTCGCATATTTGGGGCTCTGCTCCTAAACATACCCTGAGATTGCTAGATTCCATTCAAAGAAGAGCCATTCGCTTGATCGGTCTCACCATGATCTGACAAACAACCTGGAAAGCCTTAAACATCGAAGGCAGGTTGGCGACTTTAGTCTACTTTACAAATATTTTCATGGCAAGTGCTCAACTGAGGTTGCCCGCTTAATACCACCCAGAGCGGTGCATGGTAGAAATACACGACGAGCCACTGCAGCCCACCAGTACGTGATTCAGCTTAGTGTCCCTCGAACGACACTGTTTAAAAATTCTTTTATCTCTGGAGAACGTCATCACTCTGGAACGACCTCTCTGAGGCCATGTTTCCCAACAAGTATAATCTCCAAAGATTCAAGACAAACGTGAATCGTTTCCTGTGCACACGCACCGCTCGCAGAGCGCCATAAACGATTAATCCTGTAGTGCTATGCTTATCATTAAAAATAATAAGACGTTTTATGCCGAGGAATAAGTAAAAGGTTATTTTCATTTGAATCATAGATATTCTTGTTATTTTCTCAGTACCATAGTTACCCCTTCACCCAAGTCTCTCAGGAAGGTTTCTATTCTTGTTTACATAGACAATCTAAAAACAAATATATATGGAAACGTTAACATATTTTTATAAATGAATATGTTTCTGCAGGTTTCCAAAGGTTGAAGGTTTAAAATCAATCTCAGCAATATCCTTTTCTGGCAAAAGAAAATACGGTCACATGCCTCAGCGCCTCAGGACACCACATTGCTAGACATCAAATTATAGGCTAAAGAATAATACACCGAAAGAATAACAGACTCATGCATCGTGTTTTATAAGTTCAAAATGGCAAAGTAGACAGAATTCAATTTAGAGCGAACATACGAGACATGGATAGTGAAGGTCAAACAGGGCTCCAAGTGTGCTCCCAAGAACTTAGTATCTCTGGCAAAGATAATACCAAGCTCATCTTCAGAAGTATGCAGGATTGGCCTCCGGTTGTCCAGATTCATAAAGACTGTCTTTTCAATGTTTAAAACTAAACCGTTGTTTCGGCACCAGGCCTTATCATGCTGTACAATTAATATTTTATCACGCAGCTCATCCAGGTTAGTTCTCCAGCCACCACCACAGTTGTATCATCAGCACAAAACCAGTATTCAGAGGAAGATCATCACCTAGTACCGAATCCCGAGGTACTCCAGGATCAACTGCTCGTACACCGGAGTGAACACCCCTACATTTGACAACCAACCTCCGGTTAGTCATATACGAATTTACCCACTTCAAGATATTTCCCCGAATGCCCATATCATACATACACTTTGCTGAGTAAGAATTTATTATATACAGTATCAAGAACAATGGATAGGACGAAGAACAAAGTCACCACATGCTTCCCAGCATCGATGTTGGCGTAAACATGGCAGAAAATCGAATGAGACTGTTTCTATTGATCTTTCTTGCAGAAAGCCGTGTTGTGAACGATTCCGAATAATGTACCTTAAGACGAATTTAATAATCCTGTCATACACAACTCTTTCAGAATTTTAGAAAAAAACCTCAATATAGAAATGCGTCTGTAGTTTTCAACCTTATCACGTTCATACATTTTATGAATAGGCACGACAGCAACTGTCTTAAGAACATTAGGGAAAGATCCCTCATCCATACTACAGTTAAAAATCAGATCAGTTAGGGGTTAGGGGCTTACTTATATTGTTATCAATAGATTTAATAAGTCTGACATTAAGATCATCAATGTCTTCAGAGTTCTTGTTTTTCAGACCTCAATAATCTTTAAATTTCCGTCAGATACTCGATAACAATGAACTATTTACTAATGGAGAAACAGTTTTTTTTTTGGAAACGGTACTAAAATACGACGCAAATTCGTCAGCAACATACTTAGGTTCTTCAATTATTTTATAGTTCTTTTTAAGATGGATAATGTGCAAGTTGCTTTTCTTTTTATATTTACAATACTCCATCAGATGGTTTTAATTTTGTTATTCGACGAAGATATCCTGTTTTGGTAAAATAACTTTTTACTCAGTTTAATTTAACTTTTATACTCATTTTTTTGGTTGTTATGTTAACCCCAGTTCTCTACTTCTAATATTGTTGTACGGGCCATCTAACTCGTTCTTCCTATCGGCCAGGTTTCCATTATACCAGTCACCTCCAGACTTATTTTTCTTTGGTATCTGATTTTTTCGAGGACAACAACAATTCATACAGTAAACTAAATGTTCGACAAGAGCCCTCCACAAATCGTTGCTACATGCACATGCATTCAGAACGTCTGACCACTTAGATGAGGAAACCATTTTCAAAAACAGGATTACATTGTTTATAGTAATATTTCGCGAAAAGTAGTCACAACAACTCTCAACAGGCTCTGATGTTTGTTTTCTCTTGTTTTGATTCACTCCAGTATTGTGGTTCATCTCCATTATATTAAATTAATTTCTAGATGTTTTGCAAATCTCAAAAGCTTTTTGTAGGTTTTATCGAGCCCAACTTCTATCTGCATTATGTAATTGGGGGATTTGAAGGATAAGCGTTGTTAGTTGTTGGCTTAGTGTCAGTTTGTTGGAATATATTTAAAGGGGTGTTGGTCACTTGCGCGCCGTGGTCAGTTTTTACCTGGCCCTAGTCTAAAGGATGGAATATTTCACAGGTCACTTGCGCACAAAATGTAATTAAAGCATTAAAGGAATATGTTAAGTACTTCTTAGACCCCTCTGCATTTTAATTGCCTTAATTTAAAGGTTTTGGAAATTTTACTTTAGATAGGTAATACTATAAGAATTTTCCCTTCCTCCCCTTGTAATACTATAAGAATTTTCCCTTCCTCCCCTTAGGCCATTCTCATATATATATTTTCACTGCCATTAACAAGGCGCGCAAGTGACCTAAAGGCCGGTATACAACCTGCGCGCTACTGTCCCATAGGATTATCGTACCCTTCAAAAATTCTGACCACGGCGCGCAAGTGGCATGTGCTGTCCATTTAAAGTGCCAAACCTTATTGTTCCTAACTTCGTATATAGAGTAGTTCTTTTTGTACTTGACGTTAATCATATGTTGTTAGCACGTTGTTAGAATATGTCGTAATGTCAGTTCAAGTGTTTGTTAATTAAACTACATATTGTTAAGTTTTCCTCGTGTTTCTTGGCTGTATTAAGATTCCCTGTCAACACAGTTTTGCTGTTTGCTTGTTGTTACTTGAAATCAAATCATGATTTTCTGTATTTACCTTCGCCAGATTCCACATTTTAACCTCTTCTTGGTTGATTGGCCCGGTTTTTGGGATTTTGTCCCACTGTTTATTGCAATAAGCATAGTTTTTAAAATAAATTATATAAACTATGCAATAGGCGATAGCGTCAATCGACATCGCGTCGTTTTTCCTAGGTCATATAAAAGTGTTCGGTCGAGTCAGTTTGTCTGGCACAATCTCAATAATATTTATTTTGTTTGTATCAGATAAACTTAGGATTTTGCATAGATTTTATAATACGTGCTGTTTGATTTTGAAGGTTATTTATAAAGGACTGGATAAAAATATGATCCAACATCAGATGTTTGGTGTAATCAAAAATGCTTATGCATGCGTACTCTAGACAATGCAGTATTCAATGCACCTATCAGGGTGTTACAAATTCGAGGCTAAGTACAGGGATCTCTGAAACTATACGTCGGTTAAATAGGGGCAATGTTCCGAAATATGGTGCTCAACTTACAAGACACCGGTGAAAACATTTGAAAGTTTCGAATTTCGAAAAAAAAACGAAAATTAGCAAATTTGTTTTTATCTTTTCCTGATAACATTTGTTTGTTGAAATAATTTCAAACAAATGTCACATTTCCATTGCCACCCTTTCTCCTCTACAAGCATAATTAATTTTTTTTTCTTATATTTATTTGCCATCAAAATCATACAATCTGACAATGCAAAGTCAACAAAAAAGGCGCCACTAGGGGTAGTTAGACTAAATTATAACTTAGGGCCAAAGTGGAGTTGCTTTAAATTTTCACAATATCTAAAGCTAAATTAAAAATAAATAGAATTAAAGCATGGAATGTAAATGACTAGATAATACTAATAGATTAATAAACGTGTAAAAACTATATAATTATTAACAATTAAATTTAAAACAGTCAAAACATTTTTCTGCAGAAATAATTTTACTGCTTTATCGAAGCTCTGCAGGGTCTGTTTTTACCTAAGTCATGTGGTAGTATGTTGTATGTCTTGATGGCTCTATAGGTTTGTTCCAACACCCCCGAACACCGTACATTGTATCGTTGGGTTCATGCGCAGAAAGAAAAAAGCGTTCCAACGAACCCGTGATGGTTTATCGGACGACCCTTGTTTGCGTTCCAACACTGTTATGGATAGTTCGTGAATCGGTTTCTGTACGGTCATTTCGATACTTGGTCGAGAGCAAGTATCGTTTGGATTGACTTGCGCATTAGTCTATTTAGTATACCTATATAGTCTTGTATTTTTAGAAAAAAAAATGCATTATTTACAAATTTTAAAATTTAAATAGGTACTTAGTCACTTACCAACAATTGAGTAATTTTCCATTTTTAATTGCCGTATCGCAAACTTCCAATTTTCAATAATGTTTACAATTTAAAAGTAAAGTTAGTTTTAGAAAGGCCACCGAGTGCGCCATGTTCACAAATCAGTACAAAAACCGTTCCAACTCATGTCCATTTTTGTAAGGTCACGAAACGATGAAATGTTAACGCCTGCGCACAAAATCGATCCCAACAGTTTCGTGGCGGTTCTCGGACGGTACAAAAATTGGGTGTTGGAACAAACCTTATACTTCGGGCTATTTCCAAATTAAGTTGAATTGTGAGAAGGAATACTGAGGGCGTCCCTGTTTTTGGTTAGCATTGACATATTCCAGTGATTGGAGTGATTTGTTTTAAAGAGTTCATACATTTTTTAAACATAGTGCACCAGTGAAAGAAAGTAAAATGAGGGTGCGGTGAGATATCCTAACTTTAAAAAGTAGGGCTTGCATAATGTCAATGTCATTAGGTGAAGTCCAAGGATGTATCGAATAAGTCTCTTCTGTGCTTTGAATATGTTCTGAGCACACTTCGAAAAGAGTACCATAGCGCATGATTGATTGGATGTTCGATGTATTTCAATCTCCTCAACAGACCACAGAGGTTATTTATTCTGGACTCCAACGCCTGTTTGTCTCAGTTCAAGCAACGGTCAAGATGAACACCTAAAAACTCAATTTTACTCAATGTCGGTAGACTCTGCAATTGATTTCCCATTCAGGGCAACATCTGAGTTATTGAACTTGCTGAAAATTAAGATGCCTGTTTTGTTGGTATTTAATTTAAGACCAATGTCTCAATTCCTCTGCCGCAGTAGTAGAGTGTGGGCCTGGGAAGCAAAATTGTTGTATCATCAGCGTATTGGCAGATCACCTCATCAGGGATCCCGTCATTGAGGCTATTTACTTAAAGAAGAAAAAGGGTAGGCCCTGTTCAGAATAGATTCCTCAAGTGTTTGGCATTTAGGGATAATGTTTATTTTGATGTCATGGAACAGTTGCGTCTTAAGTACAAAATTAGATCTTTTTTTGAGACCTGGCTTAATCAATAGACTTTGGATAACTCTATTAGCTTAAATGGCTATAATATCATCCGCGGTGACCGTATTGGTCGTGGTGGGGGTGTTGCATTTTATTACAGAAGTAATTTAAAATTTAAAGTTTTGGCTATTCCACTGAATGATCGGAGTGAACTAGAGCAGTTGTGGGTTAGTACTAAGATTGCTGGTAAAAATATAGGTTTAGGAACTTTGTATAGACTCCCTTCCGCTAACTTGCTGAGCTACTTGTATGACCTTGAAACTGTCATTACCTCCCTGATTCCTGATTACGATTTTCTGAAAATGGACGAAATCTCTGATCATTGCCTAGTAAGCTGTTCGTTGAAAATTAAAAAGGAACGCCAGCCGACGATCTTTAGGACTTATCGTGACTTTTCTAATTTTAATATGAATAATTTCTTTGGTGACCTTGACCTTCTCGACTGGGAGAGTATATTTGATTTTGATAATATTGATGATGCAGTAAATTTCTTAAATAATAATATAAATTTGTTGTATAACGTTCATGCCCCACTAAAAACTGTCAGGATAAAGAAACGCCCTGCCCCATGGCTGACCGAGAATTTCAAATTAATGATAAGGCTTAAAAGAAGGGCCCATCTTAAATATAAACAAACTAAGACTGATGCTTCATGGCTGGACTATAAGAAAATGCGCAATTTTGTTAATACCTGCCTTTGTGCAGAAAAAAAGGCTTTCTTAAACCATAAATTCAGGACAGACCCTAGTAACTTTTGGAAATTCTTGCGCTGGCTTATAGTCATCCCAACAGATTCGGCTTGTCAAGACAATATTGCTGGCCCCAACGACTTTAATCTAGCTTTTGCGGCTAGCGATGTGATTGGCAGCGGTGACAATCAGTTCATTTCTCAAAACTATGTTAATAAACTAATGCCAGGTTTAAATGAAAGGTTTAAATTTTGTCAGGGATTCTATCGAACAAATTTTCAATAGTATTAAGTCAACTGCAATAGGGCCGGACCAAATTAATTTAAAAATGATTATGTATGCCATACCCTTTTTAACCTCCTATATCACTTTCATTATAAATAAGTGCCTTACCACTGGGACCTTTCCCGCTGCTTGGAAGAGTGCACATGTTGTCCCCGTTCCAAAGAAATCTAACCCCTCTTCTACTACCGATTTCAGGCCAATAAGTTTGCTATCCACTTTCTCTAAAGTTCTTGAAAATTGTGTAAATCCTAAATAATAACAATATTCTCCCGTTAACTCAGTCTGGTTTCCGTGCTAATCACAGCACAACATCCGTTCTTCTTAAAGTTACTGACGACATTTTTAGGGCGATGGATGCCAAACTAAATACATGCCTCATTTTACTCGATTATAGTAAGACATTCGATACTTTAAATCCTCAGATTCTTTGCACAAAACTAAAATATTTTGGATTCGATAATAATGCTGTGATTTTTTTTAAAAACTATTTGCTGGATAGAACGCAGAAGGTGTGTATTAACAATATGTGCTCGGATGTTGTTACACTAGTGCGGGGTGTCCCGCAGGGCAGCATAATTGGGCCTATGTTGTTCTTGATCAACACCGCTGATTTCTGCAATTATTTAAAGTCATGTTCATCTCACTAATATGCGGACGACACTCAAATTTATCTTCCATTTTGCCTGTCCGACTCACTCTTAGCAGTTTAAAAGATTAACACTGACTTAGCAACCATTTGTGATGTCTCTGTCGCACATGGCTTAGTAATTAACGAACTGAAGACAGAGATGTTGGTTTTCGGGAGTCAGAGAGAGGCACTTATCTCAGACCCCAATTTTAAAATTATTGTTAATAATCAGGTCATTACTTCCAGTACTTCCTGCAAAAACCTAGGCTTATGGATGGATGTTGGTTTGCGCTTCATTAATCATGTTTCTAAAATAATTCAAACTTCATATTGTAAGTTGAGGTCTCTATATTTGCACAAAGATATTCTGAGTAAAGCTCTTAAATTAAAACTATGTGATAGCCTTGTTCTGTCATATGTTGCCTATTCTAGCGTCGTCTACTGGCCTGCTATTCTGAATCGTGACAAGGAAAGCTTACAAAAACTACAAAATGCTTGTGTTCGATTTGGATATAACTTACGTAAATTTGATCACATTTCTGTAAGTTGCTCGGATTCTGGCTGGCTTAACCTGAACGAACGATTTCGACTACAATTTGCAAGTTTTTTACATGGATTAAATTTATATCAATCTCCCTCCTATCTGAGTTCCAAAGTTTCTAAACGTAGTGCTACTCATATGCGTAATACACGCTACTGTGATTTCTATACTATCCCCCGCCACACTACTGCTTTGTTTCAGAGATCATTTAGCTACAATGTTGCTAAGCTATACAATAGCATACCACACACCATACGGGCTCTTCCTGACGCGGGAGCGTTTAGCAGGCAGTTTAGGGTGCACATGGTCAATAATCGATAAAAAATTAAAAATCTTAAAAATTAAAATATCTCATCTCCTCGCGCGTATCTATCAATGCATTAGTAGGTATTTCGTTTGTATTTATAGGTAATTTTAATTTTTCCTAACTTTCATGGTGGTTCCACATAATAGCGCAGTCTGCGAGTAGCGCCACCCCTACTAATAATATTTGTAAATACTCTATTTTATTTTAATAAAGACATTTATTATTATTATTATTATCTTTGAAGCACAGAAGATCATACACAGATGTGGTTATTCTATTTAAAATAATTAACTCAAAAATCGACTGTCCGGAACTTCTGGAGCGGGTTGCCCTTGCTGTTCCTCAGAGATATTTCAGACAAAATATCTTGTTCAGATCTCATTTCTCCCGGACTAACAGCTCTATAAATTCCCCAATCTCAAGAATGCTTAAATATTCCAACTCAATAAGTAAAAGTAATGAAGTGGACTTCTTCTGTAATTCAGTAAATATCTTCAAAGCACTAATTAAAAGTCTTCCCTTAACTTTCACTAATGATTACTAATCATAGGTTGTGTTACTATATGTAGAAGTGTGTAAATAGATGTATATCTTTTTAAGTTTACTGTTATCGTGCAGTGAAACATTTTTACCATCATAATTAGAATATTACTAGGGTTAGCGTATTTTTATTGTAGATCAGTATAGCATAAATATTAACAGTGCCAATGTAAATTATAAATAACTATAGTTATATTTGTAAATGGTAAATAGTGGTTGCTCTATCTAATGGGAACATATCCTGTCTGCAACCCAAAGATAACAATAAATAAATAAATAAATATGTCGTGCCGAATGACGTATATAACTCTGTATAGCAAGAAAATACAACTAAGGGTCAACAAACATTTAATCCAATAACACAACTTACCTAATACCAGACACAATCATTATCTTGTAAAATACGCAATTTTCATCACCAGGCTATTTGATTCTTTCACTCACTTAAAATTCTGCGTTCTGGGCCATGCCGGCAGATAAGGAACCATGACGCAAAAAAAAACAAATATGTACTTACAAAAAACGCCAAATTTAGCGGACACTTATCAAAAAGCATCGAGCACAGGACGAAAATCTTATTTGGCCTGTTTATTAAAAGACGGTCGGTATGCTCCATTCCACAATAATTCGTTGATTTCTCGACCGCAATAAAATTTAAATGACAACCCTTAGTCGTAATCCCAACCATAAATAAGTTGCCTGACAAATACCTATTGTGTAGACACCGGACCTTTTGAAAGGGCACAGGTCCTGATTACCTACTAATTTCAATAGTTTAGGTTAGCTATTTTCAACAAAACAACAAATATAAAATAATAGGTAAGTATCTTTATTTTAATCATGTAATTAAATAGCTATTAATATAACAAATAAAGAATAGGTTAGTATCTTTATTTTAATCATGTAATTAAGTAGCTATTAATATAGCTATTAATAAAGATACTTACCTATTATTTTATATTTGTTGTTTTGTTCATAATAGCTAACCTAAACTATTGAAATTAGTAAGTAATCAGGACCTGTACCCTTTCAAAAGGCACTTATTTATGGCTGGGTTTAAATTTTATCGCGGTCGGGAAATCAACGAATTATTGTGGAATGGAGCATACTCAACAATGCACACCCTTGTAAAATTCCCTGAAAATAACCAAACCACCCCAATAGCCATTCTGGTACATCAACTGAATTTTTTTCGGAAAATATCTTAGCCGAAATATATTTCAATTGATAAAACATAGTCTGTATTGCCACAATTAACAGGAAATGAATTAAGCACATTTTACCTTATTACATATTGCCTGATATTTGTCTTGTAGGATGTTTTATTGCTGGCAATTCTGTTTTTTATTGAAAGGGATCGCCAACATTACGAAAATAAATGCCTGTGTTGCCAATCTGTCAATGGAAAACAAAATAACACATATAACCTTTCTTTTTTTACTTTATTTGGTATTGCTTTAACATCTTGACTGCTTCTCTGACACAAAACACTTTGTCGAAATTTTGTCCCATAACAAACGACAACGTTAAAACAATGTTTTAGAAACGAAAATAATCTGTAAAAAAACATGACCTCCATATATTAACAATGCAATTACTTTTAGCATACCTACATGTTTGGAAATGTAACAGAGCTACGCAAATTTAGAATATTTTCAGTTTTAGGTACTGCAGTGGCGGCTGGTGCATAAGCGCTGCAGTGCTGCAGAGCTCCCAAAAAAATGAAGAAAAATAATAGTAATTACATAATCTATAATAGTATATTAAAGTACATGTTTTATAAAGCATCATCTTATAGCACGCGTCCATGTTAAAAAACGAGCCGCTTGCGGCGAGTTTTTTAACGGGACAAGTGCTCTAACTGCTTTATAAAACACGTACTTTATACTATTTTTTCTATTTTGTATTTTTTTCAATAAGAAAATACATATTTAAAAAGAAAATCAACCCTTCAAATTTTGTAAATTTGTGTGTCTAAATTCTATGTTGGTAATACTCTAAATTTCTTTTTATCATAGTAGCCTTGACAATAAATAATATTTTCTTTGTGTCATTGTCACGAAATTTGTGATTTAATATTTCATAGAGTTGTTCATAATTATAATTAAAAAAATATGGAGCATGATAATCTAAGTTTAACTCCCCCTGAGTTAAGGGATATTGCTAATAAAACGATAAATCAACTTTTACCAGAGAAATCCCGAAAACTTTCTTTTCTCATGGATAACAATAACAGGAAACGTCAGACGTCAACAGAATAAAACATTTAAATATAACCAATGCCAACTTTTAAAAAATAAAATTCGGAGTTCGAAATGGATATATTTCGAACTCGCTAGCGCGTTCGAAATATCTATTTTTCGAGACAAAATTAGAAAAAAAATTTTTCATTTCAATTGTATTAATTCTTGCTCGGATTGTTTTTCCCTTCGAGGCTGGATACTAATTAAATTTAGTATGAATCTTTAGTCAAGAGTTTATTGAAATAAAACGAATATACTTTAAAAGGAATCCATTATCATTTTATGTACTTTTATAGCAACCTAGATAACCAAAAATATAATTTTTGAAATTGTGCCATCCATTGTACATTATTGGATTAAATTATTATTAAAATGTGTTACATTATTTAGGATATAAACCAGTCATATTTCAAAAACACTAAAACATCCTACCTGAACCGCCACTGTTATACAATTTATTAATGAAATGTGTACTTTGTAAATTGAATACTTACTGGTGAAATGATAGGCCCTTAATCGGCACCAAATCAGTCACTTTACACACTTGGCACTGTCTTACCATATTGGTTTTATTAAAACACGTTAAGAAATAAGGAAAACTCTGAATTTAATACAAGATTAAAACAAGATTGTCACAAAATTCACAACAAACCGCTCACGTCAAATCACCATTTGCAATTCGGGAAGGAAAGGAGCAGGGTTGCCAAATCTGTGGGTAAATCCCCAAAACGTGGGGAATTTTATCGACGGTGGGGTATTTGTGGGTAATCGATATCGGCGGGGATTTTGTGGGGAATCTTTAGAAGAAGTAGTAGAAGCCATTTAAAGTTAATAAACATACAAATATATAAGTATATTAATATAAAGTTTTGTTTTATTTAAATTTTACTCTGAAATCTTATTATCTTATAGGGATCGATATTGTTTCACTACTTTTTCCTCTTAACTGTATTTTACAGATTGATAAATGCGCCGGCGCCGGTGGTGGGTATTTGTGCGTAATCGCGAATTTGTTAACGGGTATTTCTTCCTAGAGCCATTGGCAACACTGGTAAGAAAGGTTGCTGATCAGGGCAGTGTTGCCACGTTTTGCATAGTTTTAAATGGAAAGTATGTTTTTCAAGATACAACACCGTTTTAAAGCATTTTTACACATTGATGTTTTTCTATCAGTCTCACTTCATTATTCCTTAATTTAGGAATAATATAGGAACAATTTATTTCGCGTTGAAACGATAATAACAATTAATGCGTCATCTCATCAGTTCTGCATAATTACTGAGAGAAGAACAAAGGGGAGGACTCTTGGCACCCGCGCTTTACGCTAATGCGTGAAAATCTACTTTGTCGCCATGCAAGTTCATTGAGCAACTTGCTCGTTTCATTGAGAACATTGCCCGAGCTATGAATGTGAATTTGGCTCGGCGTATAGCCTAGGGCATGACGAGTTCTCTAGTCTACATGTGCTCGAAGGTTTTTCCAGCTCTAGACTCGTGTATGTGGCGGACTGTACATACCGAAGCGACGATCGCCTAAGTAAAGTCAACCAATGGAATATCGTACCGACACTACACTGTCGCTGAATTATTTTTGATCTGGCAACACGATTGGGCTCGGTGAGCTCCTTCGAACACCCGCGCGCACTCCGCTTCCCCCGTAACGGTCTAAAATAAAGCCGTGATTTAACTGGAGAGTTCGCTGCATTTAGTCCAGCGCAGTGCGGGGCGCGCGATACGATATTGAAAAATATCGAACGAATTTTTACGCGTCTGTTTAGTATACGGCGAGTTGAACTTAAAAACAATAATAATTGAGTGCGGGGGTGGTTTTTGTGTATTGCTGTGACAATTATTAACTGTGTAGTGAACTGTAGTGTACTATGGAAGTGGTCTTCAATTTAATTAATGTGAAGAGAATTTTTGAATATTCATACAAACAAGAGATAGAATTAAAAGCAAAAGGTAGACCATTACCAGATATTATTATTGAAAAATCTAGTATAAGTAGAGGAAAAGCTATACACGTAAATTTAATAGAGATATTTATTTAAAAAATGAATGGATTTGTGGATGTAACAACAAAAATGCTTTATACTGTTTTCCCTGCTTACTTTTTGGTGGCGATAAAGCTTGGACGGAAATAGGGGTCACCGATCTAGAGCACTTGAGTTTAAAGATAAAAAGACACGAACACTCTAAAAGCCATCTCCATAATTGTATGGAATTTGCGTTACTAGGGTCAACTAATATTATGGCTCAATTAGATTCCGCTTATTGGATAAATGTACAGAGACATAATGAAAATGTGTCAAAGAATAGGTATATTTTATCAAAAATTATAAATTGTATAAGATTTTGTGGAGCTTTTGAATTGGCTATTCGGGGACGTGATGAGAGCGATACGTCCGACAATCCGGAAATATTTCGTGGACTTGTAAATTTTTCGGCTGAATTAGATTCAACTCTAAGTAAGCACCTAAAAAATCTGCGATATTTAAAGGCACCTCCAAAGAAATACAGAACGATCTGTTACAGTGTATGCTTGAAGTCTATCATGAACAAATAATTGAAGAAATTAATAATTCTCCATTTTTAGCCATCATGGCGGACGAAACAACGGATGTTACTGCAATATCTCAACTGGTAGTTATTTTTAGATATGTTCGCGATGGTGAGCCAATTGAACGTTTTTGGAACTACTTAATTCGTGAAAGATGTGATGCAGAAACACTTAGTAAAACAATTTTAACTTTTGTAGATCCTTTAATTCAAAATTTACCTAACAAACTGATTGCACAAAGTTATGATGGAACAGCGGTGATGAGCGGCCAACAAGAAGGCGTTCAAGCATTAATTAAAAAAAAGTATCCTTTTGCTCACTATATGTACACTGCTATGCCCATCAGCTAAATTTGATTATGGCTAAAGCTGCTTCTGCAAATACGCAAGTACGTGTATTTTTTGAAAATTTTCAAGACATTCCTGTCCTTTTTAATAATTCACCCCAACGAGTAGAAGTGTTTTTTTTTTTTTTTTTTTTTTTTTTTTTTATGATAAGGCACAGCACTACAGGATAAATCCTTTATGGCGCTCTAGGAGCGGTGCGTGTGCGCAGGAAACGATTCACGTTGGTCTTGAATCTTTGGAGACTATACTCGTTGGGGAAGACGATCTCAGGGAGGTCGTTCCAGAGTGATGACGTTCTCCAGATGAAAGAATTTTGAAACAGTGTCGTTCGAGGGACACTAAGCTGAACCACGTACTGGTGGGCTGCAGTGGCTCGTCGTGTATTTCTACCATGCACCGCTCTGGGTGGGATTAAGCGGGCAACCTCAGTTGAACACTTGCCATGAAAATATTTGTAAAATAGACTCAAGTCGCCAACCTGCCTTCGATGTTCAAGGCTTTCCAGGTTGTTTGTCAGACTATGGTCACCGATCAAGCGAATGGCTCTTCTTTGAATGGAATCTAGCAATCTCAGGGTATGTTTAGGAGCAGAGCCCCAAATATGCGAACAGTACTCCAGTGATGGTCGAATTTGGGCTTTATAGAGCATCAAAAGTTGTTGGGGTGTATAGAGGTTCTTTGTTCGGAAAAGTACTCCAAGCTTTTGCGAGGCTGCCCTAGCAATGGCCGCAACGTGGCCATGCCAAGACATATGACTATCCAGATTAACGCCCAATAAATGAATTGATGAAGCCAAGGGAATTGAGTGTCCCGCCATAACTATATCCGGTTCTTCAACATTAACTTTTTTAGAAAAAACTGCCGCCTGGGTCTTTTTAGCGTTAAATTCTACTTGGTTACTGTCACCCCAAGACAAAATTTCTTCCAGGTCTTTGTTGAGATGTGAGACCTCTTGCTGCCTATAGAGATGTGCATTAGCAGCCGATGTCCGAGCATCCAAAGTAAAAGTTGAAACAAGTGTGCTGTCATCAGCGAAGCTATATATAGGATTTTTAGTTTTTTCCAAAAGATCGTTAATGTATAGTAAGAAAAGGGTGGGCGACAATATAGAACCTTGAGGGACTCCGGCGTTGATGTTAAATGTGTCTGAAAGAAATCCGTCCATCGCCACTCGCAGAGAACGGTCTTTAAGAAAGCTCGACAGCCATGAACAAAATTGAACCGGCATTCCGTATGCTCTCACTTTAGTTAGGAGCCCCTCATGCCATACTCGGTCAAAAGCTTTGGAAATATCCAGTGCTACCGCCCGGGACTCCCCATGGTGTTCTATTGCGTTGTTCCAAACATGAGTAACATAAGCGAGAAGGTCTCCTGTTGATCTAGACTTACGGAATCCATACTGGCGGTCACTAATAATGTTGAAGCCTTCCAGGTATTTTAGTAATTTTTCGTTGATAGCCTTCTCCATAACTTTTGATATAACCGAGAGCAATGCGACTGGACGATAGTTGTTTGGCAAGGTCTTCTTGCCTTTTTTGGGTATGGGCTGGACTCTCGCAGTTTTCCAGCAAGAAGGAAATATTCCTTTTTTGTAGGATAAGTTAAAAAGCCTACAAAATACCGGTGTCAGTTCGTCAGCGCATTTCTTAATTACAATGACTGGAATATCGTCAGGACCAGAAGCCTTTTTAGTGTCGAGACTCCTCAAGATTCGCTTAACATGGCGGTGGCGAAAGACAATCTCGGGCATTCTCGATTCTACAGGGGTAATGTTCGGTGGAGTACTTCCCTGAAAATTTACCGTTGAATGTGAAGAGAATAGTTCCGCCAGTAAGTTTGCTTTTTCCTGTGCTTTGGTCGCAATGGTGCCATCAGAACGTGTTAGAGGTGGAATGGTTGACTTGGTAAAGTTCTGACTGACGGCCTTAGCTACCGACCAAAATGATTTTGAGCCGCTAGGACATTCAAGAAGTTTGTCTCTGATCCTCTGGTTGTGTGCTTCTTTGCTTTGGTTTATCGTTTGCTTGCATTGTTGAACAAGATTGTGCAGCCGCCTCTATTCGCCGTACATTAAATGATTCTATCTTCAATTTTTGGCTGACTTTTTTCCATTATGTGATGCCCCACGTGGATATCTTATTTAATCAATTGCAGCAAAGAAAAATCGAACCCACTCTAGTAAGACACGCTATTGATGATTTTGAATGCAGTATCATTCAAGTTCGAAATAATATTGATAACATCGTTAGTGAAGCATCAGATATAATAAGCCATGAATCACCAGAAAATAAACACAGACGTCCATGTAACAGCAAATTTGATCACCGGATTTCTGCTTTAGAGGTGTGTGATGTTATTATAAATTTCGCAAAAGATCGATTTCATTTTAAAAAGCATCTAGTAGTTGCATCACTTTTCTTTTTGGAATACTTTGGAGTCTATTGTGGTAAATTTCCTGAGGATAAACTCACTTCCATTTGTTCCTTTTATCCCACCCTTGATAAAGAACGATTACGAACTGAACTGTCTGTTATTTATTCAAGAAATGATTGCAGGACTTTATATGGCGCACTACCTTTTCTAAAATGTTTAATAACAAACAATCTAGGAGATACGTTGAAGGAGACTAGAAAATTATTAGAAATTGTGGTAACAACTCCCATGACAACATCAGAGGCCGAGCGATGTTTTTCCGCACTAAAACGAATTAAATCGTTTCTTAGAAATTCAATGACCAAAGATCGTTTAACAGCTCTTTCCATGCTATCTATTGAAAAAAAGTTTATCTCCGAAATAGACAATTTTAATGACAAAGTGATTGCAAGATTTGCGATCCGAAAAGAACGTAGGATAGACTTAATTTATAAATAATAGGTAAGTTTAGTATTTTTTTAAAAAATATGTCAATATTTTTATCTAGGTATTTATAATTTTCCTACTTGAAAAGCAAGATTCGTCAACAAGAAAGGGCGTGGCACCCAAAAATTTTTGCTGCGCAAAATGTACTTTAAATCTAGCAGCAATAGCAGAGACCCACTGAAACTTACGTATATGAAAAACAATTAGTTGTGGAAAGGCGTGGTCGCCCTATGCCCGATTGAAATATTAAAACTGCGGGTAAAAGTCGTGGCAAAATTTACCTACTAATAGAGTTAACGAGCCACTGAGGTACTGCCTTGTCCAAATGTGTATGTTGTAATTATCAGATAATTAGAGCAACTAGACCTCATAAAAAAGCGTAATCAGTAATAAAAACAAAAATGTGCTGATAATAATAAAATGTTTAGTTGGCTAAAGATTCTCGAAAAACAAAAAATAGTGTAAACAATAAATTAGGGTTATTTTTTTATATTCGCGAACCCACCACAGGGGTTAGTATAAGTGACAGAAAAAAACTTTAAATACAAAAGCATAATTTTATATTGTTATCTTTTGGACTTGTCAAAAAAACATAGGCGCATCGCAAAGTTGAAAAACAATTACAAGTTTTCTTTTTTTTAATGAGACACCCTATATAGTTTTTACCAGAACGAAAGATCACTTTCCCCTGATTTCAAAAATATATACAAAATATCATCATTTAGTTCAGCCGTTTTTAAAATATTTGAGTTTACAATTTTGATAAATTGAAGTCGAGTTGTCGAGGAGTTCCTCATACTTCAACGTAACATATTTGTCGCTGTATGTTAAATTAACACATTCAGAAAGAAATGGCCGGCTAATAACTAGGGATCGACCGATACCGATATCGGTATCGGTATATCGGCCATATCGGCCTTCTTGCCGATATCGGTATCGGCCCATATCGGCCAAGAGTATATCGGTATCGGCCGATATAATTTTTAAAAAAATTAAAACATAAATTTATAAAGTAAAATAAATAAATAAAGAATTTTTTAGCTCAATTTTATGTTGGTAATCTCTTCAAAGTGTTCTAATAAGTTTCATAAGTTTTTTGCTAGTTCCCACTGGTGATATGCTAGTTCCTTATCTTTTAAAGCTGAATCATCCATTATAAATATATTTAAAGCGTTTTTTTTTTCTACCATACGTTCCAACATATAAAAACTTGAGTTCCATCATGTAGGTACATCCTGAACCAAAGATTTTCTCGCCATATTAAGAGTCTTTTGAATATTCTTCAGTCAATCACAAGCCAAAGAGGAGTGACTAAAATAAGTTACTATACGCCTCGCTTTTGCCAATAAATCCATGATTGATCGTTGACTTTCTATCGAGTCTTGTATGGCTAATTGTAAAGATGTATAAAACAAGTTTGGTGTTTTAGTTTAACTTCGTCGATGCCCTTTTTTATGTTGGCGGAATTGTCAGCCAAAACCAAAAGAACCTGATTATGAACTAACTTTCATCTCTTCAGTAAATCATTTAACATCTGGGCAATATTTAAAGCTGTATGTGTTCCTGGAAAATGTTTGCAGACCAGTACAAATGAACATCTTTCAGTCGTTTTAAAATCCATCCAATGAGCAGTAGAACACATAAATGAATTGTTATTGTGTTTGCACGTCCATAAATCTGTAGTTACAGAAACTTTAATGTTTTCTTCTAAGGAAAGTGATGATGATAATTTTTCACTAATTGCTGAAGAACATTTTTGGTAAATATCAGGAAGTATATTTTCTCTAAAATATTTATCAGATGCATATTGTAACAAGGATCCAATTTTTTTAAACGCTGTTTAAAGCCGACATCATTCAGAATACTGAAGGGTTGTATACCTATAGCTAATAATTCTCCGATAGAATAGTGAATGTCTTTAGATTTAGTACTATTGATGTCCCATAACTGCATGTTATCAAAGGATTCAAATATCTTTAGCTGTGTGGTTTTACTTGAGCGGGCAAATGAACAAGACGGACATTAATTGTAGCTAATTTATATAGCACAATATCCATAATAGAAAATATAGCCGATATATCGGTATCGGCCGATATCGGCTATGCATATATCGGTATCGGCCGATATCGGTATCGGTCACAAAAAATCATATCGGTCGATCCCTAACTAATAACCCTGACCTAAGTCGGTTAGATATTTTTCTGTGGGGATTTCTAAAAAATCTAATTCATTATGACAGAGACCACAAAGGATTGAACCAGAAATATTCATGCTCAATGCAGATCAAATGTTATAAAATGTGTCAGAAGTCGTGGCGACTATACGCAAAACTAATCTGATAAATTTTACGCAACTAAAATCGTGGCGTCATTTATAAATATTTTAAATCGCAAAAAATTATGGTTTAAAATTGTATATCACGCAGTTGTGGAAAAACAATTCCTGCAGTTTTTGTTTTACTAGTTCGTTACAATGTTAGTTGTTTCAAAAAGTTTTATAAGCACCGGTAGAAGGATAATTTTAGTCCAATATAAACTATTACACAAACTAGGTAAGTAGAATATTTACTAAAATCTTTGGCATATTAATTTATTCATTCACAATTTTAGATTTTTTTAAAGCATCAGTTATATTTACTTAATTTTTATATTGGGATGATTAATTGTTTTAAATAATAATCCATGAAAAATAATAAATTAATTTAATTAACTAGGTATATTAAAATAAAGCTATTTACGAAATAAATTTTGACTTGAATGTTGTAATAGTAGTTAGTGGAAAATATACAAGGTGATCCTTAAGTACATGAAGAAAATCTAGGATATAATTCCTGGCATCATTTTAAGGCCAAAAGTTCATATGGACATATGCCCTAAAATGCTTACCCTCTAAGATGCAGGGTGTTAAAATAAGAATTTAAAAAAATAATTGTTTTTTTTTTAAATTTCAAAAGTCCTTGAAAATACGATATTGAAAATTGGTGTCAACTGATTTTGTATTAAACTGCACCTTTTCTTTAAAAAAGGTTTTGCTTACTTCCACCAGTGGCGTGCGTGAAGATATCATGAATATTTTTTTTGTGAAAATACTTGATACGCCACTGATTTTATTTAACTCTGATGCATTTTTATGCATTATTGATACAAGCTAAACAAAAGTTGTATTTACTATATTCTTGAGAAAAAAGTAGTAAAAAATAAAACAATGTTAAGACATCGCTGATTCGACTTTTTTTCAAAGTAGGCTTATGTCACAGATTGTGTAAATAATTTTGGAAATGTCACAAAATTAAATGACAGAAATAGTTATTTATGATGTGAGTGTTAAAAGTGATGCTTTATTTTGTGAGTGAAAAAGTTTGTGAAATGAGCGGAGCGTAGCGGAGCGAATTGAACAATTTCACGAACTCTGTATATTATACTATTTTTAAATTCTACGATACATTCTAAACACTTTTTGTATAACATACCATATCTCCAAAATCAACGGTTTTCGATATATTGACATTTTAATATTTTTCTGAAAAAATGCTGAGATCCGTGGATCTTTAGTTTTAATTGCGCATTTCTTTATTACTATTGTAACCTGTTACCTGAATTAATTTATTTTGACACAGACATTTACTTCTTGTAAAAAATTCTTCAAATTGTGTAGATCTATCTAACTTCAGGTAATTCTGTAAAAATGGCGCGGTTAAGTGAAAAAGATAGAATAGAGGTACTAACCAAGTGTGTGAGTTATTTAACAATAATTACCCAAACCGAGCACCAATATCTCAATCTGTTGTTAGTAAAGTTGTAAAAAAATATAGGGATTTGGGGCATGTTAGGGACAATTCTATTCAAGGTCGACCTAGGATTTCAGAAGATGTGCCGTTAAATGTCCTCTTAGCTGTCCAAGAAAACCACCATAGTGTTACTTGCGGTATTGGCACGGAAAATAATATTTGTGAAGCAACCGTATTGAATTATTTACACAAAAATAAATGGCATCCCTATAGGGTTCAGTTGGTTCATGAACTTAATGAAGATGACCCGGATAGAAGAACAGATACATTGAAGATCCTCAAATTTTAAAAAGAATTGTGTTCTCTGATGAAGCAACGTTTACTCTAAATGGGCATGTGAATCGCCAAAACGGTCGATATTGGGCTAAGGAAAATCCGCACTGGATCATGGAGTCCCACACACAATACCCGCAAAAAGTGAATGTTTGGGCTGGAATTGTTGATAATCGGATTTTAGGTCCCTTCTTTTTTGATGGTACGTTAAATGGCGAACTGTATCTAGAATTTTTAGAATCTGAGTTAATACCGGCACTTGCTGTACTCTATCCAAATCCAGATGAGCCAGACATTTCCAACAATAACTTATGGTACCAGCAAGACGGAGCACCAGCCCATTACACACGCCCGGTGCGTGACTACTTGGATACAGTCTTTCCTGGCAAGTGGATTGGTCGACGGGTCCAATAGAATAGCCGGCAAGGTCACCAGATTTGACCCAGCTAGATTTTTTTCTGTGGGGTTATTTAAAATTTAAAGTATACTATAACAGACCTAACAATATTGATGAACTTAAAGCTCGAATAAGGCATGAGGTTAGATTAATAGAGCCCCAGGTAATCCATAACGTTTTGGAAGAATTCAAAGATCGACTAGCATATTGCCAGGAAGTTGGTGGCGGTCAATTTCAACATTTATTAAAATAAAATTTAATATAGTCTATGTACATATTATAGACCAAATAGATGTAAAGAGTTCATTTTTAATTGTAGTTTTCGTACCAGAAAAAATGTCAATATATCGAAAACCGTTGATTTTGGAGATATGGTATGTTATACAAAAAGTGTTTGGAATGTATCGTAGAATTTAAAAATAATATAATATACAGAGTGTTCTACTTAAAAAAATTAATGTTGACGGTATATATGTTCTTTTTGAGACAACCTGTATACACATTTCTTATGTCAAAAAATTCGCAATTAAAAATACAAATCAACATGTCCAAGCGTTTTTCCAGAAAACAATCACCTGAATTTTAAACGAATTTATTCCAACCTTTTTTGAGCTCACTGTATACGTTATACATACCTTCAAAAAACTAATATTTAAAATATAAATTTTGGCGTTTATATTTAAAATTTTTTTTTATTTTTACGTTCTTTCGGGTCGGGCTATCGAAACGTAGAAGTTTGATATTCTAAAAAGGGGCGTGGAACCAAAAAATTTTTTTCGCCAGTGTATTTAAAATTAAAAAAAAATAGAAAGTTGGACCCCCCCCCCCCCCTGTGTAACAATCCTAAATACGCCACTGCCGTGTGCTGAGACCTTTGTAAGTCTTCATCGCCGTTTAATAGAAAGTTTTGCAAGAGTTTCTGATATTCCCGGCAGGTCAAGGACGGTAAGAACACCACAATTAGAAGAAGCAGTATTAAATAGAATTGAGGAAGATCCAGAAACCAGTACTCGAAAAATTGCGCATGAGGTAAAAGTTAGTCAGCAAACCGTTTTGAGGATTCTTCACGATCATCAAATGTATCCTTACCACATACAACGAGTGCAGGCCCTTTTACCATGTGGTTTTCCTCAACGCGTTAATTTTTGTCAATGGGTTTTCAAAAGGTTGGCCAGAAATCCACAATTTTTAGATAATTTCTGTTTTACCGATGGTGAATGTCGATGTTCCGATTGTTAGTTTATATCCGTCCTGCATCAGAGTTATCTTTAAAACTACCTACTACTGTTTTTTTTTTAAAACATAGTAGAGACAACTTTTGTTCAGTTTGTATCAATAATGCATAAAAATGCATCAGAGTTAAAAAAGAATCAATGGCGTATCAAATATTGATGGTATCTTCACGCACGCCACTGGTGGAAGTAAGCGGAACCTTTTTTAACGAAAAAGTGCAGTTTATTACAAAATCAGTTAACACCAATTTTCAATACCGTATCATTAAGGATCACTCTGTATGGTTACAATATCTATTACTATACCCAAAAGTCCACAAATTCTGTCAGTGACTCATTTAGTACCAATTACCAAATCTATGAAGCGGCAGAAAATAAATATTGTGCAAGTAAATGTTTTTATGCATATAGTAATCGTTGTCGCTACAAATACAGTGAACTTAAGAGGCGACGTTGTCATACAAGCCACAATCAGCTAAATGCATTTAAAAGAGCACGGCGATTCCGATACTGGGATTCTGATCGCGGAGAAGATAAATGTGGCAACGCACAGAGGTCGAATTCGCAACTTCAAAGATTTGAAAATAGGCGTGCCGGCAGGGTTTTTTCAAAAGAAAAACAATACTGGACTTATTCCAAGTTACAAACTTGCACTGCATAAATTAACAGTAAGTGTTAATCGATCCTAGTTGAATATAACTTTCAAAACTTTGTTTTGTAATACTTGCATTGAATTAAAATTCACAACCTTAGATGTCCCCCAGATCAGAATCAATTCTCTAAAGTGAGACAGAAAGAAAGCATTGCACACATTAATTTTATGCGCATAACACATGACGTTCGAGGGAAACAACATGTATGAGTTTGATAATATAATTAGCCCCACGAACGTCTTCGGCTTCGTTGGGCTAAAATATTAGCGGCGACGCATCTTTTAACCTCCACGTTTCAACAAAAGTGATAGCGCAATGTTACTACACTTTGACAATAGAAACATCAGGGGTAACAATGCAAGAAATAAAAAGTGCAGCCTACAGATGTTTACTCTCGCTACAGAAGTTGGCAAATATTCGAATTTCTATCATACTTAACCATAGACATCGTTGCCTATGTAACGAGTGATTATTAATTATTTTGCTCAAGGGCGGCTGTGACCCAGTATACATAGTGTAGCAGTAGCGCGCAGATTAAATCATAGGGCGAATTTGCAAGAAAGCAGCGTTGTCACGTTAAAAACCTAAAAAAATTTTTTTTTGACGGTATGTAATATAAAATCATGAGCTATCTTACTTTGAAAGCCTACTTTATATGGCCGCCTCCTACTTCTAGACACCTTCTGATGTTTCTTCTTACCCTCAGAGACACATTAACCAATACGTTTGGAGAATTATTAATTTCGGCAATTTTTTCTGAAATCCTTCGTTTAAGATCATTTATATCCTCAATTGGTGTTCGATAAATGGAGTTTTTTATAAAAGGCCACAAGAAGAAATCGCAGGGTGTTAAATCACAGGAACGAGGTGGCCATATTTGTTGCGTATTTCGGCTTATAACTCTGTTTTCAAAAAATTCACTTAAAAAATTTAAATTTTCTCTGGTTACATGAGGTGTAGCGCCATCTTGTTGGAAGTAACCTTCCCGCAATTCATCATCGTGAAGCTCATTAATAAATGTTGTCAGAATTTCGATCCGATATCTCTCAGCTGTAATTGTGTCATCAAAGTAAATTGGGCCTACTATTCTTCTAGAACTAATTGCTGCCCACACACCAACTTTTTGAGGATGAAGAGGTCTTTCTACAAAAACATGCGGATTTTGCGTATTCCACATTCGCATATTTTGTGAATTAACATAGCCTGATAAATAAAAATAAGCCTCATCGGTAAAAAATGTTTTTTCAAAAGCACCACTATTTTCTTCTTGAAAATTGTTTAAAAACCATTCACAAAAATTAAGTCTTTGGGGAACGTCATTGGGAAGGAGTTCATGAATAGCCGTAACACGATAAGGGTATAGATGCAGATCCTTTTTCAAAAGTGTTTGACATGTACTGTAGCATAAATCCGTTTGCTGAATTTGTTGAGATAAATGCCTAATAGAAGTTGAAGGATTATTTTCCATAATTTGTCGCGCTTCTTCAATAACCTCATTCGATCGTTTCGTTGGTCTTCCAGCCCCTTTTTTATGTTGAACAGAACCAGTCTGACGAAATTTATCAATTAGGTATTGTGACCCAGTACGAAAATTATGAAAGGTCACCGCAACATCAGGAAACTCGGTTCGAAATTCATCAAAGCAGTCATGCATAGAGTAATTCCACACACCGCTTATTTTGTTTCCATTTCTAAAAAAACTTTCAACAATAAAAATTTTTTGTGCTTCACTAAACATTTTTACTGTAGAACTTTCAATCCGGCAACAAAGCTTCACCAAAACTTGATACGCTGAAAAAAAAAAATAAATAAAAAATAAAATCATATCCTGCAAATAGCACTTTATAATAGTCAAAAGACGACTCCCCGGAGAAATATTAGTTAAAGCAATAGTAAACCTATCTTCAAATAACTGCAAAAATTACAAAATTTCTCCAATTTTTAAACTTTACAAATACACAAATTCAAATAAGACGTAAATGTCATAAAACAATCATGTCATCTTATCTACGCAGTACGGCCATGATGCTTTTAAAATGCATGGCCTCCCTTGAGCAAAATAATTAAAAATCACTCGTTACTTAACTAATATTTCTACGGGGTGGTGATAAAGTTTCGAATAATAGGAATATTTCTGAACAGGTTAACTTAAAAAAAAAAACGCTCAGACACGTCGATTTTTATTTTTATTTCTGCATTTTTTAGCTAATACTAGAATATACAGGGTGCTACATAAATGAATTATCACGTCAATGTCACTTTTTGTAAATGGAATATCCTGTATATTATTTAATTTTTTGATTCTACGCAAGATTCTAAGCAGATTTTGTTTATGATGTCCTATACCTATCTTCAACTGTTTACGAATTATTGACAATTGAAAATTAGACATCTTCAATGAAAATAAAAATATAAATTAAATTGTTTGGGCGTTTTTTTTTAAGTTAACCTGTTCACAGATATTTCTATTATTCGCAACTTTATTTTCATTCGTATAGGGTGTCTCAAAAAATCAGTATCAATTTCAAGTTTGTTTTTATAAACGAAATGACACTTTTTTAAATTTTAAACATATTATTTTATTTAATGAACATTATTTACAATAAAGGAATATGCCTGCCTATTTTAATAAATGTTGGAAGTGGTATCTATTCACAGCTCTACCATGACCCAATCTATCCACAAACTCTCTTTGGATGTTAGCATGGTTACCAATATCTGGCGTTCATAGTGATGTTATTTGATGTCATTCTAATTCACTTTTTTGACAAACGCCTTGTGATTATTTGATTATTTTGTATTATTTTATCATAATGTTCTTAACAGAAACGCAAAGAATCGAGATCCTCATTATGGCTGGTTGTGGAGATAAAACTCGAACGCAAGAAGTGTGTGAGATGTTCAATAACCGGAGAGACAGCCAATCAGTAAGTAAATTAATAAATAAATTTAATAATTTCGGACATGTCAGCCGCGTCCAGGACGACCAGGCATCCCTGAAGACACTGAAATTGATATTTTAATGTCGCTGGAAGAAAATCCTCATTCAAGTACTAGATGTATTTCAAACCAAGACAACATTGATGTGGATCATTCAGCCATTGTGAAGTTCTTAAGAAAAGAAAAGTGGCGTCCTTATAAAATAAAAATAGTTCAAGAGCTTATATGACGATGATCCGGACAGAAGGAATCAGTTTTGTGAGGTTGTATTTTATTGAACTTAAATTTTCAATAATAATCTTCAATGTTTGTATGCTTAGCTTATTTATTAATAACGTTTAAATACAGTTTTATGTAATATAAACTACAGAGAATTTCTTCTGTCTGCCTTCTCTGAATCTTGTCAAAAAAGTGCCTCTCTTCTTCTTTTTCGGTTCGATGGCTGTTGGCTGCGCAGTGTTGCCACTGTTGGAGATTGCCACGATTTAGAGTGTTCCAAACATGCCGCCCGCCTTGAAAACCTGGGGTTTCAATCTGTTTCATCATTAGTAGGAAGAACGCAAAGCTTTGAAGCTGGACGTTCTAAAACAGAATTCTGCGTCTTGATTGTCGCTGCTCTTACCACTCCGTCTAGTCCAGGGCGTATAACAGTAACAATTCCCAATTGCCACTTTAAAGGGGGCAATCCATCCTCCTTGATCAGGACCATTACACCAGGCTTCAATATATTTGGAAAGTTCCTTTTCCATTTTGTTCTTTGTTGTAATTCGGAGACGTACTCTTTAGACCAGCGTGCCCAAAAATGTTGAACCATTTGTTGCAGCTGCTTGAATTTGGTTAATCGGTTTTGTGAAATTTTGCAATAGTTGTCTTCAGGAATGGTGGTCAGCTGCTCTCCAATAAGAAAGTGTGCGGGAGTTAAGGGTTGAGGATCGGAAGGATCGAAGCTTAGAGGGGAAATGGGACGCGAATTTAGACATGCTTCTATTTGGGTAAGAATGGTTGAATACTCTTCAAAGGTAAGTGGCGTATTTCCCAACACCCTTTTTAAATGAAACTTAGTGGATTTAACTCCAGCCTCCCATAATCCACCGAAATGAGGGGCACGGGGAGGAATTAAGTGCCAATTGACTCCCTCACCACTGAGGTTTGATCGAATTTCATCTTTATTTTCATACATAAATTTTTGTATTTCATTTTTAGCACCAATAAAATTGGTACCATGATCAGAAAAAATGTCTAAGCTTTTACCACGTCTAGAAAAAAATCGCCTTAAAGCTGCTAAAAAACAATTAGTAGATAGGTCACTAACAAGCTCAAGGTGTATAGCGCGTGTTGACATACAAACAAAAAGGCAAATCCACCCTTTTATTACTTTAAAATTGCGAGTTGACCTATCCTTCAAAGCTATAGGACCTAAGTAATCAATGCCTGTTGCTAAGAAAGGACGACTGGGAGTTAAACGTTGCTGAGGCAAATCGCCCATAAGATGCTGTGTCCCAGAAGCATCAAAACGAAAACACTTCATACACGATCTAACCACCTTTCTTACAAGGTTTCGGCCTGCAAGTGGCCAAAACTTATTTCTAATTGATGCCAAAAGACATTGTGGGCCTGAATGGAGAAGCCGCAAATGCTCTTGTTTCGCGATTAAAAGTGTAAAGTTATGCTTGGCTGGTAGAATAGCAGGATATTTCTTATCATACGGATAGTCAGAGTGCCTCAGCCTACCACCAACTCTCAAGATATTCTTTTCGTCTAAAAAGGGATTTAGTGTCAATAAGTTACTTTTAGAAGAAACCTGTTTTAATTTTTTCAAATTTGATATGTCATCTTTAAATTTATCATATTGTACAATCCTTACAAGTTGCATTAAGCTAACATGTAACTCAGAAGCACTAAGTGGACCACATTGCCTTAAACCTGTTTCTTTTTTACAATTATTTAGGAACCTTAAGCAATATGCAAAAACTCGCTGTAATTTATTTAAAGACGAAAATTTATCAAAAATATCAGTTTTTAACTTTACTGTTGATACATATATAGATTTTACTCGCCTTTCTGGTAATTCACAAGAAATTTTACTTGACTGGGAATTTGGCCAAGAATCGTTTGGCATAGAAAGCCATGTGGGACCTTTCCACCACAAATCATTGGCTATAAGGTCTGCCGGACTAACACCACGTGAAAGTAGATCCGCAGGATTTTCATTGGTTCTTACGTAGTTCCAATCTTGGGGATCACTCAAAGTTTGAATTTGTGAAATGCGATTGGAAACAAAAACCTTAAATTGTTGAGATTCGGAAGTTATCCATGCCAAAACGATGGTAGAATCACACCAAAAGTACGTTTTAGAAATAGCTAAATTTAGAGAATTATTAACCTTTTTAGCGAGATCTGCAAGTAAAAGTGCTCCGCACAACTCTAGTTTGGGTATAGTTAAAACCTTTAAAGGTGCAACTCTGGTTTTTGCACACAATAAGACAACATGACATTCCCCAGAAGCATTAATAGAGCGTAAAAATATGCATGCTCCATATCCTAACTCGCTTGCATCAGAAAACCCATGCAATTCAACCTTTATATAGTTGCTTATTAAGACTGTTCGGGGTATTGTCAAATGATTTAGGTCTGGTAATTGGTCATGAAACCGACGCCATTTATAAAGCAAATCCATAGGAACGGATTCATCCCATGAAAGTTTACACTGCCACAATCTTTGTAATATAAATTTGGCTATAATTATGACAGGAGATATAAGACCTAGAGGGTCAAATATCTGAGCGATACAGGAAAGTATTTGTCGCTTTGTTACAGTGGTTTTATTGGACAATGATTTTATGGAATATTTTAATATGTCATTTTTAGGATCCCAATACAATCCCAACGTTTTATTTTGCGAAGACTCGCCAAAATGTACATTTACATTATTAGGGTTGTCCCATTCATTTTCAAACAGAACCTTTGGCTCGTTTGATTGAAACTTTCTAAGTTCAAACCCCCCTGAACTAAGGATATTTGAAATTTTAGTCTTAATGCCCCTGACCTCCTCAATACTATTTCCCCCTGTACATAAGTCATCCACATAGAAATCGTGTTCAATAATATCACTCAATTGAGGTTCAGCATCAGAGCATTGAATCGACAGTTCTTTTAGACATCTTGTGGCTAAAAAAGCTGCGGGGCCTGTACCATATGTCAAAGTATTTAATTTATATGGTTGAATTTCAAGATGAGGTTCAGGACGCCAAAGAATAATTTGTAAAGTTTTATGTTTTTCAGATACCAACACTTGACGATACATTTTTGCAATGTCTCCAGTCAGCAGTATAGGGTACTTTCGAGCTCTCAAAAGTATTGAAAAAAGGTCATCCTGTATTGTGGGACCAGTATGCAAAATATCATTTAACGAGTAGCCGCTACTTGTTTTACAAGAACCATCGAAGACGACACGAAGTCGTGTTGTGGTGCTTGAATTATTTTGGACACTATGATGCGCGAGAAAATATACGACTTTGTCTTCTAAAAACCTAAAATCAACCTTGGTCATGTGACCTAGGCTCTCGTATTCCTTTAGAAAATCAGAATATTCCTCATTTAACTTAGGGTTTTTTTGTAATTTTTTCTCCATGTTTAAGAATCTATTTAAAGCTATTTGCTTCGAGTTTCCAAGAAGAGATGGTGAATGTTTTAAGGGCAGGTCGACGATAAACCGCCCTTCTTCATTCTGACTATGGGTATTTACAAAAATATCCTCGCACTTTTGATCATTAGATGACAAAACCTTTGGAAAATGCCTTTCCTCGACCTCCCAGAATTTAGTTAATGTTTTTTCTAACGTTTGTGTAATACATAAATTACACGATATTTGATTATTATTAGAATATTTTCGAGGAAAAACTAAGCCAGATATAATCCATCCCAACTGGGTTTTTTGAATGATAGGCAGATCATTTCCAAGCCTAATTTGACCTGTGCAAAGTAGATCCCAAAATTTATCACACCCAATTAAAATATCAATTATACCAGGCTGGTTAAAGCTAGGGTCAGCCAATGTTATATTCTTTGGAATTTTTAAATGAGAAACATCTACAGGCACTGAAGGTATTTTATTTGTTATTTTAGGAAGAACTAAACATTTTAATTCAGCTTTATATGGGCCCTGCACAGCTTGTATCATAACAGTTGCTTGTTTTAATACCTTGGAATTTGTTTGTCCTATTCCTACTATTGAAATATTTGCACTTGCAGTATTCAAGCCTAACCTACTACAAAGTTTCTCCGTTATAAAAGAAGATTCACTACCACTGTCAAGCAATGCTCTACAAGAAAAAACATTACCTTGCTTGTCCAAAACATCTATCATTGCAGTTGATAATAAAACCGTCTGCGTATTATTTTGGCTATGAAAAGAACCAACATTCTTAGTTTGCGAATCAAATGAGTAACTTTGGCCTTGTTGTGGCATAGTGGGCCCTTGCGGGGCAGAATAATAATTATTATTGCTGGAACTATTCTCACAGCTGATGCCGGCTCCTGATGGCGGCGTCGGAAGCTCTAGCGCGCTAATTTGGGTATTAGAGCTAGAAGCAGCTAGAGAAGGAATTGATGTGTTATTATTTGTTTGATTAGAGGATTGTTGAATATTTTGATTATTAAAGTAATCATTATGTAGCAGCGTGTTATGTCTTTGAGAACATTTCTTACAAGGGGGAGATCTACATTGATCTGTTTTATGATTAACTCGCAAACAATTAAGACACCATTTTCGTTTTGTTGCTTCCGAGACCCTTTTACCTATGTTAAATGAGAGAAATATCCTGCAATTATACACCGTATGCTCTTTTTCACAATATGAGCACACTGGTTTATTTTGACCTGCATAAAATGTATTTCTTCTATCCTTACCCTTTGAAATTTGAGAACTATTCAGTTGTAATGTTTCTAAAAGACCACATTTTGTATGCAAAAAATCTGTGAAAATATCAAGCTTTATATTATCCTTTTTTGAATATTCTGTTTCCCATTCTCTCCTAGTAGCCGTGTCAAGTTTTAATGCTATCATATGTATAACCAAAGCGTCCCAGGAATCTACTGGTTGCTTTAATGCTTGTAGGGCTCGCATATGCTTATTTAATCCGTCCAATAAACGTCTCAAATCCTGATGAGACTCAAATTTGACTGATTCTAAATCAAACAAAGCCTTTATGTGATTTCTAACCAGGATTTGAGTATTTTCATAGCGTTTAACCAGGAGATTCCATGCAACACTGTAATTATCTGAAGAGGTTTCTAGTGATCTTAAAATTTCAGATGCAGAACCTTTTAACGACAACCTCAAATAATGAAATTTCTGAACATCAGGCATTGATTGATTATCGTGTATAAGTGAGTTAAAAGTATCCTTAAAGAATAACCACTGATCATAAGCACCATCGAAGGTTGGTAAAGGTATAGGCGGTAACCTCACATTGGACTGAAAAGTAGAATGAGCTGACACTGATCGACTATCATCAATATTATTATCATTATTTGACGCTACATTCAATTTAACGTCCAATATTTGCTTACCCTTACCTACAAATTCAAAGAACATATTTTCAACTTCTGCAGTTTCATTGTTTATGACCTTGTCAGTGATGCTTTGGTCAATTAATTGAATTTTATGTTGAACTTCATAAAAGGAATCAAGCAAAGGTTCAACCGATTTTATTCGTAAATCCAATTCTTTTAAATCCCTTTCCTGATCGCTTGAAATTAAACTTTGAATAAAATTCTTAAATCGTGTCAAACGTGATTTTATCGTCTTTTTTGAATTTTTTAAATCTTTCAATTCTGCTGTATCCTCCATAATATATAATCAGCAATAATAAAAAATGTAATTAAGATGCCTACACAAATAGAATAATGTCCAAATTGGGGCAGAAATAAGTAAAGTAGGATTTTAATTAAGGATCATGGAACACACTAACCTTAGTTTATCTTGCTTCTCTAGCGGGTTTCACTATCATAGGCTTCACGTCTCCTTGCAACCAAAGGAATTGTCTGCAATGGCTGCCGTAGAACACGGAATTTTCATAAACTTCTTCGCTGGTTTTCTTTTAATATCCGTTTCGAAGGACCATGTATTTTATTGAACTTAAATTTTCAATAATAATCTTCAATGTTTGTATGCTTAGCTTATTTATTAATAACGTTTAAATACAGTTTTATGTAATATAAACTACAGAGAATTTCTTCTGTCTGCCTTCTCTGAATCTTGTCAAAAAAGTGCCTCTCTTCTTCTTTTTCGGTTCGATGGCTGTTGGCTGCGCAGTGTTGCCACTGTTGGAGATTGCCACGATTTAGAGTGTTCCAAACAGAGGTAATGATGGATATCTGCCAAAATAATATTAATTTTGTAAAAAACGTGATTTTCTCTGATGAAGCCACGTTTTGCCCTAATGGGGAAGTGAATAAGCAAAATTTTCGTTATTGGTCAAATGAAAATCCACAATGGTATAGAGAGGGCCATACGCAGTAAAGGGAGAAAATTAATGTTTGGGCGGGAATTGTTGAGAATAGAATCATCGGGCCATATCTTTTTGAGGGAACATTGAATGGCGAACGATACCTGTCATTTCTAGAGGAAGAACTTGTACCTGCCTAACCTGCCTTAATTACACTATTTCCAAATCAAGATGTTCCAGATACGTTTGATGATAGACTTTGGTTTCAGCAAGATTGAGCCCCTGCCCATTTTAGCGCAAATGTTCGAAGATATTTGGACAATACGTTTCATAATCGTGTGATAGGTCGACGGGGCCAAATAGAGTGGCCACCAAGGTCACCCGATTTAACTCCGCTCGACTACTTCTTATGGGGCTACGTTAAAGAGAGAGTATACAAAAATAAACCACAAAATTTAGAAGACTTGAAAATAAGAATAAGAGCCACGATACGGCAAATTACCCCAGATATTGTTACTAACGTCCAAAGAGAGTTTGTGGATAGATTGGGTCATTGTGGAGCTGTGAATGGATACCACTTCCAAAATGTATTAAAATAGGCAGGTATATTCCTTTATTGTAAATAATGTTCATTAAATAAAATAATATGTTTAAAATTTAAATAAGTGTAATTTCGTTTATAAAAACTAACTAGAAATTGATACTGATTTTTTGAGACACCCTATACGAATGAAAATAAAGTTGGGAATAATAGAAATATCTGTGAACAGGTTAACTTAAAAAAAAAACGCTCAAACAATTCAATTTATATTTTTATTTTCATTGAAGATGTCTAATTTTCAATTGTCAATAATTCGTAAACAGTTGAAGATTGGTATAGGACATTATAAACAAAATCTGCTTAGAATCTTGCGTAGAATCAAAGAAAATTATTATCATTTTCTTTGGTAGAATCAAAGAATGAAATAATATGCAGGGTATTCCATTTACAAAAAGTGACCTTGACGTGATAATTCATTTATGTAACACCCTGTATATTCTAGTATTAGCTAAAAAAATGCAGAAATAAAAATAAAAATCGACGTGTCTGAGCGTTTTTTTTTAAGTTAACCTGTTCAGAAATATTCCTATTATTCCAAACTTTATTTATATCATTTCATTATCTCATTTTTTTTTTATTTTTAAGATACTTGGTATAGTTAGTCTAATAGTGTTTGTTTGAAGAATAGAGACAATAATAAACGTGTTCTGGAATTCCATTGTCATTATTTATATTATTGACGTTTCAACTGGTAAACATCTCGAGTCGTCTTCAAGTAAAGATTGAACAAACTACGAAGCTACAAGAGTATTGGGAGTAGTAGAGAGCACGACCGAGGTGGGTTGGTTCAGTCATGTGTTACTGTATGGTCTTAATCTCGGCGCACATTTACTTTAGAAGGGCTTTCAAATATTCCTTATGTCTAAAGATTGTTTACTGAAGAAGTCAGGATTCTGGGATATGACAGCCACTTCTTTTGATTTCCTCTTTCGCCACTGTTCTTCCTTGAGTATAATTTTGGCTTCTGACCATTGCAAGTGGTTGCCGTGGGTCCAAGCGTAATCTGCTGCACCGGATCTATTTGTTGCTCTCTTCAGTGTGTGTGTGGTTGCGATGTTCTTTGCTCCTTGTTTCACCAACGTAGGATTGTCCGCACTCGCAAGGTATACTATATACACAATCCTTCATGTCTATTATTGACTTGTAGGCTTTGTCTTCGTCAGGTGGCTTCTTAAAGGAATGTTGTATTTTTGTTTCAATCTTCGATTTTTTTCGGAGATTCCTTTGACATATGGCACATTTATGGTGGGTCCCATAGACCTCGTAACTATTAGACCGAACAATAACAAATAAACGTGTTGTCATCATTGTATTCTAGTGTAAAGTAAATCAACATTCAAGCTGCTCCCCTCCACTTGGTTTGCCAGACTTACGCCACAGAAAACGTAGTTTTCTGGGCTTACTCTGTTAAAAGTATTAACTTCTATGATTTACTAGAATAACATGATGTGGGAAATATATAACATACTAAAACCTTGTAAAAAATCTGTAGTATGGCAACGCAGCAAAAAATAATCCGCCCAGATCCCATCATTTTCGTGGCCATCCGCATCGACTCGGCAATACTCGGATTTGTAACGGCGTTTTTCTGTGGGTTTTCCTGGAGTTTTGTCAACCTAACCTTTATTGTTCTGTGGTTTTGTCGCATGCATATGTAAATTCAGAGTAATCCCCACTCCCTACCCCACCTAGCTCCTCACGGCGTCTCGCCACCAAACGATTTTGGCATCACAATTTTATAGCATTTATGATTGGCGTGTCGGATCTATAGTTACGATGCCTATGGTGGGTCCAGCTTCGACGTCATCCTTATGTCTATTCGGGTGAATCTGACATCCTGATCTACTACTCTCGTGGGATAGCCATTTATGTTAAGATCCTTTTTGACATTGAGTTATTGTGGAAGAGCATTCTAGGAGTTGCGAAAAGTGAATGCCCTATCGACAAGTGTTTTTACTATTCCATGTTTGCTGCTGCTTGAATGATTTAAGGCATAATTAAGGTATTGACCTATGTGGGTTTGCTTCCTGAATACCGATGTTTGGATGGAATCGCTGTTTTTCTGTACAGTAACGTCTAGAAACGGCAGTTTGTTATTTTCTTCTTTCTCCATGGTAAACTTGATTCTTGGTGCCAAGTTATTCATATGATGTAGAACAGCTTGGAGTTCGTCATCGCTTCTACTCCAAATAATAAATGTGTCGTCTACGTAACGCAGCCATAGTTTCGGTTTTATTTTTGCCTTTTCAATTGCCTTTTCAAAGCATTCCATGTAAATATTAGCGATTACTGGAGAGAGAGATGATCCCATTGGTAGTCCCTCCAATTGGCTGTAGATTGTAGAATCTATCCTTTTTTTGGAAGTAGGAATTATTAAGGCAGCATTCCAGTAGGTCCAATATGGCGTTGATGGGTAGCGATGTTCATTCCTTAAGGGTTTGGTCCTCCCCAAGTTTCCTTCGGATGACCTGAAGTGTATCCTTAACTAGGATATTTGTGTAGAGACTCTTGACATCGAAGCTGACAAATATATCATCTGCTTGTATTTTCTTTCCACTAAAGCCCCCGTTAGACGGCCTGTGACTTAACGCGCCTGGCTTGTGGACTGTCGGGCGGATGCGCGTCCAGACTATTGCGACTACACGGCCTGTGGATCATCAAGTCCCGCGCCGCGCGTAAGCAGTGCTTTTGTTTCTTTCCTATTTAAAAATGCTCGACTCGCGCCGTGTAAATGGTAGCCCAAACTGCACCGCTTCGCACCCTGCCCGTTTTCGTTGAGATGTGTACGATTTACCGCTTATCAACGGAAACAGACAGGCGGAACGAAATTAGTCGCGCCAGACCCGTTACACGGCGCGTGGAGCGTCAAGTCACAGACCAGTGGTAGGATCATGATCCTAATCCTACCAGTGGCTCGACGCACCACAGGCCGTCTATTGGGGCTTTATAATCTCAACGAAATGTTGCGAGTTTTTCACTAATGATGCTATGTCCTTGTAGTGGTTGTAGTATTGGGAGCAGAAATATGGACAGTTCGTATGTTGGGCATGGGCGGGCATGCAATAGCTCGTAGAGGCATGTTCTGCTTGTGTAATTTTTGGTTAACCGTATAAATGTAGAAGCTTGTTGTGATGCGGTGGGGCCTTTGGGATGCTCTCGTAGTTTCCTTTTTCCACGACTTCTTTGATTTCTTGGTTGTACAACGTTCGCATTTACCTTATCTGCGGATAGAATCTTGAAGTTCGTATTTTTGGGTAGTTTGGACAGGACAATTGATTTTTCTTTTTTCATGTTTGGCTTCAGAAGTTTGGATTCTTGTAAAGTTTCTCTCTTTTTTCATTGGAATTCTTCTTGAATTATTTGAATGGCTACGTCGTAGCTTATTCAATATTCACCTGGAGACTGGAGATGTTTTAACCGCTGAACCGTTGTGAGAAAAAGTAAATAATGACAATGGAAGTCCAAAATACGTCTATCATTCCAGTCTAATAGTGTTTCCGGGCCAAATACTAAAGCGCGGAACTCAATATTAATTCAAGTTTCCGGCTTAAAATATGTATTGCAAAAACGCGCAAATTTTCGTTGTGATTTATACCATGCTAGGACTCGTATCTACAACGCTGCTAATACTCGTATTATTTAAGAGGCAGTTTTGACACCCTTTGGCTGTGTTTTTAGTTCAAATGCTTATTTAAGGAGCATTTTTTAAAGGTAAGTAACGAACTTTAGGTCAGTAAACGCAATACATATTTGTTTTATCATATTTTAATGCTAGAATAATATAGAATTTTCCTTCGGTTTAACAAATTCTGTTAAACCGAAATCTCATTAAGTTTAGTGGCATTAAAATAAAGTTAAAAACAAACACGACGTTAAGTAATAGTAAAATAGTTAATGACTCTTTACCATCTGCGGTACGAGCCACGTAATAATTGTTGACGGAACACGTAAATATTTATTTTTTGGTAATGGGGGGCCTAATAAAATTGCCCGTCCGCTATAGGAACGCGGAGGTAATAGAAACAAACATAAAGTGTGGTACAAGTTAGATTAGAATTAGGAAAGCAAACATTTTTATCTATAAAATTGTCTATATTGTCGGGGGAGATTTAATAATAATAATAAATAGCCTTTATTTAAAATATTTAACAAATTATACAAATATAATATTTGACAGGAGTGGTGAGATTTAGCGGAGCTACTCATCTAACTACTCAGTGCAAAAAGTATATTAACAGTAAAGAAATATTACGAAAATTAAAAATACAGGGAAATATACAGGGTCGTTGGTATGTATGGAAACGGTAGTAAAACAGTCAGCAAAAGATATTTTAGATGAAAGTTTTAGGGTTTTTTAAGGTATATTAGAATTAAAAAAAAAATAACTATACAGGTTGAGTCAGAAAACCGTAGAGAAACAAAGTTACTTTTTTTTTTAAATGGAACACCCTATATCTTCGAATATTTTTGGATCTTACATAAAATAACAATTATTTTTTAATACGTGCATTATAAGTATAAACTTAATAGTTTTCGAGATATCGACTTTTGAAAAATGACATTTTTGAACTTTGACAGCTTCTAGCTTTCTAACGGTACGTTGTAGAGTAAAACGGCTTACATGTCCCTATCTTACTTTTTTATTATCTTTCCAAAAACATCAACTTCCGGTTAAACCGGATGTAACTCAAAAGCCGGAAATACAGTACTTCCGGTTTAACGGGAAGTTGATGTTTTTGGGAAGACAATAAAAAAGTAAGATAGGAACATGTAAGCTGTTTTACTCTAAAACGTACCGTTAGAAAGCTAGAAGCTGTAAAAGTTCAAAAATGTAATTTTTCAAAAGTCGATATCTCTGAAGCTATTAGGTTTAGACTTATAATGCACTTATTAAAAAATAATTGTTATTTCATGTTAAATCCAAAAATATTCGAAGATATAGGGTGTTCCATTTAAAAAAAGATAACTTTGCTTCCCTACGGTTTTCTGACTCATCCTGTATACTTATTTTTTTTAAATTCTAATACACCTTAAAAAGCCCTAAAACGTTTATCTAAAATATTTTTTGCTAACTGTTATACTTTAAGAAATAATCGACCGTTGCCATACATACCAACGACCCTGTATAGGTTTACCCATGTATAATATATACACAATCAAATAATTATTAAATATCCTTTAAAATATAATTTAAACAGGACTGCCCAGAAGTCCGGAATAAAATTATTGTAGCCTTAACCTGTAACTTTTGGGGAAAATGCTCGGACACGTCAATTTAGTTTTATATATGCTCACATTTTGACGTTATTCCTTTGTTTTTTTATAGACATTTTTGTGAAAGATATGACGACATCGATTTTTTTTTTCATGGAAACATACAGCTTGTGATACATCATTTGAAAGCTAATATCTCGTACAGTTTGCTGATACATTTTGGCGCGATTCTGTCAAGCTATTTCAAAATGGCGACTTGTAAAAGCTTTAAAAATTCCCTATTTAAATAAGCGGAAATGATAAATCATTGATGTTTTTTTTTACCTTTCAAGGTAAGAAATCTTTATTGTTTCACGTTCTGACATTTTGTGACATTGTGACTTAACAATAGTCATGGTTTATTTGTTATTCATTTTGTCAAAAAAAAAATATAACGAAGCAAAACAAAATACAACAAGAAGGTGGTTTAACGTGGCAAATGCTGGAAATGTCCTCCACCCTCTACTTGGCATGCTCCCAGACGATGGTAAAATCCGTCGACGGAATTTCGAATGGCTTCAGCCGGTATGTTATGTGTCTCCAATCTAATTTTGTTTTTCAAATCTTCAATATTATTTGGCCTATTTTGGTAAACTTTTTCTTTTAAATACCTCAAAAACAATAGTCTAGAGGCGTTAAGTCTGGGGACCTCGGTGGCCATTCAATTGTACCACGTCGTTCAATCCAGCGACCTGGAAATGTCTGATCTAAATATCTTTTTACATTGACACCAAAATGCGGGGGAGCACCATCTTGCTGAAACCAAATTGTTTCATTAGGTATATCTGGATCTACTTACTTCGTTGGGAAATATTATATATCATTATTAGGAAACTTCTCAAAACTTTTTAGTTACAGGTACCTGTTTATATAGCTTATGTAAATAGTAAACCTAAAATTCAAAATAGATCAGTACCTTTTACTTTGAAACAGTGTGCAACAAGTTAATATTAGAAGTACGTGGAGACCTTGGGAATCTTCAGCTAATGCGATATCCAGCTACCCTAAACATTTCAGGAAGCTTTTATCTTCTGACGCGAAAGTGATCGTGAAAAATGTATGTGAATCGTTATTAAATAGCGGCCACCCTAAAGTAATTGCGTTTAAAAATACCAGTGAAATGACAAAAGTTCCATTATCGACGGTACGAGATATTATGCTAAAAGGACATTTTAAAAAAAAAGTTTGCAAATATATCGGAAAAATGAAGTGCGTAGATGATTGTGACAAAGATGTTATTCGCAGGAAAATATACCTAATGTATTGAGAAAATGTTGTGCCCACGTTAGATTCTTTAAAAACACGATTAGCAACTGACGATACAACGATATCATGTAGCAGAACAAGTCTTCACCGCGCTTTGCAAGAGATGGGATTTAAGTATAAGATAATAAACAGGAGGAAACGTATAGTAAAAAACAGCTGTTAGAAGTGTTAAAGGCATTTAGTATTAAAAAAGAGTATGTGTGTGATAAAATGGCGGAAGAAATGGGTCACACTGTGTTGCGACTGCTACCCTATTATTGCATTTTTAACCCTATTAATCACATGTGGCATCAAATTAAATTGGAAATGAGAACTGAAAATAGCACACCTATTCTTATTGGCAGTGTAATAGAACTAATAAAGAAAGTTTTCGGTGAAATTCCAGATGAAAGTTGGAAAAATTCGGTTAACCATGTCTTAAAAGTTGAAGACTTTTATATAACTACACAACAAAACGAAATCCATCCTCTTATTATAAATGTGGATGATAGTGATAGCGAGACTGAATTAGGAATAGATTAACACGTTTTATAATTACAATTAAACCTTCTGTGTATATATGTAAATATATTTTTTTAAGTAGGTATACTAATTGTTATTATTACTTTTACCTAAATGCGTGCGAAAACTTGCCCTTTTCCGCACGCAAACTTTTCACACTTGTTTTGTACTTATAATAAATTAGTATACATATTATAATACAAGTAATGGTAAAAATAAACATAATAAACATTGCTACTATAAGGTATTACTATGGCTTTTCATTTAACTACAAAATCCGTTCCTGTGCAAAGCAGTACCCCTTATTTCATTTCATTTCAGTAATGCCAGCTGGGGCCAGGTAGATCTCGCTGGTTGGCACGCTCATCGACAGTTTTATATGGGTAATTTTACCAAGAAATTCTTTAAAAACGTAGGTTTGGCAATCGAACAGGTAACGGAGTTGCTTTGGGTGGTTACAATATAATAAAACTATTATTGCAGTTATATTAGGTCAAACGAAATATGTTCGGATGAACTTTACAATTCATAATTTCGCTGTCGAAAAATTACGTTCTACAAAAATCGCAATTTTTCCTGTATTTATAATTTTTCTTGTTTCAGATTAGTAGACACATCGAAAAGATACCCAAAGAAAATTAATAGCAACAAATATCTCTCCTCACACAAGTACCTCTGCAAATAGCAATAACTTACAAGACTACTCTGCGAATTTGTGTTCACCTTAACTATCAAGAAGCAATCAAATTTTTTAGGATCTGCAACGTAAGGTAAGCAAACTATTATCAATTTTATTCTAAGTTTATTTTACTATAACATTGTGGACTTATACAACACAAAGGATATCTTTGCCATTAGGGGACCTCATGATAGGAATTATTTTTTTAAATACCATGCAATCACAATTTTATAAATAGTAAAATTTTCGGTGCTTCTAAAAATAGTTTTGTGATGCTACTATATTTATTTTCCAATTTTTACGAAAACACTTAATTTTTGAAAATAATCTACGTCTACATTATGTCATTTGGGAAAATAAAATTTCTAAATATTTGTAAATCACAATGCACAATAATTTTTTCACATTTTCAAAACAAACACAACGTAACTATTAAAAGTAAAACCAAACCTAAAAAATAAGTTCGTATAAAGTTGTCCCTTATCCTTTCCGTCAGTCCCAATCCTTGGACGCGCTTCGCCGTTGACGGCTCATCAGCAAGGCTCCGGGTATCTCCGATTCCGAAATCAGCCGAACGCCAAATTTACATGCCCCATCTTGATACAGCTCTTCGACGCTGCAATGGGTTAGGATACGTACCTATCGTTTATCCGAAACGCTGTTATTATTTTAATTTATAATGTTTTATAATTACCTTAATTTACCTTCCACTATAATACACATAATAATTAGGTGTCTCAAAAGGAAAAGATTTAACTTTGCTTTGCTTTTGGTGAACTCTGGATTGGTGAAATAAACACTAAAAACTTTTTAATACCTTTGATTTAGTTAGTAAAAAGTGAAACCACTTAACATTTATTAATAAAATAAATAAACTTAATGTTCCAATTTAAAAAAATTAAAAAACTTAAAATAGTGATTAAAAGAAGGGTAACACTACATTTGCACCCGATGACTTTTTGCATTAGACACGTTTAAAGTTTAAGCTTAGATTGCGTTTTCTTTTTTTACTTTTACCAGTTTCAATACACACGATGGTCGAGCAGCTTGAATTCTACGAGCACCTTTTGTATGCTCAGTTCCTTGCTTTCTTCTTGACATTGAGGTTGGTTGAACCCCAATGCTCTGTTGCTTTCTAAATTTTGGCTTACCAACTAACAGGGATGCCAGTTGCGCGGTTGTTTTAATATTTTTCATGTTTTTATTGGCTTTTCTTAAAAGAGGTAAGACAGCGCAAATATCCGTGTCCACTATTTCCACTAGACTAGCGTATTTACATTTTGAAGATACCCATTAATTTTACGCTTGTACTTGTCTTCGAATTTTCACTTAGCTGATTATTATTATCACTACTTATCTGTCGCTGTGGTTTATTTTCAATTTTATTATTGAGATTGCTATTAACGCTGGGTGTGTCATTTATGTCAGATGTGCTCTTTGTCTCCAATAGAGCTGCAAAAAGGCTATCATCCTCTTTGTCTATATTGCCTAAAGCTAGTTTTACCAATCAAATTCTATCGGATGTTGAAAGACTTGGAGTCATGGCAATGTTCTTGTATTCTGCCGTGTAAAGGTAAAGGGCAATAACTAACATTTTTGTCAAAAATTAGATATTCATATTGCGCACCTAAGTAGGAAATGCCCTAACTCCACCCACATTTTGGTTTTTGGCAAATTCATAATCAACTTACGCCAGAACAAGCAATGGTAAAAAGCAGTAACTAACAACTTGACTCTGAACAGGCAGTATCTAACTTAATAGCTAGATACTGCTGTTTGCTTACACAGTTACTTAGAATATAAATATTAATGTGAATGTAGAAAGCAGTATCTACGTAATTTGTTTGAGGTATGAAAAAGTTTTAAATTGATAAACTGAAAATTTAAAGGCCAAGTCCAAAAAAACGGACGGACCTTTACTTTGCGATATATCTGTGGTACAGTTCAGACGAGAAGGCCGATTATTTTTTTTATAAAAATAATATTAACGATGAAAACTTCAAAGAATATGATTTTCTTAAAATCAATTCTAAACTGGAAATTCCAAACAAACTACGCGATACTTGTAGAGGTATCCTAGACAAAAGTAACACGGTATAATTTTTTCTTTTTCTCTTTTCTTTTATATCAATTACTATGTTTAATGCATTCTGTTAAATATAATAATGCCTTATTTTTTATATTTTATTATTATTTAGCCGATAATTACGAAAAGTTAGTATGTTTTACATTAACTGCTTTAAATAATATCTCGATATTGTACCACAGTTAAGGCAAACAGCAGTAACTGCTAAATTCTCAGCAAAAAAAAACAAGTTAGAGATACTTATTTCTTTTTTTGTAAAACTTAAGACATATTTAGTTGTATTATTTAAGGTTTTTCTATTCAACATCGACTTAAGAATAAATTGTGTAGAAGAAAAAAAAATAAATTGGCAATAACTCAAAATCACTATTTTGCACCTACTGCTTTTTACCTTATCAGGGCAGTATTCTTCTTGAACCGCATACAAGTGCTTGCAGAACGCTCCACCTTGTCCGTTATCCAGTTTATAGTAAATTTGTTGTCGTGTTGACGTTTGAATATGACAGTTTTTTTTTGAAATATCTTCCGATTTATGATAAAAAATTCCTGTTTTATTAAATATTTGTTTTGATCGAAAATTCAAACAATATAAACGTTATTAATTAATGGATAAAATAAAACATTACTAACATAAGTGTAGTCCGTGTCTCAAGCGCAAACATTTTATATATCGATGTTTAATATAACGATATTTGATATATCGATATATTAAAGAAAATATCTCTATTTCGATATTTAAAAACTAAAACATCGATATACGGATATTAATAAATAAAATATTGATGTACCATTGTTCTTCTTGAAATATTCTTGGTTCCTTTTTTTAGAATTTCAGTTACTTATATTATTTGTATTGAATTGCCTATAAACTTTGACAATAACACTACTCAACAGATTCTACACTTTTAAAACTATTTGCGGTCTTACTATGCGATTATTATTTTTTACTATTAACATGGTAGGAATATACAGTGCTGCCTAGAAGTCCGGAATAAAATTAATATAGCCTTAACCTGTAACTTCTGGGGAAAATGCTCGGACACGTCAATTTAGTTTTATATATGCTCACGTTTTGACGTTATTCGTTTGTTTTTTTAAATACATTTGTCAAAGATATGACGACATCGATCTTTTTTTGAAATGGAAACATACAGCTTGTGATACATCATTTGAAAGCTAATATCTCGTACAGTATGCTCATAAATTTTGGCGCGATTCTGTCAAGCTACTTCAAAATGGCGACTGTTAAAAGTTTTAAAAAAATCCCTATTTAAATTTTTTTTTTTTTTTTTTTTTATGATAAGGCACAGCACTACAGGATAAATCCTTTATGGCGCTCTAGGAGCGGTGCGTGTGCGCAGGAAACGATTCACGTTGGTCTTGAATCTTTGGAGACTATACTCGTTGGGGAAGACGATCTCAGGGAGGTCGTTCCAGAGTGATGACGTTCTCCAGATGAAAGAATTTTGAAACAGTGTCGTTCGAGGGACACTAAGCTGAACCACGTACTGGTGGGCTGCAGTGGCTCGTCGTGTATTTCTACCATGCACCGCTCTGGGTGGTATTAAGCGGGCAACCTCAGTTGAACACTTGCCATGAAAATATTTGTAAAATAGACTTAAGTCGCCAACCTGCCTTCGATGTTCAAGGCTTTCCAGGTTGTTTGTCAGACTATGGTCACCGATCAAGCGAATGGCTCTTCTTTGAATGGAATCTAGCAATCTCAGGGTATGTTTAGGAGCAGAGCCCCAAATATGCGAACAGTACTCCAGTGATGGTCGAATTTGGGCTTTATAGAGCATCAAAAGTTGTTGGGGTGTATAGAGGTTCTTTGTTCGGAAAAGTACTCCAAGCTTTTGCGAGGCTGCCTTAGCAATGGCCGCAACGTGGCCATGCCAAGACATATGACTATCCAGATTAACGCCCAATAAATGAATTGATGAAGCCAAGGGAATTGAGTGTCCCGCCATAACTATATCCGGTTCTTCAACATTAACTTTTTTAGAAAAAACTGCCGCCTGGGTCTTTTTAGCGTTAAATTCTACTTGGTTACTGTCACCCCAAGACAAAATTTCTTCCAGGTCTTTGTTGAGATGTGAGACCTCTTGCTGCCTATAGAGATGTGCATTAGCAGCCGATGTCCGAGCATCCAAAGTAAAAGTTGAAACAAGTGTGCTGTCATCAGCGAAGCTATATATAGGATTTTTAGTTTTTTCCAAAAGATCGTTAATGTATAGTAAGAAAAGGGTGGGCGACAATATAGAACCTTGAGGGACTCCGGCGTTGATGTTAAATGTGTCTGAAAGAAATCCGTCCATCGCCACTCGCAGAGAACGGTCTTTAAGAAAGCTCGACAGCCATAAATGGAAATGATAAATCATTGATGTTTTTTTTACCTTTCAAGGTAAGAAATCTTCATTGTTTCACGTTCTGACATTTTGTGACATTATACCTTGAAAGGTAAAAAAAAACATCAATGATTTATCATTTCCGCTTATTTAAATAGGGATTTTTTAAAACTTTTAACAGTCGCCATTTAGAAATAGCTTGACAGAATCGCGCCAAAATTTATGAGCATACTGTACGAGATATTAGCTTTCAAATGATGTATCACAAGCTGTATGTTTCCATTAAAAAAAAAAAGATCGATGTCGTCATATCTTTGACAAAATATGTCTATAAAAAAACAAACGAATAACGTCAAAATGTGATATAAAACTAAATTGACGTGTCCGAGCATTTTCCCCAAAAGTTACAGGTTAAGGCTATATTAATTTTATTCCGGACTTCTGGGCAGCCCTGTATAAAAAAAAGTTTTCCGCGACATCTCAGTTTCCAGATAAAATGGCAGGACAATCTAAAGTACTTACTTGGAATCTTTAATGATGCTTTGGCTGGAAAGGTGAAGTTTTATTGGGCTGCTGACTTTTTGTTAATATTGGAACCTACGAATACGCCCTCTTTAAATTTTGCCTCATTAAACTTGGAAAACTCTTGCTTGAGGTATTGAAAAGCAGAACCGGCTTTGATTAAACGTTTTACAAAATTTTTCACGAGTCTAACTAACTAAAGGTTCATATTTAACGTTTTTTTTTGTCCTGGTTTAAAAGATTAACAATTAAACTAACGTGTAAAAAGATTTTTTTCGCGACGCAGTTATTTCTTGCGATGTACCTGCGGTTTTAAATCTGAACGCGCATTAAAACAATAAACGTCGCATTTCTCCGTTTCTACATGTAATATGAAATTAACATGCCTACAGAAACTTTTTATTAGTCAACCTGATTGTAAAACATTATAAACCGAATCAGATAATTTTTTAGTATTGGGTAATGCAATTAATAACTGTCGTGAGCCATCTGATAAGTAAGTCTTCCTCGACGTGTAGGGCAATTTTGACTTTTACGCTAGATCTAGCGGCTTTTTTTTAGTTTGGTGTGTAAAAACTTCATTTAGCGGTTCTAAATTTTGACGTATAGCGACAGTGAATAATATCTCTTAAAATTCTCTTAATCTTAGTTCACATAAACGTAAATTCGCGATTACTGACACCAAATCGGCAGTTCCGCGTGTGTATGACTGGAATTTTCCAACTACCGATCTTCATACTCCCACTAATTAGTAAGTACCTATGTACACTATGTACCTATAAAATGTACAGAGTGTTTTTGATTATTTTGTTATAATATTTAACGGTTGTATTATGTTCAAATACTTAAACGGTTCATATAACCATCCTGCCAAAGTTTTGGTATATTATTTAAGTTTCCTTAGTACGGCACTGTTTAAATCTGTTAAAAAATAACATATTAATTAAATTTAATACTTTTTAGATACGTGTGATTTTTTCCTTTCCTTTTTCGCATACCCTGTATAGTATAACTTAGTGGCAATATTATGCAAAACTTTATATAAAAGATTCATTTTTTGGCTAAAATTGAAAATAAAAAATTATTTCACATGTTAACCAAATCTGGGCAGACACTGTCTCAGATTAACCTACACGTTAATCTGGGATACTGTATTCTGAAAGATATAGTTCAATACTAATTAATAAAAAAAGTGAGTTTTTGAAAATTCTGCGGCCATAAGTAGGCCTATTGTGCAAACCTTCGTTTTATTGCATCCACTCGGTTATCTTGGTTCCGTGCATTAGTTTATACACGTCAACTGCTGATTTAGTGGTTATTTCACTCAGTTCCAGTTTTACTCTCCCGAATATGGCATAGCATCTGCGATCTAAGGATTCACATTGACACACAACCTATACAGACAGTTTCCCTATCCTTGCCGCAGAGCCTACAGCTAAGATCTCCATTGTATATCTTCATTTTGTTCATGTGATCCTTGACAGCCATATGTCCCGTTAGGATTCCCGTTGGCATTCTTAGCTGGTTCCTGCTAAGGTTAAGCAACTGTTTTAAGAATTTAGGGCCAATATTCCCCATAACTCACTTGCTATAATTTAGTTCCTGTCTGCTGTTCCAGTAGACTTTGTTTTCATTTTTGGTCCATCACTTAAAAGCTTTTCGTACTGTGCATTTAGGCACTTCTAGGGCTGGTTCAGGACCAATGTATGGTAAAGCTGATGCTTGCCTCGCGAGCTCGTCTGCTCTTTCGTTGCCAAAAATGCCTCTGTGACCCGGTAAAGTCCATCCGAACATATTTCGTTTGACCTAATAACTGCAATAATAGTTTTATTATACAGGGTGGCGCATCGAAAACGAAACGGAGTCATTTACTGGAAGCTCAGTTCTTTTTTGGAAAAACGCTCAGACCCGTTGATTTTGTTTTCAAGGGGACACAAAATTGGCAAAAAATCACGTCAACACGTGTAGCCCCCTGGGCGGGGGTGGAACCACCCCTAAAATCTTAAATGGAAAGGCGGGGCGAGTGATACCTTGTTTTAAAGGTTCTGCAATTCCCTTTATAATGATGTTAAATTCATGTACTTCAGTTCAGTAGTTTTGGAGATTTCAACTATTTTTGCAACTCCGAATGTTGAATTTTGGTGGCGAAGAGCGTTGACACATTGAGAATAATAATTTTCTCATATTTAGAAAGCGCAGTTTTACTAATCCGTTTCTCAGCAATAAATTTAGAAACACTAGCCATTTTCAAGAACGAAGTTTTCCAACAACTGCCGGGAAGTAACTGAACATTTCAAATTTTTGAAACAGTGAGTACAACTCTACTGACCTCGGAACCCTGACAATAAACATAATTAAATAATAATAATTGCACCTATGGAATACGGCAAAGACCACTGGATTTTATAGTTCAATAATGATTTATTACTCTCTCGCATTAAGCAACATACTATAGTTATTTATACTATTATTATCTTATGTCTTTAAAACAGACTCATTTGTATGATTTAACATTAGGTTAAGTATTTGCATGTTACTGTTTCTCTGATAAAACTGTGCTCTCTTAATCAAATAATCTGATTTATTTGGTGAATAATTATTGGTAATAAATAAATGTGATTTCAATTAACTAAGTTTTATTTAAATGAAATAAATGAGAGTATTTCGTTTTATTTGTAAAATTATTTGACTGTTGGTGGATTTGTGTCAAATCATGGCACCTTTCAAACAAATAAAAAACAACTAAAATAACAAAATCTAAATAACTAATTATATTTAATCGAACTAATTTTCATTTAGGAACTAAATTCCGTTAATCGCTTGTTAAATCACCCAATAAAGAACTATTTAAATGTCTAGGTCATTTAAACTAAATAATTATGTATTTACATTAAATCCTGAATATAAAACAACCAAATATTTACAAATAACTAATTATTTAATCGAAGTACATTTTAAGTTAAGAACTAAATACCTTTAACCCTAATTTAAATCATTCAATGCCGAACATTTCGTGGGGCTTTGAGTAATTTGATTGATTATACAAAAGTGGCCTGATAAATCATCATCGCGTTTTTGGTTATTGGTGTTCGATCTTGTCTTGTAGAAATTTTGAGTGAGAGTGAAATCTTCTTCGTTAGTGACACAGAAGTTAGTGGTTCAGCAAAAGTTAAAAGTAAGATATGGGGGATAAACGTAATATGAATAATTATTTAGAAGAGTGGGGTATATCCCAGATAATTTTCAAGGTAGGAAACTATGAATATTTTAGTTGAACATGAAACGAGTTAAAAAATAAGATAAGAGGCAAAGAAAAGATACTTGTAATACCTAATTTGAAATTTTAAACACAAAATATTTTTAGGAAAATGTAGCCAGATAAGCCAAGTATTTATAAATCATAGCTACCTAAGTGTATTTTTTTAAATCGTATTACAAATAAGGAAATAAGACAGTTTTTCTCAATTTTCACCATATTTCAATACTTATCAAACCTTCTAGCGTAAAAGATATAATATAAATAATATAATATTAATAATTATTGTACCTAATATTTGCAAATTTGCCGGTATTTAATTTTTTATCAAAGTTATTAACTTCTTTATAGTGTTTTGTTGACGTATATTTTAAGGGGGACAACAACTAATGGTGGGTTTATACAGCAGAATAACATGACATAAAAATAAAATAAGATTTTATGGAAGTAGTCCATCTCACAGTGGAGTAATATTTTAAGTGAGGAATGAAACACAAAGTCTGCTCCACTAATTTAATAAAAAAGTTCAGATTAACATCCCAAACATGTTTCGAAGGTATAAACCTTCATCTTCAGTGGGTAATTATTAAGATGTTATTTATGAAGAGACCAATGACAAAATGAATTTTGGTACGACTCCACCATGATGGTCGTACCCTATTACATTTTCCCAGTAAAATTTGGGTTTTTTAATAAATTTAAAATAAAACCAAATTCATTTTAAATTCATTTTATTTTATAAATTTTACTTTAATTTAAATATGTATTAGTTATCTAATTAAAGTTACATATGTCTTCTTAAAAAGAATTTTTCTGCAACATTAGTTTAAATAAATTTAACAATGTCATTGGTCTCCTCATAAATAACATCTTAATAATTACCCACTGAAGATGAAGGTTTATACCTTCGAAACATGTTTGGGATGTTAATCTGAACTTTTTTATTAAATTAGTGGAGCAGACTTTGTGCTTCATTCCTCACTTAAAATAAAATAAGAGTTGAATCTACAGATCTGTAATAAGACGTTTATAGAACCAAATAACATAACATAAAAGCAAGAAATAAAATAAGAGGTGGTTATCTTTTAACTTTTATGTTATTTTTATGTGAAAATCGTTGTGCGCGTGCGCGTAATTTGTCATAACCTTTATTTTCGGCAAAAATGTGTTTTTCTGTTGGTTTACCTTATTATTTGAACACTATAAACAATTTGGATAAGGTTTGTGATTATTATGGGATAGGTACTGATTAAACCATATTTAAGAGCAATAGGGGATTTGATCTGCTTATTTCTTATTTTTATGTGACGTCTGTATAAACACGTACTTGGATAAAATAAGAACTGATTTGAATGAACTTTCTGATCTATTTAAAATTAAAAAAAGGTATTTAAATCAAATAAAATTATACTTAGTCTAAATAATTAAGGAGTTAGTATTAAGGAAATAAATATTTGTTTGAACTTTGTATTCAGTCATTAATTCCAAATAAAAAGTAATTTGTATTAAATCAGATAATACTAATTGAGGCAAATAATCCCTTGGTATTTTTCAAATACATATTTGTTTGGCTAATAGGAAACAAATATTTATTTGAGCCAATGGAAAATTTTTTTAATTCAAATAATTCATTTTATCAGTGTTTGTTATTAATTATATCATTGTTATTTTTTGCTTCATTTTGTTTATGGATATTTTTTTAAAATGAAGTTACAATATTTAGCTATTTTAAAACGAATACCTGTATAGTGTATACGAAAAATCTTTCAGTCATAGGGTGCTTAATTAGAACTCAAATGGGTATTTTTACAATGTACGACACATCAGTGTGACGTATCTATGTGACGTCTAATTAAGCCACCCTATGACTATGAAGAACTTGTAAACACCCTAAATACTTGATTATAGAAGCGTTTTTTTGTAAATTTGTAAAAAAGAAAACGTAAAAACCAGAATTTCTGCAGCGTAAAAAGCACTAATGTGGTCTAACAAAAACAAATACTTTGTAAAGCATTTTAGGGAAATTTTTATCAGTGCATAAATGAGGAGTGATCATACAAAACGCAATAAATCCACTTAAAACAGTTTTGAGTAAATCGCAAAAGTGTTTTATTAGAAATGTCTGATATATTTTAAAAAACGGCTTTGTGTCATTTCATATAGGTTAGAAGGGACGGTTAAAAACTAAGAATTTTATATTTATTTTGTTTATGCATGACGAGCTATATGTGAAAAAATGATGGATTTATTACGTTTTGATTGACTTAAAATTATTTTATTATACTTATATTATTTTATTTATTACGGTTTGTTTGATCACCAACAGGATTTATTACATTTAGTATGAATAACATTTATACAAACATTAATATTTTCTATTACAACATAGAACAAATATTTATTACCAACGGTAAGAACTATTTAAAAGATACGTAAATAAAAGAATAATAAAAAAATTATATGTGAGCTCCATGATCAGGTTCCAAGCAGGTGCATTCCTGCTCTTCTTCTTCTTCTTCCTGGTTCACAATTGGATTTTCAGAAGATAAAATATTTTTATAACAAGATAGACTTGGATCGTCTATCCAATCTGCCCCAAATTGTTCCTGCAGCAAATGCTTAAGAGATGGCTTCTTTCTTTCTGGGATCGAATTCTTGAGGGGTATTGCTTCTAGCAGGAGGTTATTTTCAAATTTTCCTCGTTATATAATAGACTATGGGATTTCAGTAAGGAATTCAAATCTAAAATTTTGGTAACATGCCACCTGTATTGTTTTCTTAATATTATTTTTTTGCATGTAAATTCTTTTTAAGTCGGAAATGCCAGCAATTTTTTTCAAGTTGTTCAATGTTTTTACATTAAAAAGATTCCAGTCCATACCAAGTTCCTCAACCACTCCAAACTTTGCATATAAATCCTTATACTCTTCTTTGGTTTTAATAAAGGGGCTTTTTCTTAAACACTTCTTAATCCTTCCAAATACTCTATCGGCCGGCGGGAAGCTATGCCCACGAACAGGATATGTAATTCTTATTTGCTCCACGCTGGCAAAGGCTTTAAATTTTAGCCAATAGTAAAGGGTATGTATTATGTGGGAATTCTTATTTTGCCCCCCACATCCATCACAGAATAACCTAAGCATTTTTATTTCTTATATCACAATGATAATTATTTCACCTCTTGCTTAAACCTGTCAAACCACAGCTCTAAACAAACAACTAGAAAATACTAAAGCATAATATAAATGAATCACCCTCAATAATAGGTATAGTAGTGCCATCTAACCAACCTTGTATAAACGCAGACAATTTTTAAATAATTTTAACTGCATTACTGGCTTTGGGATTTACTACACTTTGAATGAATTCTGAATATATTTCAAGTTACTTGGGATTTATTACATTTTGATTGAATTGCTTACCTTTGGGGTTTAATTTCAATGGGATTTATTGCGATTTAAACGATTCTGGTGTCACCAATGGATTTATCCCATGGCTTTTATAAATACATCATATCAAACTAGAAAAATGTCAAGAATGGATTTATTGCGTTTTGCATGATCACTCCTTAAATATTCATTAAGTGTTATCACCAAAAAAGTATATTTTAATTATCTAAATAGTTTATAGATATTTTTTTATCGCCGCAAAACAAATTGATAATGTAGTTTCTTTGTTCCCTTTTAAAAGCACTATATGTAATTATTTAAATATGATTCTGATGGATTGGGTTCATGCACACAAAGCACAATACTTGTTAAATTAAACAAACAACATCAAAAGTTGTACGTTTGTATAACAAAGAACATCGCGGCTGTGGCTGCACTTAAAAATAATTATATAGAATAAAAACGCATCGGTACAGTAAAAGTATTTATGCATTGTTAACGTTACTAATAACTATTTTTTTCCGGTATGTGTAGTTAAAAAAAGTTTCGATATACAGAGTGTACTACTAATTAAGAGTACACACCTACAGTGCATTCGTAAAGTAGAGAATACATTCAATAAGAATTAATAGGGGAGTTTGTAAAAAGACGTTCGAACCCGTCGATTTGTATTTTTAATTTAGAGTTTTTTAACGTTGCAGCGAAATATACCGGGTGTTGCATCGTCGAGCGGGACAGGAAATCCCATGTAATTTTAAATGGGGTCAATTATTGGCTTCTATAATTATTTTAGAGAAAAATTCTATTTAGGTTTATTAAAGAGCACTAAAACCCACATTCAAAAGAATAACTTTAGATATTTTTGATGAGCTCGTTTACGGGTTATCGCCGATTTCTTTTTAACTATTTCTCCTTTTTATGGCCCCGTATTTGCGGACACCAGTCAAGGTAAAAGATGACTGTCAAATAAAGTTGTCATTTTGAAATGTGTGCTTTATTGTTATAAAAACTCGTACATCGAAAATATTTAAGGTGTATTTATGAGTACAAATTAATCTGAATAAAACTAAAATAAAGTATCCAATTACAAGGTTAATTATGACATTTTACTTGTTTCAATATTTTACTAATTAATAGGTAGGTACTATTAAATTGTTAGAACTTTAGGATTTAAGAAGATGTTCAAATATTCCTCAAAATGACAACTTTATTTGACAGTCATCTTTTACCTTGACTGGTGCCCGCAAATACGGGGCCATAAAAAGGAGAAATAGTTAAAAAGAAATCGGCGATAACCCGTAAACGGGCTCATCAAAAATATCTAAAGTTATTCTTTTAAATGTGGGTTGTAGTGCTCTTTAATAAACCTAAATAGAATTTTTCTCTAAAATAATTAGGGAAGCCAATAATTGACCCCATTTAAAATTACATGGGATTTCCTATGTCCCGCTCGACGATGCAACACCCGGTATAGGGTATATCAAAAATTTTTTTATTGAAGAATTAGAAAGAGCACATTTTTTTACATACGACAAGGTAAATGAGGGTAGTAGTTACTTAAGGAAACTTTGAAGAAAAATAGCTGTTTTTTTGTCAACCTTTTCAAACATAGTGGTATCCCTGTAGTCCAATAAACGGAACGCTTAAAAAGGAATTTTAGTTAGAAAGCTGCTTTTTCGGTGGAAGGTACATTTTAATGTTTGAAAAGACACTTCAGTTTTATTTTGTGTCCAGTCCTTGCACGAGAGTTAAAAAACCCTTCAATTGGGGTTGAAAATATATTTTTGGGTTATAACTTTTAAATGAGAAATAATATGAAAAAAAGTTCCTCCCAAATGTTGTAGAGCATTAAATTTTACATAAAAAAGATTTTTACTACTTTTGTCTAATCTATAAATCTAAAAGCCATAAGAGGTTCGCAAATTTCAAAAACAATTTTTGGTCAAGTCTTTAATAAATGGGACCTAAATATCGATATGGCATCACTGTCGCCTTTGGATAAGAGTTACAGCGTCTAGTGCAGTATTTATCGGGTTTTTAGATGCCAAATGATTGCCAGACGATGGGCAGTGTTGCCAGGTTGAAAATTTAATGCGGATGTGAAGTTTCGAAGACGCCGACCAACCCTCAAAGTTCAGATGATTCTAAGGCCACAACTATTAGAGATATCGTAAAAATGATGATATACGTTTTTATGCAGATTTAAATGGTCTACAACTTTTGTCTAAAACCTTTTTTTCTAGTGTTTGTTGTTTTGAAGCTAGGGGTCAAAGAAATATTTTAAGGTAATTTTCCATCCCTTATGCAAGGGTTGAATACAAAATAATACCGAAGTGTCTTTTCAAACATTAAAATGTACCTTCCACCAAAAAAGCAGCTTTCTAACTGAAATTCCTTTTTAAGCGTTCCGTTTATTGGACTACCTGAAAGTTTTTAGTACTTGAACCTGAACTTGTCATCTTTCACATCGTTGACACATTGATCCTTTACTTCGATATTAATTTACTGATTTTTGGATTTCGTGGTGAATTTGATTGTGAATTAATTCTAACTCTGGAATACACGTTTACTGAGTATGCAGATATGCATCTGATGTATGGTCTTGCATCTTGTAATGCTTTAGAAGCCAGAAGGTTTTATCACGAAAGATTTCCTAATCGTACTATGCCAAACCAGAAGACACATTTCAATCATATTATAATTTTAGGAAAGTTTGGAACAAATAGTACTGATGCTGTGAGAAGAACCGTACGTACGCTGCAACTAGAGGAAAATATTTTAAATGCTGTACATGACATCCAATCAAGCAGCACTCGAAAATTATCAGCACAGTTTAATACATCGAAAATAAGAGTACATGAAGTTCTGCAATAACAGCTGTTATATCCATATCATTTGCAAAAAGTACATGAACTGATTCTTAAAGGTTTTCCTCGTAGAACGCAATTTGCAAACTGGCAACGAAATAATGTAAACTTTTTTTTTTTTTTTATTTACTATTTTTTACGGTCGTCGGCGTATCAGAGGCCATCTTGAACCGGTCATCGACCGTACGGTTTTTAATTGTGCGGTCTACCGACTGGGGAGTGTGAAACGGCACCTTCATCCTACGAGATATCCGATCTCATCCGGCCTGTCCGGCGTGAATAGGATGGTTTTGATGTCGATTCATTTTACACTCTTCCCTAAGACAAGAGCACGCGGTGTTTCCCAAGCGGTCACCCATCCAAGTACTAGCCGCGCTCGACACCGCTTAACTTCGGTGATCTGACGGGAACCGGTGCTTTAAGTGTCGCTAGGCCCTTGCCAATGTAAACTTCAATAGCATTATTCTTTTCACGGATGAAGCAAGGTTTACCAAAAATAATATTACCAATTTACACAACACACATGTATGGGCTGATGAAAATTCTCATGCCGGTATTGTTTCGCATCATCAAAATTAGTTCCAAGCAATTAATATCTCGACAGGAATCATTGGCAATTTTTTTATTGGACCACTCGTATTGCAGGAACGCTTGGACAACTTTATTTGGAGTTCCTCCAGAACGCTTTTCAGGATTTAATAGAGCACTTACCGCCTAATTTCAGTGTTGGTGTGCGGGAACACCTAAACAACGTCTATCCAAACCGTTCGATAGGTAAAGGAGGACCTACTGCCTAGCCTCCTCGATCTCCTGATCTAACGCTGTTGGACTTTTACCTGTGGGGACACCTGAAAAACTGGCTGTATTCCACTCCGGTCGGCACTAGGGAGGAACTCCTACAGAGAAACACGTTTCATTGTGATGCGATAAGGACGAAGGCTGGGTTATTGTGGCGGGTACAGCAGTCTTCAATTCGTCGTGCCCGTGAGTGTATCAGACTTTACGGAGCCCATGTTGAATCCTCTTATGAAGTTTTTCAATAACTTCGTTAGGTGCCTCCTATTACATCACTGCGTTTTTTTACATTTTTGTATTTTTTCGGATTAAATAACTTAAAATAAATCTTTTCTGTTGTTTAAATGGCTTTCATATCACACTTTGTTGTCGAGAAACAAAATAGAAATCAAGGTCCTTTTTATTCAAAATAAACCATGAATTCGTTTTTTATTCTTTTTCTCGAAGACGGTTCATTTCATCGACAATAAACAAGAGTACCTTCTTTTTAGTCTAAGGTGCAAGCTACACAAATTTATTTTTTTTAATATTTATCATACAGGGTGTTAAAAATTTAAGCATTAAGTTATAAAGCTTAGTCCGTCCCTGATAAACTAAAAAGGCTAAATATGTTTCAAGAACACTATTTTAAGAGGTCCTTACTACTGTCCATTACTCTAAATTTTTTTAAAATTATATTAAGTACCTTGAAAGTTATTCAAGAAAAACCGATTTCCAGCAGCGTCCTTCAGGGGCACATATCTCCGTAGGGAGAGCCTGTAAAAAAAAAATGTATAGGAACTTGTCATCTTATTTTTTCATGTTCTATCTGATCCAAGAGTTTTCCCACATTTTCCCGGACACCCTGTAGAGTGTACTAATTCAATTTCTCTGTAACTCTGAATGAGATTTTTCATTAAGTCTGTCCGGTGCCGATTTTAAATAAGAGGTACATATGTATTTATAATACTACTGTACGTACGAACTCATCGGCTATGTTAATTCACACACCTCGTTGTCGCTGCGCGTCATGCGCGTTACACGATTGTTCACAGCCGAAACTTCAATCCGATAAAAGCAAACAACAAGAAGCGACAAAATCCCGAACTAACCTTGAAATCTTGACAGTTGACCGTGTTATTACACTAAAAGAAGCACTAAAGCGATGAAGTAAATGCTTTACACTGAAATCAAAAATGTGGATACCTAGTAAGATGTACCTTTTCATGAATATCTTCTGTGATTCATGTAATTGGCTTTCCAAATTTTGTAAATAAATAAAAAAATTAAATAAAATAAAAATATTTTTGAAATGTTTTATTGATTGTGCGTTGCTTAGTGATAGTACATGTTAGAAAGGAAATAAAATAGTATATTACATACCAAGAGTGGTAACAAGCCTATTATTCTCTATTTCGAAAATTACGGTACGAGCGTTAGCGAAAATTGCCCTTTTTAATGCAGACATTATAATATTACGTAACTGCTCTTACGCACAGCTTGGCTTCTAACAATATAGAGTGTGTAATTAGAGTTTTACGGATAAAGTAGACAGTGCGTAAGTAGGTTCTTACTAATATAGAAGTATTTTCTTATGTACCCCTTTACTTCTTTTTAAATATTGAACATCAGTTTTGTTACCTTTCCTTACATTTTTAATCAACAATCTTAAAGCGGTACAAATGTACTTACTGTCCAGAATCCTTTGGAAATGCAAATATGCTTATTCCTTGACCTTCTTTTGAGTGACACCCTCGAAACGCACAGGTATTACCAGGCATAGTTTTACAATAGCACAGCACTCACAAAAACGAACAGTTTAACAATACACTTCTTTCAAGAAAAATTACAACTAAACTCGATAACGATAAATCATCGACTACCGGACTAACGGCTAAAACACGGCCGGCTTAAACTTATGACAATTGACCGGGTTACCTCCCACTCCAATGATTTCGCCAAATGTCATATTGTCGCTTTTCGTTTGCTTTTCTCGGCTCCAACGTCATCCGTAATCAATCTCAGCGGCGCGACGGTATGGAAATTTGGTCTTAAGCTGGCCAATCAGAGTGCCAAAATTTCTTAAGATTCGCCCTGCACTTGTTGGCGTCGGGTATATGTATTCTTAAACCAAGATTACCATTTTTGATGGTTTACCATATAGAAATAGTTCATCCAGGAACAATTTTGTCAATCTAATAATACACTCCCAAAAATATTTTTGGTCTTATACATGAGATGCAAATTAAAGTGCAAAAGGCAACAATAGTACTTTTCAATTTACCTTGTTAAAAAATTTGAAATAAACGTTAATCATATTATATTGAAATATAATTTTTGAGTTTTAAGCAGTTTGGTCAGTAAATACAGTTTTATTGTATCTAGTTCGAGAGTAGGTATTTGCAAAATATAAAAATGTTGTTTTCTATGATAAGTCTATACAGACTTCCACTTTTGAACAAAATTCATCCACCAGCGCCGATTTTTCCTCGGGGGCTTGCCAGGTTAGTTAAGGTAAACAATATATATAGCTCCTGCACCTCCATCAATCACTACCATCAACAGCTAATATTTTTAACATAGATATTAGTATTGCTAGACGTTTTTTTAAATGGCTTCATTTTACACAATAATATGCAGAAATAAATAAACTCCAGCATAATGTTTTGATTGGACAGCGAGAACTACATAAGTGGCAGAAGATATTACTTTAATAACATATGTGCAACAACATTACTTAATCTCCATCGCATTAGTTTAATTCGCCACAACTGCAGCTGTCGTTAAGCGCCTCAAGTACCGTAGGTACTATTCCTGTTTCTGTTAACAAGAAACGACTGAAACGAGCAAAACATTATTTCGTTATGTTTCCCATAAATCCCATTGTTCTAAGCTGTGCGTCGAAAATAGTTTTCTAAACGAGCAGCATAGATGCCCTACATGGAAACTAATGCCGTAATGGCACAGACAGGATCGTACTATGACTGTCATTGGCGGCGATAGTATCCTTTTTTTTGGCACACGGAAACACGCTTAAAATGTTAACAAGAAATATGTTATAATTAACGCAAACCTAGGCCTCATTTAACGACGATAGTGATGTATTAATAACCATGGTCTAGAGAGCAATTATGGGTTACCCGTCAAGGGATTTAAGAGGCGATGACTGTAATGGCTTCATGTCTAAACGATGGTAAATACAGGGTGTTTAGCAACATCGGTCAAAGAAAGAAACTGGTGAATCCTAACGTAATTGTAAGACGAAAATGTGGTATAAAATTTTTTCGAATGTCGCTTTATTTTCGAAATACAGGGTGTTAAAATAATTTCTTATTTATGTTTTCTTTTTATTAACATTTAATGAAAAACAATATTCGTAGTTTAGGTCCCTGTTTACTTCATAATATCCGCACGAATTCTTCTGCAAAACCATTTTAAATCACCAATACCGCCAAAAATATTTTATGTACCTAAGCAACCTAACGAATTCCCCCGCAAAATTTTAAATCATGCCGCTACCAATCTTATCTTTCTAATTTTAAATAAAGCTTTTATAAACATATATTTTATACGGGGTGGTCCAACGAAAACTTAACACCTCGATTTTCCTGCTTTAAAATGAAAATGTGGAAAATCGCTCGGACCCGTCGATTTCTGATTCGAGGGGGAATAACTTTTCCGCTTTTTTCGTCTCCGTAACTTCAACCTCCTAACGGGGGTGAGCACAACCCCCTGATTTTGAATAGAGATGAGGGGTGTTGCGATACATCATTTTGAAGATCTTATCGAGTATTATCTGACCCTAAAGTTTCGCTGCAAAATTTTCATCTTTAACGAAATGACAGCTAAAATAGTGGAAGACTACTTAGTTTTGTGATTAGTTTATTAAATGCTGAAAATGGCCACCATTCACTTGCATGCAGTAAATAACGCTGGTGTATGAGTAGAGAATGTGGAATTTACCTCGAGGATATTACTCTTATCAGACGCATTTGAATTATTTATTTATTTGTTAATTTTTTTGTCCAAAAAAGTAGACGGACCATGTTTTTGATTTACCTTAGTCTATCGTGAATTTTTAAGAACGTTAAAACTGTGTCAAAGCGATTGTAACTTTGTAGTAGAATTAAAATGGTGTATTCCGTAGAAGAAAGGGTGGAAATGATAAAATTATCTGCGCGAGTAACAGCGGCTTTATTTAATGAACGACATCCTGAAAAAAATGTATCCGCTGCTTACATTGTGCAACTGGTTGCTAAATTTGACGCTACTGGTTCAGTCAAAACAAAAAGAGGGTGTATGAAAGAGACGAAGCGAGGAAAGTGGCTGTCTTAGGTCAAGTAGCAATGGATCCGACCCTTAGTACTAGGAAATTGTCCGATGTATCTGGTGTTTCACGCACAACAATCATGAGAATCCTTAAACAACATAAGTTCCATCCTTTTAAGATACGACTGGTTTAGGAACTGAATGAGGATGATTTCGATCGCCGACTCCAGTTCTGTGAAGTGGTCAGTGGAGTTATTAACAATAATCCTAACTACATGTTCAATATCTGTTTCTCGGATGAGTGTTCATTTTACCTTAATGGCATTGTAAACAGACATAACTGTCGGTATTGGTCAGATAAAAATCCTAGATTATTTCATGAAGTGCATACTCAGCATCCCCAAAAGTTAAATGTTTGGGCGGGTATTTATGGAAATCACATAATCGGCCCTTTTTTTATACCCGGTAATCTCACTGGCCAAATTTATTTAGAACTATTAGAGAACGCTATTTATCCAGCCCTCGTTCAAGTATTGGAAAATGAAGAAAATGAAGAAGACCATGTAAATTTTTCAACAAGATGGCGCACCACCTCATTTCGCTCAACCTGTGCGTCAGTTCTTAGATGAAAATCTTCCTCAGGCCTGGATTGGAAGAAGGGGACATATTGAGTGGCCACCCAGATCACCTGATCTGGCTCCACTGGACTTTTTTCTATGGGGTCACCTGAAATCTAAGATTTACGCTATCCAGCCTGAGTCACTGGATGATTTGCGAATTCGGATCATTAATGAATGCCGTCAAATTACACCAGAAATATTAAGTAATGTACGTGAATGTTTTGAGCAAAATTTATTTTACTGCATGGAAGTGAATGGTGGCCATTTTCAGCATTTAATAAACTAATCACAGTAGTCTTCCACTATTTTAGCTGTCATTTCGTTAAAGATGAAAATTTTGAAGCGAAATTTTAGGGCCAGATAGTACTCGATAAGATCTTCAAAATGAGGTATCGCAACACCCCAACACCCCTCATCCCTATTAAAAATCAGGGGGTTGTGCTCACCTCGTTAGGGGGTTGAAGTTACGGAGACGGAAAAGTTATTCCCCCTCGAATCAGAAATCGACGGGTCCGAGCGATTTTCCACATTTTCATTTTAAAGCAGAAAAATCGATGTGTTAAGTTTTCGTTGGACCACCCTGTATACCCTGAGTAATACATCAATAATAATTGTATGTGCTTATTTTAAATAGAAATCCTTATGTAATAATTATAACTAAGTAATACTAAATAACATTTTTAGAAGGAAAAAGTGTGCTTGAAAACAGTTTTTTTAAAAATTATTGTATTTAAATGATACACATTTAACAAAATCAAATCTGGAAATTTGCTCCGTTTGATACTGTTCGATCTTACTTTGCACAATTTTTTTTTAACAACAGTTTTTCGGGGAGCAATAACTTTTTATGTATGTATCAGTTTGATTTCCTTTTAACGCTGACAGAAATTTATGAATGTTCGGATGAGGTGTCTCACAATACTGTTCGAACTTCGAATGGAAACATTCGCAATTATTTGTAGTTCTTAAAATACTTGCGGATTGAATTGCCCAGATATATGGTGGAAAAAGAGAATCGTTATCAATATATGTTTCAGTGAAATAGTCTGCTAACTCTTCTAGCCTTTTGTTTTTAGGCATAAAATCTTCCACGAAACATTCGCCAACCTGGTGAGGTGGCAAAAACATCAAGCCAAAAAGATATTTAAGCCACTTTCCAATTTCCGACTATTCGCTTTTATATTCTCTTGCAAGGCTTACTTGCTGAATCTTTCTCCACCATGACTGCGATAGATATAACCGGCATCCAATAATCTCGTTTTCGGGAAAAACTTCCCCACAACTGACATGGATCCCGATTTCATAGTCTATTACAATACTTAGGGGGTTGAAAACAAGGTCGTAATTTCTACGAATTTCTTTTAGACTGATTAACAAATTTTTAGATGTATTTTTGTCCTTATTTTTTAATAAATAAAAGACGACAGGTACATAAATATAATTTTTATAAACCTGCAAAGTAAACAGTTGATAAAAATATTTTGTGCAGTATTGAAATGTACCATCCACATAAGCATTTGCTTCATTTTCATATATCACAGTTAAATTGGTAGCACATGAAAAAATAATGATTCCGGATATTTCTTCTTTATGTAAAATAAAGTTTTCTTCTAAAGTACTTCTAATATTTACAGACCTTAAAAACTCATGGACCTCAGCAGTAGTGTCGTTTACGACACTACTCTCAGCACTACTTTTGGGCAGCTTTGACACAGTTTGCAGCTTTGCTCTGTTGAAATGGCTGATAATAAACTGCATATATTTTGAAAAAATAGTCCATACTTTCAGTGGAGTCAATGTAATATGAAATAAAACAATGCAGTCTTCCTCCACAGTTTAATTGTTAACATAAAAGTTATTAGGTTTCCGACATGTTTCGAGCACTTAAGTACTCATCTTCAGGGGATACCAACATCGAGTTTAACTTCAAAATAATAAGTTGTCTCAAATAAATGAGTACAACAGAAAGGCTGGAGAGTACTGGAGACTTGGTGCATTAAATGGTTAAATAAATGGAATGAGAAGTAAAGTTAAGATTAAGTTTTGTAATATAGATAAGTGTAACATATTTAAGTATGATATTAGAAGATTATGACATCTGAAGGTAATTAAAGAAAAGTTTGTTTAAAAAAAAATTAAGAATCATGAGCTTGTATGGTTAAGTTTAGAGGAGTAACACATATGTTAAGTTAAATAAAGAAAGAATGTGAACTCAGGAGGAGAGAAGTTTTATTTTAATTTTGAATGGGAAAATCCCACGTTTTGCGGAAGTACCGCGGTTGTGTTCGCACAAAGGTTGTATTGAATCTTCTTTTTGAACTTTTAAAAAATTTTGAAAAATTTTTTTTTTTTCATATTTTTAAAAAACCTTTCTAAAATAATCATGTTTTATCATTCTTCTAAAATATGGGGCAAAGCCCCGTATTATCACATAAGCTAAGTTAAGACAAACCCCCTCTCATTTATAAATCTTTCATTAGTTTTTACAAAATTCTTATAAAAAAAAAAATTTTTTTCTTTTAAAACAAAACCTATGATTTAAAAAATTAAAATAAAACTTCTCTCCTCCTGAGTTCACATTCTTTCTTTATTTAACTTAACATATCGTCCCTGTTTTCACGAAGTGGCGTATATCGATTTTTTTAATTCTGCAGGAGAGCTGTTTAAACATTTTTTATAATTGTCTCTATGTCCAACTAAAACAATATTTAAGTTTTCTGTCTGTTTTGTTAATATGATATTTATATGGGCCAACACTACAATACTAACTTATGTTTTTAAAAAATGGTGTATTAGTATAGTCACAAAACGAAAAAAAAGTATACAGGGTGTCCGGATAAGGATACGGAGCGGCCATATCTCGAAAACGATACGTCTCACAGATCTGAAAAAAAAGCTCTTATCATAAAAACTGCCAAGAGAAATTCATTCAAAATAATTTTAAGTTTCGGAAATTGCCGCAAGAGGGCGTAACGGCTTATTTATTTTAATTTATTTTTTAAAGTTCATTTTACGGCAAAAAATGCCACTTAACCGTAGAAAAGCAAATAAATAATTAAAATCAGTAGATTGTTTACTACAACTTTTGTTATTGTTATTTTTTTGAATCTCGCCCAATAAAGGAGTGGGGGAAGCCTTTAGGACATTTTTCAAAAACTGTCATTATGTCGTTATCCTTCAACGGATTTTCTATAACTTGGACTTGTTTGAAAGGGAATTCCTTGGAGTTTAAATAAATGATTCAGGAATTGTTACAAGTTTCCTGATTCAATTTTAAGATTGCGCTGTTATTCAATCTAACTTATTTTTTTATTTTTCTCGGTATTTGCAAATTGGATGGTACAATTTTTTTCGGTAGTAATAGGAGACAATTTGCATAGGGAACGATTAGTTCAAACTGCAAATCGATATCACCAGGGGTTTAAAAGTTATTTTGATTTTTCTTTAAAAAATGATACAGTTTCCATTTACCGGTACCCGGTATACCCCTAATAAGCAAGATAACAACTAATTTCATGGCCTACTGTTTAATAAACTATAAAATTTATAATAAAAGTTTAACGAGTCAAAGAAACATCAATAACACTGAATAAAATATGAATATTATGATAATATCATATTATGAGACTTAGACTATGAAAAAGTGCACAAATCTTAGAACTAGAAACAATTTTATTAGCAATTTAGCGAGACAACAATAATAATTACAAATGTTCAAAATGTTTTCCATCATTTTGTAAGCACTTAATTATTCTTCTGTTAGTTGATAATACGGCTGCCTCAATTTCAGCCGTGGATAAGTTTCTAACGGCATTTGTTATCCTTACCATCATGTTTTCCCTTGTTGTTCGTCTCTCTTGGAAAACCAGATCTTTTAACCTACCCCATAGGTAAAAATCAAGACAAGTAAGATCCGGTGAACGAGCCGGCCAGGGAAACAAGCTTCCTCTTCCAATTACACGATGCGCAAATTGCTCTTCTAGGTATTGGCGTACGTTACGATAGTAATGCGCCGGACAACCATCAAGTTGGATCCACATGTTTGTTCTCGTTTGTAAGGAGACTTCTTCCAAAAGAGGTGGAAGGAAAGTGGCCAAGAAATCTAAAAATCTTGCTCCATTAAGGGTTTGGTCAAAAAAATGGGGACCGATAATTTTTCCTTCCAAGATCCCGCACCAAACATTTAAACTCCAGCGGTTTTGAAAACCTACTTGCCTCATCCAATGAGGGTTTTGCTCAGACCAATAGTGCATATTATGCAAATTCACACCCCCAGCGTTAGTGAAAGTGGCCTCGTCTGTCCATAATATCCGTGAAAGAAAATTGGGATTTTCCCTAATCATATTTAATAGCCAGTGACAGAAATCCAATCGACGATCATAATCAGTATCGTTCAATGCCTGGTGTAAAACGATGTGGTAAGGGTGCATACTATTAGTTTGTAAAATCTCGTGGACATTTGTTTTTGGAACCCCCAAGTCAAGGGAAATTTTTCTGGTGCTTAAAGTGGGATCGTATTGAACGTCAGCCAAAACGTTGATAATATTTACCTCATTACGTGTTCTACGAATGCGTAAGGGTCGTTGAATGGGCTGCACATTACCAGTTTCTCTTAATCGTCGAGCTAATCTTGAGAAGACTTCTCGAGAATAGTGTCTTCTTTGTGGAAATCGCATTGCATACTCTCGCGACGCTATTACAGCATTTTCAAGAGATTGAAAATACATATTCAACATATCATACGCTTCTGCGTTAGTAAACGGCATACTGTTTGTAGAAAAATGCAATATAAATGTAAAAAACAATGCTTAATATTATAAGATGCTTGACGTTTAAAACTCATCAACAGCTTGTCACAATAAATTATTAATTTGTTTTTTTCCATGGCCAACTTGGAACTTGTAATTTAGGCGAAAACATGATGGAAAGGATATGAAATGCCGTTCGAAGCTTATCCACGGCTGAAATTGAGGCAAGAGGCAAGTGTGTTTTTCACTGAAAGAAGAATAACTAAAAGCTTAGGAAGTGACGGAAAATATTTTAAACATTTGTAATTATTGTTGTCTTGCTAAATTGCTAATTGTTTCTAGATTTAAGATTTGTGCACTTTTTCATAATCTCATATCATAATATTCATATTTTATTCAGTGTTATTGATGTTTCTTTGACTCGTTAAACTTTTATTATAAATTTTATAGTTTATTAAACAGTAGGCCATGAAATTAGTTGTTATCTTGCTTATTAGGGGTATACCGGGTACCGGTAAATGGAAACTGTATCATTTTTTAAAGAAAAATCAAAATAACTTTTAAACCCCTGGTGATATCGATTTGCGGTTTGGACTAATCGTTCCCTATGCAAATTGTCCCCTATTACTACCGAAAAAAATTATACCATCCAATTTGCAAATACCGAGAAAAATAAAAAAATAAGTTAGATTGAATAACAGCGCCATCTTAAAATTGTATCAGGAAACTTGTGACAATTCCTGAATCATTTATTTAAACTCCAAGGAATTCCCTTTCAAACAAGTCCAAGTTATAGAAAATCCGTTGAAGGATAACGACATAATGACAGTTTTTGAAAAATGTCCTAAAGGCTTCCCCTACTCCTTTATTAGGCGAGATTCAAAAAAATAACAATAACAAAAGTTGTAGTAAACAATCTACTGATTTTAATTATTTATTTGCTTTTCTACGGTTAAGTGGCATTTTTTGCCGTAAAATGAACTTTAAAAAATAAATTAAAATAAATAAGTCGTTACGCCCTCTTGCGGCAATTTCCGAAACTTAAAATTATTTTGAATGAATTTCTCTTGGCAGTTTTTATGATAAGAGCTTTTTTTTCAGATCTGTGGGACGTATCGTTTCCGAGATATGGCCGCTCCGTATCCTTATCCGGACACCCTGTATACGCCTCTTTGTAGTTTTTTTCCTAACTCGGAGCAGCGATATACGTCTCCGCAAAACAAATTAAAATAATTGTTACAATTAAAGTAACCATCTTTATTTATTCAAAACTACAGTCATTTACATTAACATTAAAAATACAAACATTATTTACATACATTAATGGATTAAATTTAAATAATAGTCCTTGTAGGCCTCTTGTCTAATTACCGGATTTTTTCCTTCGCAGAGAGACCGTAATGATTCGTATTTCTTCCCAGGAATTTTCAGTTCGCTTTTATTTAAACTTTTAAGTTCGATATTGCCTGCATTAACTTTTCTGGAGAGAGAAATAATTTAAAAAAAAATGGTATCTAGCTTTAGTTTTTCAACTTTAACCACTCGAACTTCGGACCACTTAAAATCTTCGCCTTGATTGTCCTTTCTTATTGATAACACTCTGAGATCTTGGGATAGTGTCTTAAAATCCCAAAAGTCTTTATATTGCATTTCTTTTACTATATACGGATGCCTTTTTCTAACCAACTTGAAAACAGGTACCAGCTGGCTAGGAAGAAAAATATCTCCCGTTTTTTTTATACAAGCCGAAATAGCACTGTGGGCCGAATCTCCCTCACTTTGTCCATGATTTGTTTCAAAGAAGTAGTGAGTTATTACTTCAATATTTTCACTTTTCGACAAGAAATAAATAAACATTGACGGAGTAACTGAATTTTTATTTTGGCCATAGCATCCGTCGGAAAAGAAATCGACAGCCTTTACACCTTCCTTATCATACGATTTCAAAAATTTAAATACACATGTTGAAATCTCCGACGATCCCCTCTTACTTTGGCCCTCGTGCCATGTATAGCAGAAACAATCTCTGTTAGCTATATTATATTGTAAAATTATACACGCTTAAGCGTTGTTTATAGAAAAGAGCGCTTTCTTTACTAATGGGCAGATGAATGGCCTGTTGTAAATCGAATACGGCACATATTCTTTTTGGATCAGAAATAGCCATATCTTTCAAGTTTTGTTTTATTTCTCGAACTTTTTTTTTGTTTGCAATGTGCAATTGTTATTCTTCATTCAAACCTTCATCAATACCATCGGCAGTTTCATGTACTCTTACACATAAAGTGCACTGATCTTTTTTTGGATTATGAAAGGATAAATTCATACTATCAAATATTTTTCTGTAAGTGACCATACTGCCTTTACTACTTGGGTTTTTTCCATTTTCTATTGACTCTTCTTTATACATATCATATATCTTCATCATAGATACCTATATTATATTATACCTACTTACTTAATTATTTTTATTAATGTTTTTTGCGTTTAAATATTTTTAAAAAATTAAGGGTTTGACACGATTGGTCAATTTATGGAGGCAGGGCTTTTATAATGTAAATCGACGCCAAGGGGGGGCCATGCCCCCCCCCCCCCCCCCCGGTATGACCACCCCTGACACCAACGCCTTTTTTAAGTTTCTGACCTTTTTTTAATGGCCGTAACTCGTTTGATATGACCACATTTCTTTTACCGTTTCTCCATTCTACCAACACATTCATTTTTTTCACTATAATATCAGGAATATTAATCAAATAATACTTATAAACCAGCTCGTCCAAAGCAAAACCGGCAAGCTTTTTAGGGTTAAAGACGCTGAACTATGCTAACACAAACAGGCGTATATCATAAACGCCTGTTTAACGAGGTGGAAATATAATGCCACGAATAGGCGTGTATCATATATGCCTGCTTGTGGTATTCGCATTTGCAGGTTTTGCTTATACGCCCAACATACTTTTTGGTGTACTTTTTGAACCAGTGGTCGGACATATACGCCACTTTGTGCCCTAGTAGATTACGCATAATAGGTACATTTAATGCAATAAAGCGAGTTTTAAAAAAAATGCGATATACGCCACTTCGTGAAAACAGGGACGATATGTGTTACTCCTCTAAACTTAACCATACAAGCTCATGATTCTTAATTTTTTTTTAAACAAACTTTTCTTCAATTACCTTCAGATGTCATAACCTTCTATTATCATACTTAAATATGTTACACTTATCTATATTACAAAACTCAATCTTAACTTCACTTCTCATTCCATTTATTTAACCATTTAATGCACCAAATCTCCAGCCTTTCTGTTGTACTCATTTATTTGAGACAACTTATTATTTCGAAGTTAAACTCGATGTTGGTATCCCCTGAAGATGAGTACTTAAGTGCTCGAAACATGTCGGGAATCTAATAACTTTTATGTCAACAATTAAATTGTGGAGGAAGACTGCATTGTTTTATTTCATATTGCATATCTTTTGTTGTCAAATTCTGTAGTGTTTCAGTTCGTCTCGCAATCTCCTGGTGAATTAGTTTTCTTGGTCTTGAAGCTAGGTAGTCAACAGCCTTTCGTTTAACGCTGTTGCTCATTGTTTGTCGGTTAAACACTTTAATACTGTCGCACTCGTGAATGTGCTCTTCGGAAAACTACATATATTTCAACATCCATTCTTCACCGGAATACTAAGACAAATGGTATAAACTGTATCGTAGCTTCCTTATTTAACAATACTGTCAATACCAGTAAATAATCAGATTATCAATGTCCTCATTTATTATTATTGCCTAATCCCTTATAGGGTGGGGTGTTTACGGGGGAGTTCGTGACAACCTTTTGGTACCTTTAAAGGTCGCGGCGGAATTCGAGTGGGCCCATATTATTATGTATAATGCGCACGCCTATAATGGTTATTGCGGTTTTACGATTAATAAGTATAACCCTATGCTGTCCTGTTAAGAAATAAAGTATTCTTTCATTTTGATCTAGATCTTGAAATGTATTAACTTTTCTCTCGAATTTACTGGTGATTTTTTAATTTTCTTTTTAAACAGTAGGCCCATTCGGATATTAATAGTGATGTGACACATGACACTCATAGCACACTGAATGAAAACTGTATGGGAATAACGTTTTCAAGGAACGTTTTTTAAATAAATGTTTATTTGTCTATTATACAGGGTGTTTCATAAGTACGGTATGTAACTTAAGGGGGCGATTCCTTATAATATTCTAAGAGAAAAAGTTCACATGAATACGTGTCCGAAGTTCTTGATATACAGGGTGTTAAAGTTTTTTTTTATTGTTTTTTTTTATAATTTTTTTAAATATCCTTTTCCCGATTTTATTGAAATTTGGACCGTTATTCATAATCATATTAAAAAATTATTTTATTTTTAATTTAAATATTTTAATTAACTTGAAACATACATTAGGTATTTTTTGTAGGTACATGCAATAAAGTGGTTTTTATTTTTTCTCTCGAAAACAAAATAAGATACGAAAATAATTCATAAAACAAAAAAGTTGTATTATTAGTTGGTAAATTCGAAAAAAATATCAAAATTGAAAGAAAGTCAGTGGCGTACATTTTTTGTCAATAATATATAGGTGCTCCCCGGGACGCCACTGGACTAGTAAGTTAATCTAGTTAGGGCTAATTAAGCACGTTATTGTTATGAATAACGGTACCAAATTTCAATAAAACCGGAAAAAAAATATTTTAAAAAATTATAAAAAACCGTTTTTTTTTTTTTAATTTTAATACCCTGTATATCAAAAACGGGGCAACTCCGGACACATGTTCCATATGAACTTTTTCTCTAAATATCATAAGAAATCACCTCCTTAAGTTACTTACCGTACTTCTGAAACACCCTGTATAATAGTTCACTTCTCAACGTCGGTATATAATATACTTTTTCCACTACTAACCTATAACATCGCCATTATTGACCGATTATTAACGCTAGAAATCGTTTTTCTCTACCTTATAAGTCATTATTGACCATTGTCAATAATAAGCCATTGAAATCCATTATTGACCGATCTTTGACCTTAACCGAATTTTGTTTGAACGCAGGTAACTTGATTTTTTAATTCTACAACATCAATTCATTGTGGTTAGGCAACCAGATAATTATCAATACATATTAGATTACTTGATATTGTAAAATATCGATACAATCAACATTTTTTCTGCTTCCATCCTTAATTCGGGAGGTGTACACATAATATTATCACTAACATTTTCTTCGCTCATTTTTAAAAAAAACGCAAAACTCGTGAAATCTGATGACACAAATGAACACAAATTGACATTGACAAAGCCACCTGACAAAACAACAAAATATTTTGCCAATTCCAAAGCGCAGGTAACTTGATTAAAAAATATACTTATACCTACCTATAATTTTTTACAATTATTAATACTATAAATAAAGATAAATGTCATATAAAAGTTTGTAGTAGTGGAAAAAATAATATATTAACCACGGTTTAGACAGCTTATTATAGCCCTCGCGTCTTAAATCCCTCGTCGCTTCGCTCCTCGTGATTTAAACTCGCCGCTCGGGCAATAATGATGGCTGTCTAAACCTTGGTTATTAATATACTATTTTTTTCATCTTTTTAGGTATTCTGTATGAATGAGTCAAAACTATTTCACACACACGGTTTAATCGCCTGTTGCAAAAACTCATAGGTTTACATGGTCAGAAACTTAAATAGTTAAGTATGGTATACATGAATGAACAAAAAGTCAGTAGTTTTTAAAATAAGTAATAACATACAGGGTGTTTTATTAAAAAAAAATACTTTTAGACATTTTTTTGCTGTATCTTTAGACCACCCCGTATATTAGAACAAACAATTATTGGCCATAGCGTAAAAGCCTTCAAGTATTGCTTAACTTCCAATTAAATTTAAGTGCCTTAGTATCTCAGAGTTCAAAAATACATAAGAAAAAATGGCGAAAAATTGTTGGGTGCCACGCCTTTTTTTCAATGATTTTCAAGTAAAAAAATTAAAAAAACAACAGAAAATTACAAAAACAGCCAGGCTCGTTTCAATTTTTGTGTAATTTTACCTATCTTAGGTAGTGATGAGTTAACATTTCTTGTAAAGAGAACAAAACCATGCGATTAATTTACCTGTGTGGATGCGAGCATATGATGTGAATGCTCCCTTCTCTCGAGAAAGCGATCACATTTCTCAAGCTGGCGAATAGACAATAGACGTACAGCGTACAGATAAAGTAATATTACTTACCTGTACTTTAAGGGTCAGACCTATACCCTATACCTTATGCGAGCTGTTGCGATCCTGAAAAAAAATTGAATTATTGTGTAATTCTTGTAAGCTATTATATAAAAAGAAAATCCTTAAATACAGGGCGTTAGGATTCCACATCTTAAATTCTCAACCCTTTGCTAGAGGATGTTTTTTTCTATTTCTATTTTTCCGATGAAGAAAATTTTACTTATTACTGACATTTTTAAGTAAACCAAAATATCGATTTAAACTACAGAGGAACGTATTCAGATGGTCTGTAACTTCATCAGAGCAATATCGGTTGTCGATATCTTAGCAGCTTCATCCAGAACAATACAATGGTTCTATCAAAAAATTGTAACCATTGGATGCACCGTAAGTTCTCATAAGATGAGAACAAAGAAACGCAACAAATAGTACAGTCAAAAAGAAATGCAAGAACTTTTTAAGTTTTTTTACCAAGTTCGATAATTTTTTGACAGACAGTTGCAGATGCTGTCGTCTTCATCATGTTCTGATATCGTTTTTACGAACAGTGTAAATGGATGTTGATATACAGGGTACCACAAAAAATTGCATTCTACGCTTAATTTCTGAACATCCTGTGGAAAAATTCAAGAACTGATTGATGTTTCTTTGTACGACATTTTTAAGTCCCATCTTTTCTCAACAATTTTTTTTTATTCATACCGATATCTTAAAGGAAAACCACAGGTTTAAGGAAATAATGCAATAATCCTTTATTAGCAACAAAAAATTAAAAAAATAATTTGTAAAGTTGGCTTTGTCTTTCTGAATCCAGTTTCCATGGCACCATGGCTTGTCAAGAATATTTTTGTCAACAAATTACAAATTTATTAATTGCTGTACTTCTAGCGTTTGTTAAGTAAGTTGTTGGTTGTTTTGTGTTTTGAAACTGTTCCGTAAACGATAAGTGTATTTATGTAAATTAACGATGAGACCAGAAGAAGTGGCACAAGCTGTTGCTTTACAAGATGATGGTCTTCCGATTCTGTATATCGCAGAAAGGCTTGGCCATTTACGCAGTACGATATCCGATGCGATACAAAGATTTAAACAAACTGATTCTCACTCAAGACCCGGGCAGGAAAGATAAAGAGCCACAAATGCAGTTGAAGATCAATTTCTTCGTCTTCAGGTTCTTCGAAAGCGAACAGCCTCTGCTCCGGTTTCAGCTATTAGATTGGCAGATGTTCATGGTACCTTAGTTTTATCTGAAACCGTACGCAGCAGTTTGAGAGAACAGAATCTAACATCTTATGTACCTGCATTAGGACCTCTATTAGATGCAGGTCATCGAAGGCAGCGCCTTGAATTTGCTCGAGCTCATGCAGATTGGAACACGAACGACTGGCAAAACGTTGTCTTTATAGACGAATCTCGTTTTACGCGATATTGACCTCACGGACGTCAAAGCGTGTGGAGAAGGCCCGGAGAACGATACTCATAATGTTGTTTCCCTCCTAGAGTGCAATTTGGTGGCGGAGGAGTGATGGTGCGTGGGCCGGCATTTCTTTGGAAGCCCGAACAGACCTCATTACACTGCAGGGGGGTATTAACGCTAATAAATACATTAGACAGTGCTTAGAAGAACATGTGGTACCATATTCGCATTTTATAGGAAAAATTTTTAATTTAATGCACGACAATGCTTGACCGCACACAGCAAAAATAGCGAGGCAATTTTTGAACGATGTTGGCGTTCAAGTATTGGACTGGCCCTCAAGAAGTCCGGATCTGAACCCTATTGAGCATATGTGGGATACACTAGGAAGGAGAGTTAGGCAGAACTACGGCGAGTGGTAGCAGACACCCCAAGACGGTGTTGCTGCTTTAATTGAATGTATGCCTGAAAGGATGAGAGCTGTTATTCAGGCTCGTGGAGGAAATACTCGATATTAATAAAATAATCTTTATGTCCTACTCGAATATTATTGTTTTATAATACCATAGGGCATTAAGGAAGTTTCTAATGCCCTCGGGTATTAAGAGAAATAAATAGGAAAAATCAAAGTAACAACTTTTTATTAAAGAAAAAACTTATTTATCATTTATATTAAATGAACAGTTATGAAAAGACCCAGTAAAAACGAACTTACCGGCTTTTGATAAGTCAATGTTTTCTATTATTTCGTGATTTTCACTAACAGAAATTGACGATGATTGAACGTTTTTTGATGTTGATGGTCTCGTTGATGGTACTCCAGCTATCAATTTCGAAATCTTGTCTTCCAAATATCCCTTAACCACAGCTGAACTTTTCCAACCGCCGTGTCTTTTCAATGTGGTCATGTTTGCCCCCGCGTCCGCCAACAAAGTTGCAGAGGTTCTGCGCAAACAATGACCAGTATATTTGTCCGCATCGCTTAGACCCAGGTATTTTGCAATAATGGAAGGAGTCTTGCCTATGGTGTTTTTCCCAACCGGCTGTGAAAAACAACGACCGTTACGGTAACACAAAAAGAATCTATTGATGTTGCAGTTCGTCGGGCGTAAAGACCAATAAGTAAGACCAGTAGCTTTAAACAACCCATCTCTTTCTCATCAATAACTGTGAAGACACGCTTTTTATCGGTCTTTGTATCGAAAATATTAACTATTACTACGGATCCTCTCTCCTCTATATGTTCAACCAACATATTAACTAGCTCTTGGCGGCGGCACCTACCAAATACACCAAATAACAGAGCCACTTTGTACATCAAAAAAATTTCATTGGGCGCTTCACGGATGAATTTCAGCACATCTTCTCGAGTCAAAATTTTCGATTTCTTCGCTTCATATCCTTTGGATGCTTGCTTTAGATACTGGCCTAACTTGCAATATTTTGCAATGTCTATATTTTTATTAACTATTAATGTCTTCTTTAACATTGAATATTTCATCCATAGGGAATTAGGAGCGAATGTTCTAGACTATAATCGATATACATAATTAGTATTTTAATATAATTTACAACAGCAATTTTAACATACCAATTCCTGGAAATATCCGAGTAGCACCGTCTCGTTGATAATTTTTTCATCATTATTTTTCATCCAATCCCCAAACCTTTGATATTCCTTATCATAGGCGTCTTTAGACTTCTTTGGGACAAGATTATCCAAAGCTTTGGCAGCATTCACAGCAATTCTATCCGGAATCAACGGAAAATCCATTACTTTTTATGAATTTCAGTTTTGACTTTGACACAGCACAACAATGAACACTTATTACCTTTGTTTATTTCGCAACTATATAGGTAAAAAACCTTTCGTGATGTTGAATTTTCTTTTTATTTAACTTGGAATTATCTGAAGTAGGACATACAATATTGTATGTATCATGGGCATTACTTTATGTCTATACCCTCGGGCAACTTACAAACCCTCGGGCCAAAGGCCCTCGGCTTTGTAAGATTGTTACCCTCGGAGGCATAAACATCTTCATAATGCCCTTAATACATAAATAACTATAATACCACTATTGCCCATCGACGCTTAAGAAACAATACCTCGTATCTTCATTTTTACTGAAAATAAGTTTATTACTTTAAAACAATATACACTCTAGTATTCAACAGTTCCCAATAGCTCGTCCGTCTAAGATTTATATTAACATTTTAAAACGACGTCAAAGAATACCTCGTATCTCTACAGATTAACAAAATTACTCGTATCTCCATAACCTTCAAAAAGATTGGAGATACGTGCTATTATGGCGGGAAATGGTTGCACGTGGACGGGATATACGAGTTACTTTGTCAGTCTGAATCTAACAGTTGTGTGAGCCGACTCGTTTGCGATTGGTTTTTAAAGTTTTTAAGTTTAAAAGTGGCAAAGATGGAACAAAACCAAAAAAACACTTATATACAAACTATACCTGACATTCAACTGACGATAACGGATGCAAATAATGCCCAAGAAGGTGATAGTGATCCAGAAGGTTCTTTACCATTGTCCAGACTTGTGGAACGTACCTCTGAACAGAACAGTAATATACAAGTTACATCTAACTTTCATTTGACAGTATCGAATGTCAAATACGTCCAAGAAGATTTTAAACCTAAACTCAAAAGAAAAAATAAGGCTGAATCAGAAGATTGGATAGTAAAGAAGAACAGAAAACTGAGAATGAAAGGAAAACAATATCTAGGGTATAGAAGATCCCGGAATAATAACTCAGTGTTCCATGACACAATAAGAAATGCAAGAATAATGAAGGGGTTCTGTAATGCAGAAATGTGCAAGAAGTCTAGTAAAAGGTTCTGTCATGAAGTAAAAGAAGAAGAAAGATTGGCGCAACATAAAAAATTTTGGAATGATATGGATTGGGAGCAAAGAAAAGTTTTTATCTCATCCCTAGTTGACTGTCACATTGGTACAAGAAAGAGAACCGAAGAAAATATTTCACGAAGAAGTATAACTTTAATCTACAATTTAAAAATTGGGGGAAAAAGAAGTCAAAGTCTGCAAGAAAACTTTTTTAAACACATTTAGTTTAGGTGAATGCTCAGTTAGAAAGTGGGTGACTGAAAAAAAGGATAATGCTGGAATTCACATGAGTAGAGAGACCTTAAATGCAGAGACAAGTGAAACGTTAAGAAAACCCAAAAAAAAAGAACAAAAAGATAATCTAACGACCTATTTAGAATCCATTCCAAAATTACCGTCTCACTATTGCCGAAAACAAACTGATAAACTATATTATGTGGAACCAATGTTTACTACTATGACACAATTTTTAATCACTATGTAGAGTACTGCAGCGAAAGACAAATGTCACACTTAAGTAGGCAAGTATTTGATACGCTTGTATCAGAAAAGAAAATCTCCATATTTCACCCCAAGAAAGATGCATGTGACATCTGTATAAAATACACTATTGGGAATTTGAAAGAGGAAGAATATAAAATGCACATCGATCGAAAAGAAATGGCCAGACAAGAAAAAGGTGAAGATAAGAAGAAAGCTGAAGATGGTCAATGCATTGTAGTTACTGCCGATGTACAGGCTGTTAAATTGGCGCCCTTTTTTAATGCCAGTGCCTTGTATTACAAAACCAAGCTGTGCGTTCATAACTATACTATATTGGATTTAGCTACACATAATGCTACCTGCTACTGGTGGAATGAATCCCAGGGTGAACTGGTAGCCTCAGTTTTCGCTAGCTGCCTCATTAATTATCTAAATAAACACAAAGATTCGGGAAAACCTATTGTGATTTGGACCGATGGCTGCACTTATCAAAACCAAAATTCTGTGTTGTCGAGTGCCTTACTCATGTTTTCAACAAATAACAACATTATAATAGAAGAAAAATATTTAGAACGTGGGCACACTCAAATGGAGTGTGACTCGATACATGCAGTAATTGAAAATAAGTTAAAGAACAGAGTGATTCATCTTCCATCAGATTATATTGCTGTTACCAAAGAAGCACGACAAAACCCTCGCCCTTATGATGTGAAATATTTATCTTTTGATTTTTTCTCAGATTGTGTCAGCGAAAAAATTTGTTCATCAATCAGGCCGGGATTGCTTACAGTCAATGAAATACGATGTCTCAAATATTTACCAGAAGGTAAAATTATGTACAAATGTGTTTTTTCTGACGACTACAAGGACTTGCCACAACGAACGAACGAAGATTGGAAAGCCTAAATCAGGATTATGTGCCACCGAAATTGTATAAAAATCCGATAAAAATAAAAAGCACCAAATGGCAACACCTCCAACAACTTAAAGTAGTTTTACCGAAAGAATGTCACCATTTTTATGACAGCCTTCCACATCAATAAATGTACCCTGTCGTTAATTTTAGACTCCATTTTTTTAGACAATAGAAACGTATCTTTGTTTTTTAAAATTCTGTCATGATACCTAATGAATTTAAATAATATTATAAGCATTAAACGTCAACTTTGTAGTTCTTGTTTTATGGTAATACCTCGTATGGTTATATTCTACAACTTGGTGAAAAATAATACCGCGTATCTCCATTTAAAAAAACGATGTTTCAATTCAAAAAATATAAACACAAAAAAATAATGTTTAATTTTAAGCATTTAGGTGTGTAAATCAGTTTTTTGTGTCTCCTGTAAATTTGTCATTTCGGAGATACGAGGTATTGTTTCTTAAGCGTCGCCATGTTATTTTTTAATTTTTTGTTGCTAATAAAGGATTATTGCATTATTTCCTTTAAACCCGTGTTTTTCCTTTAATAATCCAGATATCGGTATGAATCAAAAAACAAGTTGTTGAGAAAAGATGAGACTTAAAAATGTCGTACAAAGAAACATCAATCAATTCTTAAATTTTTCCACAGGATGTTCAGAAATTAAGCGTAAAATGCAATTTTTTGTGCTACCCTGTATGTCAACATATCAATTTACACCGTTCGTGAAAACGATATCAGAAGACGACAGCATCTGCAACATATCAAGAAATTAGCAGACTTGGTAAAAAAAATTAAAAGTTATTTAAGATTGAATTGAAGCAAAATTTTTCCCGTTTGGTTAATTTTGTGGTCCAGTGTAGTTCTATTTGGAATATTAACTGATTTCTTGTTAAAAATATAAATCACGGCATCTTCAATACAATGTAATTAAAAAAAAATTAAACTGGGGATAGGTTAAGTAGTAATCATTTAACTTTTCAATTATTTTTAGGAAATTGTTCTATTTGGAATATTAACTAACTTGCCGGCGCGGCGTGTTTTTCCATATAAACACCGGAAACCACTTCTACTATACTAACGGTTTGCTGAAGAGCTCCTTGCGTCAAAATCCAGGTCGCTTTAACGGTTGAAAACTAATTGAAAAATGCACACGAAATTATAGAAAAAGTAGGTAGAGCAACCATTGTGTAAGTACTTGATCACGTCATTGTCACGATGTAACTGTAAATATTTCTACTAAACACAGATGCTGCATTAGATAATGTTTATTATGTTAAATGTACGAGATAATAAAGATTTTATCAACATTTTAAACCATAATGATACTGATGCTTGACATAACGTTCATTGTTTAAATTTACAAATATTTTTGCGATTTTTTCTAAATAATAACAAAAATACTAAACAAAGTTTATAATGATATGTATACATTTAACTGATAAAATTGATTATGATAAAATTCAGGGTATTTGGCACCATTTATAAAGGGTTTTTTTAAACCACTATATTTTGGATATATCTGTGTGTTCTTGCAGTTTTATAATTTAAAAAAAAAATATGGCCGAACAGGTCCGTATTTTGCTTAGAATTTAATCATTGTTTGTAATAAAAATAAGTAAGACATTCAATAATATTTTATTTATGTTTAAATGTGAAATTACAAGATATTTTATTATTAAGAATTATATTTATGATTACAAAAATATACAAATTATTCGGTACTTATAATAATTATTCACTTAATATATCAATATCACTATCGCTATCATCATCTGTTCTAATTATTATTCGTGCTATATTGTTTATATGAATATAGGATTTTTCCACTTTTTTAACATGTGTAACAGAATTTGCCCAACTTTGTGAAGCGATGTTAAAAACTTCAGTTTCTATACGCTTAAGTACACTGGAGTTAATAGTAGGGCAAATATTGTTACGACGAATGGCAGATTTCGGTTGGTGCCAAAAATATTCGATGGGATTAAATATACGATGGTATGGTATGGCATAATTATCACAGAAGTATTTCTTTTGTAGTTTTAAACTTTGTAAAACCTCAATGAATTGCCTTTTGGTGTAATCTTCCTGAAAATGAATGTCATTATCATACATGTAGTTTTGGATTGTTGCTTTTGTGTCATTTGAGGAGGGAGTCTTGGTCAACTGCCTATTATGGTAGCTTGCATTGTCCATTACAATTACGCTATTCGGAGGTATATTTAGAATGAGCTTGTTTTTAAACCAATTTTCAAATAAATCAGCAGTGGTGTCCTCAGGGTAATCCAGAGAAGAATTTTCAATGTTTTTTGTAGACAGAGAAAGTCCATTTGGAATCCATCCGTTTTTAGATCCAGCATGCAAAATCGTAATTCGTTTACCTCTTTTTGATGGCGCGCTTGTTTTACACTTGCCGCTTGAGTCAACCCAACCCTTTTCCGGGGTATATGTATCGAACCAGGTTTCATCCAAGTAAATAATCGGCCTTTGCTGATCTCTGTAAATCCTATTTTTTTGTAGATATTCGAATCGCCATTCCCGAATTATACTGGATTTCATTAAAACTTGTCTTTTGTTAATTTTTTTAAATCTAAAACCCATGGGTTGGATACACTTCCATAACGTTGTTCTGCCACATTTAACGCCGGTTTCATCTTTTTCAAGCCTCTTAATTAAATTATCTATTAAATTATCTAATGTAGGCACGCTTTGTTCCTCGTATAACTTGTAAATTTTACGCCGTATTATATCTTTATCACTTCCATATCTACCTTCGAGAAAATGCCAGTATTGGTTCTTTTTTCTCTCGCTAAAATGGGATTATTCACAATTTTCCATACAGTTGATGTTGGAATTTTTGTTAATGTGGCCGTTTCTTCTAACGCTGCTTGCTTGCTGGCCGCACGCTCAATGAGAGTTGAATAAACATTGTTTATAACTTCCTTAGTTTCCACAGAAAAGTGTTTTCTGCATTTCGACGGGGTTATCTCCTGAGATACATTGGGCTCGCACATATTTTCCATGACTCACACACGATTAAACAAACGCTGTATTACACACGAAGTAAGAATAATTACTAAGCTTAAAACTAACTAGAGTGGCTATATATACAGTCATTAGAACATAATTTGTTTTATGGGATTAACCCTGTCATTTTGAATCAGGTAAAAATCGGTTTAAAATCACTAAACTATTACTTTAATAATGAAATTACGTCTTCCGGATTTGCAGGTTACTTTAAGACATTTTTAAGTACGGACCATAATTTACCTGCATTTATTCATTCATTCATTGTTTGTTTATGGCCACCCTTGGATAATCCCATTCAAAGGCAAATGCAACTTTCTTACATCTCTGGACAAACTTTCTTATTATTCATTTTTTGATAAAAGATCACTTCTGATAAAAAGTTTTGTACGAAGGCGTAGGAGGGCCACATAAAATTAAAGAGCATACATTTCTTAAAATTTCAAGTTATACAAGGTGTCCGGTAAGTATATGACATGCTCTCGAGACCGTAGGGGAGGTCAAAATAGCCCTTCTTTGTCACAGAAAAAAATCCCAAAGTGCCCCTTAACGGAGCTAAAGAGCCCCAAAGGGGTACCCAGCCACTTAGCTTTTCGGCTCTAACTTTTGAAACGACATGTATAATTTAAGGAAATTTTAATATTTTATTTTGGCCATAAAGACTCATAAAACCATACTGCAGTAGATGTTTTACATCGCCAGGGAAGTCAGGAACGGACTTGCCACCACACTCGTTGGGCCAAAATTTTGACAGGTGTCATTTTACATAGCTGAAAACTGAATTTGTTAAATACTCTGGGCATTCCTCTTTTAAAATAGTAATTTACGTAAGAAGTCCCAAAAATTCTGTTTTTTCGGACGAGTTGACAAAATTCTAGGACGAGCCGTAGGCGAGTCCTGGAAGTCTGCGAGTTAAAAAAAAAACTGTTTTCGGACGTGTTGCATGCGTACACTATTTTTTCGGCAACCATGTAGAATAACAAATCAAAGAGACACATTTCTTTATTATATTTCTTTGTAGAACAAAATTTCGAACATTTTAATTCTTATTTGTATTAAAATTTGAGCAATTGCTAACATTGAAAGGATTTAATTTGTTTGAAATGCTTGGTAAATTTAAATGCCTTTTGTAGTCAGAACAAGAAGGTAAAGTTTCCGTTTCATATTGATTGTTTTCATCTGATAATTTTTGAATGGTCTTGGCAATTTTAATTTTGTTTGTTAGTGAATTGTCTATATATCCTTCAGCGACATTGGTAGACTTCCAGCCACCGTGTCTCTTCAAATTTGTGATGTTTCCACCATTATCAGCAAATATCGTCGCTGAAGTTCGACGCATGCTATGGCCTGTGTAATTTTTAGGATTGGGTAAATTTAAAAATTCTGCAATTTTTAATCCGAGATTCCCAAAACTGTGGATACCAACGGGCTGAATCGAACATTTTCCTTTTTTGGAATTCACGAATAATCTGTTATGTGGAGTATGGGATGGCCGTAAAGATAAATATTGCCTATATACAACAGCAGGTTTTCTTGCCCAATTACAACAAAATTTCTCTCAATATGTGTTTTAGAATCTGGTATTTTCACAAGCAACATGTCTTCTTTGTCGTTTATTAGATCAATTGACATTTTTGTTAGTTCTTCCCGTCTACACGCACCGGCTAACCCAATAATTGTTGCTACCTGAAAATTAAGCAAATTAAGTTGATTCTTTTATATCCTACAATCGTAATATTTTGTTAAAATTACCTTTAGCATTAAATATGTTTAATTATCTGCTTCTCTAATGAATTTGTTGATTTGCTCGCTGCTGAAGACTTCTGATTTCTTTGCTTTATAACCAACATTCTTCCTTCTAAGAAATGCGATTACCTTTGGGAAAGTGGCTATGTTTACATTTCTCTTCACTAAAATGGTACTTTTCAACATAGAGTACATGCTCCATAGGGTAGAGGATTTGACAGTTTCAAATTTTTGCGCCAAGTAAGCTAAAATTACATCCTCTGTAATAGTTTTGCATTTCTTCATATCCATCCATCTCGTGAACAAATCATATAAACGTTTTCGTACCTGGACTTTGATTTTTCAGGCAATAATTGTGCTGTAGCAGCAGCTGCTGCATTGGAAATTTCGTAAGGCACATTTTCAAACTCACTATCGCTGTTGCTTTCCATAGTTTATTGCGACAATTGCGACCAAAAACCATGCAAACTTTCGAAAATTAAAATGTCAACTAATTTCATTTCAGATAGCTGTCGGTCGTTATTTCGTTGCTATGGTAATGTTCAACTGCATTAATCAAAATCATACCTACCAAGATTTTTATATTCACAATGACAACAACGATGTGATTCTTCCCGGACTAGGCCGGAGAAATGCTACTTTCTCAAAGAAAAAGCGTCCGGGAAGTGGGTACTTCCCGGACGGTTGCCGAAAAAGGTACTCTACATTTGTTTTGATAAAATTAGCCGTTTTTAAAGAAAATAACTTTTTTAAACAACACGTTTAAAAGCATTGACTTTCCAAATTTATTTATTAATCAAGTTTATTAACATAAGTTATTTAAACACAGTAACTAATCGAATAACAACATAACTAATATTAATAATTATAGTAAGAAAAAACCAAAGTGGCCACTTGCTCAAGAACTAAATCAAGTTGAGACAGAAGTAACTCAATTTAGTTGCTTTATTTAGTAACTTGCTGCTTGCTGTATTTCACCACTTTAAACGTGCAAATTTGCCTTAAGCCACAAAATACGCCACATCTCAATTTAATAGTTTCCGAAATGCTCTTGTACCTACTACACCCTCAAGTAGTTAGTAACACCTCGTATCGAAATTCGAATAAACATGTTGATCTTTTTTAAAACGTTAAAGTGTATTTTTAAAATCATATTGGTTTATATTGTGCGACATTGTGTAACAATAAACAGTTTAAATGGTGCAATAAAACCAACAACGTTAATAAAACTGTATTATTTATACCGAGATATCACAAATTATCTCGGTCAAAGGTGGTCATGAAAATAATCACTTTCGTTGGCGGGTGACTGAAGAAAATTGGATATTATCCGCCCGCTGAAATAGAACAATAAATGTAAATAGCATTCGATTTTTTACTAGATGGTTAGGAATATTTTTTTTTATTCCACAAAGACAATACAGTGCAACCTCGTTAATCCGAACACCCAATTATTAGACGCTAATCGGATTATCGAATTGTTCGGATTAACGAATATACAAAAAAACACATCTGTGCACATTTGTAGATCTATAGATTTATGTTTATACATTTTTATGCATTTAAATACATATGTACATTGTTTAAATATGTAAATGTAACCTATGTACAGGGTGTCCAGTTTTCGTATGTTTTACGGGTTTTCTGCGTTATTAGTAAAGATAGAAGGTTGCGGTTTTCGCGGCACTGTGTTACTTTTTTGAGAAACAAACGATGCCATCAACAGAATTTTCGTAGCCCCCTTAGTTTTTTAGATAGGGGGTTATTTCGAAAATTTTGCATTTTGGGACACCCCCCGTATCTCGGTTACGCTGCAACTTATCAAAAAGGTAAAAAATGAACTTATTAGTTTTTTTCACGTACAATCCAATGGCTTAGTTAAATTTTTTCTATTTTTAGCTATTATGATTCAGTTTATCACAAGCTTTTCAAAAATATATAATACTTTATAGCTGTTTTCAATGTAAAGCTCAAAATTTACATTTTTCAAGAAATTTAAATTTTTTTTTAGTAGGCCATGACGGGTATTTAGGAAGACAAAAGATGACAGGTTTGTTATCTAAAATAGTATATTATTAACCAAGGTTTAGACAGCCATCATTATTGCCCGAGCGGCAAGGTTAAATCACGAGGAGCGCAGCGACGAGGGATTTAAGACGCGAGGGCTATAAGCTGTCTAAACCGTGGTTAATATATTATTTTTTCCACTACTACAAACTTTTATATGAGATTTATCTTTATAGTATTAATAATTATAAAAAATTATAGGTAGGTATAGGTATATTTTTTAATCAAGTTACCTGCGCTTTGGAATTGGCAAAATATTTTGTTGTTTTGTCAGGTGGCTTTGTCAATGTCAATTTGTGTTCATTTGTGTCATCAGATTTCACGAGTTTTGCGTTTTTTTAAAAAATGAGCGAAGAAAATGTTAGTGATAATATTATGTGTACACCTCCCGAATTAAGGATGGAAGCAGAAAAAATGTTGATTGTATCGATATTTTACAATATCAAGTAATCTAATATGTATTGATAATTATCTGGTTGCCTAACCACAATGAATTGATGTTGTAGAATTAAAAAATCAAGTTACCTGCGTTCAAACAAAATTCGGTTAAGGTCAAAGATCGGTCAATAATGGATTTCAATGGCTTATTATTGACCATGGTCAATAATAACTTATAAGGTAGAGAAAAACGATTTCTAACGTTAATAATCGGTCAATAATGACGATGTTATAGGTTAGTAGTGGAAAAAACTCTTTATTTACTGTCAGAATAGGTTATCCATTTTCTGTTCTTTATTTCTATTCAGTTTCGATAAATAGCAGTTTTTTCTTAATTATGGCTGCGAATGCAAAATTCGAGAATTATGAAAAGTACGATATGTTCGTTTGTTATATTCAGTGTAACGAAAATTCGGATGAAGCATTAGAAGTTTATTTTAACAGGTATCGGCATCTTTTTATATTTTTCATCATATTTTAAAATTTATAAAAACGTAATATTCGCGGATTCCCAGAAAAAACTGAGTAGGGTATCCAGGTGCGTTATCTAAGATAAGATCTAATCGTGTACTGCTCTTGGTGTAATCAAACGGGCAATATCATTAAACATTTACCATAAAAATCTTAAAGTAATTCATTTGTGGTTTTCACCAAGAATGTGACCGAGAATACAAGAATATAAAAATAAATTGTAAAATTCCTTGAATTACATATTATACAGACGTCGAATAAGTACGTGTGAAAGGATAAAAGCAATTATCCGAGTACTGTAATAAAAAGGGGTTATTTTAAAAATAAACCCACAAGTGTTGCGTCAAAAATCATCTGTTTTGAATTCCCGAAATACATTTTCACCAAAATATTCGTACGCACCATTGTTTTTATAATAAATTTGGCTAACAAACCAAATAACACAATAAAAATTAATTTATTTTCTGGCTTAAAGTAAAAACAAACCAGCCTTCTCAGCAAAAATAGACAATTTTATTTTTTTTATTCAATTTACGTATTACGTAAATTAAACTTAGTAGAAATAAGGTATAGGTTTATAGGTAATGTTAGATTTAATGAATACTGATTTTAAATACAATACCGCCCATAATAATGATAATTAGTTTTAAAAGTGTAATTTTATTTTGTGGGAAGGAAAGTTTCTTCTCTCCCTGCGCTCGTGCCCCATTCCTTCGAAATTATTAGATTATTTGATTAAAAAAAAATTTAATTAGAATTAACAACTTTTTGGCAAAAAAAAATAAAAAAAGACCTGTCTAAAATTAATAAGGAATTCAAAAATGACGAAATAAGTGGGGTTACCTTTTTAGATTTTAGGGGTAGGTGCCCTGGGGGTCAAGAGATTGACGTGTTTCATCAAATTTTCAGGGTGCCATGCTAATAATTTTAATTTCCTCCACGTGCAGTAAAATATTAAGATCTCTATTGTCCCTATCTTTAGCTCTATTGACATTCTGAGTTAAGCATTTACAGTTATTTATTGCAGTGCCTTTGAATTTGATTTGATTGATTGAATTTAATTGAATGGCAGGGATACGCTTATCAGGGAATTCAACTGAAAACATTTTAGACCTGCTCTTAAACTGTTTCCTGTATAATACAACCTAATCATAGTTATTTTTCCTTAATGGAATAGTTCATATTCAGCTATAATTAAAGCGTCTTCAATGAAAATGTTGTTACTGACGCTACTTATCGTTTGGTCAATGCCAAATAATAATTTGCTGGTGTTTCCAGTGGCGTGTTTACCATGGAAGCTAGGGAAGCACAGCTTCCCCTAAACGATTTACTTAAAAAAAGAAATAATTCAATACAATCCTACTAGAACTTACAATTAATTTTTAAAATTGTCCTAAATTTTATTTGTAAATCGGGCGAATCCGACCGCATTTTCATAAAGCACCCTTGGTCAGAGAACTCCATATGCTATCTAGTTCTACTTCACGGTGATGCCCGATTGATTTCGAGACATACCGACGCGCCATTCGCGCCGCGCCGCCGGATTGCGGGAAGCGATTGGACAGCAGCGTATTGCCGTATGTTGTTTTACTGCATCGAACAAATTAGAGTGGCGCGTGTTTAGGCGAAATTTAAAACCGTGCATAAATATTGGGAAAAGTACGCTGTTTTCAAACATTATTATTTTAATTATGGATCGTGTTACTAGTTCAAGTTCGGCTAAAAGTTAAAATAGACTTTTGTGTGAGTGTATTGTGTGTCAGATAGTGGTAAAAGGATTTTCCACTTATATTTTTGAGGAAAAAAAAACAAATTATTTCCAATGATAGGCCCACTCCATCTGTTCCTAATTTAACAAAAAAAACTAAACTTTATATTAGACATTTTCAAAAAGAATCATATAAAACTTGTGAATGGCTAACTGGTTGTGAAAATAGGTCTCTTCTGTTTTGCTGGTCATGCCTCTTATTTTCTGTTTCTGTGAAAAGAATTTGTGGAATAAAAATGGATTTTCGGATTTAAATAATCTACATAAATTAATTACAAGACAGGGGTCTAGTAAGTCGCATTTACAGGCAATTATTAAAGAAAAAACTTTTGGTAATATAAGAATAGAACACGCATTAGACAACCAACTAAAAATTGCTTGTTAAAAACATAACCAGGAAGTAGTAAAAAATTCGAAATATCATCCCCGATGGTGAAAGAATTTCAAATTTTTTGTTATTAAATTATTTAAAAATATATTTTAAATTGATGCACTTTATATGCGTAATAATTTTTCAAGATTTACTCAAAAAAAGGGCGTGGCACCCCAAAAATTTTCGCCTGCGCCGCAAGAAAGAAAGAAAGACCGCCTTCGGCGCAAGAGAGCGCAACACTTCGGCGGCCCTGGTTACAGCTTCCCATTGTATTAAAGTCTGGACACGCCACTGGGTGTTTCCTGTACTACCTAAACTATAAAAAGTTTGTAATTTTGCCATCACATTTAATTGAATAAGTTAGGATTGACTTATTAAAATTTAGTCAAACTTGGCACATGGGTTTATTATGTCGGCTTCTTCAAAAATTTATGATCCAATTTTTCTCTGAAATTTTTTTAAACTTTATTTATAGAAATAAACAAATTACATTTCATATGTAACAATTTCTCTAAGCAATGCATTTAGCATTGGTATCGAGAAAAAAATAAGCTTATAATATTCTTGACAACAGTATAAATTATTCTGTTCCTAAAAAACATCAATAAATATTACCACCAATACCTGACTTTGAGATTTCTATAACATACTTAGATATCCTTTGATTTGTTTTACAAATTTACATATTGTTTGTATGGACTTAATGTCCTGAGGAAGTTGATTAAAAACCTCTCCAGCCCTAACTATTGGGTTATTCAATCCCTTATTGGTTACAACCTGTTCCTGATATATCCTATTATGAGCCCTGGTTGAATATTCATGTATATTATTATAAAGACGTATATTTGTATTACATTTTTGCATTTGGTTTAATATTTTATACATCATTTTACAATGTTCCAATTACCATATTCCACCAAGATTAAATAGATCTAACTGCCTATATAATTGTTCCGTACTGGTCAATCTGTCTAGTTGAAATAAATTTTTTAGTACTTATTTTATTTTGCATAGTCTGCACTTTATCAAATCCTACCTGGCCACATGTACCACAGATCGGGATAAGATACCTAAAATGAGATAAAAAGTATGCATTATAAACAGAATATTTAGTTTTTGATATGGCTAGCCCAGTTAAGCTTCTCATCAATTCTTAATCCTAAATATTTTATTTCAAATTCAAATTTCAAATTCAAATTTCAAATTCAAATTTCAAATTCAAATTTCAAATTCAAATTTCAAATTCAAATTTATTCAAAACCCAAATATTTACAATACAATTTGCACTTAATGGTTACAATACAGATACATAATGCGTCCCTAAACTGAGTTTGGCAAGCACCTAGGTAAAGAATACCTGTATGTGCTCTTTGTATTTTTGCAGAAATATTAAATGTTATCCACGCAGATTTAGTATTTTAGACAAGAAAGAAAGAAAGGTAAAATAATTATAACTATAAGAAATCACTAAAAACAAAAAATATACAATTAGTTCAAGAAGGATAAACTGTTCACAAAAATTTACAACAGTGAAACAAAATACAAGACTTTACTTTTCAGTATCACAGCTGTTAAAATCACATAGATATTCTTAATAGCACACACATCACAGTTTAGGCTGAAACTAGGACTAAAATATACTTAATAAAACGTGGGAATTTACTGAGAAAAATTTTTTTAAAGCAGACCTAAAATGTTTTTTGTTTTTTATGGACCTAATGTTTAGTGGAATTCCATTATATATTTTTAAGCCCAGGTAAGTAACAAAATGCTGCCCCAAGCTGGTTTTTGATAGAGTGACATTAAAGAGTTCATTTGCATTAGCTCTTGTTCGATATGAGTGTGTTATATATTTGTTCTGGTATTTGTTATTTAGGTGGATAAAATTGCAGACAGTAAGAATATAGAGGCTTTTCAAGTTTAAGATTTCTGAATACAGTAAGTGAGTTGGATACATTTGTGGTTTCTTAAAAATAATTTTGACAATATAATTCTGTATTCTTTTTAACTGCTCTAGATGCACACCATATGCCCCTCCCCAAACTAAAATTCCATAACCAAGTAATGGCTCCACTAGAGCCTTGTAAATTGCTATTAGGAGTTTCCTACTTAAAATTTCTCTCAGCATATAAAACTTATGGATTAGGCATCTAATTTTTTTGGTGCTGTACAATATATGATCGTTCCATTTTAGGTGTTTGTCCACAAATACTCCAAGGTACTTAATCCTGTCACACGGAGTAAGAGGTTCAGGGAGATTTTCCAAATGGATACGGTCAAAGTCTGGTCTATTTGCCTTTGTTAGAGAAAAAGCCATATATTGTGTTTTCTGTATATTAAAACGGAGTTGAAAAGTGTCTAAATAATTTAAAACTTTTGTTAAGCCAGACCTTAACTTATCCCTGACCCCCTCCCACGTCCGGCAGGAAAAAACAATGACCGTGTCGTCCGCATAAGCGATGATCCTCCCCCCCACGTCAAGCTTGCACAGAGCATTGATGTACAGCAGAAACAGGATCGGTCCCAGTACCGTACCCTGCGGTACACCGTGCTCCACCACTCTTTCATCACTCAAATCGTTGCCAATCGCCACGCGTTGGGGACGATCCCGCAGATATTCTACAAAGACTTCCTTTCCGATTCCCCGCACCCCATACTGCTCAAGCACCTCAATTAGCATGGGATGAGAGACAGTATCGAACGCCTTAGCCAAATCCATAAAAACTGCAATAACCTTCCTGTTATTGTTTAGACCCTCAGTCACACAGTCAGCCAACTCGTGAATAGCTGTGGATGTATTAGACCCTTCAATAAATCCAAACTGGTTCTCAGACAGTATTTTATTATTATTGAGATAATTAACCAATCGTGTTTTTAGACATTTTTCAAACAGTTTTGCCAAGTTGGAGATAACACTTATGGGCCTATAATTTCCGACATCTTTTTTATTACCTGTTTTATGTATGGGTGTTACAATAGATGTTTTAAAGTGTTTGGGGACTATGCCTGTTTTAAAGATCAAATTGATAATGTGTGCAATAGGTTCCCTAAGTTCCTGATGTAGAAGTTTTATTGTTTTTGTAGTTATTTTGTCAAACCCAGAGGAACATTTATTTTTAAGGCTAGCAATATATGTAGTAACTTCACTAGGATTAGTTGGCCTTAAATACATAGACGATGCTGATTTGGTTGAGTCAAGTTTAAATGGATCTGCCGGAGTTTTGATTGAGGCCGACATAGACTTACCAATTTCAATGAAATATTCATTACAGACATCGGCCATTTCTTTGGGATTTGTAATTGTTAGTCCATTTTGCTGTATTTCCGTCAGTGATTGTTTTGTTGTATTTTCGTTTGTTGCCTCACCTATTAATTGGTATATTTTTTTTACGTTTCCCATGTTTTCGTCTATTTTATTCCTGTAGTAGATATTTTTAGTGTCTGTTATTAATTTTTTAAGTGTGTTTCTGTATTCTCTGTATGCATGTCGTTTTTGTTCCGTAGGATTTTTTGTTAGGTCTTTTTTTAATTTGTCTCGTTTTTTTATAGACACGATAATACCGTTTGAAATCCACGGTTTTATTTTTTTGTGTTTGTTTGTTATGTTGATCACCTTCTCAGATTGTTGTGTGATCTGCTTTAGGCTTTTTACTAGATAATTTGTAGCGTCCTCTGGATTTACAAAGTTTAACGTGTCGTTCCAGGGAATTGCTTGTGACAATACTTTTAGTTTTTCATAGTCTATTCTATAAGAGGTGTTGCTTTGATTGTTATTGTTTTTGATGGTGTTTGTATTATTATATGCTGTGTTGTTATTATTTTTTGATATAATTAATGTTGTTGGCCAATGATCTGTGATATCATGAACAATTGTGTTTGAGACAAATTTGTTTGTTTGCAATTTAATTTTATTTCTTAGGAAAATATGATCTAAGCAGGTGCTAGATACTTCTCTTGTGACGCCAAGACACAGAGGCACAAACCCGTTTGAATTCATTAGGGCCCTATAGTTAATCACAGACTGATCATCTTTACTCAACAGATTAATATTTATGTCTCCTAGAAAGATATCGAATTGGTCAACGCATTGTTGAGACTTAAGGTATAGGTCTATGTCCTCCAGAAATAAATTGGTATTTGATGATGGTGATCTGTAAACAGCATATATGTTACAACAACAGTTGTTTAAATTAATTCCTACCTTTGTTACAGTAATGCCTGATAAGTTAAGTTTAGAATTTTCAAAACGTGGATTTAAGTTGTTTTTTGTAAAGATGACCAGCCCATCATATGAATTAAAACTTGCATGATTATAATAAGTGCTATAGCCTGATATATTAAACTGGTTGGAGTTCTCAAGTTTATGACATTCACTCAGCACAAGCACATCAAAAAAAGACAAATTATAGGTCTCTAAAAACACCAGAAAGCCGTCAAAATTTGTCTTTATACCGCTTATATTTAGATGTAAAACACTGAAAGATAAGTTTTCGTTACTCACTGTTTGAATAAAGGTACTTGGGTCCACCCGTTGGCTCCTATTCTGTTCTTCTTCGATTTCATCCAAGATATTTCTGTTACTCTTTGAAGTAATCTACTATTAATGGTAATATCCAAATCTAAAACAGTTTTATTTTTTTGTCTAAAAAGAACATATTTGGTTTTGTCAGCGTTGATCTTCAACTTATTGTTAAGTAACCAGTTGGCATATTTTTCTAAATCTTCATTAATTACATTATTTAAATAAATCTAATTTTTTCCTGTATAAAGTAACACTGTATCATCAGCAAATGTAAAGTACCTTGCTTTTAAATTAGCTTTTTGTAAACTTAAGACAATATAGAGTACAGCAGAGGTCCTAAGACACGGCACTCCGCATAACAACATATTGGCTACGTTCTTGCAGGTAGCTTTTTACAAGTTCATATATATTACCCTTAGCTCCAATAAGTTTAAGTTTTTTAAGCAAAATATCAACGCTAACAACATCGAATGCTTTCCTAAGGTCAACAAATACTGCAACCGCTATCTCATGTCTGTCCAGTGCCACTGATATCTCATTAATAAGATCAACTGTTGCACTGAGAGTGCTACTATTTTTAATAAAACCGTATTGATATTCATCTGTTTGTACATGTCCACCCAAGTGTGCCACCAATCTGGTTTTTATTATTTTCTCTACGATTTTTGAAAAGACACTAATTACTGATATTGGTCGATAGTTATTCATTAAACATCTTTCTCCAGATTTAAATACGGGTGTAATTTTACTAGTTTTTAATTCCGTCGGAAATACTCCTGAACTCAGCGCTTGATTTATAAGTTTTAAGAGTATAGGCATCAGGTCATCTTTTAAGTTTAATATATCTGTGACAGTTATTCAATCATGGCCCGGTGCTGCATTTTTTTTTAAGTTTACAATAATTTCATATAGTTCTTTTTCTGTGGCAAATAATACGTGGATATCAGTATTACACTGAACTTCCTGAAACAGCATAGTTGTTCCTTTCTGTCGGATTTCCTGCTCGAGTTCTCTCACAATATTTTCTCCTACCATTGAAAAGTACCTATTTAAACTTTCCACTATTTCCGTTTTCTTGTTAACCTGATGATTATTATCAATTTTTAAATAATTTATCTCATTAACATTGGAACTTTTGGTTTTTAAAAAATTATTTATAAACTTCCATTGTTTTTTAGGATTATTACCTGCTTTTTGCCACTCTGTTTTGAAGTACTGATTTTTCAGAGTCTTAATTTAATTATTTATTTTATTTTTTAAATTTTTAAACTCGTTTTCCAGATCCGGATTATTTAATTTTTTTTTGTACAATTTTTTTCTCTTCATGAGCTGTAATATATCATTATTAATCCAGAAATTATGTGTGAAACATTTGATTTTTTTTTGTATATTCACTACTTTTTTTACACTCCGGTATAACATGGATTAAGTCTGTAAAATTTTTTATATCAAAAGATTTAACGTTTGCTTTAAATTGACTCTTAAATTTTATGTGATTTATGCATGTGTACTCGTACGTTTTTTTTTGTTTATGTATTTTGATTTTTTCATCTATAATAACAGTTAGATTTTGATGATCAGCTATCTTATCGGTTTCAACCTTTAAGTAATTAATTTTTTTGTAATTTTGACTGTAAATAACATGATCTATGATTTTTTTTTGTGGTTTTAGTAATTCGCGTGGCGTGTGCCTCAGAAATAGTATTTTTAGTTTTAAAATTATTTAAAGTAAGTATGTTTTTATATTCAAATGTTTCATTACAGCTAGTATTTAACAAATCAACATAAAAATCCCCTATTATTACGTGGTTTTTATTATGCTTTTCCATGATATATTCTAGGTATGACAGTTCTTATAGTTATATGGAGGTGGTCTATACACTATCGGCAAAGTAAAACTTTGCAGGCCAATTTTAATGCAATAGAATAGTATGGTTATAAAATGCCTAAGATTAAAACGAGAACGACAGCGATTTTCCCTATTCCCCTTCCAATACGACGAGAACAAACGAGAGTATTCCTTTCGCGCGGCCTCGGAACTGCTGGATTTTGCGACGTTGTCACGTAGACTTTTCGAACCTAAGTTTTTAATATTTTATTGGGGAAGACAACATAAATAATTTCATTTTTACTGGTTGATCGAAACCCTGCCCTTTGCTTTCGCGGGTGCCGGTACTATGCAAGACTTGTAAGGACTGGTGGGGGCGGCTACGGCAAGGCTCATATTCACAGAGTCTTTTGCATAGAAAGGAGTAAATTAATATTTAAAAAAAATGTATTCGCGTGAACAGAAAATTAATATAGTTTTATGGTATTCCAAAGCTGAAAGTGCCGAAGGTGTTGTTGGGCAATTTGCATTTGCGTGCCCTGATCAACAGGTTCCTTCCCGCCAAACGATTATTAATATTTATGATCGTTTTAAAAAATCCGGGTGCATTAACCAATGGGCCCCCACACACGAAGGGATATTTTGCGAGACCTGGTATCCGGTAGATACTGTCTGTCGAATTTGGCATATTTGGACCGCACGTTAGTGCTGAACGACGGACCCGGCCTGTGAAATACGTCGTCGGTAAAGGAACAGGTCGCTACAAGTCAAATTTGTACTTACAACTAACGTAAGGAGAGAGTCGTTGAGCTCGACGGACCCGGCCTGTGAAATACGTCGTCGGTAAAGGAACAGGTCGCTACAAGTCAAATTTGTACTTACAACTAACGTAAGGAGAGAGTCGTTGAGCTCGTCGTTTGATTTGAAAGTTTTGACTTTGTGGTTTAATGGAGTGGACAAAAGAAATATCAACAGAGTTTATAGAATAATATAGAGAATGACCCTGTTTGTGGGAAATTAAAGATACAGATTATATAAATAAGAATTTAAAAAGAGAAGCAAATGAAGATAAAATTTTCAAAAAGCAAAAATTATAATGATGTTACTATACTACTTAGTAACTCATCAAAAATTGGACCGCTCATTCTTAAGTAATTTTTCAAATCGTCTTGTTCATTTTGTCTCAATTCACGTACTAAAGGCATATGACCATATTTTCCTCGTTCTGAAAGCCATTTCTTAACCCATTATTTTATTTTCTTTTTCTATTATCCTTTTGGCTGATTTTTAAAATACATAAACCCATGAGAGCAATTTTCTTCTCCATTTTGTACCAACTCAGATTTCACCGACTAAAGAGGTATTTTAGACCAGCCTAAAATACGGAGGTGCACTACCCGGTATGTCGAAATTTAAAATTATCTCCCAACCAATTCAGAGACAGCGTAGGTGCAGGAACCGATCGTTTAACAAATCACGGACTAAGTATGTTCGTGTGTAGACACGACAAATTAGATCCCTCACAGACCAAGTCGGCAGATCTGGTATGGCAGATCTGGTCGGTCGACACCGTCGGCCGACTACGTCGCTTCGTGTATGGGCGCCTAATGTGGTAAATGCTATCACGAGGATCAACAAGCCCGTCCTATTCCTGAAGAAAGAGTCGAGAGGGACGAAAATGTATGCGCTTTTGTGGAAGCAAGTGAGCCATGTTCCAGCACCCATATTTCTCAAGAAATTGGCATTCCAGACCGCACAGTTAGACATGTTTTAAAAAAGCATGGGTATAAATCCTATAAAATTAAAACTACCCAAGAAATTTTTCCAGATGATTTTATGAGGCGAATGGAGTTTTGTGAGACCATGAGAAGGCAAATTGATGAAAATGAAGATTTTTTAAAAAATATTCTGTTTACGGATGAATCATCATTTTCTCTTCATGGTTATCATAATCCTGCAGTCGCCAGATATTGGTCACGGGAAAATAAACATTTAAGTGCGCCTTTGCGGACAAAATATCCCCAAAAATTAAACTGTTGGGCGGGTATTTTGGGCGACAATATTGTAGGACCTTTTGTCATTGACGGCAACTTAAATGGGGAAAAATATTTGCAGATGCTGCAAGAGGAAATAATACCAGCTGTGCGTGCCTTGAATGTTAATTTCGAAGAAATTTGGTTTCAGCAGGATGGTTGCCCTGCTCACAATGCAAGGCGAGTTCAGGAGTTTTTGAGTATGACATTTCCTGAACGGCTTATTTGTGGCAGAGGTACCATACCATGGCCGGCAAGGTCACCGGATTTGACTCCCCTCGACTTTTTTTTGTGGGCCACTTAACTCAACTAATTTACAGGTATCCACATGAGAGGGCTGTAAATTTAGTTGACTTAAGAGCAAAAATATTCGACATTACTAATACCATAACACCGGAGGTATTGTCGAATGTTAGGACGGAGTTTTATGATCGGCTCGGGTATTGCGAAGCCCAGCAAGGCAATGTCTTCGAGCATTTATTAAAATGACTTTTTTAGTTTTATACCATTTTAAGAATACTTATTGTTTAAAGTTATTTTTTAATTACAATTACCATTAATTTTATTTCTTTTTAAGAATGTTCATGAGTTTATTTTTTTTTAGAATAACAGGTTTTATTTTACTTTTATGCTTAAGGCCGATAAAAATTTAAACACCTTAAAATTACTGTTAGTTGTATGTATTAATAGAACTACCAGTGATAAACATGACCGCAAAAAAACGACGTCGTAAAACATCGCACAAAATGCGATCGACAATCACTACTGCTCCAATATCTGGCTGATACGATACTGCCGTCGCCCGTCGCCCACTTACCGTGCCAGCTAGTATTCCCCTCTACCATAAAAGCGTATTGGTCGGTGGAAGGGGAATCGGCTAGAGCATGATTTTGTCTCTCTTTATTTCTCTCGAGCCTTTGCCTATACCGTTTTATCACACTGAAAACCTCCGCATGTAAGATAAATGCTTGCCAATAGTGTATACCGCACCTATTTTTAAATTAGACTTGTTAAGTTTAATACAAACCCAGTCTGTAACCTCTCCAATGTTCGACTTTTCTACTTCTTGAAATGATATACTTTTCCTTATGTATATTGAGGCGCCTCCTCCCCTACCTATCCTACAAGAATGCGTACACCTACGAAACCTTCTATTTTAAAAACAAATGTCTCGTATGCATCAAGACATGTTTCAACTATCACTAATATATCACATTTTTTATAGACCATATGACATTGCACTTCATCTATTTTATTTCGAATGGTTTGCGCATTCATGTATACTTTTTTCAACTTTGAAAAACTCAGTTTTTTAATAGACAATAGACTTTATTGCTTCTAAAGTATTATATAAACACACTTATAGCAACTGAGTAAAGGCATTACAAGTATAAAAAAGAGAAAAAAGAAAAGTAAAAAGGATTACCATACAAAAAAATAGAAAAAAAATAAAATCAATTTCTTACAGGTATATGCAGTATACAATAAACAATCAGCAAAAGAGAAAATTGTTAAATATAAAAATAGAAATGAATTTGCAATACAGATACGCTCACTTAGCTTTGAAATATACCAATCATTCGTTAATAATAAAGCTTCTAAGTCTAAGAATATTTAAAAAGTAATGTAGGTACAACTGGTTTTACTTTATGTGGTATAATGTCGTTTAGAAAAATAATAAAGTTCTCAACGCTAAATACTACCTCATTATTAGAAATTAGACCCTGACAAAGAGGAGCACACTCAAAGAATACATGATGAGAAGTTTGTGTGACATTTAATTACAGATACTGCAATTTTCTTTAAGGTCTATGGAGTAGGAGACTCCATCAAAAGTAGCCTTAAAAAAGCGACAATTTGCAGTTCGAACTTGAGAGAGAAACTTTAGATATTTAAATGAAATACCTTTAAATAATAGGTAATTTTTTGGCTTATCAGGATTTAAGACACGACTATCAAAAAGTGGGAATGCTGAAGTAGAAGCAAAAGAAAGGTCTCTCTGAACACAAACCTGTTTAAACTTTTCCAGCAAGTCACTTTTATGCTGTTTAAGATAAGCGCTCGATAAAGATTAAAATGACGTCGAGAAATTTATTTTTGAGAAAAAGGCATTCTTTACTTCTTGAACCCAGTTATAAGTAGGGTCGGCATGATTAAGCTGCAGCTGTCTCTTCAAGCAGATATGGGGGTATCTTGAGGATTTCATAGATAACAGTTTAATGAGCCAATTAATTGTTAATTTAAAAATAGTTAGTGAGATGTGTATAACTCCAAATTCCAGACGTACAATACTGTCAGGTGTATTAGGGGGTAATAAGAAGAGCTTTTTAAAGAAATTTACTTGAACACGTTCCAAAACCTCCATATAACGTAAGCTCCAAAGTTGAGCATTATTGAGTAAAACGCTCAAAATAAGAGAGTTATAGAGTGTCATTTTAGTCGGCCACCTGGTATGATTACATTTGGCTATAATGCCCCTAACCACCCCAGTAGCTTGTTTGCCCTTTAAGGCAGTGTCCTCGGACATGGAACTAAAAAGTGATGGAGAGGTAAAAGATGCCCCTAGGTATACATATTTTTTTGATATTTCCACCCTTTCATTTTTAAATTGAAAAACATGCTCGCTCCCCAGCGTGCCTCGTGAAAAAATCATAATTTTTGTCTTTTTCAAATTAACCGTAAGTTCATTTAGATCTATGTAGTTTTCCAACATTAGTAATTTTCGTTTCATATCGATTTCTGAGGTAGACAAAATGACTGCGTCATCACAGTAAAGGCCGGTTTAGACGCTCATGCAATTTGCGCAAACTGATTTGTGCATGCAAATTTGTGCAAAAAACTGAGCCAAAAAATTCTGTCTACACGTTCAGTCTAATTGCGCAGTGGGCATTATAGTGTTGGTTAAATAAATAGAGAAAAATTAATAGAAAATGGAAAATATTGATGAGGAATCTTTACTACTTGCTACTGCTGCGGTTTGCATTATTAAAAAAAATGTTTTAAGAAGAAAAAGAAAAAGGTGGGTTAAACCTTGGTTGTTGAAAAGGGATTTGTTTTCACATACAAATTTAATAGCAGAATTACGTAGTGAACCGGATGATTTTCGCAACTATTTGCGAATGGACGAAAGTACATACCAGCATTTGCTAGATTTGGTTACACCATTAATCTTAAGAGCTGATTCTGTTATGAGACGTTCAATAACCCCCCATGAAAGACTATCAGCTACATTAAGGTTTTTGGCAACAGGTAGGAGTTACGAAGATATGAAATTTTCAACATGTATATCCAAACCAGCTCTAAGTGCTATAATTCCCGAAACATGTGATGCAATTTACACTGTATTGAAACAAACATATTTAAGGGTAAGTTTTTTTATTTAGGTATATTTCTGTATGTTTTATCATTTAAATATCATTTTATAATGTTATTGCGCTTCACTCTCTTGTGAATCGTCGAAGTTGTGAAAGTATTGTGCAACATTATTTGTGTCACGATGGTCAGATTGTTCACGTTGTTCAGATTGTTCACATTGTTCTCGGTGAGTATGAGACGATTGAGTGGGTAGAACTTGTTTTTCCATTTGATGTGTTTGGGGTTTTTCAGCGTTAAATAGGGGCTGGCGATTGAATGGGGAGTGAGTATTTAAAGGGGACTGAGCGTTGTATGATGAAGCAGTGTTGAACAGAGAATAAGTATTAAATTTAGACTGCTTGTTAAATGTGGGCTGAGTGTTAAATATGGGTTGCGGCTTAGCGTTGAATGGGGGCTGAGCGTTGAATGGGGGCTGAGCGTTGAATTGGGACTGATCGTTGAATTGGGACTGATCGTTGAATTGGGACTGAGCGTTGAATTGGGACTGAGCGTTGAATGGGGGCTGAGGGTTAATTGGGGGCTGAGGGTTGAATGGTGGTTGAGTGTCGAATGTCGGTTGTCTGCTCCTTGAAGGTTCCCCTGTAATTTGTACAAAGCAATTTCGGTTTAAATTTTGCATTTGAGCTTCGTACAGCACATCGTTAATTATTTTTTCTGCGTGCATGGCTTGTTGTGGTGGAAGGTCCCTCAATTTTGATGCCCATACTTTTCCAATATCAGTAAATTTATCTACTGTTGAAGAACTTTTTAACCGTTTTCCAATCACATCTAACACTTCGTCGCATTTGTCATTACGTTTATGTAATTTCGATGACTTGGAAGATGTTTGCGATGAAGTTGAACATGGTGTGGGTGGTAAAGACACATCGGTAGATTCAAACTCAAGAGTGATTGATTCAGCAGCAGGACTCGTAGGATCCTGAAAAAAAGATTTAAAAAAATAAAAATTACACGGTAATTAATATTTATCTTTTTGTTCTAGTTTCCCACAACTGCAGCTGAATGGAAAAAAATCGCAAGTGTGTTCCAAGATAAATGGAATTATCCCCATTGCTTGGGGGCTGTAGATGGAAAACATATACAGATTGTGGCACCTTCTGGAAGTGGATCCTATTACTACAACTATAAAAAAACGCACAGTATTGTCTTGATGGCAATTGCAAATGGTAACTATGAATTTATAATGTGTGATGTTGGAACCAATGGCCGCGTATCTGATGGAGGAGTAATCGAAAATACTATATTTATGCACAAATTACTTGAAAACAATTTAAATTTGCCAGCACCAGAACCACTCATTGACGGTGAACCACCACTAAATTATACCTTTGTTGGAGATGAAGCATTTGCTTTGAGGCCAGATTTTTTAAAACCATATAATCAAAAAGAACTTGATCATGAAAAAAGAATTTTTAATTACCGTTTATCAAGAGCCAGAAGAATTATAGAAAATTCATTTGGGATTCTAGCCAATCGCTTTCGAATTTTTCACACCACTATTAATTTACAGGTATATAATATTGATAAAGTTGTTTTGGCTTGTTGTGCTCTACATAATTTTTTGAGACGTAAGTGTTCAAACACATATACACCTAATGATGTGTTTGACGTTGAAGATACTATAACTGGAAATATTACTCTTGGCTTACGAACACACTCTGATAATCTATTGGACCTTCAAAACGGCTATAATCGAAATCACTCTGCAGAAGCAAAAGAAGTAAGAGAGCAATTTAAAATATACTTTAACAATTCTGGATAAGTATCTTGGCAGGAAAAAATGGTTTCTCATTAGACTCGATAAGACATAATTTGCTTTATTGTAATAAAAGAAAAAAAATATAAATATACTTACATTTAACTGTGTATCTTCAATGTTTGATTTCGTATTCCGTGGAATTTCCTGGTCCCTTATAAAATTCATTGATTCATAATACCATAAATTGGGTACATAAATATCCTCTACTCCAGCACCTGACCTTTCGGACTCCAGAACTCGTTTTAACTCCTTTCTGTAGGTGGTACGTAGGGAATTAATTTTTTTAACAACACTGTCTCTGTTAGCTTCTGGGTTAACGGTTTGAAGTTTTTCAATCAAAATATTATATGCTTGAGCTTTTGCATTGCGGTCAGAATATTCCCGACACTTAATTTTCCACAAGCAAGGAAACGATTGATATAGTTCTATGAATTCACGAAGAAACTCTTTTTCTTTATTCGACATTTTTTTTAATAATAACAAACCGAATCCGGCAACAACAAACTACAAGTGTAAACAACAAAATCTAACCTCTCAAAATCACGTGCGTACGCTATTTTTAGAAAAATGTGGGCAAACATTGTTTACACGCTCAAACAACTGCACCAACCTCATGCAAATTATCTGGCAGAACAGATTTTATTCAAGCCAAACTTTTTGACTTGCACAAGTCTCATGCTTCCATTCACATGCAACGATTTACTTGTGCAAATTGGTTTGCACAAGCCAATTGGCGCAAATTGCATGAGCGTCTAAACCGGCCTTAAAGCAAGGTTAAAATGTCAGACAAGCTGTCAATACTAATACCCGAAAGCCCTCTACCTCGAAAGAATTCCTCAAAGTCACTCAAAAAAAAAAAAAATAAAAAAGGGCTCAAAGATTCACCCTGAAGAACACCCTCCGAAACCGGAAACTCCCTGGTAAATTCATAGTTACTTCTTACTCTAAAGTTTGCGCTATTATAAATAGACTTTATAACAGAAATAATTGTAGAAGATAAGCCAAAAGCGTAAAGTTTTTTCCATAAAAGGTCATGCGAAAGTGAGTCGAATGCTCGTTTAAAATCTATATAAAGAGCATACACTTTACGTCCCTTTAGACGCAAGTGTAGTTGGGTTGACATCATTAAAGTGAAGATATTGTCAGCGCAACCTCTCGACTTTCTGAAGCCGCTCTGACATTCTGGAATACATCTATTCTCCTCAAACCATTGCTCTAGCCTTTGCAAGATGATTGTGGTGAACATTTTTACAATGCAGTTGACGAGAGCTATTCCACGATAATTATTGACATCATTCACCGGACCGCTCTTATGCAGCATAGTTAGTATAATATTACCTCAACTTTCAGGAACCGATCGGTACTCCAATATCTTGTTAAAAAATGAATTTATGTAAATTATCCAGGTTGACGGCAATGCCTTAAAACATTCGTATGGGACACCGTCCTCACCAGGACTTTTCCCTTATTTACAACGAGCTAATGCCGCATACACGTCACTAACAGTGATTTCCCGATCCAAGTAAGGGTGTCCTGCATCCAAAAAATTGTAACAAAGTTCAATTCTGGGGTTATTAATTGACAAATAAAAAATTTCCCATTCACCAGCTGTCAGCTCAGAAGTGTTTTTCTTTTGACGTATCTTTCTTACAGTGCGCCAAAAATCAGTCGAAGTTTTAGTATTAGAAAGTGCTGAAAACAATGCATTTTCGTATTGACATTTTTTCCTATTTATTGCATATTTAAAAATCCTTTTAGCTTCTACAAAACGAGAACGAAAAGGTTCCAAAAAATTGTTTTTCTTGCAAAGTTTTAACGTACATTTTAAATTATTTTTTAAAGAAAAACACTCCCCGTCAAACCATGGTTTATTACTAGCAGCTGATCTGTTATTATACCGGGTGTTGCATCGTCGAGCGGGACATATGAAATCCCATGTAATTTTAAATGGGGTCAATTATTGGCTTCCCTAATTATTTTAGAGAAAAATTCTATTTAGGTTTATTAAAGAGCACTAAAACCCACATTCAAAAGAATAACTTTAGATATTTTTGATGAGCCCGTTTACGGGTTATCGCCGATTTCTTTTTAACTATTTCTCCTTTTTATGGCCCCGTATTTGCGGGCACCAGTCAAGGTAAAAGATGACTGTCAAATAAAGTTGTCATTTTGAAATGTGTGCTTTATTGTTATAAAAACTCGTACATCGAAAATATTAGCCATGAATTACACTTCTGAAGAAAAAATATTGATGATTAAATGGTATTATCAAGGAAATAGTTATCAAAATGTGTCAGACATGTTTGCTGCTCTGTATCCGAATAGACCGATACCTGCAAAATCTACAGTCGAAAGGACTATCAAGAAATTTGAGACAAAAGGCACTGTAATAAATAACTGCAGATGTGAAGAAAGGCAGGAACAAAGAAGAGATGCAAGAAATGATAGGGACTTGCAAGTTTTATTGTGCGTGGAAGAAAATGATGGGAAGATCAGCACAAGGAAACTTGAGGATGACATAGGATTAGATCACACCACAGCGTTACGAGCTTTGAAACGACATAAATATTATTCATACAAATATGAAAAGCACCAAGAGCTAAGAGACAGGGACGAAATACGACGACAGGAGTTTTGTTTTGGTATGATGGAAAGAGCAAACATGGATAGGGAATTTTTAAAAAACATTTGTTTCACTGACGAATGCACATTTACCTTAAACAATGAACCCAATGTTCAAAATGATCGATATTGGGGCAAAGAAAACCAACACAGGTTTGTGGAAACAAGGACGCAATATCCACAAAAAGTTAATGTATGGGCTGGGATTTTCGGAGAAAATATCGGGCCATTATTTCTAACACGAAATTTAAATGCAGAATACTTTTTGGAACTACTTGAAGATCATATTTTACCTACTTTACATGATGCCGCCAGGGAAAATCAGGAAGTTTGGTACCAAATGGATGGCTGCCCGGCACATAGTACCCTGGCTGTCCGGGAATATTTAAACCGTGCTTTTAATGGAAATGTTATTGGCTTAAATCATACAGTAAATTGGCCAGCCAGGTCTCCTGATTTATCGCCAAATGATTTCTTTCTTTGGGGCCATTTAAAAAACAGGATATACAAAGATAAAAAATACCCAAATCTGGACGAGTTAAAAAATGCTATTTCTGCCGAATGCAATAGAATTTCAGTTTACCAACTAGCGAATGTAAGAAGAGAATTTCATGATCGCCTCGGTTATTGTCTAGCAGTCAATGGAGGAATATTTTAACATCTTCTTAAATCCTAAAGTTCTAACAATTTAATAGTACCTACCTATTAATTAGTAAAATATTGAAACATGTAAAATGTCATAATTAACCTTGTAATTGGATACTTTATTTTAGTTTTATTCAGATTAATTTGTACTCATAAATACACCTTTAATATTTTCGATGTACGAGTTTTTATAACAATAAAGCACACATTTCAAAATGACAACTTTATTTGACAGTCATCTTTTACCTTGACTGGTGCCCGCAAATACGGGGTCATAAAAAGGCGAAATAGTTAAAAAGAAATCGGCGATAACCCGTAAACGGGCTCATCAAAAATATCTAAAGTTATTCTTTTGAATGTGGGTTTTAGTGCTCTTTAATAAACCTAAATAGAATTTTTCTCTAAAATAATTAGGGAAGCCAATAATTGACTCCATTTAAAATTACATGGGATTTCCTATGTCCCGCTCGACGATGCAACACCCGGTATATATAATTACCATGAACATGACCTACCATTTGACATTGTTCCGAGGTTTCCCAAATGGCGGCAAGCAGGTTTTGGTGTGCAAGTGACAAATCAGGGTAAAAAACAAGCCTCTTTGAGAAGGGCATTAAATTTTTGTAAGTAATATCTACATGGGGTTCCATTTGAGAGACGGCTGATTACTTATTTTTTTAGTAATATCGCGATTCTTGATTAAATGCGTGCTAGAGCTAGTCAGTGATACTAGAATTGGAAAATGATCAGAGCAACTTACATGAGATAACACCTCAAAATCTTTAAATGTAAAGGGGAACCAATATTAAGCCTCCTCAATATTTACATGGGATTTCCTATGTTCAACTAAGCCATGCATCACCCTGTAGATTATTTATTATTAGTATTTTTATTATTTTTATAATTGTGAGGTAGGTTTTTGTACAGTGGGCCGTGGGAGCTTAGATTATAAGTCTAAAAGGTCAGAATAATCGATGCGGAATACCTATCATACCAATTTAATTAAAATTCTTTTCGGATCTTCCTAAATATCTTTGAAGAAACAAACGTTTTTACACAACATTCGGTATTTGTGATTTTCTAGCATGGAAAATTGAACTTTCTTGCAAATTTGGATGTAGTTTGTGTGATAATGTTTTTCGCACGCCTTGCCCCATTGTATTTAAAAGTAAAAAGAAAAAAATCAAATATTTTCTTTTGTAGAAAGTACCTATTAGGTATAAGTATACCAAGACGCGAGGCGTCGCGTCGAGGTGGACTTTATCTCAAGTTGAATTGAAACTTTTTACCGAGGTTTTTATGCTAAGTAAGTAGGTACCTACTAAGTATATTATTTACAACCATTATCTCAAAAAATGTGCGACGTTTTAAAAAAAATATTTAGACCCTGTTGCCAATATGCAGGGTTTTCAACAAACTCACTTAGCAGGTTGATATGATGCACACCGTTTTACAAAGAAACAAAAATTGTTTTTCAATAATTTTAGTACAAATAAGGCTTTTTTCATGTAACAATTTAAAACATTTATACTTTTTTATATTCACATTGTGTTATTTACTAAATAGTAAGGCCCAATTGTATAGGTTGGAATTAACTATAAAATAAATATGAAGATTTGCCCTCAAATTAAACCTAAAGTTAATCTAAGGTAGGTTTTTGTTGCAATTGTATATAGGATGGAGTTAATCCATAAAACTGCTAGCTTCAGAGGGATGGGAATTTCAAAATTTCTTTCTGTTTTCACATTCCATTTGTCATGTTCATGTCATTTAAAGTAATCTAACTTTGGAACTTTCTTCTAATTTAATATTTTTTGAATTCTAAGTTGCAAAGACATTAATGTCTTTGGCGATTTGATACCACATTTCTCTTTGCAGGCGTTGGCTAATCACCTGGATTAGCATTCCTACAGAAAGTTTTGATATTCTAAGCCTTGAATTCTAGATCAATCCAATAGTCCATATTATATTCTCAATACGAGGCCTTCGCACATTCTCAACTACGTTAATAATCCCCAAATCTTCTTCATCATCGGAGAAAAGATAATTTACAACATCGAAAACATCCTTATAGGGTTACTATACAGTGTCACCATTAAAGTCCGCACCATATGGAACTTTTTTTTATTAATGAGGTTAGTTAAAATTAAATTTCGGCAATCGTTTTTGCTTCAAATTAGACTAAAAATTATATAATCAAATGTCACCATCTGTCATTCGGTATCTGTCAAAATTTACATTTTAATCAAAAAATGCTGAAAAATGGCATTGTTTTACCGAATTTCAAAAAATTTTATAAGAAAAAGTTGTTTCTAGTACAATTCTTGGCCTAAATACAAAGTTTCAGTTCTCTAGCTCAAAGTTGATTTTTTTGCCATTTTTTCTAATTAACTTTTTTTTTATTTAATGTAAGTTCGCTTAATGGATATTAAACTATTTGCTTATACCATACTCAATATTTTATTTAGTTTGTATGAGCTTTTTTTTACTGGAATGCCATTTTTTTTCGAAATTTAAAATTAGGGGCAAAAAAATTTGACACAGGTGGTGCAAAGTTATCCTAATTTAAAATTTTTAACAGATAGGCGTCAGATGTTTCGTTTTTCAAATGACAAATACCTCTAAATATTTGATAAAAATTTTATTTTATACTTAAAACTATCATTATTATTAAAAGGATCAAAAAGGAACTTTAATCATTTTAAATAGGTAACACAAAAGCAATATAAATTTCACATTTCAGTGTGACGTCCTTCTCGCTCTATACAAACACCCGTCCGTCTATAAACGTCTTTGACAGCATTTTGTAAAAAGCTTGGTCTTATATCGGCACAACACTGTCTTTTCGTTTGTTCCAAATGCTCGATATTTCTAAACGGTCGATTCTTATAAACTTTCTGCTTAAGATAACCCCACAGAAAAAAGTCTAGTGGGGTAATGTCAGGCGACCTGGGTGGCCAGTGACATTCTCTATCACGCCCTATAACTCTGTTTTGAAATAATTGGTTTATGCGTTCTTTTACTGCTACAGTTTGATGTATGGGTGCACCATCAAGCTGATACCATAAGTTATGTCTATGGTGTAAGGGCATGTTATCCAAAACTTCGGTAACCTCGTTATTAAGAAAATTCAGGTACCTTTCACCAGTTAAGTTTACTCTAAAGAAGTATGGTCCAATAAGCTCATCTTTCAAAATTCCACACCAAACATTGGTTTTAAAATGATACTGGTCGCGACATTCAATTGTGAAGTTAGGATTTTCTTGGGACCACCATCGGCAATTTTGTGAGCTCACGGTACCATTCGAAGAGAAAGTGGCTTCATCTGTCCATAATATCTTGTATGGAAAAAGAATATTCTCCTCATATTGTCCCTGATACCAAAACGAAAAATCAAGTCGGATATCAAAATCGCGTTCTTTTAATGTGTTTATAAACTTGGGTTTATATGCCCGAAATCGATTTTTCTGAAGAATTTTTCTAACGCGTTCCCTCTTGCACCCTGTTGAATCACTTATCTTGGTTACACTAGTTTGACCGGGGTCAATAACAGTTAAACAAACATCAAGTTGTGCTGCTTCATCGTATTTACTTGCCGCGTGAGGTTTCTTAAAATTATTTTGAACAGATCCAGTTCTCTAAATTTTGACATTATTCTTGAAACAGTGCTATGCTGCAAATTTTTTTCTGGATGCCTCTCATTAAAATGGCAGATACTTGCCGGTGAGGCATATTCTCTCCACAAATTAAGACAATTTCTATTTTTTCTTGAATGGACAACATGGGTGATAACACTGAAAACTATAACTTGCGAAAATATTCAAATTTATGACATTTCTTTTATTTATTCGGCACTCTAATTCGTTTTTTTTTCCATAGCCTACTTATAAAATTCAAAATTGCCTTGATATTTTATTGTTGATAAAAAGAAAATGTGTCTAAATTTTGAACTAATCTGATATCTGGGAATTTTATTATAAGTTTTTTAAACTTCTTAGGTGTATGTACTATCAAAAAAATGGAATATCTGACGTCTATCTGTTAAAATTTTTAAATTAGGATAACTTTGCACCACCTGTGTCAAATTTTTTTGCCTCTAATTTTAAATTTCGAAAAAAAATGGCATTCTAGTAAAAAAAAGCTCATACAAACTAAATAAAATATTGAGTATGGTATAAGCAAATAGTTTAATATCCATTAAGCGAACTTACATTAAATAAAAAAAAAAAGTTAATTAGAAATAATGGCAAAAAAATCAACTTTGAGCTAGAAAACTGAAACTTTGTATTTAGGCCAAGAATTGTACTAGAAACAACTTTTTCTAATAAAATTTTTTGAAATTCGGTAAAACAATGCCATTTTTCAGCATTTTTTGATTAAAATGTAATTTTTGACAGATACCGAATGACAGATGGTGACATTTGATTATATAATTTTTAGTCTAATTTGAAGCAAAAACGATTGCCGAAATTTAATTTTAACTAACCTCATTAATAAAAAAAAGTTCCATATGGTGCGGACTTTAATGGTGACACTGTATATAGTGTGTATCAGCCAAATGGAATAAATTCGATAATAAATACATGGGGGCGTGTCCGAAAAAACGCTCGAACACGTCGATTGGTATTTCTAGTTGCGCATTTTTTTCAATAAAAACTTTTTATACAGGGTGTGTCATGTAACAGTGGCCAATACTAACTTTCTTTTTTTTAATGCAACACCCTGTATATTATTTAATTTTTGGATTCTTCAGAAAATTTTAAACATATTTTATGTACAATATACCTATCTTCAACTGTTTCGGAAATATTAAGTGTTTTCAGATTTATTGCAAAAGTTAACAACACACTAAAAAACTAGTAAGTAATACTGTTTTTCCACTACTAACCTATAACATCGCCATTATTGACCGATTATTAACGCTAGAAATCGTTTTTCTCTACCTTATAAGTCATTATTGACCATGGTCAATAATAAGCCATTGAAATCCATTATTGACCGATCTTTGACCTTAACCCAATTTTGTTTGAACGCAGGTAACTTGATTTTTTAATTCTACAACATCAATTCATTGTGGTTAGGCAACCAGATAATTATCAATACATATTAGATTACTTGATATTGTAAAATATCGATACAATCAACATTTTTTCTGCTTCCATCCTTAATTCGGGAGGTGTACACATAATATTATCACTAACATTTTCTTCGCTCATTTTAAAAAAAAACGCAAAACACAAATTGACATTGACAAAGCCACCTGACAAAACAACAAAATATTTTGCCAACTCCAAAGCGCAGGTAACTTGATTAAAAAATATACTTATACCTACCTATAATTTTTTACAATTATTAATACTATAAAGATAAATGTCATATAAAAGTTTGTAGTAGGTAGTGGAAAAAATAATATATTAACCACGGTTTAGACAGCTTATTATAGCCCTCGCTTCGCTCCTCGTGATTTAAACTCGCCGCTCGGGCAATAATGATGGCTGTCTAAACCTTGGTTAATAATATACTATTATTTCTTGATAATGTAAAAAACAAAAAAAAAACATTAATGTAGGAGATGTTGAAAATTGATGTTAAAATGTTTTTACTGATATGAAATAAAAAAAAAGGTATAAATAGTTTTGTCTACTTTTGTTTAAAACGCCTGACCTGAGCAAATTGTTGTCTGTCTGCATGACAGTAGTAGTCAGTGTTATAGTCGTTTGAATTTCGTTAACTGCATATCAGAAAAATGGTTTATTTAACAGAAATGCACAAAATAACAATTCTACAGATGATTGGATATGGAGATAAAACACGGACACAAATGGAAGTTGCTCGCTTATTTCATGAAAAATTTCGAAATTTGCCGTCTATAACTCAAGGGACAATTAGTAAAATAGAAAAGCAGTTTCGCCAGCTTGGACATGTAAAGCAGATAAAAAAAAGTGGCTGCCAATGCAATAAGTGATGATACCAAATTAGATATTATGCTTGAGTTTCAGGAAAACCCACATACTTCTAGTCGAAAAACAGCCCCAATGTTCGATGTTTGCCATTCATCAATTATTCGAACATTAAGAAAATAAAATGTATCCCTATAAATGAGCTTATGGAAGACGATTTTGATAGAAGAACGTTTTTTTGTGAACAAATGATGGCAATGTTAGATAATAATGTAATCCAATTAGAACATGTTTTGTTTTCTGATGAGTGCACCTTTACATTTCACGGTCATGCTAATCGTCAGAATTGCCGCTATTGGTTTAGGGAAAATACTCACTGGATGAGAGAAGAACATACGCAATATCCTGAAAAGGTTAATGCTTGGGTAGGAATTGTTGGAGATCATATCATAGGCCCCTTTTTCATTAATGGCAGTTTAAATGGCGATAATTATTTAGCCCTGCTCCAAAATAATGTCTTGCCAACTTTGACAAACTAATATCCTAATCCAGCAAACCCACAACTTCCAGCGAATATGATATGGTTTTAGCAAGATGGAGCACACACATTACCAAATCAATGTCCGGCAGTACCTCAACCGAGTATTTCCAAATTGGTGGATAGGGAGGCGTGGATCGATGGAATGGCCAGCACCACCGAACAAATATGCCTTATTTGTTCGGTGCCAGCACGATCCCCCGATCTGACGCCATTAGACTTCTTCGTATGGGGTTATGTCAAAAATATTGTATACAAAACTAAACCCCTCGACTTAGCTGACTTAAGAAGACGAATAACCCTTGCGATTAGATTGGTCACGCCTGAGATGTTCAGTAACGTTAGAAGAAATTTCTATTTGAGATGAGGATGTTGCCAAGACGTTCGCGGCGAGCATTTTCAACATTACCTACATTAATGTTTTTTTTTTATTTTTTACATTATCAAGAAATAAACAGTATTACTTATTAGTTTTTTAGTGTGTTGTTAATTTTTGCAATAAATCTGAAAACACTTAATATTTCCGAAACACTTGAAGATATGTATAGGATATTGTACATAAAATATGTCTAACATTTTCTGAAGAATCCAAAAATTGAATAATATACAGGGTGTTGTATTTAAAATAAGAAAGTTAGTATTGGCCACTGTTACATGACACACCCTGTATAAAAAGTTTTTATTGAAAAAAATGCGCAACTAGAAATACCAATCGACGTGTCCGAGCGTTTTTTCGGACACGCCCCCATGTATTTATTATCGAATTTATTCCATTTGGCTGATACACACTGTATAATTACCCAGCAGTCGAGATTCAACAGGTACAAATAGTAAAATAGGTTCTAAAACAAGCATATTATGTTAAAAATACGCCTTTTTTATCTTAAGATTACGAGTTAACTCATACCCAATACACGACTTGAGGGTCGGGGGTAACCTCTGGTTATACAATGCATTTTACTACTAACTACTGGATTAACCTCCACTTTTGGGTTAATCCCAACCTATACAATTAGGCCTAAATAAACTAATCTAATGAGTAATGGCGGGCAGGTAAGTAAGATAACTGGCTTGTTTAAAATTTAAAAAAGTCAGAAAAGTCAACATTACATACACGGTTGTAAATAAATACTTTTTTTAACCGAATAACAGACCTTCCAAAACCAAAACACAAAGGTATAATATTTGCAGAATTATACCGTTGACTCTTACTGCCATAAATAATCTACCTGATTAAATCCTATTGTATACGCCTCAACCTCTTCAAAGCTGAATAAATGGGATCAGGGTCGGCTTGAAAATGTACCTACACCACATGATTTATTTTTATAATTTAAAATAAATAGACAGGTATTTTTAGTTTTAGGTACCTATAATAAATGTAAAATAATGATAACAATTAATGATAATTGAAAATAATATAATTTCAAAGTATAACTATTAGGATAACAAGTACAATAAAAATTAATTAAATTCTTAAAAACTATTGACAATTTATTCAAAATTTAACTCTGTATCACTATCACTATCTTCATCTAAGCCTAAACTTATAATTAAGGGTTGAACATTTGTAATCATACAATTGTAAGAATTTTCCACCTAAAGTACATGCTGTACACAGTTTTTCCAGCTGTCTGCAGAAATTTTTCTTACTTCGTTTTTAATTAATTCTACTACAGATGCATTTAATGTAGGAGAAATATTATTTCTCCTAATATTGGATTTTAATTGATGCCATATTAGCTCAATAGGATTGAATATACAATAGTATGGAGGAAGACGCAACACTGTATGTCCTTTTTCTGCTGCAAGTTTGTCACACTCGTATTCCCAGGTAGCAGGATGACGTCTTTATGACGTCGAATATTGGGGATTTTTAGTCACTTGACGTCTTTTGGTCGCGAAATGACGTCAAAATAACGTAGTTTTTAAGACGTGTATTATACGTCATAATTTTACGTAATAAACACGTCGATTTTTAGTCGTTTATTGATTTATACGTATCATTAGAAAGTACTATAAACGTCAAAATTTCGTTATCCAAGTTTTTTGAAAATATAGTGGGACAGAGTTTTAAAGTAAAACGCCTGAGAATAGTTTTTTTTCTTATAGTTAAAAGCACGTCTCATAAAACTTTTAATATATAAGACCCTATACTATATTATTTTTTACATTTTTATGTTAATACCAATGCAAATAACTTTGAAAATATTACCATTTCAAATTAATCATTTGTGTAATGTAAAATGTGCAAGAGCGAATATATTGTTATTAAAAGTCTGCAAATACCAAATTTAAATTACCCGCGCTCCGTTTTATGACATTTCTTTGCTCTATTGTGACAGTCTGGCAGAAGGCAAAACGCATTGGTGTTCTGTTGTTGGCGCTGGCTGGCAGTCGACCATTCGGCAAAAGTGAAAAGTTTATGGTGATTTAGTTTTTATATATTTTGTGTTATAAAGGAATATATATAGGTATTTCAGATTATCGAGTTCGAGGAAAATGACGGAGGGGGTGTAGCCATTGTACACTCAAACTGGGTGACGCCCCGAAAAAGGGTATTTTGGCCGCCATTAAAGGATAATTGGAAAACAAGCTCGTGTTTATAAATTATTATATTTATATCCAATCGACTCAAAGTCATTGAACATTTATTTTATTGAAAATATATCAGAATATTATGTAGAAAATATTGGTCACTAGATAATATTGTAGCAAAAATGATGAGAAGTTAGTGTCTTTTCCAATTCTCCATACACATGAAAGTTGTAATATTTAATTTATCATTAAAAGGATTTTGTACATAAAATAGTATGTATTTTTGTTACCCCTGTTATGTATTATGTACTATCTTAGGAACAAGTTTTTAGTAAATGTTCGTTATATTGATACAGGATGTTTAAAAAAATCATAGAGTTAGGAAATAATTTAAGGGTATAATAAGGTGTTAAAATATATTTCAATCATTTTCTGGAAAACGGAGTGCTTATTTTACAGCCTATAATTGCAAAAAGTTTCATTCGCACCCAAGACAGTTGGGAAATGTGCAGTTTTGAATACCGCTGAAAAAAAATTATGACGTTTTCTGCACCTACAAAGACGTCTTAAGATGACGTTTTTTTTACGTCAAAAAAGACGTCATTGGTCTGTGACTTACGCACGTCTTTTTAACGTTTCATTTACGTAATTTATGACGTCACTGATGATCAATAATCGACGTCTTAAATACGTCACCTTGCTACCTGGGTTCCTTATTTATTTTAAAAGCTTTTAATACTTCTAGCAGTTCTCGTTTTTTGTAAATTTCTTCAAAATATAAATCATTTTCAATCATAAAATTTTGAATTTCTGCTTTTGTATTATTAGAATTGGGAATGATTTTTGCTTGCCGACTATGATAACTAGCATTGTCCATTACAATGACGCTATTTTCAGGTATATTTTTAAGGAGTTTATGTTTAAACCAATCTTCAAAAAGTTGTGCGTCGGTATCTTGATGGTAATCTAAAAAAGAATCTGCTATGTTTTTAGCTGAAAGCAACAGACAATTTGGAACAAACCCGTTCTCTGAACCAGCATGTAATATTGTGATTCTTTTGCCTTTATTTGATGGTGCCTTGGTTTGACAATTTTTGGAAGAATCATCCCAACATTCCCAACCTTTTCTTGGAGTGTCATGGGTATCGAACCATCTTTCGTCAAGGTAAATAATTAAACGATTTTTTTCTCTAAATTGTTTAACAGCTGTTAAATATTTAAGTCTCCATTCCCGTAAACGGTTTTTAAAACCCATTTTATGCAATATTTTCCTAAGACTTTAAAGGCTACAAGAGATATTTGTTTCGTCTTTAATCAGCCGCTCTTTGTCAAAGTGGGTACAGTTTGTGCCTCATACATTTGGTAAATCATTTTTCTTAATAAATCCATTTCGTCAATGCTTCTAAATGTGCCAAAATCACTCCGATTTTTTCTAGGATTAACAGGTTTAAGTACTATGTCTCTTACCGAAGATAAAGGAGTTTTTGTCAAAGTAGACGTCTCTGCTAAAGCATCCATCGAATTAAAATTTCTACTCAACAAAGATTGATACACATTTTTAATTATTAGTTTGGCATCGGTAGATAAATGCTTTCTTTTAAAAATGACACTTGAAGATGCCCCCCTATCAGCACAATTCCAAGGACGCCACATTCTACTACTAATAAGCCCAAATAAAAATTACTCGCCGGAAAACCACTAAAGACTAAAATTATTAAAAATCAGTTTGTAATTATATATGCATCAGGCATAGGTATAAATTGAATTTGTACTTTATATATGCATCAGGCATAGGTATAAATTGAATTTGTACCTGGTCCGGCTCTACTCGAAAAGGTTTTAAAATTTGGGATTTCCTTATTTATTTTATGGTCAAAGGGATAATGAGGGTTTTATTGCAGTCTAAAGATCAACGATATAATTCTACGAATACTATACCTACTTATTTACTGATTAGATGCTAAATAAATGCAGCCAAAAGCATCAAATAAATTAGAGAATCTGTATCTTAAATTAATATGTCTAATTAACTAATTATGATAATTTTACAATACAAAGAACTTCTTCCTCGTAAATCGTGTAACTATTGATTTTTAGAAAAACATCCCAAACCGTTAGCACTGCGGCAACGCCGCTCGCAACCCGGTATCAAACAAAGGCAAGCCAGAAGCGCAAGCGCACAGCACACTCACACTCAACAACACACGACCCAGCCAGCTGGGCACGGAAAGCTCCACGAAACAGCTGATTATTGCCGCTCCTTCCCCTCGCCCTATTGGGTTAATTATGCGGCGTTGCCCGTTCGGTGAATATATTATTACAATGGTTATGGCGATATGTTATAAAATGTAAATATTATGTAGAATGCGGAGAAATAGGTATGTGATATGTTCTTATCACCACCTCAACATTTTTTTTTTTTAAATTTTAATTGGCATTTGGCTGAAAAGCCATACAGCCAGTCTCACAGTAAAATTTTTTAATATTTGAAATAATATTAATATTGAGAAAGTTAACACATGAACAAGGACACACGCTTCACGCCACTGGGGATCCCGGTATTACTGTGCCTACCTACGTACTATAAAAATGCCTCATAAGGGAGGCTATTATAGCCAGGGGCAAAACATTCATATTATATTTACTCTATGCTCTATGCCAAATGAATAAAGTAGTCATACATTTATTGTTTAATTAAATTTGATGTTCTTAAATAGAAAATAGTTCATGGTAGTACATCGTTTTCGAGAAAAATGGGCTTAAAAAGAAAACACCTACACACTTCGTTTTCTATTTAAATCTACTGTCCCTTAAATGTAGGACCCTGAAGATAAATTTTGAGTTGATAAAATACTTGAAATTCCAGTATTTTGAGGCTAAATTAGCACTAAAATAAATTTTGCTAAAATTTAAAATATGGAATTGTTTCACTCTTTCACTCATTATTGCAGACAAGAAAGTCTCAACAAATAAACATGAATGTCAATTTGACCATCAGTTACAAGAAAACATATTGTTTTATGCAATGGCGTATTTAGGATTGTAACACGGGGGGGGTTCCAATTTAACTCCTATCTTCCTTAAAAATGCGCCGCAGCCAAGAATTTTTTGGTGCTCTGCCCTTTTTTTTTCTACGTTTCGATAGCCCGACCCGAAAAAACGTAGAAATAAAGAAGTTTTTAAACATAAACGCCAATATTTGTATTTTAAATATGAGTTTTTTGAAGGTATGTAGGTATAACGTATATTATTTTACCCGAGATTTTACCCCTTGAATTAGAAAACACAGAACAAACAATAAAATTCAACAATTGCAACAAGTGCGGGAAACCCCAAACGTCTTATACACGCCACAGTCTTCTTTAAAAATGCGCCGCAGCCAAGAATTTTTTGGTGCTCTGCCCTTTTTTTTTCTACGTTTCGATAGCCCGACCCGAAAAAACGTAGAAATAAAGAAGTTTTTAAACATAAACGCCAATATTTGTATTTTAAATATGAGTTTTTTGAAGGTATGTAGGTATAACGTATATTATTTTACCCGAGATTTTACCCCTTGAATTAGAAAACACAGAACAAACAATAAAATTCAACAATTGCAACAAGTGCGGGAAACCCCAAACGTCTTATACACGCCACAGTCCATGATCAATACTTCAATAATGCCATATCTATATCCAGTGGCGCAACCAGAAAATAAGTTAAATAAGTTTGAGAGCGGCGGAAGAAAAAATAGCGCCGCAGGCGAAAAATTTTGGGGTGCTACGCCCTTTTTTCAAGGATAGTGCTTGGTTTTTCAAGTCAGAAAAATAAAAAAAAAAACAGAAAATCACAAAAACAGCCAGGCTTGTTTCAATTTTTGTGTAATTTTACCTATCTTTAGGTAGTGACGAGTTAACATTTCTTGCAAACAGTAAACAGGTAGTTAGACGACCCGAGCTACGCTCGCTCAGGGAGGGGCGGGGGGGGGGGGGGCTGCAGCCCGGCAGCCCCATCTTGATTGCGCCACTGTCCATATTATCTTTTTGGGGTTTATAATGAATAGAAATGAAATCGATCTGGAAATTTTGAAATAATGTTTCATGTTGTCTATTATGTCTAAATGAATGAATGTGATTTTTCTCTACATCGAGCCCACGGGGGAGGGGAGTCCAGACCCCCCGGACCCCCCTAAAATACGCCATTTTTTCATGGCCCCTAAAAATCGAATTTTTGTCTTTTCATCTCTGTGTAATGTGTGGTCCCGTTTCGACCCCTTTTTGCTCCCTGTAGCCTTGAACGTTGCAGCTTGGTCAAAGTCGGAGAAGCGAACGGGCAAAGATTGCCGGCTCCCAAAATATGCGTATTGTTCCATCATCAAACAGATACGACTACGTATTTTAAGTACCTGATAAAAAAAAAAAAAAAAACAAGAAATATGAGCATCATCAACTCAGAGATTTTTCCAACAAGCGGCAACGTCGCCCCACGGCCTACCTTGACTTGATAGAAGGAAACAAAACATTGCGGATCGGTGATCAGCTGAGCGCGGAGATCTCGATCCATCCATATCGCGTCATTTTTGTTTTTGTTTTCGTTTTTTCGTGGTCGAGAGTGTGTCGTGCCGTGCGTTCGTACGGGGGGGCCGTTTCAAAACTACAAGTTTTGACTTGTTCAATAAAATTGTGATACAGCTTGCAAGTGATATTTTTTCAATCAAACGTAAGTAATTTAATTGCAGTGCAAAGCACTTAAAATTATTGTTTATATTTTATTACAAACTATAGCGGGCAGTTCGGGCAAGTCTTCTTGCAATTATTGTAAATTTGGGATAAAATAAAAATATAGAAAGCTCGCACGTTCCTCGATATATTCCCTTTGTCCTCTGCGGATGCTGTAACGGCAGCTTACTTGAAAAGCTATTAATCTTTCATTAATTAATACCTAATTATTGTATCCTCAGACGATATATTTGTTCGTCTGAGATTGTATCCGAGAAAATCTTTACAGAATAAACATGAATGTCAAATTGACAAGAAGTGCAAGCAAACGTGTCATGGCTTTCTACCTAGGTAGTATAGGTCGAGGTATAGGTACCTAATATTTAATTATTTCAATGAAACTTTATTCCAGAAATCTTTGTAATATTAGAACATTGTATATTATTACTTACGGTATGTAATTTATTTCACTCAAATGAAAATTTCAAAAAATCAAATGTCACGCGATCATCAGACCAGAGGCAATACAAATGAACTAGTATACATTTATAGAACTAGAACAACAATGATGCAACATTTTGTAACGTACTATGGTCCAAAATTACATAACTTACTTAATAGGTACTTACCTCAAAAAATCAGAACCTCAACAAAAAGAGACTTTTTAAAAAACAATTCTGTGACTACCTCTTTGAAAATATTGCTAGATTTCTTCAATTTTTTTAGTTACCTACCTATTCTGTTTCCAAAAAAAATAAATAAATAAATAAATAAGAAAAAGAAAGTTATATTGTGTATTGCGTGGTAATAAATAAATGTGATCTTTATAGGCTTATTTTTAAAATGCAACCTAAACAAACACATACAAGTGTTCCACACTTAAAATGTATAATTATATAGGAGTATATTGTATTGGATTAAATGTTATTAAACTTTTATATGCCACATTGTATTGTGAAAATGTATTAATGCGAAATTGAATTGAATTAAATCAAATTAAATAAATTAATTTACCTTTTTATCTCTGTACCTATTAAAAAAAAAATAAAAATCCATGGACAAAAAGTTATGACTAATTTAATCTCTCTATATCCCCCGATTAAATTTAAACAATATTGATTTTAGAATTCGATTAAAAACAAACAGCTAACTATATAAAACTAGAATTTCAAGTTTTTCTCTTGAACAGTTTCGACGATAATTAAAGGAAACCATCTTCAAGGTACCACATTTGCCATTTAGGCGGCTGTAGCTCCCGTAGGAGGCATATTTGGACATATAGTTATAGGAAAAAATACCTATGATTAGTTTGGGACGTAAAATACATCCTGTATAAATATGGAGCTCTGAAAAGATTTTAATTCGTAGGGGATATTTTTACGCTAATTTTTGGTATTTCTAAATATACAGGGTGTTAATGAATGTCACGTAGAATTTAAGGGAGTTGATAGTGTTCATCAAAATAGGAAAAAAATACTGATACATAATGTGGTCAAGAATGCTTCATTTTTGATATAAAGGGTGTCAATGGCAAAGCCTAATTGCTTTCTCTTCGTTTTTCTCCCCTATTTTCCGAGATAATTATTTTTGAATTTGGTACACTTATTAGTTTTTGAAATTTCCACAATAAAATGTATAAATTGTCAGAGGCAGTATGAGTGCTACAATTTTTGCGCTACCAACACTTTCACTCTCCTGAACTTTTTTTTTAGGATACCCTGTATAAATTCTGATGTCATATTTCGACTCCCTGTTCTTTTCTCATTCTTTTTGATCTCCTACATTTTTATCGTATCTCATCGTTTTCTAGTTTATTCTTTTTTAGTTTAGAAACTAACCAAAATATTGCAAATTTAAGACATGAGGACACCTATACAGGATGTTATTTTATTTAATAAGTGTCCGATATTATACAGGACCATTTCTCAGTTATTTATAAGGTAAAAAGTTCATATAAGCATGGGTTCGCAAACCCTTCATTTTTGAGATACAGGGTGTTAAAAATTTATTTTTATTTTTGTTTTCCGTAAATAATTTTTAAAATAATGTCTATATTTGGACGAATATTTCCCTCATATGTTAAAGTTCCCATTAGAGAAATGCAATTTTCGCAAAATTACAGCGAATATTTCCCTCATATGTTAAAGTTCCCATAAGAGAAATGCAATTTTCGTAAAATTACAGCGAATATTTCCCTAATATGTTAAAGTTCCCATAAGAGAAATGCAATTTTCGCAAAATTACAGCGAATATTTCCCTCATATGTTAAAGTTCCCATAAGAGAAATGCAATTTTCGCAAAATTACAGCGAAAACAGCACTGCCAGAAATCGAAAATTGCATCGCAAGTTTATATTGTTGACGAAACGTCAAAGCTGGATTTTATTGTTAACAAACGTCAAAAAATGTAATATTCTGACAATTAACGTCATCTTATTGAGTGACAGCAGACAAAAAAGTCAATGTCAACGAATGTTTTCCTTTCATTTTGTCAAGAATTGTTAATAACTATCTCTTTGCATTGGGATAACCCGTGGCAACGTAAATTTTTTTGTTTTTTTGTAAACAACGCTATTGAACTTTTCAAGCTCAAGAGAGTCCCCCGCCGAAATAAGCTCTCGCTCGTTGACTGCATCAACCACCATGTCTACGAATTCAAAGCAAAATATTGTTAATTACAATAATTGTACTTTTCATTGCAATTCTTGTAATTTTTAAGCATTTTAATTTTATTGTTAGTATTTTCTGTTAAATAAAATATTTAAATTTACTTGATTCGAGTTCTTAATTAATTTGGGAAATATTCAAATAAATTACACTCGTGCATAAAAATAACCAGATAATTTTTTTATTCAATGTGTTTTTTTTACAAATTGCAATCGTTTGTTTTCATATTTTACGAAAATGCCCTCCTCCTGCGGAGTCGGGCTTTTTCGCGAAAATATGAAAACAAACTCTTGCAATTATAAAAAAACACATTTCATTCAAAAATTATCGGTAATTTTGATGCACTTGTGCACTTACCCCCGAAAATTGTTAGGGGTTTTTGAAATGCGAAATTCGAATTTGATGTTAGTATGGCTTCCACTTGTAGAGGGCGCCACCTACGTGTCTTTTTACTCTTGAGGAGTCATAACTTTTTTATACGTGCTCGTATTAGATTTTTAAGCAAGAAAATGGATTTCTTCATCATTTTTTACATGAAAAAGACATACTTGGTAGAAGTCGCTACGAGCAATCGTTCTTGAGAAAAAGAGTAATATGATAAAATGGCATTTATTTGCATATCGCTATGCCCATACAGTGTCACCATTAAAGTCCGCACCATATGGAACTTTTTTTTATTAATGAGGTTAGTTAAAATTAAATTTCGGCAATCGTTTTTGCTTCAAATTAGACTAAAAATTATATAATCAAATGTCACCATCTGTCATTCGGTATCTGTCAAAAATTACATTTTAATCAAAAAATGCTGAAAAATGGCATTGTTTTACCGAATTTCAAAAAATTTTATTAGGAAAAGTTGTTTCTAGTACAATAATTCTTGTTTTCAGTGTTATCACCAATGTTGTCCATTCAAGAAAAAATAGAAATTGTCTTAATTTGTGGAGAGAATATGCCTCACCGGCAAGTATCTGCCATTTTTAATGAGAGGCATCCAGAAAAAAATTTGCAGCATAGCACTGTTTCAAGAATAATGTCAAAATTTAGAGAAACTGGATCTGTTCAAAATAATTTTAAGAAACCTCACGCGGCAAGTAAATACGATGAAGCAGCACAACTTGATGTTTGTTTAACTGTTATTGACCACGGTCAAACTAGTGTAACCAAGATAAGTGATTCAACAGGGTGCAAGAGGGAAAGCGTTAGAAAAATTCTTCAGAAAAATCGATTTCGGGCATATAAACCCAAGTTTATAAACACATTAAGGGCCGGTTGTACAACTTAACGTTGAACCGCAGTTCACCTGAACTGTAGTTAATCAGTGAACCGAGATCAGACATCCTGCCGTTGTTGAAACTTAAAAACAGGCAGGTTCAGCTGAACGCTTATTTTCTGGGGTTGGTTACACTGTTTTTTAGGGAGGCGTGGGATGATATTATTATGTTCGTCATTATTAACGTTGTTGACCAAGTTAATAGCAGCTTCGATTTCCGCTTCAACTAAACTAAGGGCTGGGGATCTCTCATTGTAAAGCACAAATTATTATATTAATCTGAAAAGTGAAAGCAGTTTAACCGCTAAACATCGGTGGGTTAACTTGACCAGCCCGTGAACTTGGTTCAATTGTTAACTTCAAGTTGAACAACGTTCAGATACGCCTTAACCTTAGATCAACGCTGAACTTAGTTTAAACTTTAGTTGTACAACCGGCCCTTAAAGAACGCGATTTTGATATCCGACTTGATTTTTCGTTTTGGTATCAGGGACAATATGAGGAGAATATTCTTTTTCCATACAAGATATTATGGACAGATGAAGCCACTTTCTCTTCGAATGGTTCACAATTGAATGTCGCGACCAGTATCATTTTAAAACCAATGTTTGGCGTGGAATTTTGAAAGATGAGCTTATTGGACCATACTTCTTTAGAGTAAACTTAACTGGTGAAAGGTACCTGAATTTTCTTGATAACGAGATTACCGAAGTTTTGGATAACATGCCCTTACACCATAGACATAACTTATGGTATCAGCTTGATGGTGCACCCATGCATCAAACTGTAGCAGTGAAAGAACGCATAAACCAATTATTTCAAAACAGAGTTATAGGGCGTGATAAAGAATGTCACTGGCCACCCAGGTCGCCTGACATAACCCCACTAGACTTTTTTCTGTGGGGTTATCTTAAGCAGAAAGTTTATAAGAATCGACCGTTTAGAAATATCGAGCATTTGGAACAAACGATAAGACAGTGTTGTGCCGATATAAGACCAAGCTTTTTACAAAATGCTGTCAAAGACGTTTATAGACGGACGGGTGTTTGTATAGAGCGAGAAGGACGTCACACTGAAATGTGAAATTTATATTGCTTTTGTGTTACCTATTTAAAATGATTAAAGTTCCTTTTTGTTCCTTTTAATAATAATGATAGTTTTAAGTATAAAATAAAATTTTTATCAAATATTTAGATGTATTTGTCATTTGAAAAACGAAACATCTGACGTATATCTGTTAAAATTTTCAAATTAGGATAACTTTGCACCACCTGTGTCAAATTTTTTTGCCTCTAATTTTAAATTTCGAAAAAAAATGGCATTCTAGTAAAAAAAAGCTCATACAAACTAAATAAAATATTGAGTATGGTATAAGCAAATAGTTTAATATCCATTAAGCGAACTTACATAAAATAAAAAAAAAGTTAATTAGAAAAAATGGCAAAAAATCAACTTTGAGCTAGAAAACTGAAACTTTAGATTTAGGCCAAGAATTGTACTAGAAACAACTTTTTCTAATAAAATTTTTTGAAATTCGGTAAAACAATGTCATTTTTCAGCATTTTTTGATTAAAATGTAATTTTTGACAGATACCGAATGACAGATGGTGACATTTGATTATATAATTTTTAGTCTAATTTGAAGCAAAAACGATTGCCGAAATTTAATTTTAACTAACCTCATTAATAAAAAAAAGTTCCATATGGTGCGGACTTTAATGGTGACACTGTATATCAGAGTTTAATAAAATAGCATTTATCTCCTAAACAAAGCCGAAATAAAAAAATAATGATAATGTACTTTGCATTAGCCAATAAAGTGCCTACATAACAATGTTATCAAAAGAGAGAAGGGCAGTGGCGTACATATTTCTTGTTCCTGTTAAAAATTGTAACACCCTGTATCTCAAAAATGAAGGGCTTGCGGACCCATGCTTATATGAACTTTTCACCTTATAAGTAACTGAGGAATCGTCCTGTAAAATATCAGACACTTATTAAATAACACCCTGTATATTAAAAAATTGAACACGTGGCCAATTTTTATTCAATACTAATGTGTAGTAATCTCGGTAGTTATTTTTAAAAGGACAGATTTCTCGATATTGTCACATCAAAACTTCCCTAAAAATAGGAAAATATACGCCGCCTTAATTCTGACACTACACGACAAACTAAAAAATACTATAAGAACTAAGAACTGCGGAAAATGACTTACTCTTGCTAATATGCAGGAATCAACTCTTCGTCTTATGGACTGATGAACTCTCTCGAATATCCCAGGAGTATTGCGAATTATTTCACATGAAGCTATAATTCTGTTCATCAGATCTTCCTTTGTCTGTATAGGAGTTTAATACACCAACGATTTTAAATGTCCCTAGAAAAAATAATCTAGACAATTTAAATCGGTGGACCTGAGGTCCACCTCGACCTATCCAACGGTTGGAGTGTTGATTTAAAAACTCCCTTACCACCAAGCTAAAATGTGGTGGTGCACAATCATGTATAAGTTTAAGTGGCACCTCTTCTGATAGCACCTGGGTTCCTTTTCTGGAAATTAACGATAATATTGTCCCTTTAATCTTCTTGGCGGGAAAAATTTCCCCACCAAATAGTCTCCAATAATACCAGCCCACACTTTTACTCTGAACTGATACTGGAACTAATTACTTTCGACTGTCGCGTGAGGATTCTCTTCTGCCCAAAAATGATTGTTATAAAAATTACTGATGGCATTTTTCGAGAACTTGCTTATTCACTAAATAAAATTTTATTTTCGAACAATGGATTTTGGGTCAACATTTGAATGAACCACAGGCAAACATTTAATCGGGGTGGAAAATCGCTTAGACTGTCTGGATATGGTTAGGATACATCAAATTATCCATCGAAAATTTTCAAAGTAGCACAGATGAAATGTTTAAAGTTGCCGCAATTTTTCTTGTACTTGTATACCTGGTTCGTTTTCTACAGCATTCAGGACTGCTTCCTCAATTTCGACAGTTCTTACAGTGCGATGTGCTCCTGCCAAATGACTGGATATCTTGAAGGTTACATTTTCGCGCAGTCGAATGTAAACTATTGTGTACCTGTGCAAAAGTTCGTGAATCAGACTGTCTTCGATTTTCATAATGCTACTGTTAGAGTCGTCTAGCTTCAAATAAATTACCATTGGCAAGACCATACATAAAATGCATATCGGCACTCAACCATCATACCGAATAGCTGTAACTAACTTTGAAAACATCAACAACTAACAAAAATTATTTGACACTAAGTGATGGTACTTCCATCTAGGGATAGCGCTATTCGTCGAATAATGTCTATGGAAACAATTGTCGACACAATTGAAACTAAAGCAATTATTCTGAGAATAAAGATATTGTCAGAGAGTCAAAATGTGAAATCAGTATTTATACAGGGTATCCCAAAAAAAATTCAGGAAATTGAAGTTTTGGTAGCGCCAAAAATGTAACACCGACTGTAACACTATGTATACTGCCTTTGACAATTTAGACATTTTAGTGTAGATTTCAAAAATTAATAAGTGTACCAAATTTAAAATAATTATCTCGGAAAATATGGGAAAAACACAAAAAAAATGGAAATTTTGACACCCTGTATATCAAAAATAAAGCCTTTTTGCCCGCATGTTTATAAGTATTTTGGGTAATTATTCGGATTAGAGCATACAGCTAAAGTATCACACAATCCTTCCTCACAATCATCTTATTTGGTTTAAGAAGGAAGGGCTACGAGTTGTACGAATGATATTATTTTAGTTGAAATAAATGTAATAATTGAAGCAAAAAATAGATTTTTTATCCGATTGGGTCAAGAAATGACGTTTTATAGATTCCATACTTGGACAAAAGGGTAACCTTTTCAATAAGGTACTGATCATTGCGCTGGTGGCTAGGCAACACTTCTCGCCATAGTCCAAAAAATATTTCTAGGACACTAACATTGATATTATTAAATTAATTATTTGTTATATCCATGGATACGCATATTACAAGTTTCATTGTTAACTGACAAACATTAAGAGCGACAAATTACCGTGCAAGATCAAATGTATTGGTTTACTTTATTTTTACATTATTTTTTATAACAACTGGCAATCGGATCAAAAACACGATCGGATAAAAAAACAACATTTCCGAAATACTACATTTTTCGTCCTTATAACATAATATACTATTTCTTTGCGATAAATAAAACTTCGGACTAGGATATGTAAGGAAAGATTCATCATTCTCATCTGGTCCTATAAGGAAATGATTGGGCGTTAGTGCTTCTAAATCTTGGGGGTCTGTTGAAATTTTTGTTAGTGGTCGGGAATTTACTATTTTCTCTGCTTCAGCAAAAAGGGTAAGTAAAACTTCGTCTCTCAAAGACTGGTCATGCAGAGTTTTTCCTATGACCTTTTTTACTAAGCCAATAAGCCTCTCCCAAGCTGCTCCCATAAATGGTGCACCTGGCGGGTTAAACTTGAATTCTATTCCTTTCACCGTTAGAGCATTAACAATTCTGCTTTCATCAATGTTTTCCCCTAATTCTTTGGCAGCTGATTTCAGATTCGTTCCATTATCACATATTATTATCTTTGGACTTCCTCTGCGGGCGATAAATCGTCTTAACGCCATTAAAGCCGAATCCGTATTCAAACTATGAGCAACTTTAAGATGTATAGCTCTAATGGATAAACAAGTAAAAACCACTCCCCATCTCTTTTCTTTTCGTCTACCCACAGTCACATTTATTGGTCCGAAATAGTCCATTCCGGTGTTTACGAAGCTTCGTATCTCTCGTGTTAGTCTTATTGACGGAATTTGTCCCATAATCGGAACTTTTGGTTTTGCTCTTTCGTTTTTGCATTTTTGACATTTTGCAAAAATTGATATCCTTGCAATCTAAGTAATCATCAACATAAAATTTCTTGGTAATTGCTGTCAAAATATCAAATCTTTCAGTATTTTGTTCTGCTGTTAAATTTTTTATGTATTGTGCGCATACTGGTGAACATGTAGAACCGAAAGTCATTACTTTCATTTCATATACATCAGGTTCTCTACTTTCTTCCAAATTTCTCCATAAAAACCTCTGGGCACACCTATCTTCGTTTCTAACCTGTACCTGATGAAACATTTCACGAATATCTCCACAAAACGCAATTTTCTTCTGTCGAAATTTTAACAGAATGCCCACCAAAGGTTGTAACAAATCAGGACCCGATAGAAGGTAATCATTCAAGCTTTTCCCATGAGATTTTGCTGCACAGTCAAAAACTAGTCTTATCTTGCCTTTATTTTCGTTCTCGACAGCAAAGTGTGGTAGGTACCATGTCCAAGGTGGTTCAATGGTTGCCTTTTCTTTGTTTAGCTTTTCTGCATATCCTTTCTCAATATATGATTGTATTTTCTGGTTGTATTCTTTGGCAAAATTCTCGTTTTTTCTACATTTCCTTTCCACGCACCTAAGCCTCTGCAAAGCCATGGACTTGCTTTCAGGTAATCTAGGGTGTTTGGTTTTCCAAAGAAGTCCTATTTCATACTTTTCTTCTTCTTATTCTGTCCATTACAAGAAGTCGTTTCAAAGGTCGTCGGGGTCACCAATGTTATTTCCTATCTATCTTTTCTTCAAATTCGGAAAACAATACTACTTTTTGTGACATTCAATCAAATCTATATTTTTTACTGACTTCTTTAAACAGGTAACAGGTAACAGGTAACAAGTAATAAAATGTATAATTATCATCAAATCTTTCACAGTACCTATAATAAGTGTAAAATAATGATAACAATTAATGATAATTGAAAATAATATAATTTCAAAGTATAACTGTTAGGATAACAAGTACAATAAAAATTAATTAAATTCTTAAAAACGATTGACAATTTATTCAAAATTTAACTCTGTATCACTATCACTATCTTCATCTAAGCCTAAACTTATAATTAAGGGTTGAACATTTGTAATCATACAATTGTAAGAATTTTCCACCTTAAGTACATGCTGTACACAGTTTTTCCAGCTGTCTGCAGAAATTTTTCTTTCTTCGTTTTTAATTAATTCTACTACAGATGCATTTAATGTAGGAGAAATATTATTTCTCCTAATATTGGATTTTAATTGGTGCCATATTAGCTCAATAGGATTGAATATACAATAGTATGGAGGAAGACGCAACACTGTATGTCCTTTTTCTGCTGCAAGTTTGTCACACTCCTATTCCTTATTTATTTTAAAAGCTTTCAATACTTCTAGCAGTTCTCGTTTTTTGTAAATTTCTTCAAAATATAAATCATTTTCAATCATAAAATTTTGAATTTCTGCTTTTGTATTATTAGAATTGGGAATGATTTTTGCTTGCCGACTATGATAACTAGCATTGTCCATTACAATGACGCTATTTTCAGGTATATTTTTAAGGAGTTTATGTTTAAACCAATCTTCAAAAAGTTGTGCGTCGGTATCTTGATGGTAATCTAAAAAAGAATCTGCTATGTTTTTAGCTGAAAGCAACAGACAATTTGGAACAAACCCGTTCTCAGAACCAACATGTAATATTGTGATTCTTTTGCCTTTATTTGATGGTGCCTTGGTTTGACAATTTTTGGAAGAATCATCCCAACATTCCCAACCTTTTCTTGGAGTGTCATGGGTATCGAACCATCTTTCGTCAAGGTAAATAATTAAACGATTTTTTTCTCTAAATTGTTTAACAGCTGTTAAATATTTAAGTCTCCATTCCCGTAAACGGTATTTAAAACCCATTTTATGCAATATTTTCCTAAGACTTGAAAGGCTACAAGAGATATTTGTTTCGTCTTTAATCAGCCGCTCTTTGTCAAAGTGGGTACAGTGTGTGCCTCATACATTTGGTAAATATTTTTTCTTAATAAATCCATTTCGTCAATGCTTCTAAATGTGTCAAAATCACTCCGAATTTTTCTAGGATTAACAGGTTTAAGTACTATGTCTCTTACCGAAGATAAAGGAGTTTTTGTCAAAGTAGACGTCTCTGCTAAAGCATCCACCGAATTAAAATTTCTACTCAACAAAGATTGATACACATTTTTAATTATTAGTTTGGCATCGGTAGATAAATGCTTTCTTTTAAAAATGACACTTGAAGATGCCCACCTATCAGCACAATTCCAAGGACGCCACATTCTACCACTAATAAGCCCAAATAAAAATTACTCGCCGGAAAACCACTAAAGACTAAAATTATTAAAAATCAGTTTGTAATTATATATGCATCAGGCATAGGTATAAATTGAATTTGTACTTTATATATGCATCAGGCATAGGTATAAATTGAATTTGTACCTGGTCCGGCTCTACTCGAAAAGGTTTTAAAATTTGGGATTTCCTTATTTATTTTATGGTCAAAGGGATAATGAGGGTTTTATTGCAGTCTAAAGATCAACGATATAATTCTACGAATACTATACCTACTTATTTACTGATTAGATGCTAAATAAATACAGCCAAAAACATCAAATAAATTAGAGAATCTGTATCTTAAATTAATATGTCTAATTAACTAATTATGATAATTTTACAATACAAAGAACTTCTTCCTCGTAAATCGTGTAACTATTGATTTTTAGAAAAACATCCCAAACCGTTAGCACTGCGGCAACGCCGCTCGCAGCCCGGTATCAAACAAAGGCAAGCCAGAAGCGCAAGCGCACAGCACACTCACACTTTCACACTCAACAACACACGACCCAGCCAGCTGGGCACGGAAAGCTCCACGAAACAGCTGATTATTGCCGCTCCTTCCCCTCGCCCTAGTGGGTTAATTATGCGGCGTTGCCCGTTCGGTGAATATATTATTACAATGGTTATGGCGATATGTTATAAAATGTAAATATTATGTAGAATGCGGAGAAATAGGTATGTGATATGTTCTTATCACCACCTCAACAAATATCCTTTTTTTTTTTTTTAATTTTAATTGTCATTTGGCTGAAAAGCCATACAGCCAGTCTCACAGTAAAATTTTGTAATATTTGAAATAATATTAATATTGAGAAAGTTAACACATAAACAAGGACACAAGCTTCACGCAGTGGCGTATTTAGGACTGTGACACGGGGGGGCTCCACTTACCTTCTTTAAAAAAATGCGCCGCAGGCAAAATTTTTTTAGTTGCCACGCCCTTTTTTGGACTGTCTAAACTTACAAATTTTACGTTTTGATAGCCCGGCTCAAAAAAAACGTAGAAATAAAGCAATTTTTAAATATAAACGCCAATATTTGCATTTGAAATATTAGTTTTTTGAAGGTATGTATAACGGTATACTATTTTACTCACCTGAATTAGAAAACACGGAACAAAAAATAAAATTTAACAATTATTAAACTAAATGACTGTGGAAATCCCTCGGGAAATCCCCAAACATCTGGAAAATTTGAAATAATGTTTCATGTTATTTATTGCAAATAAATGAATTTGAATTTCAGTTTTCTTTACTAATAAGTCCACGGGGGGGTCCAGACCCCCCGGACCCCCCCCCCCCCCCCCTAAATACGCCACTGGCTTCACGCCACTGAGGATCCCGGTATTTATATTTGGACGGTGGTATTACTGTGCCTACCTACGTACTATGAAAATGCCTCATAAGGGAGGCTATTATAGCCAGGGGCGAAACATTCATATTATATTTACTCTATGCTCTATGCCAAATGAATAAAGTAGTCATACATTTCTTGTTTAATTAAATTTGATGTTCTTAAATAGAAAATAGTTCATGGTAGTACATCGTTTTCGAGAAAAATGGGCTTAAAAAGAAAACACCTACACACTTCGTTTTCTATTTAAATCTACTGTCCCTTAAATGTAGGACCCTGAAGATAAATTTTGAGTTGATAAAATACTTGAAATTCCAGTATTTTGAGGCTAAATTAGCGCTAAAATAAATTTTGCTAAAATTTAAAATATGGAATCGTTTCACTCTTTCACTCATTATTGCAGACAAGAAAGTCTCAACAAATAAACATGAATGTCAATTTGACCAGTACAAGAAAACATATTGTTTTATGCAATGGCGTATTTAGGATTGTAACACGGGGGGGGGGGGGGGTTCCAATTTAACTCCTATCTTCCTTAAAAATGCGCCGCAGCCAAGAATTTTTTGGTGCTCTGCCCTTTTTTGAAATATTAAAACTTCTACGTTTCGATAGCCCGACCCGAAAAAACGTAGAAATAAAGAAATTTTTAAACATAAACGCCAATTTTTGTATTTTAAATATGAGTTTTTTGAAGGTATGTAGGTATAACGTATATTATTTTACCCGAGATTTTACCCCTTGAATTAGAAAACACAGAACAAACAATAAAATTCAACAATTGCAACAAGTGCGGGAAACCCCAAACGTCTTATATACGCCACAGTCCATGATCAATACTTCAATAATGCCATATCTATATCCAGTGGCGCAACCAGAAAATAAGTTAAATAAGCTTGAGAGCGGCGGAAGAAAAAATAGCGCCGCAGGCGAAAAATTTTTGGGTGCTACGCCCTTTTTTCAAGGATAGTGCTTGGTTTTTCAATTTTTGTGTAATTTTACCTATCTTTAGGTAGTGATGAGTTAACATTTCTTGCAAACAGTAAACAGGTAGTTAGACGACCCGAGCTACGCTCGCTCAGGGAGGGGGGGGGAGCTGCAGCCCGGCAGCCCCATCTTGATTGCGCCACTGTCCATATCATCTTTTTGGGGTTTATAATGAATAGAAACGAAATCGATCTGGAAATTTTGAAATAATGTTTCATGTTGTCTATTATGTCTATTGCAAATGAATGAATGTAATTTTTCTCTACATCGAGCCCACGGGGGGGGGGGGGAGTCCAGACCCCCCGGACCCCCCTAAAATACGCCACTGGTTTCATGGCCCCTAAAAATCAAATTTTTGTCTTTTCATCTCTGTGTAATGTGTGGTCCCGTTTCGACCTCTTTTTGCTCCCTGTAGCCTTGAACGTTGCAGCTTGGTCAAAGTCGGAGAAGCGAACGGGCAAAGATTGCCGGCTCCCAAAATATGCGTATTGTTCCATCATCAAACAGATACGACTACGTATTTTAAGTACCTGATAAAAAAAAAAACAAGAAATATGAGCATCATCAACTCAGAGATTTTTCCAACAAGCGGCAACGTCGCCCCACGGCCTACCTTGACTTGACAGAAGGAAACAAAACATTGCGGATCGGTGATCAGCTGAGCGCGGAGATCTCGATCCATCCATATCGCGTCATTTTTGTTTTTGTTTTCGTTTTTTCGTGGTCTAGAGTGTGTCGTGCCGTGCGTTCGTACGGGGGGGCCGTTTCAAAACTACAAGTTTTGACTTGTTCAATAAAATTGTGATACAGCTTGCAAGTGATATTTTTTCAATCAAACGTAAGTAATTTAATTGTAGTGCAAAACACTTAAAATTATTGTTTATATTTTATTACAAACTATGGCGGGCAGTTCAGGCAAGTCTTCTTGCAATTATTGTAAATTTGGGATAAAATAAAAATATAGGAAGCTCGCACGGTTCTCGATATATTCCCTTTGTCCTCTGCGGATGCTGTAACGGCAGCTTACTTGAAAAGCATTAAATCTTTCATTAATTAATACCTAATTATTGTATCCGAGAAAATCTTTACAGAATAAACATGAATGTCAAATTGACAAGAAGTGCAAGCAAACGTGTCATGGCTTTCTACCTAGGTAGTATAGGTACCTAATATTTAATTATTTCAATGAAACTTTATTCCAGAAATCTTTGCAATATTAGAACATTGTATATTATTACTTACGGTATGTAATTTATTTCACTCAAATGAAAATTTCAAAAAATTAAATGTCACGCGATCATCAGACCAGAGGCAATACAAATGAACTAGTATACATTTATAGAACTAGAACAACAATGATGCAACATTTTGTAACGTACTAAGGTCCAAAATTACATAACTTACTTAATAGGTACTTACCTCAAAAAATCAGAACCTCAACAAACAAAAGACTTTTTAAAAAACAATTCTGTGACTACCTCTTTGAAAATATTGCTAGATTTCTTCAATTTTTTTAGTTACCTACCTATTCTGTTTCCAAAAAAAATAAATAAATAAATAAATAAGAAAAAGAAAGTTATATTGTGTATTGCGTGGTAATAAATAAATGTGATCTTTATAGGCTTATTTTTAAAATGCAACCTAAACAAACACATACAGGTGTTCCACACTTAAAATGTATAATTATATAGGAGTATATTGTATTGGATTAAATGTTATTAAACTTTTATATGCCACATTGTATTGTGAAAATGTATTAATGCGAAATTGAATTGAATTAAATCAAATTAAATAAATTAATTTACCTTTTTATCTCTGTACCTATTAAAAAAAAAATAAAAATCCATGGACAAAAAGTTATGACTAATTTAATCTCTCTATATCCCCCGATTAAATTTAAACAATATTGATTTTAGAATTCGATTAAAAACAAACAGCTAACTATATAAAACTAGAATTTCAAGTTTTTCTCTTGAACAGTTTCGACGATAATTAAAGGAAACCATCTTCAAGGTACCACATTTGCCATTTAGGCGGCTGTAGCTCCCGTAGGAGGCATATTTGGACATATAGTTATAGGAAAAAATACCTATGATTAGTTTGGGACGTAAAATACATCCTGTATAAATATGGAGCTCTGAAAAGATTTTAATTCGTAGGGGATATTTTTACGCTAATTTTTGGTATTTCTAAATATACAGGGTGTTAATGAATGTCACGTAGAATTTAAGGGAGTTGATAGTGTTCATCAAAATAGGAAAAAAATACTGATACATAATGTGGTCAAGAATGCTTCATTTTTGATATAAAGGGTGTCAATGGCAAAGCCTAATTGCTTTCTCTTCGTTTTTCTCCCCTATTTTCCGAGATAATTATTTTTGAATTTGGTACACTTATTAGTTTTTGAAATTTCCACAATAAAATGTATAAATTGTCAGAGGCAGTATGAGTGCTACAATTTTTGCGCTACCAACACTTTCACTCTCCTGAACTTTTTTTTTAGGATACCCTGTATAAATTCTGATGTCATATTTCGACTCCCTGTTCTTTTCTCATTCTTTTTGATCTCCTACATTTTTATCGTATCTCATCGTTTTCTAGTTTATTCTTTTTTAGTTTAGAAACTAACCAAAACATTGCAAATTTAAGACATGAGGACACCTATACAGGATGTTATTTTATTTAATAAGTGTCCGATATTATACAGGACCATTTCTCAGTTATTTATAAGGTAAAAAGTTCATATAAGCATGGGTTCGCAAACCCTTCATTTTTGAGATACAGGGTGTTAAAAATTTATTTTTATTTTTGTTTTCCGTAAATAATTTTTAAAATAATGTCTATATTTGGACGAAAATTGTTAGGGGTTTTTGAAATGCGAAATTCGAATTTGATGTTAGTATGGCTTTCACTTGTAGAGGGCGCCACCTACGTGTCTTTTTACTCTTGAGGAGTCATAACTTTTTTATACGTGCTCGTATTACATCTTTAAGCAAGAAAATTGATTTCTTCATCATTTTTTACATGAAAAAGACATACTTGGTAGAAGTCGCTACGAGCAATCGTTCTTGAGAAAAAGAGTAATATGATAAAATGGCATTTATTTGCATATCGCTATGCCCATACAGTGTCACCATTAAAGTCCGCACCATATGGAACTTTTTTTTATTAATGAGGTTAGTTAAAATTAAATTTCGGCAATCGTTTTTGCTTCAAATTAGACTAAAAATTATATAATCAAATGTCACCATCTGTCATTCGGTATCTGTCAAAAATTACATTTTAATCAAAAAATGCTGAAAAATGGCATTGTTTTACCGAATTTCAAAAAATTTTATTAGGAAAAGTTGTTTCTAGTACAATAATTCTTGTTTTCAGTGTTATCACCAATGTTGTCCATTCAAGAAAAAATAGAAATTGTCTTTCAAGAAAAAATAGAAATTGTCTTAATTTGTGGAGAGAATATGCCTCACCGGCAAGTATCTGCCATTTTTAATGAGAGGCATCCAGAAAAAAATTTGCAGCATAGCACTGTTTCAAGAATAATGTCAAAATTTAGAGAAACTGGATCTGTTCAAAATAATTTTAAGAAACCTCACGCGGCAAGTAAATACGATGAAGCAGCACAACTTGATGTTTGTTTAACTGTTATTGACCACGGTCAAACTAGTGTAACCAAGATAAGTGATTCAACAGGGTGCAAGAGGGAAAGCGTTAAAAAAATTCTTCAGAAAAATCGATTTCGGGCATATAAACCCAAGTTTATAAACACATTAAGGGCCGGTTGTACAACTTAACGTTGAACCGCAGTTCACCTGAACTGTAGTTAATCAGTGAAGCGAGATCAGACATCCTGCCGTTGTTGAAACTTAAAAACAGGCAGGTTCAGCTGAACGCTTATTTTCTGGGGTTGGTTACACTGTTTTTTAGGGAGGCGTGGGATGATATTATTATGTTCGTCATTATTAACGTTGTTGACCAAGTTAATAGCAGCTTCGATTTCCGCTTCAACTAAACTAAGGGCTGGGGATCTCTCATTGTAAAGCACAAATTATTATATTAATCTGAAAAGTGAAAGCAGTTTAACCGCTAAACATCGGTGGGTTAACTTGACCAGCCCGTGAACTTGGTTCAATTGTTAACTTCAAGTTGAACAACGTTCAGATACGCCTTAACCTTAGATCAACGCTGAACTTAGTTTAAACTTTAGTTGTACAACCGGCCCTTAAAGAACGCGATTTTGATATCCGACTTGATTTTTCGTTTTGGTATCAGGGACAATATGAGGAGAATATTCTTTTTCCATACAAGATATTATGGACAGATGAAGCCACTTTCTCTTCGAATGGTTCACAATTGAATGTCGCGACCAGTATCATTTTAAAACCAATGTTTGGCGTGGAATTTTGAAAGATGAGCTTATTGGACCATACTTCTTTAGAGTAAACTTAACTGGTGAAAGGTACCTGAATTTTCTTGATAACGAGATTACCGAAGTTTTGGATAACATGCCCTTACACCATAGACATAACTTATGGTATCAGCTTGATGGTGCACCCATGCATCAAACTGTAGCAGTGAAAGAACGCATAAACCAATTATTTCAAAACAGAGTTATAGGGCGTGATAAAGAATGTCACTGGCCACCCAGGTCGCCTGACATAACCCCACTAGACTTTTTTCTGTGGGGTTATCTTAAGCAGAAAGTTTATAAGAATCGACCGTTTAGAAATATCGAGCATTTGGAACAAACGATAAGACAGTGTTGTGCCGATATAAGACCAAGCTTTTTACAAAATGCTGTCAAAGACGTTTATAGACGGACGGGTGTTTGTATAGAGCGAGAAGGACGTCACACTGAAATGTGAAATTTATATTGCTTTTGTGTTACCTATTTAAAATGATTAAAGTTCCTTTTTGTTCCTTTTAATAATAATGATAGTTTTAAGTATAAAATAAAATTTTTATCAAATATTTAGATGTATTTGTCATTTGAAAAACGAAACATCTGACGTATATCTGTTAAAATTTTCAAATTAGGATAACTTTGCACCACCTGTGTCAAATTTTTTTGCCTCTAATTTTAAATTTCGAAAAAAAATGGCATTCTAGTAAAAAAAAGCTCATACAAACTAAATAAAATATTGAGTATGGTATAAGCAAATAGTTTAATATCCATTAAGCGAACTTACATAAAATAAAAAAAAAGTTAATTAGAAAAAATGGCAAAAAAATCAACTTTGAGCTAGAAAACTGAAACTTTAGATTTAGGCCAAGAATTGTACTAGAAACAACTTTTTCTAATAAAATTTTTTGAAATTCGGTAAAACAATGTCATTTTTCAGCATTTTTTGATTAAAATGTAATTTTTGACAGATACCGAATGACAGATGGTGACATTTGATTATATAATTTTTAGTCTAATTTGAAGCAAAAACGATTGCCGAAATTTAATTTTAACTAACCTCATTAATAAAAAAAAGTTCCATATGGTGCGGACTTTAATGGTGACACTGTATATCAGAGTTTAATAAAATAGCATTTATCTCCTAAACAAAGCCGAAATAAAAAAATAATGATAATGTACTTTGCATTAGCCAATAAAGTGCCTACATAACAATGTTATCAAAAGAGAGAAGGGCAGTGGCGTACATATTTCTTGTTCCTGTTAAAAATTGTAACACCCTGTATCTCAAAAATGAAGGGCTTGCGGACCCATGCTTATATGAACTTTTCACCTTATAAGTAACTGAGGAATCGTCCTGTAAAATATCAGACACTTATTAAATAACACCCTGTATATTAAAAAATTGAACACGTGGCCAATTTTTATTCAATACTAATGTGTAGTAATCTCGGTAGTTATTTTTAAAAGGACAGATTTCTCGATATTGTCACATCAAAACTTCCCTAAAAATAGGAAAATATACGCCGCCTTAATTCTGACACTACACGACAAACTAAAAAATACTATAAGAACTAAGAACTGCGGAAAATGACTTACTCTTGCTAATATGCAGGAATCAACTCTTCGTCTTATGGACTGATGAACTCTCTCGAATATCCCAGGAGTATTGCGAATTATTTCACATGAAGCTATAATTCTGTTCATCAGATCTTCCTTTGTCTGTATAGGAGTTTAATACACCAACGATTTTAAATGTCCCTAGAAAAAATAATCTAGACAATTTAAATCGGTGGACCTGAGGTCCACCTCGACCTATCCAACGGTTGGAGTGTTGATTTAAAAACTCCCTTACCACCAAGCTAAAATGTGGTGGTGCACAATCATGTATAAGTTTAAGTGGCACCTCTTCTGATAGCACCTGGGTTCCTTTTCTGGAAATTAACGATAATATTGTCCCTTTAATCTTCTTGGCGGGAAAAATTTCCCCACCAAATAGTCTCCAATAATACCAGCCCACACTTTTACTCTGAACTGATACTGGAACTAATTACTTTCGACTGTCGCGTGAGGATTCTCTTCTGCCCAAAAATGATTGTTATAAAAATTACTGATGGCATTTTTCGAGAACTTGCTTATTCACTAAATAAAATTTTATTTTCGAACAATGGATTTTGGGTCAACATTTGAATGAACCACAGGCAAACATTTAATCGGGGTGGAAAATCGCTTAGACTGTCTGGATATGGTTAGGATACATCAAATTATCCATCGAAAATTTTCAAAGTAGCACAGATGAAATGTTTAAAGTTGCCGCAATTTTTCTTGTACTTGTATACCTGGTTCGTTTTCTACAGCATTCAGGACTGCTTCCTCAATTTCGACAGTTCTTACAGTGCGATGTGCTCCTGCCAAATGACTGGATATCTTGAAGGTTACATTTTCGCGCAGTCGAATGTAAACTATTGTGTACCTGTGCAAAAGTTCGTGAATCAGACTGTCTTCGATTTTCATAATGCTACTGTTAGAGTCGTCTAGCTTCAAATAAATTACCATTGGCAAGACCATACATAAAATGCATATCGGCACTCAACCATCATACCAAATAGCTGTAACTAACTTTGAAAACATCAACTAACAAAAATTATTTGACACTAAGTGATGGTACTTCCATCTAGGGATAGCGCTATTCGTCGAATAATGTCTATGGAAACAATTGTCGACACAATTGAAACTAAAGCAATTATTCTGAGAATAAAGATATTGTCAGAGAGTCAAAATGTGAAATCAGTATTTATACAGGGTATCCCAAAAAAAATTCAGGAAATTGAAGTTTTGGTAGCGCCAAAAATGTAACACCGACTGTAACACTATGTATACTGCCTTTGACAATTTAGACATTTTAGTGTAGATTTCAAAAATTAATAAGTGTACCAAATTTAAAATAATTATCTCGGAAAATATGGGAAAAACACAAAAAAAATGGAAATTTTGACACCCTGTATATCAAAAATAAAGCCTTTTTGCCCGCATGTTTATAAGTATTTTGGGTAATTATTCGGATTAGAGCATACAGCTAAAGTATCACACAATCCTTCCTCACAATCATCTTATTTGGTTTAAGAAGGAAGGGCTACGAGTTGTACGAATGATATTATTTTAGTTGAAATAAATGTAATAATTGAAGCAAAAAATAGATTTTTTATCCGATTGGGTCAAGAAATGACGTTTTATAGATTCCATACTTGGACAAAAGGGTAACCTTTTCAATAAGGTACTGATCATTGCGCTGGTGGCTAGGCAACACTTCTCGCCATAGTCCAAAAAATATTTCTAGGACACTAACATTGATATTATTAAATTAATTATTTGTTATATCCATGGATACGCATATTACAAGTTTCATTGTTAACTGACAAACATTAAGAGCGACAAATTACCGTGCAAGATCAAATGTATTGGTTTACTTTATTTTTACATTATTTTTTATAACAACTGGCAATCGGATCAAAAACACGATCGGATAAAAAAACAACATTTCCGAAATACTACATTTTTCGTCCTTATAACATAATATACTATTTCTTTGCGATAAATAAAACTTCGGACTCGTGATCAGCAACCTTAAATTAGCCTATAAAAAAAAAAAGGGCGAAGAACTCGCTATATGCTCTAAACTGAATAATCAAAGTCAAAGTCAAAAAAAGCGTTATTGTAAAAAGAATCTTTACATTCTCATTTACAAAGCTGTAAGAATAAAAAAATGTTTTTATTAGGCTTTCAATATGCGTTTGGTGCGCCCCAACCCTAACGAATCCTAAAATAAAGCGTCAAAATAACCAAATATAACAAACGAATAAACACTAAAACACTACATATTAAATTAACTGGCTATATAAAATTACTAAAAATCCAAAGCACAATAAATAATATTCAAATAATTAAAATAGTTCAGTCAATATTCTAAAATTTTGGGCAAATCATTACCACACTCAATATCACCCAACACACAACATTATTAAGATTTCATCTAAAAGTAACAAGAAGATGGTTAAAAAAGTGACATAAAGATTGTTAAATTAAAAGTAAAGTTGTACAATTACCAGAAAAATAAAATAATACAAAAATCACACTAATACAAGGAACACTAAGACAAAAGAAACATACTTCAGTACACTAGGAGTTATCACAGAAAAATTCTTCTACGGTATAATAAGCTTTAGAAACTAAGAGAGCCTTCACTTATTTTCGAAATTTTTTAAGGTTTTGGATTTTTCTAATTTTTAACGGAAGGTGATTAAAGATTTTCTTACCGTTGTAGAATATGGAATTTTTGATTTGACTGGAATGAGGTATAGGTAAATGAATTTTAAATATTTGACGAGTGTTGCGATACTGGGATTGAATTAATTTCACTCTTAAATTTCTTATAAATTAGGCAAGATGTCTCCAATAAAAGCAAACAGGCCAAAGTTAAAATTTTATGTGATAGAAATAGTGGTCGGCTAGAGTCTCTAATTTTGGCGGTCCTTGTAGCAGCGAAATTCAAGTTATTAGAAATTACCTTAATCGCATAGCAGTTGGAGCCCAGTTTTTTGCTGAGGTTAATTATATGTGATTCAAATTTTATTTATCATCCATGCGTATAACCCTAAAAATCTATTTACTTTTTCATTATTTATTACGTGGTCTCCAACTATAACTTCATTCAAATTGCATTTAATAGTAAGAATGTTTGTTTTTGTTATGTTGATAGATAAAAAGTTGGCGTCTGTCCACTTTTTAACCACTACAAGATTATTCTTTACATCTGACTCAAGTTCACTCAGATTTTTACCTGCCCAAAGTATTGTAGAGTCATCAGCAAACAGAGTAAATTTACCTTTTATTTCAGTATTTGTTAAATCAATAATATATACTAAAATATATTTTTAATAATTACCGTATTTTTTTTTCCTATTTTAACGAGCACCATCACTTCCTGAAATATCTACGTGACCTTTATTATCACCCTGTTACTACCTATGGAACGGTATATACAGGGTGGCGATTTGAAAACGAAGCAAAGCCAATTGTGGGCATCCCAGGTTATTAAAAAGAAAAACGCTCGGACCCGTCGATGTTTGATTTTATTTTTATTTTATTCATTTTGTGTCGGCGGGCCGGACTTTCCATTTCTAAGAATTGACACTCCAAACAAGTAAACTGGAGAATGTTAATAAATTATTATTGGCTGTCCGTTTCGTTGCAGTTGATAGCTCATATCGAGGGTTGAAGCCATAAAACAACCGTAAACCATAGGCGTTGGTAATTAGTATATTATTATTATAATAGTAATTACCTACTTTGCCTTATTTAATAAGAAAATTGGCCTCTGTCCATTGTTAAATATACATTAGGAATATTAGGGTTAAAGTAGGTACAACAGGAGTAATTAGTAATTAAATTTACCTATTTTTGCCTGCTTTAGGATATTATTACGCCATTTGATGTGCGTTTGTCAAATTATGTTTTTAGTGTATTTAGATACTGAATTATCCCAAAGTTGAATTATTTCCTATACTTGTGACAATGGCTTCAAGTTTTTCGCCAACGTGTCTTCGTCAAATTAGCAAGAGTGCATATTCTCTCCGAGAAAAGACATTAATATTAAACGTGCATGATGCTCTAGTGCACCAGAAACCTGCAAGTGATGTTCGTAGCATCATTGCAGAGTGTGCCAATATGGTAGGAGTTGGAGAGGCTACTATATATAGGTTCTTGCGTGAAAGAAAATCTAAGAACCTCAGTGAGCCAAAACCACTCCCAGGAAAGAAACCGTTAGAAATTGACGATTTCATTAAAAATGGTATTAGAAGAAAAGTACATAGTTCTTATTTTGCCAAGGAAATACCAACTATAGAAAAAATATTACAAGCCATTAACTATGACGAGGACTTACCACAGCTATCACGAACGAAACTATGGAAAATACTTCATGATATGAACTTTCGTTGGGAGAAGCAAAACAGAAAATCTTTTCTTATTGATAGAGCAGATATTATTTGCTGGAGACGTCAATACTTAAGGTCCATCCGAAAATACCGCAGCGAAGGCAAAAACATTTTCTATTTGGATGAAACTTGGCTGAACGAAGGGCACACCGTATCTAAAGTCTGCAAGATGAAAATGTCCTAAGTTCTCGGCAAGCTGTCATGGAAGGTTGGTCAACAGGACTTAGACCACCATCTGGAAAAGGACGCAGACTTATTATAACTCATATAGGAAGTTCAAATGGCTTTTTGGATCAAGGATTATTAGAATTTCAGTCGAATTCTACAAAAGGCTACCATGAAGAAATGACTGCTGATGTTTTCGAGGAATATTTTAAGCAAATGATAGAATACATTCCCGCTAATTCTGTAATAGTGATGGATAATGCCAGCTATCACTCTAGGCTAAAAGAGAATCTTTCCACAACTTCATGGAAAAAGGCGGAAATCGTAAACTGATTACAACGGAAGGAATTGAGTTACGATAATACCATGGTAAAAAAAGAACTTTTGGGTATTGTTAGGCTACATAAATCGCAGTATAAAAAGTATGTTATTGACGAGATGGCAAGAGATCGAGGTATTATAATAGTGCTCCGTTTACCACCTTATCATTGTGAGCTAAATCCTATAGAATTAATATGGGCTCAAGTAAAAGGATATGTTGCTAGAAATAACAAAACTTTTAAAATGCAAGAAGTGCGACAACTCTTGCTTAATTCTTTAGCAAATGTGTCATCAGAAAATTGGCAAAACGCCACAAAACATGTTATAGTAGAGGAACAAAAATGTGGGAACTTGACAACGTAATTGACACAACTATAGAAATTGAGCCTTTAGTAATAAGCGTAGGACATGATGACTCTTCAGATTTTTCTGAGGACGATTTTATCGAGTTATAATTATTAAAATTGTCAATATTTTTTGATCTGTAAATAAATTAGTTTTCTTGTAAAACATTGTATTTATTCTAGAATAAATCAATCAATGGTTATAATTTACCAAAATTCATAAAATCTATTATATTTAAATAAAATAATAAGCGGTTAGATTATATTAAAACCCAACTCTCCGACCATGGTGGGCCGTTTTAATCATTATCCTTTCATTTCATTTTATGGCTCTATTGTTACTTTATCTGTTACCGGGTGGAATAGGTCAAAATTTCTTCATCCTTATGCTAGATGTACGTAAAAAGACCATTTTATAGGTAAAATATTTTAAGCCACCCGTGCCTTGTTTTGAATCTTTAATGAGGGTATCGAGCTATCAACGGCAACGAAACGGAGAGAAACCATTTTTTTGGCATTTTCGTTTTTGTTCGAACGTTTTTTTTTTAATATCCTGGGGTGCCCAAAATTGGCTTTGTTTCATTTTCAAACGGCCCTCCTGTATATTTCTTTCTAAAGCATAAAACTATAAAGTTATATCGTTAATTAACTTTATATTTAATTGTTTGTATAGACAAATATTGATGTCTTACCTATACGTAGAAGCAGATAATATATTTGCATAAACTCATTTTTGATCTAAAAATAATACATTTTTGGTTTAGATAGGTACGAGTAATCTTTCTTTTTAATAAAACCGACCTTAATATTCTAAAATGTATAGGTAAATTAGTCCCTATCTCACGTAACAGCGTAATAACATTGATATCTGATGAAGTTCTTTGTGTTTACGGCTCCTGGGAAAATAAACTAGACAAAATATAAAAGGGGTATTATCCGTATGATACATGTTTTGAACTTTTCATTTTTTATGGTCGACTATGATATTTTATGATAAAACAGTGCTTATTGTACAGGGTGGTCAACTAGGCAAGGTAACCGTAACCTTACAGCAGCTGCTTCGGCAAAAAAATAAATATTACTATATTTTTTTTATAGGTACTTATTCCGTTGCTGCTCTAATCATTTTATTGTTTTTTTTTGTACCTAATTCTGGTTACCTGTTTGTTAATTATGCACTTTAAAAATTAATTTGTAACATTACTATAACTATCGTGGGTTATTTTTTGCCAATTACTATCGAAGTAAATTTATTAGCGTTATATAATTTTACTAACAATTTTGTAAAAATACACCCTAAATTATTTTATGGAATATGTAAATTATTTACTTTTTTGCTTTAAAATCACAAAACAATTAATTGGTAAAATTATCACATTAGTATTGTAATTATTACATAAAAATACTGAAAATTTATAAGAAACGAGTAAAATTATTATTGTATTTTTGTAATCGTTGTTTATATTTGCTGAATCTATAATAACAAATTTCACATTTTTTTAGTATTACATATTACAAAAGTATTGTAAATCTGTATCTCAAAAGAAATAACGAATTTGTAATTCTACACATTGATATTACAAATGTTTTACGTATTTACAATAGATATCACTGCGTTTTTAGAAGCAATTTACATTCATTTTGGTAAAAGCGCAGGGTAATTTTACATTATTTTTGCGAAATTAGTATTGAAATTTACAATTCTTTTGCGAAACTAATATTGAAATTTACAATATGTTGCGAAATTAAAAAAGAAAGGACCCTACACACCTCTTATGGATTTTTGGCTCGATGTTGAATTTATAGACATTTTAATAGGTTTTACATTTTAAAAACTTATTGGTTAAACTGAGTCCTATGACTCATTTCAGAGATATAGGTTGTGAAAAATTGAACTTTTAAAGCTAGTATTAAAATATAAAAATTAAAGTGCCTATGTTGAAGATTAGGTTAAAATAAGCAATTGTTGCAACGGCATGTTCTCGTTCCTATAAGATACTCTTTATTATTTAAAATTTAGTGTATATGCTAGATTTTGGGAAACTCCCTATATAGGACTCCAAATAAAAATGTGTTAGCAAAAGTTGTTTATTTTTACCTACTGTTTTATATGTTTTAATTTTGAGCAATTAGATTCATTTTTATTTTTTAACATTGATTTCTTTACTTGCAAGACAACACTTTACACCCTGTTTCTCTAACTAGTCAGAGGATTAAGTTGAACCTATGAAAAATTGTTATAAAGAAGTCGACATCTATGACACAAAAACTTTATTAAATTCGACAGCGAGTCAAAATCCCATAAAAGTCGTGCGGTGCGGCGCGCGTTTTGAAATTTTTTATTGTTAATTATATATTGTATGGAATGAATTGGAAGGTGTGTTTTTTCTAATTCCTTCCACTCTGTTTACTTTCTTGACTTATCTCCTTTTTATTGATTCCTGATACCGAATCTTTTAATTGCTTCTCTGCGTCCTCTTATTAAATTAAGCGGACAATTTCACAATTTATTACTAATTTATTACTGCTACTTATAGAAACGAAAATGTGAAACATCTATGTGGGTAAGTGAAGTTGAAGAAATAAAACAAATTATAAACTAAAACATATTTGTATTAAAAGGATAAAAAACATGTTACAAAAGTATTCTTATCTACGTATCTACCACCGCATAATGAGGATAGATTTAAATTCTACATTCAAGCCACGCACGTGTTTAACGGGGTACTGCAAATACTTCTTTTGTCTAATATGGGTATATATATGCGAGTTAAAACTTTTTCTGTAACTACTTCTAAAGACACAACCCTGTTTTATACATTTAGAAAATTGGTTAATTATATTAGGCTATTTTTTAAACACTTATTGCTTTGCAATCTGTTTAAGTGGGAAGAAAAGCCTGTATAAGTTCTAAATTGCATAAAACACCCATCATGCATACATTTAAAAAAACCATTCGAATTACGATGAAGATATAGGTACAGGTCATATTTTCTTAAAGAATTTAACTTACATCTACAAAAAGTACGAAATAACATTTTAATAAAAAATTATAACTTTTACCGATAATAAATAACATCAACACAAAATAAAATAAAGCTAAAAACCAAAAAATTTTTCGCGGCGTCTCGTGACAATGCTCTCCGTTGTCTAACAATAAATAAATGGCGCCGGAAGGAGTAAGCAGCTAGCCTTTCGCCTTCGTTACTAGTTTTATTAAGGTAAATTACCAATAACTTTAGTAAAAACGCAATTTTGTTTGTAAAATTAATAAGGTTTTGTTAATTTGAACTAGAAAATAAAAATTTCTTTAAAATTCAGTTGTACTTATACAATGTCTATAGTAACATTCTTAATTGGTGAAGTAAAATTACCGATTCTTGTGTAATAATAACAATAGTTTGCTAAATAACATTAATAAAATCACAAGATCTTGTAAAAGTAAGAACTAATTTTATTTTTACTAAGGTAGATGCTATAATATTGCTTTTCAAATTTACAATTTATTGTGTAATTTCACCCTTAATTTTTTCAGTGTGTGGTAATAATGCCTTTATGGGTGCCCTATTTATATCTATATATACCGTGGGTGTTTGTTTCTCAGTGAAACTAGTCAAAGTGTGAAGTGTCAGTTTTTTAAAATTAAATATGGAGAATTTTCAACAATTGCCTATACGCTCTAGAGTTGGTCCATGTACACTGTACAGTAAATGAAAAAAAAATGAATTCTTAACTGTTACGATTTTATTAAAAGTTAGAATGCGGATTTGAGTGTTGACAATGCAGTGCAATTTACAGCAGATATGCTTAACGTTGGGAAAACAACAATATATATAAACTTTTAAAAGAAAAAAAGAGTGGTGGCGTCAAACCTCCAAAAACTTCTCCAGGACGACCAAAACTTGAGCTGGATGACGTCTTAATGCAGAGAATAAGGCGAAAAGTTCATAGTCCCTTTTTAAAAAAATAAATTCCCACGCTGGACAAGTTTTGTCCTCAATCCGAGAAGACTACCGATTTATGTGTAGAAGTACGGTTTCGAAATTATTTAAAAAAATGGATTCTCGGTGGAAGAAACATAATAGGTAATCGATTTTAATAGACAGAAGCGATATGGTCTGTTGGAGAAGAAATTACTTAAGAAGCATTCAAAAAGCCAGAGAAGAAAACAAAAGAATATTTTACCTACACGAAAAATGGCTAAATGAAGGCCACACTGTGACTAAATTTTGGCAAGATGAAAATATTAAAAGGTCAATGCAAGCTTTTTTGGAAAAGGACATCAACTTATTATAACCTATATTGGAAGTTCTAATAATAATATAATCCTGAATGAGCAGGTCCTATTGTTGGTAAATATTTTTATAACGTGAACTGGAAAATAAAAATTTAGTACTAACCTGAGCTTGAATCAGTCCCTTTCAATTTATAATATTCTTGAGGATGTTTTTTCTCTAAATGGTATTTCATGTTTGAGGTATTCGCCGATTTTCCCACTCCCCCTAATGAAATGGTTATGTCACACAATTTACATTTTGCGGTGGATTTCTTATCTGCTGGGGACAATTTATTCTTTATGAAATATTTCCAATAAATACTTTTTCCATACATTTCGCTACTTTGCACTCCAGCAAACTCCAATAGGATTATTATTAACTATTAATATTATGTCTTTGTTAAAGATTAACTAAATTACGCCAAGAAATAATCGAACTTAAAACGATCTGCTTTAAGAATGCAATACTGAATGCACGGCAATAAACGCACGGGATTCACCAATGACTTGGCGCTGAGCCACATAAATTACCGCCTATTGCTGTGTTGCCAAAGTGCAATTTTTGTTTTTATTTTTGTGATTTTAAATTGAACGTTAAAGAATTATAAATTATATTACAGAATATTCAGATTTTAGACATTAATAATGTTATCAATTAAAAAAGGCCGATAGGCCGATATATATCGTTATCGGCCAAGACATTATCGGTATCGGCCGATTATCGGTATCGGCTAAAAAAGTCATATCGGTCGATCACTATTCTAAAGGCTTCGTTAAAGGTGGTCTTCTAATGTTCCAATCTAAAAATACAGGAGACTATCACGAAGATATGAATGCCGATGTCTTTGAAGAATGGTTCGAGCAAATGTTGGATCTTATACCAAAAGATGCAATAATTGTATTGGATAATGCAAGTTATCACTCTAGGCTGACGGAAAAATTACCGACAATTGCGTGGCGTAAAAGTGAAATAACAGATTGACTAAGTTTAAGACAAATAGAATTTCCATTGGATTCCTTAAAGAAAGAACTATTGGTACTAGCTAATTTACATAAAAATGCATTAAAAAAATATGTAGTCGATGAAATGGCAAAGTTACGAGGAATATCTCTGCCCTCCTAGTGAAAAGCGCAGTAACTTCCTGAACGTTAGTTTTGAGAAAAACGCAAAAAACGTTTTTTCGCTAGTATTTTTTTATAAATGAATATTTTTAATTTTTTCTTTTACCAGATTGATAAAAAAATATAAAACAAATTTTTTGATATAGGTTTCAATAAATTTGGACCGTAAATATTTTTTTTTATTGAGCATACTGCGTTTTTGTTTAGTATTTCTTAGAGCTTTGCATTAGCGTTGCTTAACAAAAACGAAGTATGCCATATTTACTAGTGTAAAATGCAGTATGTGAGGTCAAGTTATAATTTTATTTAACAAATAAAGTGTTTTTTTACTATTATACAAAAAATAGGTAAAACATGTTTTAAAATATATTTAATTATAAGTAAGAACATACATAATACAACTTTTTAAAATAAAAATCAGCAATACTGTTGAGCAAAAGTACATAATATAAAAATGTATGTCGATGGAATACTAAGTATTAAAAATATTAAATGATTTAATAGGTACATTTAATTAAAATTTAATCTATTGAGGTGTTTAAATCTCTTGATGAGACATTTTCTGGCATTTCTTGCCAAAATATTTGTGCTCATCAGGGGACACAGTTTTTTTAATATAACTGATTTTTTTTCTGGTTTTATTCCTCTCGGTTGTTTTCTTGCACAAGGCAACAGAATGGCCTCTTTTTCGCTCTTAATTTTTAAAAATTCAAGTTTTTTTATGTTTTCAAACTCATAATTTTCCGTGTAAAATATTGCTTTACTGCCTTGTTTTACCATCAGGGTAGTAAAATCATGTATATACGGCCTTGCTGTAAGTTTTTTAATGCGATTTATAGATGAAAAATCTAGCCAGTCATAAAACTGATTTATATTCATATCTATAACTTGAGTTTTGCTAGAATTTGCTGCTCCAACAGCATCCTTAAAATCTGGAAAGTCGTAAATATTTTTTTTATATTTCATTTGGAGTTCCACCTGGTGGTGAAAACTGTCTGCACTCATAAACGTGTGGCCTGGCTCAAAGTATTTAATAAAGATTTTTTTTGCAGAAATCATTCCTGAATTTATTATATTATACACAAGGTACGACAACATGGTCCAATTTTTGTTTTGGGCCGCACAGTTATCCAGCCACAAGGTGATTTTCATAGCATCCCTATTGTTTAAAAAAAATTGATGAAACGCACTTATCAGGTCCTCTTTCTTCCTGTCGGCAATACCTTCATGCCATATCGTGGCAATTGGCCTGAGGTGTTTTTGATTTGTGCCGACTGGTACAAAAGATTGGTTAAAAGCAATTATTTTTGTGTAAAGATTGCAATTTTGTAGCATACCATTCGAGGCAGCATGATAACTTTTTGCAAATCGGCTGAGTAGCAGACTTCATTCTGAAGCTTTGTTTTGTTGGCGTCTTCTTTGTATAGAGTCCTTGATTTCTCTGCTCTTTTGGAGTGAATAGTGTATTTTTGACATATTTCACAAGAAGGATCCAAATTTTCTTTTCCATGTTCATGGTTTCCAAAAACTTCGCATAACTCGCACTCTTCGTGCCCAAGCTTTGTAAAAGATATATTTTTCTTTTTAAGGATTATTCGAAAGGAGTCATAGCTGCCAATTATTTCGGGATTTTTCGCCAGAAAATCCTTATACATTCTGGAAATACTGATATCACTAGGTAGATACCGTCTGTTGGGCGCATGTTCTCTGCGATAATGCGATATGGATGGGTTATAGGACTCAATGTGTTCTGATATTTTGTCTTTATCAATTTTAATTTGGTGACCTTTCTTTCCTAAAACAGAAAAAAAGCACATATTTGATTTAAAGAATTTAAACCCCGAGGACGTAAGAAAAAGTTTTCCGTTTTAAGGTAGTAAGACCGTACAAACAACTTAGAACTGTTTATACGGTGATAGTACCTATCTATTAATTTTGCTGCTTTTTATGATGCGTGTGCTTGTACAGTAAAGAAAAAAAATCATTAATTTATGGTTGTATCCGAGAGTGGTAAGGAAAAATATTTTGCAAACTTGTTTTCTCTCTCCAGTCTCATTCTGAAAAAAGTACTGAATTGTGCGACTTTTGGAAGAAGAAGTAGCATTCTTCAAGATTATCAGATTATCAGATATTAGTTAAAGGTGTAGCAAGTTCCGATACTGCGCTTTCCACTAGAAAACCATGAGCCGCAATGTGCTTTGCTTCTAAGAAAAAACGCAGCATTTAATGGGCATCAGTAAAATGCTGCATTCTCGACTAGAAAAATCAGATGCTGCGATTTTCTTTAAAAAAGCATTACGTTTTGCAGAAACTGCATATTTATTAGGTGTTTTTTTGTCCTAATTTTTTATTTTTTTTCAACAATAATTTTTTTAAAGATAGAGAATTGTATTCTACACAATAATATGTAAAAATCTCTAAATCGAAAATTTTGAAAGTTACTGCGTTCTCCACTAGGAGGGCAGATCTGTGCTCACTGGCCACTTCAAATTAAACCCGATCTAGGCTCAAATAAAGACAGATGTCGCCAGAAAAAACACACGAAAATGGTGCACTTAAAAAGACTCTTTATTGAAGCTATGGGTAGAATTAGAGCGGAAATGTGGAAAAAGTGTATCAATCATGTGATAGAAGAAGACGCCAAAATGTGGCAGGTAGATATAATAATCGAAGAAATGGTTGAACCGCTTATTATAAACAATGTTAATAAAAGTTCATCTTCCGAATCAGACTATGATTAAGCCATAACGACAAAGTATTATTCGATTTTTGAAAATGCTTTTCTAATTATATTGTGTAAAATAGTACCACCCATTGTTATTTATTAGTTAATACGATTTTTTAAAAGTTTTCATATGTTATAAATACCTACGAATATAATATAATACAATTTTAGGAGAATAGGCATGTTTAAGATTTATAATTTAAAAACTTCCCCAATACACGCTCCTGAATAAGGGATTGTACCTGCTAACAATGGTAAATCCTCAAATATAACAATAGCTTGCGATAAATTCAGGGTGGACATACCTTAAGAATGCTCATTAGATATTATTTTGGATCCTTTAATGTAAACACAATAGATTTTAAGGGATGGTATTTAAATTGTTCTTTCTCTGCGCCATTTAAAGGTAGACTATAGTAAATAAGGTTAAGGGAAATCGTTGGAAATTATTTAAATGGGCGCTAGGGGCGTAATACTTAAAGTAAGTTGAAAAACGGGGTTTTCCGGAGTGTTTTTTTAAAATTTGCCTAGATAAGGTTAAAAATACTTGCAAATACATTTTTCGTCTATTCTGTAAAATTTTTCTTGCAGCACACTTTTTTCATTAACCCTTCAGATATAGTAATGGCGATAGAAAAACATTGTCTTGGAAAAAATACAATATCTCGGAAACGCCTTATCGATAAACATAGGTATTTAATGGTTACAAGAACTTTTATAAAACAATCAAAATGTCATTAATTTTAATTTACTTTAAACTAGGTACCTACTTTATTCTGCCTTTAACTGGTTCATACCAAAACGTTACCGTTTCAAGAGTCGTCTAATTTCAGTAGCATTATTACTACTATTCTACCTATATTATAGGTCAAATTTAAGTTTTTTTTACATCATGAAATTTAAAAGTAGGTTAGTTTCGGTTAGTTATTGCTAACGTAAGTACTTACTTACTGAGTATATCGATTTTGATTATTAATTAATAATCAATGCCCAGTGTAAGGCCTGACACGCACTGTCGTTTTTACCTTTCGGCTCCCTATATCTATTTCATGACATGATAGCTCGATGGCACACTGAAAATATCTAGAACAAATTTTGGTTATATTCAAAAGAGGTGTTAGAAATTCGAGGCTAAGTACAGGGATTTCTGAAACTATATCAGAGTCGATTGTGCCATTTACGGTATAAACTTTGATTAATTAATCGGATATTTGTTTTTATTCGTTTATTATTTCAATAGGCAAGCCTAATACAAATTAGCTAACATAGTATAATACAAATACTATAAATTAAACTAAACTAACCTTAACTCTACAAATATAAAAATTAAAAAAAAAAGAAAGAAAAGAAAAAACCAAAAAAGGCAACAACGATAGCTCGTCACGCCGGTATCTTAACTTCTAAAAAATGTCCTAAGCTCTCTTTTAAAACTATTAATCGATGTACACTCCTTGACATATCTCGGTAGATCATTGTACTCTTTAAGACCTTTGAAAAATAAAGAATTCATAGCTCTCCTGGAATTAGTCCTCTTGATATAAAAATCATTTCTATTTCTAGTAGGGTAATTATGTACATCACTGTTATGGGCAATAAATCCACCAAGGTAAGATGGGAGAAGACCATTTAATAACTTATATATAAAAACCATGGCATATGTAATTCTCCGTTCTACTGACATCCATTCCAGACACAAAAGCATGCTGTTAATAGGTGTATACCTATTACATGAAAGGACAATTCTCATTCCCCTATTTTGCAATTTTTGTAAAGAAGATTTACTGTTGTTGTCCAGTAGAAACAGAAGGCTAGGGCAATAGTTAAAATGTGGTTGAATTATTGTGTTGTATACTGTAACTCTGGAGTTAATGCTGAGATTTTTTGCCACTCTTGAGAAAAAGAAAAGTTTCTTTGTTATTTTTTTCTGAATGTACATAAAATGACTTTTAAAACATAACAAATTATCAATGACAAATCCCAAGTATTTTATTTCTTTTACCAATTCCAGTGTAGTTCCGTAGATTTCTATATTTACATTGTCCAGCATAGAATATTTAAATTTTGTTGTAATAATCATTGTCTTTGTTTTACTTACATTCAATTTCAATTTATTAGTATTCAAGTACCTTTCTATTTTAATAAGTTCACTATTTATATTTTGAACGGCAATCTGTATATTTTTGTGACTACATGAAAGTAAGGAGTCATCAGCAAACAGATTAAGAAAATCAGGCCTAATAAAATAGTTGATATCATTTATATATATTATAAATAAAAGGGGACCTTGTGGTACATCGTATCCGTTTACAATGTCGCCAGAAAAGTTATAATTAATCTTTGTCCGTTGCCTTCTATTTGTTAAATAGTTTCGAAACCAATCAAGTACTATCCCCTTTATACCGTAATATTGGAGTTTACGTAATAGGATTTCATGGTCTATTGTTTCAAAGGCACGCTTGAAGTCGAGGAAAACAGCTACAACAAAATTGCCATTATCAATTAGGTCATTCCAAGTGGCCACCGTAAGTTGTAGAGCAGATTCACAAGAGTGATTCTTTCTAAAGCCCGATTGATTTGAGAATAGTAAGTTATTATCATTAAAGTATTCAACCACTTGTTGATAAACAGCTAACTCTATAATTTTTTCTATAGCAGGTAAAGAATTAATAGGTCGAAAATCGACAGCATTATTACTATTTCCATTTTTAGGGATAGGTGTAACTGTAGAACATTTTAATTGTTCGGGGAATATACCGTGTTCCAAAGATGTATTTACCAATTGTAAGATGACATGCCCGACAGCATCAAAAATATTTTTTAGGATTCTCTCATTCAGAATATCATCAATATTACATTTGTTATTCAAAGAGTTGACAATCTTCTTAAGGTTCTGGATAGATAGAAGTTTAAAATTATTTAAAGATGTATGCACTTCTGGAAGACCCTCTCCTGTCCAAAAATCAGATGCGGGAATCGACCCTCTTATTTCAGCAATACTTTCGACAAAGAATATATTAAACTTATTTGCAATATTAGTTTCACCCTGAATAGTTTTAGTAATATTTCCAGTCTGAATTTCTATAGTGGAATGACTAAAATCCCCAACACTACCTTTAACCAGTTTTTTTAAGGTTTTCCACATCAACTTACTATTATTGCGGTTCGAATCTATCTTATTAAAGTAATAGGCCTCTTTTTTTTGCTTCAACAAATTTACAAAATGGTTTCTACATAACTTATATTGTTCCCACTTTAAAACCGTTTCATTCTCCGATGTACTATTTTTAAAATTTAAATATGCTTGATTTTTTTCTTGACCAACCCTCCGTACCTCTAAATCGTACCATGGTAGATCATTGCCTCGAACAGATATTGTTTTTATCGGAGCTATCCTATCAATTACTTCAGTACATTTGAGGATTATGCCATTTAAAATAAAATCTACATTAACTGAATTCAAAACATCGGCCCAATCAGCCTCGATAAGACCATAATTTATGTTTTCTATTGCCATCCCTGATAGATTACGGAACTGTTTCCTATAGCTATCCAAATTACATATTTTTTTATTATTTATCCCAATTGAGACAACAGAATGATCAGTTATTTTTATAGATTTGTGTACCTTGTACTTTACATCAAAATTGCCAATTGCTAGGTCTATAAGAGTACTATTCTGATCTGTACATCGTGTTGGTTCCCCTATCCACTGGCTTAAACCCAAAATGCCTAACACCTGCCTTAGCTTATTAACATAAAAACCATCAGAATTAAAATTCAAGTTAAAGTCTCCAACCAGCAACAGTCTACTCTTACTCCCCAACAAACCCTCACAAAATTCTTCAAAATTATTCAAAAATAATGAGTGACTGGCATTAGGAGAATGATATATAACACCCAAAGTTGTAAAATTATTATTTATTTTAACATCAGCTATCACACCCCAGTAATTGCCAGGTAATATAAAATATTGTATATTTTGGTAAATTATTCCTTTTCGTATATACATAAGTGCACCCCCGGTATGTCGGTTTTCAGAATTACATCTAATTAGATTATAATTATCAAGGGAGCATTCCAAGTCAAGGAAATCTTCTGTTATACGAGTCTCACTCAACAAAATTATGTTAGGTAAACGGTTGACAATGTTAACAATAAGTTCATCTCTATGAGAAATAAAACTTTGAATATTGGTATACACAATGTCCATGTATAGGTTATCATTTGCATTAAGACCATTATCACATACACTTACTGGTTTTTTTTAACTATCTTTGGAGAACCATCAATATATTTGATAATAAGCTCTGTTTCGCCGTCAGCTCTACGACGCGTTAGTTCATCCCTGATTTTGCCGAACTCATCCTGCTGTATTCGCGTTAAGTCCGTACATATGTACACACGTTCTGATCGATCAAGCTTGCTCTTGTTGATTATAATGTTATGCACTTCTTGATGGCTGGAAAGTGTCACTTTCAGAGATCTCCTGTTATTTTTATTCCGCTTACCGACCCTTAGAGGTTTTATTATTCTTGGAGGAATATCGCACAACCCATTAAATATTCTCTGAATAGCTGTCAGATCAGACGTTGCATTATCCTCAGCTAAATTGAAAACCATTACATTATTCATTCTCTTTTGCCTTTCAAAGATTTCCCTCATAACCTCTTCATTAGAAGTGACAGGTGTGCTGTTGGGTGGTACAGTTACTGGACTATCACTCTGCTTAGAGAATGTATCAATCTTTGAAGAGATGTCATTCTTGAAGTTCTCAAATCTCTGTTCTAAGGTTTCCAAGTTCATTTTAAGAATAGGTATCAAACGCATACCTTCCTGGCAGGAATCACAGAGATATTTGAGAACCCTCTTAGTCTTGAGCTCTATCACTCTTATCTCTGATGCAGTCAATTCTGTACAGAAGTAGTGAAAACTGAGCCCACATCCATCACAATCCACCTTCTTATCGTCGCTTATATGATTATTACACTTGTTGCATTTCACCACCATCTTGCTAAATTACTGAGCAATCCTCGTAGAAATCGAACAATAGCAAAAAAGTTTATTTACACAAATATGTTTAGTACAATAAAACAAATTGGGTAAAAAAATTCTAAGGTTATTTGCTACCTATGGATCGCAGAAAGCAAATTTTTGTTGTTATCCAACAGCGACAGAAGACAAATTAAAACAGATTACACCCTCAGACAGCTTGCACTCTTATCCACCTGCACATCCAAAAATTAATTTTTAATTCACTGTATTTATCACTTAATACTGACAAAAACGAAGAGAAGAATGGATAAACTTTAACGGTGAACTTGACTACTGATGTTTATGGATCAATGGATATTTGTACATTTGATAATCTCGTATTTGTTCCGCTGTTCTAGGATAAAATACTATCAACTTAATTCAATCAATTAATAATGGCATAAACGAACAGGTATGGTTCCAGCAAGATGAAGCACTTGCGCATTATGCGGCAAATCAAATGTTAGACAATACAGAAGAGGTGCAATTGACTGGCCAGCGCGATCCCCGGAGTTAACCCCGCTCGACTTCTTTTTGTGGGGATATTTAAAGAACAAAGTCATAAATGACTTAGAATCTTTAAAAGTCAGAATTAGTGCTGAAATTCGGGCCATTTCAGAGGACTTCCTTTTAAACGTTGTAGACGGATTCAGGGATCGACTGGTGCTCTGCTTAGCAGAGAAAATGGTAGTAATTTTGAACACCTGATCCACTAAAAAGGTTTCACTTGTTTATTATTCCGATGTTAAGTTGTTTAATTTTCTAGGCTATTTATTTTGTTATTATAAAGTTTGTTACAATTTTAAATAAATAAAAATTTGAAATACAAGAAATTCAGAGTTTTCCCAGTAGAATCCAAATATGCAATCATATGCAGGGTGTCTCATTTAAAAAAAGTAAGTTAGTCCCTATGGCAACCAAACCACTAAACCAGAAATGACAGAAAAAATTCATGCAGGTAGAAATGAGGGGAATAATTTGCTGAACAACTTTTATAAAGTTCACTTTTTCGTATAAAAGTTACAGGTATTATGAGCGACTTTTTTGCCACTCTGTGTATTCGTGGATAGGTTATTGATTTTTAACATAAATTTACTAATAGTTAAAATATAGAGACATCTAACATCCAACAGTCTGTGCTTTTTGTTGTCCAAGGCTCCCCCCAAAACCTATACCTGGCTGCGCCACACTTGTAAATGAGCATAGATAAACATTACTGATAAAATTAAACACTATTAAAACAAGCTACCGATTGTTCCCACTAACGAGCATAATTATTAAAAAAAAAACAAATTATAATAATTTAAATAATCATAAACTCGATGCCAGTGGATAATATAATGTTCGTCCGTGAACTTTGGCAATAGAACTTAGTCTTGAAATTATTTAACTATTAGGTATTATAATCATTGAATTACCAAATATGGCAGCCTGCCCAACCTTTCATTCACGTACCCACAGATAATTTGTTTTTGAGTTACGGATAATAAAAATAGAACGAGTTTTTCATCGTTTGACACATAACTAACCGAACAGAAAAAAAAACTCGATCTCGACTATTATTATACAAGTTGTTTTTTGTGTCTTTACATCTTATTATTTGTATATATTATATATATGATTTAATTATACAAACATAATATGTTTATTTAGGTAGGTAAGGTATATACCGGGTGGTGCATCGCCAGACAGCCCATAGGAAATCCCATGTACATTTTGCTACCCTCAAATATTGACTCCCCTTAGGGTAATTCAGGGAGAGACCGACCATTACCGACAAAGTATGGTCCGCTCGTGGTTACACCCTAATTGCTGCCTTTTACTTCTTTTTTGACTGAGAAGATCTATATTTTGTCACCTCTCAAATCGTTATGAAGTAACACGAACGCGTTGGGTTTAATTAATAAAATGTTTTAAAAGAAATATAGGACGTTTTCCTTCTGTCCAAATATGATTATGTTAGATAGATTTATCCAAAGTACGTTAGACAATAGGACAAAGACGAATATTTACAAAGTATTATTACGGCCAGTACTGACTTATGGTATACCAACATGGTGTACCATAAATAAGACAAAGTACAAAAAACTTCAAATCTTTCAAAACAAAATACTACGAATCATTACAAATGCACCTAGACATACACCTACACGAGTACTACACAATGACATGCACATGGAGACATTAGACGAATTTCTTGACAAAATAATTACAAAATATTACGCACGGGCGGACGTTTCGAACAATGTACTTATTACTCAGTCACACACTCACGCACCACACCAAGCTACATATAGACTTCCACGCGACTGGCTCCCACCTTAAGAAAAACAAGCTGCACTGGAAAATTATAAAAATATTATTAGGAAAATAAGAAAAGCATTACCATATTAGCATACAATCAACAAAGCAGCAAAAACAATAAAATTGTCAGCACCCAAACCCACCCAAGAAGTTGTTCTGAACAGAAGTACGATAAAGAAGAGGAGTAAAAGATAAAAATCTAACTCAATGTCCAAATTTAAGTCAATATATAATTAAACGTGAAAAAAACATTGCTGTTACAGTTAAACTAAAATGCCTACAAGCTACAAAAGCACAAACGATAATAGGGCGAAGTGGCGTGCTGATTCGTTAAAAAATGCAATTGAGTGTGTGGAAAATAGTAAAATGGGAACAAATGAAGCGGCCCGAAATTTTGGAATTCCTAAATCAACCTTAAAAGATCGAATAAGAAAATCTGATACAACAACAACCAGACTTAGACCATCATCATGTTTGGGGAAATGATGCAGAATTAAAACTGGTCAGGCACAATAAAAACTGCAACAATTTGGATTTGCTCCTGATCGAGAATCAGTCAGAATATGGGCACTTAAACTTGACGAACAAATGCAAATAAATTACGCAAAGCTGGCTACCATTGGCTTCACTCTTTTTTACGACGGCATCCAGATATATCGGTAAGAAAAGCAGAGGGAATTTCTATAAATTGTGCTACTGGAATGAATTATGAGACAGTAAAACACTATTTTGAGCTGCTTACCGATAATAAACTTTACGATAAACCTTCAAACGTTTTTAATATGGACGAAAGTGGCTTACAGCTAAACAACAAACCAATGCAAGTATTAGCTGCAAGGAGTTCCAAAAATGTTTCATCGTTAGCATCGTGGGAAAAGGGTGAAAGAATCTCTGTTATTGCGTGCTGTAATGCAGAGGGTATGTTTCTGTCACCTTACTCAATTTTTAAAGGTAAAAACAAAAAGGATGAGTTTCTCGATGGTATGCCACCCGGATCGCAGATATCTATGTCTCAGAAATCCGCTTATGTACACGCTTCTATTTAAAGATTGGTTATAGTCCGTTTCGTTGCAGTTGATAGCTCATATCGAGGGTTGAAGCCATAAAACAACCGTAAACCATAGGCGTTGGTAATTAGTATATTATTATTATAATAGTAATTACCTACTATGCCTTATTTAATAAGAAAATTGGCCTCTGTCCATTGTTAAATATACATTAGGAATATTAGGGTTAAAGTAGGTACAACAGGAGTAATTAGTAATTAAATTTACCTATTTTTGCCTGCTTTAGGATATTATTACGCCATTTGATGTGCGTTTGTCAAACTATGTTTTTAGTGTATTTAGATACTGAATTATCCCAAAGTTGAATTATTTCCTATACTTGTGACAATGGCTTCAAGTTTTTCGCCAACGTGTCTTCGTCAAATTAGCAAGAGTGCATATTCTCTCCGAGAAAAGACATTAATATTAAACGTGCATGATGCTCTAGTGCACCAGAAACCTGCAAGTGATGTTCGTAGCATCATTGCAGAGTGTGCCAATATGGTAGGAGTTAGAGAGGCTACTATATATAGGTTCTTGCGTGAAAGAAAATCTAAGAACCTCAGTGAGCCAAAACCACTCCCAGGAAAGAAACCGTTAGAAATTGACGATTTCATTAAAAATGGTATTAGAAGAAAAGTACATAGTTTTTACTTTGCCAAGGAAATACGAACTACATATAGACAAAATTTTACAATCCATTAACTATGACGAGGACTTACCACAGCTATCACGAACGAAACTATGGAAAATACTTCATGACATGAACTTTCGTTGGGAGAAGCAAAACAGAAAATCTTTTCTTGTTGATAGAGCAGATATTATTACATTTTTTACCCTGCAAACCTGGTGAAATCGTTTTACTTATTGTTGATGGTCATACTTCACACACCAACTCAGTTGAAGTGCTTGAATTTTGTGAAGAGAACACATAGTAAATTTAAAATATATGCAGCACAACCATATGCAATAAGGTTCAATTCAGTAGATGTTTTTATTTGATGTCGCATTGCAGCCATATTAGCTACATTATCTGTGACAAAACTACATATACTGTACAGTCATATTTGGTTTTAAGCTTATTAATGAGTGCTGTTGCAATTTCTCTTAAATATACAGAAGTATGTGGATTCCCAGAAGTATCTGGAGTATCTACTAAGACGGTAAATCCATATTCTGTTGTAACCGTTGTACAATTATCGGTTTGTTATGTACATTTGACCATCCGTCAAGTGACAGACACACACACACATTATGTTCCCGACAAGTTTTGAAAGCATGTGGTTTTTTCTTCATTATAAATTATATCAGTCAATTTATTAGAAACATCATATCGAGAGGGTGGTATGTATCCAGAGCGATATCTGTTCTTACTGCCGGTTGCTCCTTACAGTTAAAACTGTTGTTTGCAGCGTAAAGGGCTCTGACAATATGTTTATCAATTTCCTCTTTAGTAGATTTGCTAGTGCGTATGACAAAAGATGACAAAGATCCAGAACTAGAACTCGCTGACCTTGTTTCTGATTCTGACACTACTTCTCTTTTCTTACAATCTGGAGTGGACAGACTGGAAAGTGACTCTAAAGTTTGTTGTGAAGTATATGGTTCCTGTGACTCCTGTGAGTTTGGTGGCGCATTCACACCAGAAGTACCCTCAACTTAAAAAAAAGACAATATTTGAATTTAAAGTTAAATCGAAAATTTAGCAAATTATTAAAAATTCGTTTCTGACTTCTGAGGGTCTGTAGGGTGTTGAATTTGAAATTTTATTTTGTGTGTAAAATTCTGAGCAACTTCGTCTATCGCCTAACGGGCCTAACCTAACAAACTCCATAACCTGTAGTGACCTGTACTTGTACTAATGCAGAAATTACCAAATTTGTCGAAAACGGTCATATCTCATATCTAGCGTTGTTGAGAAAGTATACCTTTTTTTCCCCAAAAAAAGTGTAAGAATAAGGTTTATTGATAAGAAGTCCCAGAAGTTCAATGTCAAAAAAGTTAGTGCAAATTAAACTGAATAAACGATAGCTGCACAAACATTAATATTAATACTAAAATATGATTTCTCACCTTAAAAAACCCTCGGTTACCAAGTTTTGTGCGAAAAATTTGTTTTTTGTAAAAGTTATTTTAAAAAATCGAAAATAAAATTTCAAATTCAAATTCAAATTCAACATCTCAGAGGTGACGCATTTCCGGACATAAGTTTATTTGGAAAATTGGCTATTTCCTTGAATTCTATGTTGTGTTAAAAAAAAACACAACTTAGAAATCACCCTGTATATATCTATGGAAAATTATAATAAAAATAAAATTTAAAGAAACAAACTTATGTACTTATTATTTTATTATAATATGCTGTTTGTGTACTTACAACTGATTCATTGTCCTTTTCGATTTCTGTGGGTACTTCACTTTTACTACACTTTTGCCAGTGGACTTTCATCCGTTTGACAAGACCTTGCATTTCATGTTTACATTTTTTGCATATAGCTCTATTCCCTAATTTTCCTTCAGTTTTATTAGATTTTTTTATGAAATGTATCTAGATAGGGTCTTTTCTCCTTCCACTTCTATTCTTCCATTTTTTTCAACCCTGCCATCATACAAGGACCTTCAAAAAGGTTGAATACAATTTTGATGTAAAATTAATAGGGAAGCCAATATTTGAGGGTAGCAAAATTTACATGGTATTTTATATGGGCAGTCTGACGGTGCCCCACACGATATAAAGATTTTAAATTAGAACCCACGCAAACAATAAATATACAACAAATAAATAATTATTAATATAACAAAGAAAAACAGTCTCAATCAAAACCTATATTTGTCCCAAAAAAAAAAAATAAACTGAACTAAAACATTTTAAAGATATGAATGTTTTTGTATAAATATCATGTATTGTACAATTATGTTTATATAAATCATGTTTACTGAGTAGTAAGTACCAGTTAACAAGATATCAGCAGTTATATGAACAAAACAAAGGTATACTTGTTGGTATAGAACGATGAAATCGTAAATCTTACGAGTTGTCACTAATTTTCTACAAATAATTTTGCATTATTCTTGAGAACAATTATTCTTCCATTTTCAGTCCAAACATTGAATTCATCATATTTATCAATTGCAGATTTTACCAGTTCAAGTCAAAGAGTCGTTAGATCTTCTCTTATTACGAAGCCAGTTTTTTTTAATAGTTGATCTCATAAAATACGTAACATATCTTACCAAGACTGAACGATTTTTGCCTCGCTGATAACTTCCAATTTTGTGACACCTCTCCAGATCATTCTTTCCATTTTGTTTTTTAGCATTGCAGTAAGAGCATTAGGTAGACCGTCTTGATCTTCACTAAACTCTTCCTTTAAGCCGTAAACACTTAAGATGATGGACATGATACATTGTTCATTATGATCGATCTTCGATTCTAGGGTGGTATTTTCTTGGCGTTTTCGTTTACCCGGGTCACAAATAATGAATGTTTTTCTTCAATTTTTACATAACGAGCATCCATTCATTCATAGATTGTGTCGGATCGTTGTTTGCCAATCCTCGTAAAGAAGCTCTTCAGAAATATTGTCTGAACTATTTTTAGAGGTAGACTGAGGTTTACCTCTAGTCATTTTATCGAAGTGAAAGTGGTGTAAAGGCGAAGATGCAGGGCACTAATGAAAAGTACTTTAAATTCCACTTTAAAACATAAGATCCGTACACTAAAATGTGCGTACTAGAGATCTAAGTCACTATCAAAATGATTGAAAAATAACTACTTATAGTCTATTTCTTAATGCGAGAGAGAAATAAATCATTATTGAACTATAAAACCTAATGGTCTTCGCCGTATTCCATAGACGTAGTTCAATTATTATTTCATATAACATTTGGAGTTGCAAAAATAGTTGAAATGTGTTTAAATATGACTGGAGTCGGGCAGTCAACAATATACCGACTTGTGCACGAGGATAAACGCGGCCCCATCAGGTCACCAAAGAGAAGTAAGTACAGGAAGAAAAGAAACTGTAATAACTGAGGATGAAAAGACTGCCTTCAAAAGAATCATACACTCGTTTTACTTAAAAAAAGAAATACCTTTCTTGGACAAAATAATGTCTGAAATGAAAAAGGATGATTTCGTTCCACCCATGAGTAAGAAGAAACTATGGAGAACTTTGAAGGAAGTGATTTTTGTTATGAAAAAATTCAAAACAGAAAATCACTTTTAATAGAGAAAGACGAAATCATCTGCTGGCGACGACAATATTTGAGGGAGTTAGACAGTTTCAAAGGGAAAAGATTAATAATTACTCACATTGGTAGCAAAAATGGATTTGTCGATGGCGGCTTACTACCATTTAAATCAAAACGGACTGGAGACTATCATGAAGACATGAACGCTGATGTCTTTGAAGAATGCTTCCAACAAATGCTAGATCTTATTCCTCCTGGGTCTGTTATAGTCATGGACAATGTCAGCTGCCACTGATGAAATCCGAAAAAATACCAACGTCTTCTTGGAAAAAAGATTATATCGTTTGGCATACAAAAGTCATGCTATATGCTGAAAAAGGAGCTACTGGAGATTGTTGAATAAACCTCTTTTCTTTGTACGAAATTTGTTGTCGACGAAATCGCTTCAAAACGAAATATAACGGTACTTCGCCTTCCGCCATATCACTGTGAATTAAACCCCATAGAATTGGTGTGGGTGCAATTAAAAGGGTTTGTAGCAAGGCATAACACCACTTTTAAAATGAGAGACATTGGAAACCTCTTGCAAGAAGGAATAAAGACAGTGAATTGTGAAAAATGGAGTAAGTGCGTCGAACATGTGACTGAAATAGAAGAAAGAATATGGGAAGCTGATAACATGCTAGAAAACACTGAAGAGTCCCTTATTATTTCTCTGGACTCCAACGACGATAGTTTATCGGACTACTCGGAACATGATGACTGAAATTTAAAAATTAAGTTGTATTGTACATAGTAGATTTTTTTTATAAATAATAGTATTTAAACTACCTAGGGTAACGCCTTTGTTACTACAGGTAGTTATTATTTTATTCACCAAACTGGTCTTTCTATTGTTTGCTAATTAGGGCGACCCTAATTTAGGACCGATTCGGTCGGGGTGTGTAGGTCTGAAATCCGGAATGTTTAAAAACTGTCATTGCAATTTACAATGCAACCTTTAAGTTGTCCACCATGCTTAATAGGTCCTGTCATTGCAAATTTACATTTTATTGCTCTCTCGCATTAAGAAACAAAGTATAGTAACTAATTCGGCCGATTAATAACGAAAATTTAAACCTTTATGGTAGTGAACGCACGTGCTTACTATCTGATCTCATGAATATGAATATTTTAATAAGTTAACGGAAATAGGTTCTTAAAAAGCGAATATACACGCATTTACAAAAAGAATAATTAAAATAAAATAAAACACAGTGTATGGTACGAACGTATATTTCCAACTGCCCTCATTATATTCCCAAAATAAAGGCCTTTTTTAGAGACTACAATAAAAGTCACAGGGGACGTCCGCTGTGATTGGCTAACATTTTTGGGTCATTTCGCGGTCGATTCAATTTGGGTGCTCATCAGCTGTTTGTTTACCTAACCTAACTTATATATTTTCTTTCTCGTGGTCTGTATGGTAACATTCGTAAAAAAATCAAACTTTGACCTTGCAACTTCTTTTATTTTGTATTTCTCCCTTAAATGGCTTAAAAATATAGCTTTCAGCAAAAAAAAAATTGTGTTTGCCAACTGACTTTTAAGCCATTGGACATGATTTTAATTTTTTGCCATAAAATAAAATAACTATTAAAAGTTAAGATATAAAAATAATTTTTAATTGCATATATTATTATAAGGGTGAGGCGGTGGATTAGGGGAAGAACGGAAGTAATAACTCAAAATAGGTTTTTAAAATTAGGTTTGTTTATTTAATATATACTTCAGTAGGTAATACTTTCTAATTTACATTTTTGTTTAAAAAAAATATCACATAACAGTGTCGTACCATACTTCAAAAACCCAAAGGATAGTTCATATTTACAAAATATACACATCACCTACTTATTCTAACCCAGTCACAGTAAACAAATAAATAATATATAGTCATTTATTTAAATTTGCTATCTGGTTTGTAAAAAAAAGCAAATTTTTGTCCTTTTGCATTCCATTCCTGTACTTTCAAAGCAGCTCCTACCATCTCATTGGGATCCCTCTTTTTTATTGATGTTGTGTTTCCTTGTCATATAAGTCATGTCATTTCTGTTAATCAAATTTATTCTTCGCAGTTCTGGGGCTTCTGTTTTCCTAGCATCTTCCAAAGTTCTATCGACAGGTACACCAGACTTCAATTTTTTGACAATGGTATGTTTTTCTGATGTAAAAAGATGTAAACTTTTTAACTCATTGTCATGGCCTGCATGTGTCTTCCAAAAACTAACCGATATAGTCCCATTATGATACAACCTACAAATCAACTGCGAGGGACACATTGCTTGAATTTTGATGGTTCCACCAGATTTCTCTGTTCTTTTATTATATTTTGCTATATATCCTAAAAAAATGTTGATCACTGGGTCAATAATTGTGCTACCTCTAAAAACATTTTCAGTTTAACATTACCTTTAGAATCAATTTTGTTGCAAATAAAACTAACTTCCTTGTGATCATTTGTTCGATTTGTTCGCTGTACTGAGTAACTGGTTTCAATTTTCTCTGCTTGTTTCCACAACTCGTAATCTTGCATGCTGACAAACCTTAATGTTAGTAGATCAATACTTATACCATGTTTCTCTTCAATATGCTTTCGTAACATCTCATGACTTCTAAGTTCATTTCTTTCTTCACACATTGGACAAATGATTCTACATTTCTTTGAAACAGCAACAATTTTATGTATACGTTTTTTGTGACGGTTCAGTAATTTTACGCAACCGAATTTCTTTGAACAAAGAGTACATATTGTATATGATGTTGATGGCTCGTCTCTTGAGCTTGGATCCATGGTGAATGGTTCGTACAAACCTCGCCGAATTTACAGATTTGCAAATCTCGTAAAAAATATTATTTCGCTTACAAACACTAGGTACACACAGAATGCAATATAATGCAAAGCAAAATAACACCAAGTCGACAAAATAAATAATTTTAAAGAAAATTTAATAGCACAAAACAAATAATAGGTATTGAGCGCCAAAAATAATCAAAGCTAAAGCCGTCAAGCGTCAAATGTCATTCTTGTCAACGAAATATTAACCAATCACAGCAGACGTCCCCTGTGACTTTTAATGTAGCCTCTTTTTTAGGGTATTCCTAACCCATGAATACTCATAAATATTAACAGGGCTGTGAAAGAAATATGATACGTGACACAACCCCGATAGCAAATTAGCTTCTCGCCTAAATGGTCATAATTTCTACCAGATACAGGGTGTTCTTTTCTTAAGTTGGTACACGAAGATTTTCAAAAATCACCCTGTAGATTATAAACTAAGACAGCCATGACAAATGTGACACCGGAACCCCCCTTTCAAAAAGTAGGACACTAAAGTAAAAACCGTACCACTATCTTTGATACCCACTAAAAGTGTTGTAAATGGGACCATCTACTAAAAAAAACAAGAAAGAAAAGGCAGGAAACGGCCCCTATTATTTGTAACATAATAACAAAAAAAAATGGCAAACTACTTACACTGCAGTGCCAATTCTGGAGGTGTACACGAAACGAGAGACCCCTTAAAACCACCATGTACAAATTTTGAAACGGCGGCGTTCTAGTTACCATCGCAGCGCACTGAGCGACTGGACTTCGGTGGTTCCGATAGTAACCGAACCGTTTGATAAAGTGATCGCACAAACTGAACCTGATGCAAGCTGGACGCGATCAAGTTAGGCGTGCCACCACTGACCCGCACCTCCAACAGTCTTGTGTAAAAAACTTCTATTTGAAGTTGAATGGGGTCGGGAAACGACGGTATGATGTCGAGTCAATGCTGGCATCTTGTGGGGCGCTTCCGAAGTAAAAACACAATATTGATCACTTCCGAGCCTTGGCTGTGTTCTGGCATTCGCGTTGTCTATTTAAATGGCCCAAAATTGCCGACATTGCTTCGATGAAGTTTACGACTATCTGGATAGTTACGTTTCTCTATAGTGTTAGAGAAGATTTTGGACACTGTTGATACACCAATTTACAAAGTGTAACGTTATACCTCTACCTGCTCTAAAGAAAAACATATTATATATCAGTTAGTAACTGGGGGGCAGGCGCTGCGGAAGACCTGTTATGTGTTTAGCCACAGCGCTCTTAGGTAGTTAAGACCGCTGTGGTTCAGCACTCAAGACACGAGCTCTTTCATGTGTTGAAAATCAACACATGAGATCCAGAGAATTTTACAAATTCCAAAAACGGAAACTAAAAGCGAGGCTAAAAAGCCTTGCAATGATATTTATCACGATAAAGCAAGCTGCTATGTTCGCAAACAGTTTTTAATACACTACTAATGTCACGTTTTCATACAAAATATAAAATCTTTAATTTTCAACCTTTTTAATTTTGGTGTAAAAATTTTTTTTCCAAAACTCGTTTCTAAATTATTATCTGGGAATTTTTTCTCTGTCATGAATATTTTACGAAACTTATTCATTACTACAAACAAAAACAACAAACCAACTAATTATATTGGAAATACTTGAGGGGTTTCCTACAAAAACCGAATAAGTCCAATTGTACAGGGTGTTTTTTTTTCGTTGAGATATTATAGGGTATAGGCTAAACGGTAAGAGATACAAAAAAACTAAGATATGTGCCCCGTTCTCTTTTTTACTGTTTAGTTTAATGGCGCAATCAGATCTACGCTAACTAGATTGGTTTAGAAGATACAGGGTGATTTTCAAAATCGGCGGTTTTTGTTATCTCTTATGACTTGGTTATTTATGGAGATAAAAAGAAACTTTCAATATGACAGTTTTGTGACTTTTTACGTAGAATCCAGTGGCGTATTAAAAAAAATTTAGATGTGTTAATTTTTGAGGTATTATCGAAACTAGCATTTTCTTAAATGGGAACTGGGTGTCTCAAAAAATTGAATTTTTCTTGCGATTGCAACAATATATAACACCTAATATTTTGCTAAATAGCTAAAATACCAAAAAACAAAAAAAATTTTAGTTGGCCATGTATTGAATTTTTTAAGTGTTTGTTTTTGTTTGTTTACATGCCATAAAATTCATTCAAAATTAAGTACTGGTTTTAACATTCGTTGTTAACGAAATATTTTCGATTATATTTTTCTAAAAAAGAAGTCTAAAATGAATATTTTTCAAAACTATGAAAAATTAAACATGTTTGAGTGCTATATTGAGAGTAATATAAATAAAGACGTAGCTTTAGACCTATATTTTGAGCGTTATGCGGAACGACGACAGCTAGAAAAACAAATATTTCAAAATTCAAGAAGTAGTCCATTTTCTGTGGCGAGATTATGAAAGAAAACAAGGTCTGTCTATACCACCAAAATATGATTCCTCTACACAGGCATTCATTGTTGAACCATACATCCGCCAACTTGTTTCTTCGTCGAAGGTGTTCATTCTTAAACTGTCGGACTATATATGCCAGACTGGCTGATTCAAGATATTTTGGTGGTATAGACAGACCTTGTTTTCTTTCTTAAATATTTCAAAGATTATATCACAATTTAAGTGAGTATGGATCATTTGAAAATCCAAGAGGTAATATTTACAATAAGGAAAATAGAAAAAGAGATGACATAAATACATGAGCTTGTGTTGCTGCTGATCCGACGGTATCTAGCCGTAATATTGAGAAAGATATGGGCACATGTAAATTTAAAGTTTTAAAAACGTTAAGCGAGCATAAGTATAAACTGTATAAAATAAGAAAGGTTCATAACTTACATCTGGTCGCCAGGGTACAACAAGGACGGTTTGGGTTCCATGTATGGGTAGCGCTATATCAAATAAACAGGGTCCTTAACTACAGGATTTTTAATGAAAATTTGAATGCTTAAGGATACATCCAAATTTTGGAAGAATGTGTAATAATCGAGTTGGATAATATGCCATAAGCTGCCAGAAATAATGTTTATTTACAACAAGATGGTGCTTCAGCACATAATAGCCATATAGTAAGGCACTTACTAACTGCCAATTTTGGCGAAAATTGGCTTGGTACATATTATGGACCAAACAGATGGCCTCCGGATTCCCGCGACCTGACACCACTAAACTTTTATTTTTGGGGATTTATCAAAAATGAAATATATAAAACCCGAAGTAATACTATAGAAGAACAAATAGAAAAGCAACTATTATTAACTGCATTGGAAGAGTGAGTGCCAAACATTCACATCTACAACGCGACTCATTCAGTTACAAGCCGAGTCCAAAAATGCATCGAGCAGAATGGAAGACAATTTGAGCACATTTCGTGATTAAGCACCTATGATAATTGTTATATATAAGCATATGAAATAATTGTTGAATTGTTATTATAAATTTGAGTTTGTTTTTTGTAGTTGTTGTTGTTTTAGTTTATTAATGTTGTAATATTCCTGTTAACTGGGTTTTTAATATACCTATAATAAAATAAAAGAATAATGATTCAATCCATGGCCAACTAAAAAAAAATTTTTGTTTCTTGGTATTTTAGCTATTTAGAACAAAGCAAAATATTAAGTGTTATATATTGTTGCAATCGCAAGAAAAAATTCAATTTTTTGAGACACCCAGATACAGGGTGTCCCATTTAAGATTTTGCTAGTTTTGGTAATATCTCAAAAATTAACACATCTATATTTTTTTAAAATACGCCATTGGATCTACGTAAAAAGTTATAAAATTTTCGTATTGAAAGTTTTTTTTTTCCTCCATAGATAACCGAGTCATAAGAGATAATAAGAACCGCCGATTTTAAGAATCACCCTGTATCTTCTAAACCAATCTAGTTAGCGTAGATCTGATTACGCCGTTAAACTAAACACTAAAAAAGAGAACGGGACACATATCTTAGTTTTTTTGTATCTCTTGCCGTTTAGCCTATACCTACCCTATATTATATCAACGAAAAAAGGACACCCTGTACAGGCATCGGTTAGGGTTTGTTGTTTTTATGGGTTGTCAATAGTAAATTTCTTGCGGCAACAATATTGTTAAATGCGCGCAAATTTTAAAACACTCAATAAAAGGGCTAACCAAGCCACGAATATTATTATTATTAATTATTATTAGTATAGGCGACGGAGCAAGTTTGTCACATCGATTTTTTAAATCGTCATGTTTGTTTTTAAAAAGGTTGGTATGGAAAATGCACTTAGGTAGTATCTTGGGAGAGAGTTCCATTGGAGGTTGACTCGCTTGAGTGGCTGGGAAATGCTGTCTACAGAATGTCTTGAAACGTTCACGCGTAAGCTTATAGTTATTTCCTCGTAGTCTTAAATCTTGATTTAAGGCAAAGAAGATAAAATTAATATTTTAGTGACCGTGTAGAATTTTGTAGGTTTCTATTAGGTCACCTCATATTCGTCTGTCATGAAGCATTGTCAGGTGGAGCTTTTTTAGCCTTTCTTCGTAGCTCAGGCTACGTATTGAGGGAGTAAGCCTTGTGATTACTTTTCGAGTTTGTTCTAGAGCATGGATGTCTTTTACAAAATAACGGTTCCAAACTGGTGCTGCATATTCAAGGATTGGTGTTGTAATTTATTTCAGGAAGGGACGCAGCTTGATACTATGTAGGCAACTGCATTGGCTTTTTTGATGATGTTACCAATGTGAGTTTCCATTTTAAATCATCACTGATGATGATTCAGATCATTCTGGTGGGTAACATGTTTGATTGTCACGTTTTTGAGAGCATAACGTCTTTTTGGATAATTGTTGCCTATGTGGAAGATTGTGTATTTTTAATTGTTGAGACGTAGAAGCCACTTGTCACACCACTATTCACCGTTGCTTGTGGCAAACTTTACATTAGAAGAAACCATAGGTAGTTACGAGGTCTATGGAAGAAACCAATACTTTGTTTAGTGGGTAAAACCAAAATCCCCGACCCTACTTCAATGCATTGTCTGTGTACCGTTTCGAAAACTACGAGGCTATGAGGCATTTGATTCCATCTTACTTATTATATACAGAGTGGCAAGAAAATCGCGCATAATGTCTGTAACTTTTGAATTACCTCGTATACGAAAAAGTGACCTTTATGAAAGTTGTTCAGTAAATTATTCCCCACATTTCTACCTGCATGAATTTTTTCTGTCATTTCTGGTTTGGTTGCCATAGAGACTGATTTATTTTTTTTAAATGGAACACCCAGCATACGATTGCATATTTGTATTCTACTGGGACAACTCTGAATTTTTTGTATTTCAAATTTTCACCTATCTGCAAGAGTTTGCAAGATAATGACAACTCAAAAATGAAAAACTTCCTAATTATAATTATTCCTACCTAATACCCACCAGTTAAGTCAAGATGTTTTCATGACAGCGACCTAACAGGTGTCAATTTTGAGTTCCTGTTAGATTTTCTGTCTCATTTCTAATTTGTTTACACTATGGTACTATGGTTCATCTGAATGAGAAACAACGAGTTGAAATTTTAATAATAAGCGTTTACGGAAATATGAAGAGATCGCAAGATCAGGTTCGTCAACTTTTCAATGAATTATATCCAAATAGGCCTCCAATAAATCAATCAACGGTGTGTCGAGTGGCAAAAAAATTTCGAGAAACAGGCAGTGTTAGGAAATCCGCTAGATCAGGTCGACCTAAAACAGCAACCGGAGGAGACAAGGCTTTGGATATCATGCTCTTAATACATAAAAGTCCAACACAATCATCCAGGCCAATGGCAATGGATTTCAATGTGTCTCATCAGTCAGTGAAAAATTTGTTTAAGCAGGAGAAGTTGCATCCCTACAAGAGAAAGTTGGTGTACGAGTTAAACGAGAACGATTTTGCTAAAAGAGCTGAATTTTGTGAGCTGATGATGGAAAGATGCAATAACGATGAAGCTACTTTCCATTTAAATGGCATTGTTAATAGACACAATTATCGTTATTGGTCTGCTGAGAATACTCACTGGTTCCAGGAAGGTTATACTCAGAAGCCCGAAAAAGTTAATGTTTGGGCGGGCATAGTTGGTAGACATATTGTGGGACCTTTTTTCGTGGATGATAATTTGAATAGCGAAAAATATCTAGACCTCCTCAGGAATTACATAATTCCTTCTTGCAGAATGGTTTTACCGGGTGTAAATAATGACATAAACGAACATTATGCGGCAAATGTTAGACAATACATAAGCAAACAATTTCTAGGACGTTGGATAGGCAGAAGAGGTGCTATTGACTGGCCAGCGCGATCCCCGGACTTAACCCCGCTCGACTTCTTTTTGTGCGGACACTTAAAGAACAAAGTCATTCCAAATGACTTAGAATCTTTAAAAGTCAGAATTAGTGCTGAAATTCGGGCCATTCCAGAGGACTTCCTTTTAAATGTTGCTTAGCAAAAAATTGTGGTCATTTTGAACACCAGATCCACTGATAAGGTTTCACTTGTTTATTATTCCGATGTTAAGTTGTTTAATTTTCGACGCTATTTATTTTGTTATTATAAAGTTTGTAACAATTTTAAATAAATAAAAATTTGAAATACAAAATATTTAGAGTTGTCCCAATAGAATCCAAATATGCAATCATATGCAGGTTGTTCCATTTAAAAAAAGTAAGTTAGTCTCTATGGCAACCAAACCAAAAATGACAGAGAAGATTCATGCCGGTAGAAATGTGGGGAATAATTTTCTGAACAACTTTCATAAGGGTCACTTTTCGTATACGAGGTAATTCAAAAGTTACAGGCATTATGCGCGACTCTTTTGTCACTGTATTTATAAATTTATCTTTTTCTGGATTGACCTTTTCTCAAAAAATCTAAAATACGAACGGCTAGTAGAGTGCTGCACCCCATCCGGGGATACACACTGTATATAACATTGATTAACAGTATTTTACGACCTGTTCCGTCCTTGTTGCATTTCACTCTGCATTACTTATCTGCTTTGCTATGACATCATGGCTGCTGGCTGTCATAAAAAAAAATCATTATAGTCGTTCTATAACGTTATACATATTATGTAGGTGCTGAAAAGAAAAAAACTAAATTGAAATTAAATTAAATGAGATCATTGAGTACCTATTTTTATAAAGTTGCACAATATTACAACATAGGTAGAGTCAGCACATTCATTAGCATTATGTTCATTTCATTTTATTACAAAAATGCTTTTATCTAATTCCGGTATTAAATGTTATTCTTTTGTGTGTATTAGGTATCTACAGTGGCCGGCATAATTCGCGCTCCATGTGGGAAAATTTTGTTATTATTAATTTTTTACTTCAAGTTTTCCTAAAATTGACGGTGACAGTATTGCGTTCTTGGAAACTAAGACATAGAAAGGCTGTTATATGGAGATTTTTGTTTTAATAATCTTTATTTATTGGGTGAGTTTTCTCCATCTTCGCTATCCAAACCCATGTGGAAAAAGGCAAGAATAAAACTTAAAAACAAAGTTGTCAAGTTTGTCAATCTAGATTGTCGATCGCAGATAGGTTTTTATCATACATGTGGATACAGTTCTTGTATGTTGCCATCATTAATGAAACATAAAATTTGGACAGGAGTAACAATATCATCTTGATGAGGCAAAAATGATTCAGGGCTTATGAGTTCATCACACAACATACAACCATTTATATCTGATTTCAAGCCTACAGTTAATTTTATTTGGAGATCACTCCAGAGTTTGAAAAGGTCTCGTTTTTCTCAAATCTTTTTTATATTATACAAGAAAGACCAAGATTCGGAGTACTCATTTAGCTGTTCAGGTAAGAGTGAAATTAAGGTCGTGTCCAATAGACAGTTGAAAAATTAAACTTCAAACTTATTTTGTAGAGAAGTTATAGGCTCATCGCGGGCAGTTTTACCAGCTTGACGTTTAACAGATCGAATTCTTGTGGCTTTAAATACAGGCCAATTTCAAGTTGTTCTTCAGCCAACTCCTTCGCTTTTAAAGCCCGCCTTTCTATACTCTTCCAAGAAATCGCAGCATTTTTTCAACATTTCTGTGCATTTACCAAGATCCATGTCTATTGATTACAGAGATTTACTAACGACATTAATCTGAAAAAGTATTCCATACCAAAAAACCAATGAAACTATGAAGCTAAAATCTGTTCGGCTAGAATAAGAGACTTGAACTTCAGTCTTTTCAGTTCCAATAGCCAAAGTAATTAAAGCGTCATTAATGAAATCAGAAAATGAGCCCTTATTTACTAAGATACGTTTCGTTTTAAGTTTTATGTCTTTTGAGCACCGTTTGAGTGGACTATAAATAGGGAATTCAAGACTCTTAAAGGTGACCGAGAATACATACAATATACAACTGGATAAGCGGACAGAAATGTCTGGCGCCCTGGGTGGTCGCCCAACCGTGCCCTATTTTAACGCCGCTACTGGTTATATTTTGATTGGACGCTTCCCGAGTGTAAAGAAGTTTATTAAGTTATAACAAATTTTCCTAATATTTTTTTTAACAATCCTTTATTTAGACAAAATGACAACATTTGTTAACATAGTTCTATTAATAGTAATAACAACATCCAAATTAAGGTTACCCTCAAAACAATGCAAGATGCATTGGTACCGAAGGTACTGCTTTGTTAATCTTACAGTTAGCAACTACCACCTTTTATATATACATGTATATTCAAAAGTCAAAAAAAAAGAAATAACTTATGCACCAAATATATATTTTTTTAGTTTGTTTACAAATACACCCTGCCACCTTTCATTTTTTAATTCTGTAGGTAAACCATTATACACATTGGAGGCCGCGCTTATCGAGCTGTGCAGTGCTTTATTTGTCCTTGCACTAGCCAAACGAATATCATCACTGTTTCTTAGATTATGTTCGTGAATTTGATTTATATATTAAATCCGACTATTGCATTTGGATTTGTTATTCAAGATTTTAAACATTAATTTTGATTGTTCAATCACTAGAATTTGGTGTGCAGGCTGAACTTTAAGCATCTGGTATACAGTTTCGGTATGAGTGTAATAGTTTAAATTAAATAAAATTTTTAAAACTTTATTTTGTAGGACTTGAATTTTATTAAAATTGGTTTGATTACAGGTTCACTAAACTGGTATCAGGTATCTTATAATTAATAAAAAGTATGCATTATATATTTTATATTTGGAATTTATGGTTAAAAAATTAAAAAGTATCTGCATCTATAGAGTGCTCCTATTAAGGGAATTATCTTTTATTTTATTAGTTTTTTCAACAGTGATATTATTTATTTGTATGTGAATATTTTACTATATACTATATACTATACTTTTTTGCTTAAATATCATACACCTTGTTTTCTCTATATTTATTTTTAATTTATTTTGTAAAAGCCAAATGTATTTGATGAAATTGTTTATTCTTCATGGACAATGTAACCAAATTATAGCAAGAACATGCAGAAGGTTCAACGAAATGTTTCCCGAACAACAACTAATGAACGAGAGAAAGGAAGAGTATCGTACCTGTTGGTTTCAACTGGACGGAGCACCAGCCCATTGCACTGGGACAGTAACAAGAGAGCTGTTTCAAATTTTCGACAATCGGTAGCTAAGACATTTGGAACCATGTGATTGGCCTGCTAGATCGCCCGATCTCACGCCACTTGATTTCTACTTGTGGGGAGATTTAAAAAGAAAAGTATACAGGACACCAGTACAGAGCAAACAAGACCTTCGCCAACGAGTGATAACTTACATTGCATTGCTTGATGCAAGTGAAATAAGGAAGGCCACAACTGAATCTTCGAGTATACGGATTGAAAAATGTTTGGAAGTCAACGGTCGTCATTTTAAACATTTATTAAAAAAATCTTGAACCTTTTTATGATATTCTTTTGTCTTGTATTGTTATTTGCTATTTCACTGTGTTCATGTTATTTGTCCCTACTGAAGTTAGTTTTGTTTTCAGTTTTGACCCATAATTAACAAAATTATTTTGTAATCGTACAAACTTTCTCTCGTTGATTAGTTGTTGATCGGGAAACATTTCGTTGAACCTTCTGCATGTTCTTGCTATAATTTGGTTACATTGTCCATGAAGAATAAACAATTTCATCAAAATTTCATTTGAATAGTTATTTCCCTCCATTTTAATTCTTTTTAGGTCGCTTTCTTTACTAAAAGTTAAAAACTAGCAAATTTTTTATTATTGATGCACTAAATGTCAAATTTTCATAAAGATAAAATATGTTCCATCTTGGGATTTCATGGCTGTCTAAGACAAATATGCCAAAATAATCTGATTTTTACAAAAACTTGCTTTTATTTCGACATCTTAACTATTTAGGTATAGGAACATGATATATCATTTGGAAGGGACATTAATTTTCTTGCAGGATATTTAATAATATACAGGGTGTTATATTTGAAAAAATGCACTTTTCACCATTTTTGTATCAAGCGGTAAAATGACGAATTTTTAACGACCCTGTATAACACAGAACAAATTTCTTTATGCATAACTAATACACAGGTCAAGGTAAACTACATCCAAAATTTCAGCTGTCTACGAATCCAAATACCGCAGTAATAAACATTTAATTAGAGCTATGTTTTGAACAAAAAATATGGAATTTAATTAATTTCTCAAAAACCGCTAAAGATAGGTATAGGAACATATTATACAAAAATAATTAAAAATCAATAATAAAGCGGAAAATGCAATTATATACAGGGTGTTCCATTTAAAATATCAAATATGTTGCTACTTTTTTGTATAAGCGGCAACGCTGCGTTGTTGAAAATATTTTAGATCGATAGAGCAAAGCCAATTACCCAAGTTACCAAATTTTCAGTAATTTTCTATGTCCCTTTTTCTGCCCTCCTAGTGAAAAGCGCAGTAACTTCCTGAACGTTAGTTTTGAGAAAAACGCAAAAAACGTTTTTTCGCTAGTATTTTTTTATAAATGAATATTTTTAATTTTTTCTTTTACCAGATTGATAAAAAAATATAAAACAAATTTTTTGATATAGGTTTCAATGAATTTGGACCGTAAATATTTTTTTTATTGAGCATACTGCGTTTTTGTTTAGTATTTCTTAGAGCTTTGCATTAGCGTTGCTTAACAAAAACGAAGTATGCCATATTTACTAGTGTAAAATGCAGTATGTGAGGTCAAGTTATAATTTTATTTAACAAATAAAGTGTTTTTTTACTGTTATACAAAAAATAGGTAAAACATGTTTTAAAATATATTTAATTATAAGTAAGAACATACATAATACAACTTTTTAAAATAAAAATCAGCAATACTGTTGAGCAAAAGTACATAATATAAAAATGTATGTCGATGGAATACTAAGTATTAAAAGTATTAAATGATTTAATAGGTACATTTAATTAAAATTTAATCTATTGAGGTGTTTAAATCTCTTGATGAGACATTTTCTGGCATTTCTTGCCAAAATATTTGTGCTCATCAGGGGACACAGTTTTTTTAATATAACTGATTTTTTTTCTGGGTTTATTCCTCTCGGTTGTTTTCTTGCACAAGGCAACAGAATGGCCTCTTTTTCGCTCTTAATTTTTAAAAATTCAAGTTTTTTTATGTTTTCAAACTCATAATTTTCCGTGTAAAATATTACTTTACTGCCTTGTTTTGCCATCAGGGTAGTAAAATCATGTATATACGGCCTTGCTGTAAGTTTTTTAATGCGATTTATAGATGAAAAATCTAGCCAGTCATAAAACTGATTTATATTCATATCTATAACTTGAGTTTTGCTAGAATTTGCTGCTCCAACAGCATCCTTAAAATCTGGAAAGTCGTAAATATTTTTTTATATTTCATTTGGAGTTCCACCTGGTGGTGAAAACTGTCTGCACTCATAAACGTGTGGCCTGGCTCAAAGTATTTAATAAAGATTTTTTTTGCAGAAATCATTCCTGAATTTATTATATTATACACAAGGTACGACAACATGGTCCAATTTTTGTTTTGGGCCGCACAGTTATCCAGCCACAAGGTGATTTTCATAGCATCCCTATTGTTTAAAAAAAATTGATGAAACGCACTTATCAGGTCCTCTTTCTTCCTGTCGGCAATACACTCTTCGTGCCCAAGCTTTGTAAAAGATATATTTTTCTTTTTAAGGATTATTCGAAAGGAGTCATAGCTGCCAATTATTTCGGGATTTTTCGCCAGAAAATCCTTATACATTCTGGAAATACTGATATCACTAGGTAGATACCGTCTGTTGGGCGCATGTTCTCTGCGATAATGCGATATGGATGGGTTATAGGACTCAATGTGTTCTGATATTTTGTCTTTATCAATTTTAATTTGGTGACCTTTCTTTCCTAAAACAGAAAAAAAGCACATATTTGATTTAAAGAATTTAAACCCCGAGGACGTAAGAAAAAGTTTTCCGTTTTAAGGTAGTAAGACCGTACAAACAACTTAGAACTGTTTATACGGTGGTAGTACCTATCTATTAATTTTGCTGCTTTTTATGATGCGTGTGCTTGTACAGTAAAGAAAAAAAATCATTAATTTATGGTTGTATCCGAGAGTGGTAAGGAAAAATATTTTGCAAACTTGTTTTCTCTCTCCAGTCTCATTCTGAAAAAAGTACTGAATTGTGCGACTTTTGGAAGAAGAAGTAGCATTCTTCAAGATTATCAGATTATCAGATATTAGTTAAAGGTGTAGCAAGTTCCGATACTGCGCTTTCCACTAGAAAACCATGAGCCGCAATGTGCTTTGCTTCTAAGAAAAAACGCAGCATTTAATGGGCATCAGTAAAATGCTGCATTCTCGACTAGAAAAATCAGATGCTGCGATTTTCTTTAAAAAAGCATTACGTTTTGCAGAAACTGCATATTTATTAGGTGTTTTTTTGTCCTAATTTTTTATTTTTTTTCAACAATAATTTTTTTAAAGATAGAGAATTGTATTCTACACAATAATATGTAAAAATCTCTAAATCGAAAATTTTGAAAGTTACTGCGTTCTCCACTAGGAGGGCAGTTTTCCGTAAACGTCTAACCTACCATCGACCGTGAGACACCCTGTATCCTTAGAGTTTTTTTTCGTTACACAATTAAGAGAACCACGGCTTCCCAGTTTTGTCTTTTCGGCTCTTAGAGCAGGGTCGCAGTTTGCATAAAGAAAGGTAGGTAGTTAAAATTGAATTTCCAAAGTTAAATTTTTTGAAGTTTTCCTTAAGCCTTGTATTATTGTGATTCATGGTGTTCTTCATCTAGTTGAAAATATAGTTTTATCGAGTGAACGTTCCCGTGACCTGTTATTTTGATAAGCTGTTGTCCTTCGATTCTCGATTTTGCTAGTTGACTCACTGTAATGGACCTGTTTGAGTGATTTGTGATCTTTTTGCTGCGTGGGTCGAGCCCTGTACCTTTAGCTGGTCCATATGGAAATTGTATTTCTACGCACCGGGACAGTTTTATAGCAGACATCGTTAACTAAAAATTACGGATTCGGCGTCAAAAAAAGATCGTTCTGTGGTTGCGTTCGGAGGTCTTCGAGCCAATATGCTCTCATATAGACGAATTGGACAAAACTCAGGATTTTTTTAAACTTAGAACCAGCCATTTGCTGTCAGCACACTTTTTCGATCTCCCTTGAGCCGTCTTCGAGAAAATGGGGTTGTATTCAACTCTTCCTGAAACAACAAAGAAAAACCTAAATATAATGCCCAGTCCTTTAATATGCTATTTAGTGTGTCATTTTGAATACTTTAAATCCTCGAAAGAGTAGCCTAAACGAATCTTGAGAAGTCTTAACGCCAAGAAAGCTTTTGGGCCTGACGAAATTCCAGTCATCGTAACTGGGGCACGCGCTGATGAATTGACACCGGTATTTTGTCTTACAAAAAAGGAATATTTCTTTTATGCTGGAAAACTGCGCGAGTCGAGCCTATACCCAAAAAAGGCAAAAAGACCTTGCTAAACAACTATCGTCCAGTCGCTTTGCTTTCGGTTATATCAAAAGTTATGGAGAAGGCTATCAACGAAAAATTATTAAAGTATCTGGAAGGCTTCAACATTATTAGTGACCGCCAGTATGGATTCCGTAAGTCTAGATCAACAGGAGACCATCTCGCTTATGTTACTTACGTTTGGAACAACGCAATAGAACTTCATTGGGAGTCCCGGGCGGTAGCACTGCACATTTCCAAGGCCTTTGACCGAGTATTGCATGAGGAACTCCTAACTAAAGTGACAGCATACGGAATGCCGGTTCAATTTTGTTCGTCGCTGTCAAGCTTTTTTATAGACCGTTCTCTACGAGTGGCGATGGACGGATTTCTTTCAGACACATTTAACATCAATGCCATAGTCCCTCAAGGTTCTATATTGTCGCCCACCCTCTTTTTACTACACAATAACGATCTTGTAGAAAAAACTAAAAATCCTATATATAGTTTCGCTGATGACAGCACACTTGTTTAATCTTTTACTTTGGATGCTCGAACATCGACTGTCAATGCACATCTCTATAGGCAGCAAGAGGTTTCACATCTCAACCAAGACCTGGAAGAATTCTGTCTTGGGGTGACAGTAACCAACTAGAATTTAACGCTAAAAAAATCCAGGCGGCATTAAAAAAAGTGAATGTTGAAGAACCGGATATAGTCATGGCAGGACACTCGATTCCCTTGGCTTTATCAATTCATTTATTGGGCGTCAATTTGGCATAGTCATGTTGCGGCTATTGGTAAGGCAGCCTCGCAGATGCTTGGAACCCTTCTCCGAACTAAGAATCCCTATACACCCTAACAACGTTTGATGCTCTACAAAGCCCAAATTCGACCATCGCTAGAGTACTGCTCGCATATTTGGGGCTCTGCTTCTAAACATACCCTAAGATTGCTGGATTCCATTCAAAGAAAAGCCTCTTTGGTTGCAAAACTGCTTCTACTGTTATCCAAATGGATTCTTTGCTTTTTACTGTATTTACTGGGGTACTGTTTTGTGCGCATTTTATCGATATCGTTTAGAGAAAAAGTATCGAAACGTACCATTGTTATTAAAATAAGCACAGCACGACGATAAACCCGCAAAAAGCCGGTATTTTATTACGGCAGCTATTTCGTTTGACGTCCGTAGCAACAGTTAAAAAAGCCTCCTATATCACGTTATGTCTATTTTAAAATTTTGATAGGTTATACGTTTTCATTGTTACAAACCCGTCAATGTCAAGAAATTACAATTCTGGAAATTTTCCGGGAACATTTCCAAAAATTTCCATTTATTAATTTTCGAAAATTTTCAGTTAAATTTGCACAAGAGAAACTTTCATATAAAAACCGTTATAACATCCAAAGCAATTTTACTACACTAAGGGCTTGCTGGGGCTTCTTAAGTAAGTATATTTTCAACTTGTATGACATGCAGTGTTATAATGTGATCGACTTAACTTTTGATTTTAAAAGCTTTAAAAGCGAGCCAAAAATATATAAACGGTAGCCACGTATAAGTTAAATTTTCGACGTAAAAATATTTTTTGGCTTCAAATCGAGCACTTCGGTATGTCTATTACTTTGATATAGGTACTGATGTCATAGGATAAGTTTGGCAATTTTACCGGCCAATTTCAAACAAATTCCTCACTGTGCATTATGTAATGGCCATGCCAATAATTAGCTTTAATCAGGTTTGGTAAAACTAATATGTTTGTATGCATTAGACCAACGATTAATTTTGTCTCTAATTTTTTTAAAACTAAATAAAAACTTTAATATACTGTATACGCCAACTACGTCTTTAATGGCGGTCGACGACATACAGGGTGGCGCAATAGTGTGACAAATTATCACATCTCCCTTACATTTTATAATTGAAACAAAAAGTTTACATGTAGGTTATAAAAGGCAAAGAGATCTACAATTTAAAAATATTTTCAATTATACACTGAAAAAACAAATAATTTGAACCAAGGAATTATGATATTCAGCCAAAAGCTTTTCGGTTTTGAATAGGTCCAGATGCGAAGTCTCTTAAACCAAATCCCTAACTCTCTTAAAAACAATCGCGGATTTTTTCTTGTGAAGATAGCCCATTCTATTGGTTCAATAGCGAAATTTCTCTTGTTCTAAGAACAACCAAATGAAATTTGTTCTCGACTTAAGATCTTTCTCTATAGCATTAAATATCTAGCGCCAAGAGCTTTCGAACTTGGCTTAAAAATATTGTTCTTGTTCCAAGAGGGTAGTTTACTACGTTTTGGTCTGCAGTAAAACCATCCTCAGGCAATTTTTTTAAATTTTAAAAAAGATACTATAAAGCGAAAAAAAACTGATATTTTAAAAACGAATTTATTACAAAAATTAAAATTGTTTATACACGTTTTGTATAAAAAACGACTTCACAAAACATACCGCCTAACTGATGGCCATAAAAAATCCCATGTAAATTGGGCTTCCCTGATAGTTTTACAGCAGAATTGTATTAGACTTTTTTTGAAAGTCCTTGTATGTTGGACTCGCATTCCATTATTTATCTTCATAATTTTTTGATAAGCTAATTAAAGGTTATTTAGAAATAACTCTTCGTAAAATCGATAAAAAAAATACGTCTATTAAAATTTTACACTCGATTTGACATGACACTATCATAATTACTGGTGGTTTTATTGAGCTGTATGTCATTTTTTTACCGATTTTACGAAGTTTTTTCTAAATAACTTTTACTTGGTTTATATCAGAAAAAAATACAATTTGGTGTGCGAGTTCATCATGCCAAGCCCCTCAAAAGAGTCCAATCCCAATGTTGCTGTAAAATTATAAGGAGAGCCAATATTTGAAGTTAGCAATATTTACATGGGATTTCCTTGGGCCAGTCTGGCAGTGCGCCACCCGGTATAGTGTACATTTTTAAATAAACGTTATCTGAATTATCTCTATTAAACTATTAACTATTAACTATTATTAAAAGATAATAAACAACCCTTCAAATTTTGACAGCAAATGGCCCAGATGGAACCGGTCTAAAAATTATTTCACCGGTGCCATTGTACCGTACCCTTTGCACACACGAAACCACACCCACTTCTATTCAAATGACGCGCACAGACTACGGAATAATAGCCGCCAGGCGGCCAGATGCACCTGTATCGGTATCGCGTCGTACCAAATTGTGAGTTGTAGTGGGGATTGTTGTTCTTGTGCCAAAAGCGGCCGACTGGAAATCTGAACATTTTCCTGTTTCTCTTGTGTTAAATAAAACTTCACTTCTTAAAATCACGCTGTCTTTTCCCACCAGCGCCTAAGATTTTAAAGCAAAAGCTTTAGATATGAATTCAAAACATTTATCTCTTGAATGAAATACTTAATTTCCGCGATTTTAAGACAAGAGCTTTGGATTTTGTCTGGAGTAAAAAACATCCAAGAGAAATTCGTTTTTGTTTCAAGAGAACCATTTCTCTTGTTCCAATGTAAATTCTACTAATTCAAATAACATTCGCTTAAAGCAAAATATTTTCTCTTGTCTACAAGAAGTGACGCTTAAAAGCAACCCAAGAGTGTTGGAAACTTTGGGTCAAAGCCCTCTATTTTGTCAGTGTACAGGGCTTTTCACAAAAACGAGCAGCTTAAAAATTACCTTTTTTTTTTAAATGGTACATCCTTTATATTTTTGCATATTTGTATTTCCCTAAAAATTCTCCATAAGACGCGATAATTAGTTTTGCATTTTATTGCGATGTTGCCAGCTTATTTAAAAAATTCATCAAATCGTTAAAAAATACCTGATGGTCTTATAAGACCTGCTATAACTTCCAATCTACAGCATTTATAATATTGAATATTGATATGAAAGAAGATAGATATTTTTTGAAGAGTTTAAACTTGCCCGTAATTAATTATTTTACACAGGGTGTTTGCTACAATTCTGCGAAATTGTCGAATTTTCAACTCATTTTTCTTTGATTTTCTAAATGGAACATCCTGTATCTGATTACTTTATTGTGTACAGATGTTGGTCCTCTATAACTTTTATTAGGTTTTCCTATACCCATCTCTTCTAGTCTTCGCGGTATATTCATTTTTACGAATTAAATCCTCAAAATTGCAATAAAACCCATGAGAAATAAACGTCAAAGTAATGCTCCTTCATCTGTCAGTAGTAAAAATTACTGTTGTAAACTGTTTTTTCCACTAATAACCTAAAACATCGCCATTATTGACCGATTATTAACGTTAGAAATGGTTTTTCTCTACCTTATAAGTTATTATTGACCATGGTCAATGGTAAGGCATTGAAATTCATTATTGACCGATCTTCAAGAATCTATTTGAACGCAGGTAACTTGATTTTTTGATTCTACAACATGAATTCATAAAGGTGATTTCTTGTGGTTAGGCAACCAGATAATTATCAATACATATTAGATTATTACAGATGCTATTGTAAAATATCGATACAATCAACATTTTTTCTGCTTCCATCCTTAATTCTGGAGGTGTACACATAATAATATCACTAACATTTTCTTCGCTCATTTTTTAAAAAAACGGAAAACTTGTGAAATCTGATGTCATAAATGAACAAAAATTGACATTAACAAAGCCACCTGACAAAACAACAAAATATTTTGCCAATTCCAAAGCGCAGGTAACTTGATTAAAAAATATACTTATACCTACCTATAATTTTTCATAATTATTAATACTATAAAGATAAATGTCTTATAAAAGTTTGTAGTAGTGGAAAAAATATTATATTAACCACGGTTTAGACAGCTTATAGCCCTCGCGTCTTAAATCCCTCTTCGCTCTGCTCCTCGTGATTTAAACTTGCCGCTCGGGCAATAATGATGGCTGTCTAAACCTTGGTTAATAATATACTATTATAAAGTATATTTGAGTTTTAACATTAAATAATGAATTTTACACAAGCCGAGGGGGTTGATATGATTTTTGTTCTGGGAGCTAGTGACAAGAATACACTATTAGCCAAAAGATTGTATCAACAACGATTTCCTGAGCGACGCCAACTTGAAAGAAGGGTATTTGAAAAGCTTATGGAGCGTTTTCGAACAACTGGTATGTTTACTTACTTTTCAATAAAAGATCCAATAATATGTTAGTAAAATAAGCACAAAATAAATGATATAATGGGAAAACACTATCTCAAAACACAGTAAATACACAAAAATATTCCTAAAAACAAACTTTTATTTTTTTTTTGAAACAATCATATATTACAGAGTCATTTTACATACAATATTTTACATTAAACTCTCTAAACAGTGCATAAACGCACTGGCCTCGAGAATATGAACTATAATATACAGTGTACAGTATTGCTTAGCCTAAGTATCCCTAAACATTAGAAAATGCTTTGCTAAACTATTTACAAAAGGAAACTTTGTATATTCTTTTTAGAGGTAGGCAGTTTATTGAATACCGTATAGATGCATTAGTAATTGGATTAAGCAGACCTATTTTTGTTCTAGTTTTTATTTGATATACATCATTTATAATTCTAGTATTATAGTTATGAACTTCATTTGCCAATAAAATATAAGAATTGATTTTTGATGCTTTTTTAGTGTCTTATACACAAAGCTTACACTGTTTAATTTGCAATTGTTTAAATACCATGCTCTTTGTTTTATCAACGTTTATCTTGAACTTGTTAAGAGTGATTTTATATTATTACTGACATTATTTACTCTAACATACTGGTTTCTACCCCCAAGATAAATTCTTATTAGATTAAGCATTATTCTGGTAAATCCCATATTTTCCAATTTACTTAACAAAATATCCAAGCATACCACATCAAAAGCCTTTCTCAAATCTACATAAACAACGACCACAATATTTCCATTATTCAAGGCTCTAGAGATATAGTTCACAAAGTCCGCCGTGGCGCATAAGGTACTACTATTTTTTTAGAAACCATATTGGTACTCATCTACTTCTATATGTTTCTATATTTGTGATAACATTCGTTTTTAATTAATTTTTCTACGATTTTTGAGAAAACACAGTCTATAGTTGCTTATACACTTTTTGCTCCCAGATTTAAATATCGGACGTATTTTACTAATTTTTAAATCCTCCGTAAATAGTCCATTTTAAAACACGTTATTAATTGATTTATTTAGGATTTCTACCAGAGTTTCTCGCAAATTGATCAGATACTTAACCGTTACTTCATCATGACCTGGCGAAGCATCTTTTTTTAAGTCCAATACGATTTCCATTATTTCATTTCTGTTGGTTAATTCAGTACCTATCTTACTCTGTGACGTAATTTTATTGCATAGGGGAACACCATCCAGTCTCACCAAATTAATCTCCTTATGAAGGTCATCAACAATATACTACGAAGGCGTAGAAAAGCCACCCGAAAGAAAAATATTTTAATCTCGGAATTCCGACTTTATTTTCGGAATTCCGACTTAAATCTCGGAATTCCGACTTTAATCTCGGAATTCCGACTTAAATCTCGGAATTCCGAGTTAAAAGTCATAGGTTTCAATACCAAGGTTACCAGTCTAATTATAACCAAAAATCAGGTATCAGGTAATCAGGGCACTTACTTACCGAATCCATGGTGTATACAGGGTTCACCATTTAAGACGAAACAGGCTAAATATCTGATTCCACGTTAATTTTTAAAAAAATCGCTCGTACATGAAATTAGATTTGTCAAGGGGGAAGTTTTTTAATACCAGTTTTAACACTGCAACTTGAACCCTCTAGGGAGGGTGGGACCAACCCTTACTATTTTAAATGGAACAAGAGATCGAGTGATACCTCTTTTAAAAGGGCATTAAATTCTCTTTTAAGTGACGTTAAAATTCGTGAAATTCGGTCAGATAGTTTTAGAGATAATAATTAAAATTAGTGAAATGCGCTTTTAAAATCCTTCTCCGGCGGGAGTCTCTTAACAAAAAAAGAGGTCTAGCGCCGCCACTGCATCGCAAGGAAAGCAAATTTTTTGTGCATGTGCATTTTTTGTTTTGTGTGTCTTGATAAGAGAACCAAAAGTATTTGTTATTTTTGAACATTTTCAGTCTTGACTTAGTGTAAGTTGTGTTTGACAGTGTGAGATACTGTGATTAAAAATGGTTTACTCGTTAGAAGAAGGAAAAGAACTGCTAAAACTATATTATCGCAACTATGATTGCGCTAGAGCTGCTGCTAGAATTTTCAACGCGCAGTTTTCTAACAAGAATGTTCAGGCCAAATACGTGATGGAACTTGTCACAAAACTTGATGAAAGTGGCTCGGTGCAGTATAAAAAACGCAATCGTGTCCGGACGATAACCAGGGGTTCTTGGACTTTCAATTTAATAGCATAACATCATTGTCAGAAGGATCTGGGGTGTCTGAAACATCAGTTCACAGAATATTAAAACTTGCAAAGTATTATCCTTATAAAATCAGTCTTGTTCATGAGCTCAACGAAGACAGAATTTTGCGAACTTACGTCAAATCGCATATTAGAAAATCGCATTATTGTCTACAATATCTGTTTCTTAGATGAATCTACATTTACTCTTGCCGGGGCAGTTAGTAAACATAATTGCAGGTATTGGTCCGATGAAAACCCTCATCTATACAGGGAACATCATACTCAAAGACCTGAGAAATTAAATGTATGGGCGGGTATTCTTGGCAACCATATTATTGGTTTCATTTTCATCAAGGGAAACTTGACTGGAGAAGTTTACCATGATTTATTACAAAATACAATAAATCATATTATTATAAGAGTAGCACAGGAAGCAGGAAGATGAAAATCTTTTAGGACAAAAAGTTTTTTTGAGGATGGGGCTCCTCCGCATTATTATGTACAGGTAAGAGAGTACTTGGATCAGACATTTCCAGGAAGACGGATCGGCCGGAGGGGGCCCATTGGGTGGCCAGTTAGGTATCCAGATCTGACGCCACTCGACTTTTTCTTGTGGGGACATCTTAAGACAAAAGTTTATGCAACAAAGCCCAACGACTTAGAAGATCCAAGGGAACGAATTGTACAAGAATGCCGACTGATAACGCCGGAAATGTTACAGGCAGTTCGTGAAATATTTGAATCACACCTTTATCATTGCATGGAAGTCGGTGGTGGTCATTTCCAACATCTGTGTAAATAATTACGTTAGTTTTGGATTACATTTAATTATTAGTATTCTTGGTATTCAAATAATAGATTAAAAAAAAACCTTTACACAATTAGCTAATTATCTCTGAAACTATCCGACCGAATTTCACGAATGAGATGTCATTTGAAAGAGAATTAAATGCCCTTTTAAAAGAAGTATCGCTTGATCCCTTGTTCCATTTGAAATAGTAAGGGTTGGTCCCACCCTCCCTAGAGGGTTGAAGTTGCAGTGTTAAAAATGGTAAAAAAAAACTTCTCCCTTGACAGATCTAATTACGTGTACGAGCGATTTTTTTAAGAATTAACGTGGAATCAGATAATTAGCCTGTTTCGTCTTAAATGGTAAACCTTGTATGTCTAGGGGTAAACTTAACCATTCTGTGGAATTTTGTTTTACAGTAGCACTTGCATATCACACTGTATTATAATATTCCGAGATTAAAGTCGGAATTCCGAGATTAAACTCACAATTCCGAGAATAAAGTCGAAATTCCGAGATTAAACTCACAATTCCGAGAATAAAGTTGAAATTCCGAGATTAAACTCGGAATATTACACAAAATATTTATTTCTTTCAGGTGGCCTTTCTACGTCTTCGTAATATACCCTCCTATTTAAGAAAAATAATCATTTAAACTATTTACAATATCAAGTGGATTATTAATTTCTATATTATCTATTTCGAGACAGTTTACTTGTATTTAATTTTTTCTCTTTTTAACCCTTTAGCAGTTAGTGGCAACTATAGACGCCACTTACAGTAAGGTCGTTTAACGCTTAAAAATGCGGATGATTTTGACCCATAATCGTTTGTTACACCTCGCGCAACGCTCACTGGTTTCTATAGATGCCATTTCCCTATCCCCGCCAAAATAAAATATAAGTGGTTTCTGTGAATGCCACTAACCATTGCGAGCCGTTTTTTAATTTTGTGTGCACGTGTAGTCTGTTTACATTTTATTGTGCTGTGTTAAAGTGTTTTATATTAGAACAATAGTAAGTATTATTTTAACTGCCTTAATAATATAATACTTAGTATCTGCTGCATTTTAATGAAACAATATATGCACTAAGGAAATACAACGATTTTCTTAGAGTACTTGCCCTATTTTTTAAGCTTATTATTCGTTCTGTCAGACCGGACCAGTGGCGGATCCAGGATCTGTCACAGTAAAGGGTAAATATAGGCGATGCGCACGTTGTTCCACCAAAACAAATGTCAAGAGATCAAAAATAACATGTAGTGAGTGTAATGTTGGTCTATGTTTGGAATGCTTCGCAGTATTTCATAAGAATGAGTAGATTTTCATTTAAGCGTCATTATTTTGCGTTGGTATTAATATTAGCTTGCGAAATTTACCTTTTCGTTTGTATCGTTTTTAAATAAATATGTTTTAGTACAATTTTTGTGTTTTCTTTACCTAAAAAATAAGTGGCTATATTGCTAGCCACCAAACAATAAGTGATATTGGTGTATGAGAACGGTTACTGGCTTATATAGAAGCCACCTCATAAAAAATGTTCTAACGAAAATGTTTTTATAATTTATTATTTTTTATGAAATAATATTCCATATCAACCAGATCTTACTTTAAAATCCGAGAAAAGTAAGAAAAAATAATTTGCCCGTTAAAGGGTTAAAGAAGCTGTTAACAAATTTGTACTGTTTTTTAACATTTGTACCTGCTTTGTCCCATAACATTCTCTTCTAAAGTGAATATTTTTTAATGATTTTATTTTATTTTTGATTGCTTTAAATTCTCCAAGAACTTGTCCTTGGGATTTTCTCTTTTGTACAATTTGTCTCTTTTCCTTGTCATTCCCAGTACTTCACCATTGATCCAGAACAGTGGTTTCCCCAATATCTTTATTGAAAAAGATCAGTTAATTTAAATCAAGCCAACCCTGTTTTTAATTCGCTCCTTATTGACGTACATAAAATGTATGTTCGTAGTCAAACCCGTGAAATACAATAATTGTTATTAGGTAACACATTTGTTTTGCTTGGACTACTGAACTAAATATCCAGCCAAAAAAAAAATGAATGAATAATACTTTTCAAAAAATTGTATAGCTGCTCCAAAAATAACCCGAGCGATAATTTAGTTTGACTTTGACCTTTAAAATCTAGAAATATTTTTAAAATTTTATAAATATTTAATAGGTTGTATTTTGGTCGACTTTGATGCACGCAATTTATTTAATTTAAACTTTTAACAAAATATTGAGGGTGAACAACCTCCATAAAAATACATTTATCGAAATGTATGTTATTACAAATAAAAGAGAAAAATGCCGGGTCAATTATCTGCTGTTATGTCTACATACCGATTGTTTTGGTTGGATTTGTGTACAATTAATAATGTATTTCATAAATTGTTATCATCTTAAAACAATATGTTCTTGAAGTCAGATTAAAGTGTAGTAAATAAAATAAATGGGCGACTCCTACTAGAACTAACCTCCTACACTGTGCATTAGGGTGGAGTGAAAATGACATCGAAAAAAAAATTTCCTAAATCTATGTGAAAAAGTTGCCTAATATAATGGTCTATTTTAGAGAAAAAAACGTGGCTCAAAATGTTGTAATCTTCTACTGCCCATTTGACCTTGGAATTTCAAAAGTTCAAGATATATATTTTTTTATTGCTGTGATGCAGCTCTTCACTTATTTCCATTAAAAATCTGTCTGAAATTAATGCATATTTGATGGAACTAACCCTGTGTTAAGTCGTTGGAAGTAACACAGAACTTACCGCGTGGAGGTAGCTGCATATCGAGTTCCACCACCCTTATATGTACTGTTGTGACTAATTTACATTAAAATCTTGAAGGTATTGACTTTTTGTCTCGAATACTCTCGCGTCTATAGACAGGAATATCACTTTGGCTTCCTGGCTTCTGCATGCGCAACAGCCTCGGAAGCATTCGGCTCCTTTCGATACGCTGGCTTTTATTCTACGGTTACTAGATTAACTGAAGTCTGTAAGCAATTGAGTGGTACTGTGGATATAGCATCTGGGCACCGTCCAACGGTGATCTGGGTTTGATGCCATAGGTCCCGGGATCGATTCCCGTTTCGTGCACTTTTTCTTTATGACTTTTTTTTAGTTTTTTATAACTCTTTTATTTTTTTTTAAAGTAGATCGCTCAAAAAGGGCTGGTAAATAATTGGCCGGTGAACTTGAAAAAGGCGAATTGGAACCAAAAAGGTGGATTAGATGCCGTGTTAGCGCTGTTTAACCAATATAAGTCTATAATTATTACAATTTTTTTATATCTAGCATATACCGAATTGGAACCAAAAAGGTGGATTAGATACCGTGTTAGCGCCTGTTTAACCAATAAAGTCTATAATTATTAGTTACAGCATTATGTGTGCATTACTGTGCATGCGTAAGTCAGGAAGCCAAAGTGATATTCCTGTCTGTAGACGCGAGTTGGAATACTGGCAAACTGGCTCTAGAAGCAATTCGTGCCCTTATACAGTCAGTTGCTGTATGTGGAAATACAGCAAGAGATCGATATACAGTGTATGTATAAAGTCTGGAAACGGCTTAATAACATCACAATTTATTGACCGATTTAAACCAAATTTGGTACAGTTGTGTAAGAGGATCTGACGCACCGAATGACGATATTGGCTTTGTTGCCAGTATTTTAGTTGTCTGGAATTCGAACGAATTTTATATTTTTAAATGTAACACACTGTATATTTTTTCATTTGTAGGTTTTACTTAAAATTTGTTACACTTTTGGTATAACATTCTTTGTTCCTAATATCAGTAGTTTTCGAAATAACGACGTGTTTTGAAAATATCGACAAATTGTGTTTTATCTATTAATAAATATTAATAGATAATAAAAATTAATAAATAAAACACCAGTTCAGTTTTGATGTAAAGTCATAAAAGCTGTCATTTTTATATGCAAAAATGTCTTTAACTGAAAGTGAAAGAATTACAATTCTTATGATGAGAGTATATGGCGATAGGGTCAGGTCTTACGAAGAGGTTAAAAATCTATTTAATGACGCATTTCCAAACCGAAATCCAATTTCAAAAGCAGCTGTTCTAAAAACTGTCCGACGGTTCGAAGAAACTGAAAATTGTAGAGATAGGCGACGATCCGGACGACCAGCAGTAGGAGATGAAGAGAAAAGTTTAGAAATTTTACAACATGTGGTTGAAACCCCACGCTTGGGCCAAATTAAACTTGCAGTTTTCGACACGAAGCAATGTTGTTTTAACAAGCGCGAAGAAAAATTGTTATGTGGTTGTTGATGTGTTGCGCGGAGCCAACCACTCTTCATCCAAAAAATGTACAAGGTGGCGCCTTTTTGACGTACATTGGGGGTTTTGGCGAAACTATACTAGATACAAAAAATCTTACCACGCACTCCCGTGCTCGATTTTTATTACTACATCAAGTTGGGTTATTTTAAATGGGACACCCTGTATATTTTTTGACAGCTCGATGAGAAATGAATGTATCCTTTCATTAATACCTTACACTTTATTTTTTTCTTTGAACGAAAAGCTTAAATTAAAACAAAAACACCTTCTATTTTTCCTGTTCAAAATAACCTAAAAAATACATAAATCTAAGTATTGCATTTTCAAAAATAACTTGATTTGCGTATGTAGTTTATAATTTATAAGTTTATAAAAAAAATAAATAAAAATAAATAATATTGTTTCATCCAGTTTATACTTTGAGCGATATCCGGACTGACGAACCACATTCTCGCATATTTAAAACATTTGAATTTAGAAACAAATTAATCTTTCGACAAACCCAGGCCAAAAATATACAGGGTATGTATAATCAGGAAATCAGGAATTAGATGAAATAAACAATCTGGCGTATGTTGAAGTTCAACCAAGAGCAAAATCAGGGGAAATAAGAGAAAGTATCGGCACGCATAAAAAAAAAATTAAAGATAAATTTATAAAAGTATATTAGGCAGCATTGTAACAGAATAATAGTACCAAATTTAAATCTGGGTGACGCTGAGCATTGTTTATGGTACTTTGAACAATGTAGATTGGATAATAATTTTTGTCGGAAAATAATTCAGAACGATGAAGAACAACATATCTCATATACACTCAGTTCCAAAAAAAGTGACGCACCTAATTTTTGTTGCAACTTTGAAGCTTTGTCACTTCTGAACAAATGGACCGATTTTATATTATCTTTCCATTTGTTGGTAGGTAATTCCGTTACCTTTAAGAAAAAAATAAACTGGTATACATTTTTTTAAAGCCCCCTGGATGATAGTGAAAAAACTCAAGCCATGTTATTTTCTTAATTTTTGACTCACCCTGTGCGTTAATCAAGTAAATGTATAGAAAGCGCTTACACTCTATATGAAAGCTTCTTTTACGAGCATTTTGATTTTTTGTTCATTAATTTATCTCTAAAATTGTCCGAATTACAGCTTTTTGCTGAAACCTTGCATATTACCAACTTTATGAATTTATCGAGAAACAGTTTTTAACAGATACGAATTTTAAAAACATTTTTATTAAACACAAAATTATAAGCTAGGATAACTGCTTAATACCGTGTATTGCCTCCCCTAGCAACTCTAAGAGCTTCTAATCTACGCGGCATACTAGAAATTAGGTTTCTTATCGTTTCCATTGGTATACGATTCCATTCTTCCACTAATGCATATGCTAATTCTGCGAGATTTTTAGCAGGCCTCTGGCGAGAACGTACCCTTCTCCCTAGTTCGTCCCACAAATGTTCTATAGGGTTCATATCGGGGCTTCTGGCAGGCCACTGTAATGTGGTGATATCCGTAGCTTCTAAGAAGTTTCGAATAATTGCTGCGGTGTGTAATATAAAATTATTGCCCACTAACTCTGCATGCGGTAAGACATACTGCTGTACAATGTCAATATAGATTAGCGCTGTCATCGACTGCCTCAATGGAAAAACATGGAGGGGTGTCTTTACATTCATTGAAATCCCTCCCCACACCATAACCGACCCACCATTATAACTTTCACATTCTGTTATTAAATTCTGATTAAACCTTTCACCTGTCCTTCTCCATACTCTTTTCCTTCCATCCACCATGTTAAGGCAAAACCGTGATTCATACGTAAACAAGACATTCGACCATTCACGAATATTCCATTGTCCATAGTTTTCAACGAAGTTTCTTCTAGCAGCACGATGTTGTGGAAATAATTTGGGACCTTTTGGCAGGTCTCCTCTAGCTTTCAAATTAACTTCGTTTAGACGTCGACATACCGTTTGCTTACTTATCGCAACACCCCGAATTTGGCGAAGATCTTGCTGAACATTTACCGCAGTATTTGATCGATCACGTAATATCCTCAATCTCTAGAAGCGATCATCTCTTGGAGAAGTTTTTCGAGGGCGACTAGAACCAACCCTTCGAGCAGTGCTTCCGGTTTGTTCGTACTTGTGGATTGCTCTACGAGCAGTTGCTTCATGGACACCCACTGCACGAGCGGCGTAACGTTTACTACACCCATCGTTAACTAAAGTAACTAATGCTGCTACTTGTTCTGAACTTATTTGAGGCATTTTATGTAATTTTAGCCACTAAAACTTTGACATTGACTTTTTTAATGAGTAATTGCCATGGCAAGGGCAATTGTTTTTTTAAAGGCAATGTGACCCTACAATAAATTACATTTGTGGGATAAACGTAAGGTTTCAGCAAAAAAGCTGTAATTCGGACAATTTTAGAGATAAATTAATGAACAAAAAATCAAAATGCTCGTAAAAGAAGCTTTCATATAGAGTGTAAGCGCTTTCTATACATTTACTTGATTAACGCACAGGGTGAGTCAAAAATTAAGAAAATAACATGGCTTGAGTTTTTCCACTATCATCCAGGGGGCTTTGAAAAAATGTCTACCAGTTTATTTTTTTCTTAAAGGTAACGGAATTACCTACCAACAAATGGAAAGATAATAAAAATCGGTCCATTCGTTTAGAAATGACAAAGCTTCAAAGTTGCAACAAAAATTAGGTGAGTCACTTTTTTTGGAACTGAGTGTATTTAGGAAAAGTAAACCATGTGTATATTTATAATGTTCTCAGAAATGTGCAAAGACGATGCAGAAAATGTATTGAAAATAACGGTTTAAAATTTGAGCACAAACAATTATTTTGTATACTTACTTTGTTTTGTTTTGTTATTTGGATATTCCTTCTGTAGATTTAAATTAAGTTGCGTTAGTAAGTTACTTTTTATTAGATACTTTTAATAAATTATTCTTTTGGAACTAAATATCTTCTCTTTAGAATTAAAGCGACAGAAGCTATTTTGGATAATACTCATATATCATATTATATATTTATTACATTGTTATTATTGACTACGTAATTTGAATTTGGCTAGGAATTTTTAGGTTATGTTGAATTCTAGAAAAATAAAAGATGTTTTTCTAAATTTAAGCTTTTTGTTCAAAGAAAAAATAAAGTGTATGGTATTAATGAAAAGGTAAATTAGTTTCTGATCGAGCTGTCAAAAAATATACAGGGTGTCTTATTTAAAATAACCCAATTTGGTGTTATAACTCAAAAAATAGAAAGTATAGAAAAAATATTGTAACGCCTCTGGATTCTACATAAAATCTACAACAAGTTGCAATTTAACCCATTTTTATATCTATAATAATACCTAAGATACAAGGAGCACCTCAAATTACCAAAATATTGAAAACACCTTGTATGCCAGAAACGAATCAAGGTGGCCATGACCTCTTCATGGCATTAAATTAGTAATAAAAATTGAGCACGGTAGTGCGTGGTCAGATTTTTTGTATCTAGTATAGTTTCGCCAAAACCCCGAAAAGTATGTCGAAAAGGCGCCACCCTGTACAACATGTATTTCGGAAAATGGGGATTTCCTCGAAATCACATGTAATGATTTCTTTGGATTTATTAATAAATAAAATTTTAACAACCTTTCTTGACATTTCGTCAATTTCCACCTATTTATAATAGTCCTGCTAAATATAGTACAATCCTTTGAACTAACCTAAAAAGTGTGTTTTCACGAATACCATTAGTGCCTAAATTATATCCGAAAATCTTTCCGTAGTCATGAATTTTATTCGTGAAGGAGGAAAAATTCCCGGATAACAATTTAGAAACCAGTGATTTTCAGTAACAAAGTTTTATCTCAAAGTTTAAAAGTTTTAAATTAAAAAACTTAGATTTTGTATAAAATTGTCAGTAATTAAGTTTGCTTTATTGAATTTTATAAAGACCTATGCAAGATAAGCAGCAATCTCGCAAATGCCCTGCAGGATTGTAATCTCTACTTTTCAGATATATAAGCCAATCAACAGACTCTACGTTTCTACTTTAATCCATTATAATATTTAATTAAAAATTAAGAATCATTTATTTTTCACCTATTGCGTTGCATAAAAATAATTAAAACATTAAAATTCAAACAAATGCAAATGGTGACAGCAAGCCACTTAGAACGGTTTTTTCGTTTACCATAATTCATTAGTATGTGTTGCACAGAGTGACTTCTATAATGAGGAAGGCGAAAAGTGTACCGTTTGTTAAGCGATTAAATATATTAATTTTAATTCGTTTTAATGGACGAGTCGTTATACAATATCCACTAAATGCCATTAGTTTAAAGCCGTGTTCACACGGCACACCGGACAATTGGCAATATTGTCCTTGTGTACAGAGGCGTCGAATCCATGGGGCGGTGGGTCGCATGCCCTCGTTGAAAAATTCCAATGCGGGCGTAGCATGGCCCTGACAGCAAGCCAAGAGGTGAGAATCGAAAAAAGGACCCATCATTTTGAAAAAACTTATATGCCCTAATCGATCTTAGTCTGATGTCTAGTATCTCCATTAGTTGTTCTATGGCCCATTAGATACGGGACACCCTATATATGGAACCTTAGTGCTACACATTTATAAAACAAATAAATACTTTAAAAAAAATTCCTAGATTTATTTATAAGAGTCCAATCGGTTCTTGCCTACGCTACTGCATTCCAGATAAACTCAAATAAATGAATTTAACTGGACTACTCATATAAACACGAATTTTCTTTGTTCTCCTTGTACTTGATGTTTTTCGGAGTAAAAGCGTTACAAAAAAAAAATCGTTTGCACTTGCATAGATTTGGACACAAAGCAATCTAAAAACTGTGCTGTCAAATTAGGTCAACCGTGAATCGAAGTGTGCGTTGCGCGCGTATCTCTCTTCTAGAGAAACAAAAGGTTTATTAAGAATAAAAGAAGTGCTTGATCAGTGGCGTAACTACATATTTTACTTATTAATTTTTAGAATAAATGTACTTTTTATAAAAAAGTTTGCTTTTATTTGAGAATATTATTAAAATGTCAAAACTTACGATGTTCTGTAAAAATATAGGACAATTCTTCGAGTGACAAATATTCAAACAGACAATTATTTGAACGGACTGTTTTTCGAATAGGTAAAGTTCTTTTCACAAAAAATGGTTCTGGTTTCATGACTGCAATAAAATGGATGCTAAGTGTGCTTGTAAAACCCCTTAAATTTACAGTATTTGTTGTCGGGGCTGAATTATAATGATTCCTTCTGATAATAATTAGTTTAGATGAGGATAGCGACCAGGGTTGGAAAAAATCATGATTTTATTGAAAAACATCAAAAATCGCGATTTTTTTGAAAAAAATCAAGATTTTCTTAGATTTTTTCGATTTTTTTTTTCTATTATTATTTTTATCTATTTTTTTTTTCTATAAATAAGTTGCTATTTTCAACACGTTTTTGATTTTATTCCCCCGTTCTTCAAATTTAGAACAAGAAAACCCTCCACTGTTTATATAAAGATGCGTCCGCCCTAACTTACTTTGACAAAACGGACATAACTTTAAATCAACTGCAAAAATTTAAGAGGCGTTATGAACAGTGTATAACCCCATATCATTTGAAATTGAAAAAGTAGTCCATACTTACAGTGGAGTTGATACGATAGGAAATAAATTACCTGAAGTCTTCCTCCACAAAATAGATTTTGACATCACACGTGGTGTTAAAATAATTAAAAAAATTATTTAATTTTCTTCGCTTATCAAAAAAGTTTTTATAAAAATGTCCTTAATTAACTTGTTATGGGACTTGGGTCCCACAACTCATGAGTATTACTCAAAAAGTAGTTAATTAAAAAAAATATATAATTAAAAAATATAATAAATGTAATTTTGTTAAGTCTTAATCTAGTTATTAATTAATGGATGCCATCAATTAAATGAAAAATTTTTCTTTTTTTTTCCTCCTAATGTGACGTTTCAACACTCTTTCCCTCCTTGATGTGAAAATTTCTTCGCTTCAAAACTTCAAGTAGTTATGCCCATTCATTTGGGGTAACGAACTTCATTATATGAACTCGATATTGTATCCCCTGATGATGGATGTTTAAACATCCGAAACATGTAGGGATAAACCTTTAAACCAAAAAATCTATTTTGTGTAGGAAGACTTCAAGTATTTTATTTCCTACCATATCATTTGTTGGCATATCTTCTTGATTCAACAAAAACTCAGCAAACACTAACAGAGAGTGAAAAAAATGTTGCTTTAAAAGCTGTTAAAGAATTAGATCCAAATAGTGGTTTACTACCACTCATAGTCCAGTTTCTTGCCAGATCAGAACTTTTCACTGATATTATGTTTCATGATGATATTCTTCAGAATGTAAAACCCTTCGATTGGTGGAAGTCGCAACAAAATATACTCATAATTCAAAAAGAGTTCTTCATAATTAGACAATTACCTTGTGCTGCTGCTTCTTCCACATCAGTCGAGAGAATTTTCTCAACATTTGGTTTAGTCCATTCCAAACTCAGAAATCGATTAGTAACGGAAAAAGCTGCAAAATTAGTTTTTTTGTACAAGCACTACAATTAACTAGAATAAACATTACTTAGGTACAGGGTCTTCCAACGAGGACTGAACAGGGGCTCATTTTTGAGCTTCCTTGTATTTAAAGAAAAATCCAAAATAGCCAATCGATGTACTTTTTCCTGCAGAATTCAAAAATGAAACCAAAAATGTATTTAAGAGAAAGAAAGAAAACAAGGTCTGTCTATACCACCAAAATATTTTGGTGGTATAGACAGACCTTGTTTTCTTTCATAATCTCTCCACAGAAAATGGACTACTTCTTGAATCTTAAAAATTTATTTGAACCAGAAACAAAAGAGTTACGCTATGGATAAGGTGTTTTTTAAATGGAACATAGCTTTTTTTATACGATTTTTGGAACGAGTGATTTTTTTTTGTCCGTTCTGATTAAAATATTTAATATTGTGACAGCTATTTTTATTAAATTTTAATGTTTTATCCAGTATAATTTAACTTTAACCTGTTTGAAACATACACTAGGTAATAAAGGTATAATCACCTTTGAATCCTTCAAAGTCAAAAAATTTGACAAATTTACTATAATATTGCCGAAATGAAATATTCATTAGATGAGAGATTGCAGATTGTTATCTTGTTCTACAAATGCCAAGGAAATGCAAGAGAAGCAAGGAGAAGATTTATTGCAAATTTTCACAGAAATATATCCGTCAATACTATTCTAAGGATAAAGAACCTATTTGAGGAAAATAAAACATTACATGACAGAAAAAGAAATCCAGAAAGGAATAGAAATCGAGACCGTGCCATTGTGAATTATTTTCGACTGAATCCAACCAAATCAATTTCGGACGCAGTTCGGGACGTTCAATACGGCGGCGGTGTAAGACGCAGAAGAGTTACCCAAGGAACTGTTCACAGGACTTTAAGAAATCATAAATTTAAGTCTTATCATATCCTTCCACTTCAACATCTAACACCGCACAAAAAGAACTTCGCTTCCAATTTGTTTCCCAAATTGTGATTCGGAAAGAAAATGAAGACCCTAATTTATTCAGAAATATCTTATGGACTGACGAAGCCACATTCACAACATCGGGGGTTTTCAATAAACATAATAATCATCACTGGGCCGTTGGAAATCCAAGAAAAAAGATAACCTATCAACTTTCGAACTACAGGGCGTTAAAGTTTTAAGAAAAAAATCGTTTTTCTATCATAACTTTAACAACTTTCTAAGCTATTTTTATGAATTTTTCACACATGCCCTCTAAGCATCAATAGCCATTTTTTGGTGTAGAAAAATTTTAAAAATTTTTAACCAGTGGCGTCCTGAAAGGGTTTGGACTAGACATTTTGGAAAAATATTATGTACGCCACTGCTTTTTCTCAAGATAAAAATTATTTTTAAAATCGTCCGACAAACAGTTTCCGACAAAAAAAATAAAAAGCATTAAATGCGCTCCACTTAACTTAAATTTTAAAAACGTAATACTTTTTAGACGTATAAGTATCATTCGATCATGTAAAGGGTTATTTTTTATATTTGCGTAACCCCCACAGGGGTTAATATAAGTAACAGAAAAAGAACTTTAAATACAAAAGTTGCATACTTTTTCCCGTGCTATCTTTTGGACTCAAAAAAAAACATAGACGCATCGCAAAGTAGAAAAACAATTGCAAGTTTTCTTTTTCTAAATGTTATTATTTTATATTATTATATTTTTCATCTATAATTTTCATTCACTATATAACATGTCAACATTTAGTTTAGCCGCTTTTGATATATTTGAGTTTACAATTTTGATAAATTTAATTTCGTATCTCGTTGTAATTAGTTATAAGTAAAAATACTTACTTCTCTCGTAAAAAAAGTCGCCACAAAGAGAAGGAACTTTCATATAGCTTTCTTTGTTTTTGAGCTACTAATTTTGCATACAATTCGGTGACGTAGTTGTTTTATTCCTAAATATTATAATTTTTGAGAAATACACGGTGTCCTAAAAGGTGTCGTTAATAATTCGGAATCTGGTAAAAATAGGGTCCTAAGGTCATGTACCATTTTGTTCTATATCACTCCATAACCGAGCTACAGGCTCCCAACGGGGAGACCCAGAAGATGTATTTTTCTTAATGTTTTACTTTTTTCTTAAAGCTTTACACGCCGAATCGAACTGTTGTGGTTAAAATGTCAACAATATAAAAGTGGCACCCAAAATAGGGAAGTGTGGATTCAAAATACAGAGTGGCAAGAAAGTCGCGCATAATGCCTGTAACTTTTGAATTACCTCGTATACGAAAAAGTGACCTTTATGAAAGTTGTTCAGTAAATTATTCCCCACATTTCTACATGCATGAATTTTTTCTGTCATTTCTGGTTTGGTTGCCATAGAGACTAACTTACTTTCTTTAAATATTGGTTAAACCTTAAAAGATTCCCCACTTTTAATGGAAACTAGGATTAAATATTGGTCACCCTGCATAAAATATGATTGCATATTTGGATTCTACTGGGAAAACTCTTAATTTTTTGTATTTCAAATTTTCACCTCCGAGATAATGACAGCTCAAAAATGAAAAACTTCCTAATTATAATTATTCCTACCTAATAACCACCAGTTGAGTCAAGGTGTTTTCATGACAGCGACCTAAGAGGTGCCAATTTTGAGTTCCTGTTCAACAGTGTGTCGGGTGGTAAAGAAATTTCGAGAAACAGGCAGTGTTAGGAAATCCGCTAGATCAGGTCGACCTAAAACAACAACCGGGGGAGACAAAGCTTTGGATATCATGCTCTCAATACAAGAAAATCCAACAAAATCATCCAGACCAATGGCAATGGATTTTAATGTGTCTCATCAGTCAGTGAAAAATTTGTTTAAGCTGGAGAAGGTGCATCCCTACAAGATAAAGTTGATGCACGAGTTAAGGATTTTGATAGACGAGCTGAATTTTGTGAGCTGATGATGGACAGATGCAATAACGATAATAACTGCGCAACAAATATAATTTTTTCGGATGAAGCTACTTTCCATTTAAATGGCATTGTTAATAGAAGTTCCAGGAAGGTCATACTTAGAGGCCCGAAAAAGTTAATGTTTGGGCGGGCATAGTTGGTAGACATATTTTTGGACCTTTTTTCATAGATGGTAATTTGAATGGCGCAAAATATCTGGACCTCTTCAGGAATCACATAATTCCTTCTTGCAGAATGGTTTTACCGGGTGTAAATAATGGCATAAACGAACAGATATGGTTCCAGCAAGATGGAGCACCTGCGCATTATGCGGCAAATGTTAGACAATTCATAAGCGAACAATTTCCAGGACGTTGGAAAGGCAAAAGAGGTGCTATTGACTGGCCATTGCGATTCCCGGACTTAACCCCGCTCGATTTCTTTTTGTGGGGACACTTAAAGAACAAAGTCTACGTTAACCATCCAAATGACTTAGAATCTTTAAAAGTCAGAATTAGTGCTGAAATTCGGGCCATTCCAGAGGACTTCCTTTTAAACGTTGTAGACGGGTTCAGGGATCGACTGGCGCTCTGCTTAGCAGAAAATGGTGGTCATTTTGAACACCTGTTCCATTGAAAAGGTTTCACTTGTTTATTATTCCGATGTTAAGTTGTTTAATTTTCTAGGCTATTTATTTTCTTATTATAAAGCTTGTTACAATTCTAAATAAAGAAAAAAAACTTAAAATACAAAAAATTCAGAGTTTTGCAGTGTGTTTCATTTAAAAAAAGTAAGTTGGTCTCTATGGCAATCAAACCAGAAATGACAGAAACAATTCATGCAGGTAGAAATAAGGGAAATAATTTACTGAACAACCTTCATAAAGGTCACTTATTCGTGTACGAGGTAATTCAAAAGTTACAGGCATTATGCGCGGCTTTATCACTATGTATACCTAACTTTTATTATATTGAATTTTATGTCCTTTTTAACTGGTTAAACCGGATGTAATTCAAAGGCCGATTGATATATTTGGGAAGATAATAAAAAAGTTAGTAAGGGACATTTAAGCCGTTTTGCTCCAGAGAGAGGGTCCACCAGAGCTATGACTTGCTTGAGGTGAACTGTCTGTGAAGTAGTGTGAAGCACACCTGACATGTGTACAACATGTGTGCTGAAGCCGTGCGGCAGTGCATAGCGAGGCGACTCACTTCTTTCACACAGCCGCCGTTGTGTATATGCGCCATTGCATATAAAATCATGGCACGCTGTACTTCATACCAACCTCATGCGCACCTTATATCTCTACACTTGAAGTGCACATCTTTGGTGGGCGCTTTCCCAATTAGAAAGCTAAAAGCTGTCAAAGTTCAATAATATCGTTTTTCAAAAGTTGATATCTGGGAAACTATTAATTATTATAATGCACTTATTAAAAAGTTATTGTAATCTTATGTAGAATCCCAGAATATTATAAGATGTAGGGTGCTCTATTTAAAAAAACGTAACTTTGATATGGTTTTTTTTTTTGGACATTCGGTGTGTTTTAAAATAATTTTAAATTGTGCCGACAAACATCCCGCATTTGCCCAAATAAAAATAACATTTTTAAATCCAGCCATTTTCCATTACATTACCGCATCGTATAGGGTGCGGCATCCTGTATAATATTTATACCGGGTGTTGCATCGTCGAGCGGGACTAATTATTTTAGAGAAAAATTCTATTTAGGTTTATTAAAGAGCACTGAAACCCACATTCAAAAGAATAACTTTAGATATTTTTGATGAGCCCGTTTACGGGTTATCGCCGATTTCTTTTTAACTATTTCTCCTTTTTATGGCCCCGTATTTGCGGGCACCAGTCAAGGTAAAAGATGACTGTCAAATAAAGTTGTCATTTTGAAATGTGTGCTTTATTGTTATAAAAACTCGTACATCGAAAATATTAAAGGTGTATTTATGAGTACAAATTAATCTGAATAAAACTAAAATAAAGTATCCAATTACAAGGTTAATTATGACATTTTACATGTTTCAATATTTTACTAATTAATAGGTAAGTACTATTAAATTGTTAGAACTTTAGGATTTAAGAAGATGTTCAAATATTCCTCCATTGACTGCTAGACAATAACCGAGGCGATCATAAAATTCTTTTCTTACATTCGCTAGTTGGTAAACTGAAATTCTATTGCATTCGGCAGAAATACATTTTTTAACTCGTCTAGATTTGGGTATTTTTTATCTTTGTATATCCTGTTTTTTAAATGGCCCCAGAGAAAGAAATCATTTGGCGATAAATCAGGAGACCTGGCTGGCCAATTTACTGTATGATTTAAGCCAATAACATTTCCATTAGAAGCACGGTTTAAATATTCCCGGACAGCCAGGGTACTATGTGCCGGGCAGCTATCCATTTGGTACCAAACTTCCTGATTTTCCCTGGCGGCATCATGTAAAGTAGGTAAAATATGATCTTCAAGTAGTTCCAAAAAATATTCTGCATTTAAATTTCGTGTGAGAAATAATGGCCCGATAATATTTTCTCCGAAAATCCCAGCCCATACATTAACTTTTTGTGGATATTGCGTCCTTGTTTCCACAAACCTGTGTTGGTTTTCTTTGCTCCAATATCGATAATTTTGAACATTGGGTTCATTGTTTAAGGTAAATGTGCATTCGTCAGTGAAACAAATGTTTTTTTAAAAATTCCCTATCCATGTTTGCTCTTTCCATCATACCGTTCATACCAAAACAAAACTCCTGTCGTCGTATTTCGTCCCTATCTCTTAGCTCTTGGTGCTTTTCATATTTGTATGAATAATATTTATGTCGTTTCAAAGCTCGTAACGCTGTGGTGTGATCTAATCCTATGTCATCCTCAAGTTTCCTTGTGCTGATCTTCCCATCATTTTCTTCCACGCACAATAAAACTTGCAAGTCCCTATCATTTCTTGCATCTCTTCTTTGTTCCTGCCTTTCTTCACATCTGCAGTTATTTATTACAGTGCCTTTTGTCTCAAATTTCTTGATAGTCCTTTCGACTGTAGATTTTGCAGGTATCGGTCTATTCGGATACAGAGCAGCAAACATGTCTGACACATTTTGACAACTATTTCCTTGATTATTTACCTCATCCATTATAAAAGCGGGTTGATTTTCACCTGATTATTCAGCGATAATCTCCCGCTCTCCGGTGAAAATCACCCTTGTCAAAAGTGAAAATCTCACCCGTCAGAAATCGTTAGTTTTTTATTTGGTAAATAATCTTCAAAATACATTTCGGGATTGGGAAATAATCAGAAAATCATTCTCAGATTTTTTGCCATTAGGAAATCGCTCTCGGGCAAGCCCTCGAGCGATTTCCACGGCAAAAAATCTTCGGGATGATTTTCGATAATTTCCCTATCCCTTAATATATTACTACAGATTATTTACCTCATCCATTATAAAAGCGGGTTGATTTTCACCTGATTATTCAGCGATAATCTCCCGCTCTCCGGTGAAAATCACCCTTGTCAAAAGTGAAAATCTCACCCGTCAGAAATCCAGCGATAATCTCCCGCTCTCCGGTTAAAATCACCCTTGTCAAAAGTGAAAATCTCACCCGTCAGAAATCGTTAGTTTTTTATTTGGTAAATAATCTTCAAAATACATTTCGGGATTGGGAAATAATCAGAAAATCATTCTCAGATTTTTTGCCATTAGGAAATCGCTCTCGGGCAAGCCCTCGAGCGATTTCCACGGCAAAAAATCTTCGGAATGATTTTCGATAATTTCCCTATCCCTTAATATATTACTACAGATAATACCATTAAATCATCAATATTTTTTCTTCAGAAGTGTAATTCATGGCTAATATTTTCGATGTACGAGTTTTTATAACAATAAAGCACACATTTCAAAATGACAACTTTATTTGACAGTCATCTTTTACCTTGACTGGTGCCCGCAAATACGGGGCCATAAAAAGGAGAAATAGTTAAAAAGAAATCGGCGATAACCCGTAAACGGGCTCATTAAAAATATCTAAAGTTATTCTTTTGAATGTGGGTTTTAGTGCTCTTTAATAAACCTAAATAGAATTTTTCTCTAAAATAATTAGGGAAGCCAATAATTGACCCCCATTTAAAATTACATGGGATTTCCTATGTCCCGCTCGACGATGCAACACCCGGTATAACGTTGCATGAACATGAACATACTGGGTGTTACATTTCTCTGGTGTATAAAATATGCATATAAATTGCCGCGATGTTTAAGAAAACTATGTCAAGACCACTGTTATCCAAGATTTACGTTGTTTTAATAATTATAATCGATCTTATAGAATAGTCGTTTTCACGACCTACGTATTATCCTTGAGAGCTCCTTTTCGAGTAAAAAAGAACCCGTGTAATAATCAAATGGACAAACACCTACTTATAATAACAGATATCAATTTGTCAATCGAAAACTTGTAAAATATACCTCGAACCAATACAAATTAAATGTATATGAAACGTATGTTAATGAGTGATGAATTTTAATGATTTGCCGTATTTAATGAATTTTGCAATATCATCTTGATACGTACTCGGTGGCTGCGCTTTACTTTAGGTTTATTTGGTCGAACCCAACATATCTAACTATGTGCAGGGTGTCCAGTTTTCGATGGTTTTACGGGGTATCTTCGTTATTAGTGAAGATAGAAGGATACAGTTTTCGCAGCACTGTGCTACTTTTTTGTGAAACAAAAGATGCCCCAATCAGAATTTTTCTAGTCCTCCTGTTTTTGATATACGGGATGTTGGTGAAAATTTTACATTTTGGGACTATTTAGGTTACCCTGCAGCTTATCGTAGAGGAAACACATGTTCTTTTTGTAGTTTTTTACGTAGAATCCAGTGACGTACTCAGACTTTTCTTCTACGTTCAATAGTTTCCGAGAAAAAAAAACAAACTTGCTTTTTTTTAAATGGTTCTTAATAATGTAACTAAGTTTATAACAAGCTTCTCAAAAATATATAATTTCTTATGTTTATTTTTAATATTAGGCACAAAATTTACGTTTTATTCAAAAATATACATTTTGGTTAGTAGGCCATGAAGAGTATTAAAAAAAAGAACACAGTCATTTATGTCATGTTAAACACTTCTTTCGTTTCTGTCAGAGTATTCAGGTTCCCTAAGTGGTTTTAAAATATATAATTAATAGTAAAAAATCAGTTTGTTCTAATGATGGCAGAAAATGTAAACTTTAAAAATAATAAAAAATATGACATGCTCGTTTGTTATGTCCATTGTAATGATAATGCAATTGAAGCATTAGAAGTGTATTTCAATAGGTTAATATATGCCTTGTTGTAACCTCTATGAAGATTTATTAAATTTCTTAAATTACTTGTAGATATCCCGAAAGACGACAGCCGGATAAAAGCATTTTTCTGAGGATGAAATCAAATTTAATTGAACACTGTTCATTTTCTAAACCTCGGCCTAAAATCTACAATAAGGAAAACCGCGAGACTGATAAAATAAATGTTTTAGCTTCAATTGAAACAAATCCAACTAGTTCTTGCAGAACGGTCGGAGTAGTTGAATCAAGAGTTCAAACAATCCTAAAAAAACACAATTTTAAGCTATATAAATTCCACCTAGTACTCAACTAAACATCCTGGTGATGCATAGGGCCGTATAAAGTTCTGTAACTGGTATTTACAAAATATCAACAGGGAAAATAATTTTGAAAGAACCGTTATATATTCCGATGAGGCTCATTTTATCAGTGCTGGTATATTTAATCGGCACAATACGAGGTTTTGGTCTCAGGAAAATCAGCATGTAATATTTCCAATCGAACGGCAAGTCAAGTTTGGCTTTCACGTTTCATGTTTTATACTAGGAAGCAAAACAATTTATAATATATTTGAAGGCAGCCTTAATGCAAATAAATATTTGGAAATTCTGGAAAACGTTGTGCCGGAAATAATAGAAGATGTGCCCTTAGTTGCATCTGCAACAAGATGGAGCACCCGCTCACAATGCGCTAATTATCAGGGCCTACTTAAACAATAATTTCCCAGGCCACTGAATTGGAACTAATGGACCTGTAAGATGTCCGCCAAGGTCACCCGACTTGTCGGTTTTGGATTTCTTCTTGTGGGGATACCTTGAAAATAAAATTTATTCTATTCAATACCAAACAATTCCAGATTTAAGAAATAAATTCCACTGATAGTGCATTTAGGGAGTTACAAACGCGGCCTTCAATTATTTTAAATTCATTAAGGTGAATAGGAACTATGTGTGAAACATGTCTATATTTTCTATATTATGACAAAATAGATAAGCTAGATAATTCAGGTGTTTTTAAAATCCATTGTTCAGATTGTAATGCTGTATATATTGGTCAAAGTGGCAGATGTATTAAAAATATACTTAAAGAACATAAAACATCAATCTTAAACAATATCAAAAACACAGAAATGTCAACACATTGTATTAAAAATAATCATTTCATAAATCAAAATAAAATAGAAGTACTTCATGCTGAAAACAAAATCAAAAAATTAGATTTATTGGATCAATTAGAAATCAAAAATTCTTTGAAAAATAATACAATTATTACTACTAATGACCAACAAAATTTCCACCATACCCTTATTATTGACAAATGTATTCCATCAACATCACTGGCCTTTCCAAAACAGCAATGAGAAAATCTCATAATATAATTAGGTCAATAAAAGAAGGTATATATAGTTTAAGGATCTTTCTTAAAATTTAGTATTAATCAGGTACTCTTGAAAAAGCCCTAATAAGGCGAAACATATGTAGAGTAACTCTCTATTAAAAACCTTGAAACATTAAAAAGCAAAAAGTGTTTTAGTTTATTATTATTAAAAATGTATATATTGTTTTTCTTAACTTTTTCTACGAAAGCCTGTTATCTATTGCGACACCAAGATATTTTGTGTCGGTACAGTAGTTGATGTTGTTATTATTGATACAAAGTTGGGGTATATTATTTCCGTTATCAAAGAAGAGAATTGCAACATTTTCTGAAAGGTTTAGTGTAAGTAGATTGTTACAAAGTCAATTATCAATGATCTTCATACCCACATTAGTCTTTTTAATCACGTCTCTCCAGGTTCAAGCTGCGAATGATACTGACGTATTCTGAGCATAAACGGTTATAAAGCCAAACCCTATATAAATAATTAAAATGTGCACTTTAAAAAAGAGCAAGAAGTTTAATAAAATGTCATCCATGCCATTTTAGACTTATTAGAACTTGTTGCATTTTTCCAAAACCACCTAAACGTTATTTTAACGTAAGTAAAGAATCACCATTATGTGGCATGCCTTTTCCAAGGCATTGTAGACGTATTAAAAAAAATAAACATCGATTTTTAAACATTTGATTGCGCATATCCTAAAAACGTTTTAAGATAATGTAAACACTACCTATATATTTTCGGAATCAGAAAAGGATAATATTATAGTGTTTCACTTAAACATAATTAAGGATTTATTTCTTCCGATGTTTATTAATGTTTGCTAAGATTCTGATTTTGCCAGTGAACCCATTCAAATTCTAGGGGCGTAGCCCACCCCCGTTCCGGACTTGTAGTTATAGTATGCTCATAAAATAATACATAAAGGCACTATAATATTATATTGAAACAAAGAGAGTGTTCCTACATTATCAATTAAAAAATATTATAATCCGACTGGACTAGGCACACTTAAAATGCATGTCAAGAATTCCCAGATAAGCATAAATTGAACATAAATTTGTTTTGTTTCAGACGATGCTCCAAAATTTAGCTAGTTATTTCTTAGGCGGCACTACGACTACAAGCAGTGACACAGTCGGAGGGGTCAGTAATGACGACAATAGCAGTAGGGTAAGTGGACAATTACCCATTTATGTAGGTCACAAGTAGTATTTGAAATATTGATCGTAGCGGTCAATAAATTTAATTTATACTTATTAAAAAATTTAGGACAATTAAGTTTACTTAAAATGATTCAGAATGTTATAGTAATAAAATATATCGTCGCCTTGAATTAGAAAAACCCATAAGTCACAAAATCAAAATTTTTCATGACGCTAATAAAATAGTATAATAAATTAGTGCATAACTAATGAAGCAAAAGTAAGATATACAAAATTTTATAAGACATTTTGTACTGAGTTTTGAATGGTATTAACAAAAAACTTGTTGTAATAATTAATTTAATGTACTTTTTTGGACATTTTTTGTATGAGCTTTGGACTTACGGGTTTTTCTGATTAAGGCGACGATATATGAGATCGGATATCTCCCGGGGGGAGGATGAAGTTACGCACTCCCCGGTAGGTAGGTCACAACTGACAACTTAAGGCCGCACGAAACCGGGGGTTGATTGATAGCCCTAGGAGGGTGCAGGCCGGGCCGGAATGGTTGTCGTAACTGAGAGCACGGTTCGGAACTAGTGCTAGGAATCAAGCTCGAATTATTCGACTATTCGAATATTCAAATACTCAAATGCCGAATATTGTTCTTTAAAATTATTCATATGTTCGAGTATTCAAATATGTATTTGAATATTCGATAAATTGCATGTTTAAATTTTTCAATATTCGAGTATTTAATTATTAAATATTTTTGCTTTAAAATTATTTAAAGTCACGTGCACCAGACCAGCCTTGGAAAAATTTTATTATATAATATACCATATGTATTATACAGGGTGTCCCAAAAGTAATGGGACACAGAGCAACAGCAGACTCCTTAAGGCGAAATAATGCGATTTATTCAAACTTGCCTTATCCCAAAATTGATAACAACCAAGATACAGGGTCTTCTTGAGGTGAAGAATTCAAAAGTATCCATAGTTTTTGTGTAACCAGTAGAGGGCGCTATCTACGGCATGTCCCACTCATTTTAGCTGGCGTAACTTTGTTTAGGCTTCTTATATCGATCCGACAAATAAAAAAATAAGTTATATTTACTTTTTTTACATTAAAAACGTATAACTTATTGAAGTCGCTAGGAGCAACCGTTTTCGAGATAATGTCATTTCATATTTTTAATGCAAGAATGCTAAAATATTTAAAATAATTGTTTATTCGTATTAGTGTTATTTATCACAGCTGGCCTTGATTAAAAACAACGACGTTTCTAAGGCAACAACATGTTACACAAAGTATCATCTGTCAAAGTTATTAATTTTCTAAGTACAATACGCAGATATTATTCAATTTTTTAGTAATGCAGGTTAATCTGTGGTAATGCCTCGATATAACTTATTTTCCAATGAGGAAATGCGTGATATGCTTTTTATTTACGCACAAGAAAATTTTAACGGTCGGAGTACAGGTACCAAGAAATGTTCCCGAATAGAAGACAACCAAACCGCAAATTCTTTCAAAATATTTATGACCGACTAGGAGACTAGAGATTTTAGTTCGTGTAGCAGAAAATCCAGAAGTGAGTTCCAGGAGATTGAAGGCAGCTACAGGTGTAAGTAAATCTTCAATTGTTAGAATATTTCAGGATGAAGGCCTGTACCCATACCACTTTACATCCGTACAGTGTTTACTGCCGCCTGATCTTCAAGTCAGACTTCAGTTTTCTCATTTCTTCCAAAATCTGCAAAATACAGATCCAATATTCTTAAATCGTGTGTTGTTCACAGACGAGGCGACATTTACTCGACGGGGTGTATTCAATTACCGAAGCAGACATGCGTGGGAAAATGAAAACCCGCATTTAGTTGTTGAACGTCAGTTCCAACACGAGTTTAAGGTCAACATTTGGTATGGAATTGTCGGAAATCATCTTATAGGCCCCTTTGAATTACCGCCAACTCTAAACGGAGATTCACATTTGAAATGAACTTGGAGGGCTTTCAGAAGATGCCTCTAAACGTCCGGCGAAATATGTATTTCATGCAAGTCGGGGCGCCGGCACACTTCTCCAGACAAGTGCGAAATTATTTAAATGAATAGTTCCCTAAACGTTGGATAGGCCGTGGTGGCCCCTTGACTTGGCCGGCGCGAAGTCCGGACTTTAATCCAATGGACTTCTGCATTTGGGGTTATTTAAAAACCATTATTTATAACAGTTCAATAAACAACCGTAATGAGTTAAATCAAAAAATTATAAATTCTGTTAATGTGCTCAGAAATGATGAAGATCTTGTTTAAAGTCCGACAGTCTTTTGTAAAACGTATAGGTAGCGAAATGTGTTGAAGTCAATGGTGGCCATTTTGAAGAATTGCTATCACGGCGTTACCATTTTTATTTCTAACTATTTTGTTACTTTTAAATGTTATTAAACTAAGTATTAAATAAAATTTTTGATTAGAATAAAATTAGTAATTCCGTATATAAAAAAGCGTGTTTATTAGAAAAAAATAGTCAACCTTAAGTATCTACATTAACTTTGACACTTGGCAAATGTAGCTGATTTACAATAATTATAAGTCAGAAATTAACCGTTGCTCTTGGACCACGTACTTAGTTTAATTGGACATATGAAATGCCATCTCGAAAATGGTTGCTCCTAGCGACTTCAATAAGTTAAACGTTTTTTATGTAAAAGAAGTAAAGTAACTTATTTTTTTATTACTCGGATCGATATAAGAAGCCTAAACAAAGTTACGCCAGCTAAAATGAGTGGGACATGCCGTAAATAGCGCCCTCTACTGGTTACACAAAAACTATGGATAATTTCGAATTCCTCACCTCAAGAAACCCCAAAACCCTTAATTTTGTGCTGCTATGTCGTTTCGTTAAGAAATTATCGCAAAAAAACGAAAACAAAATTAAAACTTTGACATCCTGTTGCTCTGTGTCTCATTACTTTTGGGACACCCTGTATACAGGGTGTTACTTAATGATAGGCTGTAATTCCAAGGGCGCATTCCTGAACCAAATTCAAGCAGAAAAGTTCATATAAACATGTGTCCTAAAAAGTCTGGTTTTGAAAATACAGGCCGCCAAAGTTTAAAAAAAAATAATCGGTTTTTTATTAATATCTCAAAGATCCTTGTGCAGATTTTGGTGAAATTTGTCAGTGTTGCTTGTTATGATAGGACACTAAGTTAGCACTAACTAGATGATAATTACGAGTTCCAGTGGCGTCCCGAGGGGAGTCTCACGAATAGTATTGACAAAAATATGTACGTCACTCACTTGTTTAAAAATTTTATATTATTTTCGGGTTAAGCAGCTAAAAATACAACTTTTTTTCTCGAAAGTAAAAAGTTTAAAAGAGAAAACGATTTTTTTTTAAACTTTGACGCCCTTTATAAAAACAAGGGTAAAAATGAGAAAAATCAAAATAAATCGCGAGCTATTAAAAATAGATATATGACATACTTTATGAAAGTTAAAGAGTTTTATAAAAACTATCAGAAAAAATAATAATAACCAGGGTGTGTCGTTTAAGAAACTTGATATTTTTCAATTTAAGTTAGTCGAAATGTATAAATTTATTTTCGACGCCCTGTAGCATCTAACTCAAATTTCGTTACATGTTTTTCTTCGTCATCCCATTAGAACGTTTGTACCAAATATGAGTATTCCACCTTCAGAAACAATGGCGGAACTGTCAATTTTTTATAAGAGTAAAAACTAATATTTTTCTAGAAAAATTAAAATATTATAATAACTACTAGGTTTAGGTTTATAACTTTATTGACAAAAAAGTTATAGAATTTCATGCAGAATCTAAAAACAAATTAAAAAATAGGGTGTTCCGTTTAAAAAAACTTATGTTATATTCGCCACGCTTTTTTGAACCACCCTATATACTTATACTACCCTATGTATACTCAAAAATAATTTTAAACTGTGCATCTGTGAATCTTAACATCCTCTAAAACTTTTGTATTTAACGTTTTTTGGTAATTCCCGAAGCAAATGAAATAATAAACTTCACTGTATGGTTGACTCACCCTGTATATACAAAGTGTCTTGAAACTTTGACGTTCATTTAAATATAGGAAGAAGGAGATAAATTTTATTTACAAATAAAATTAAAGAGGAAGAAACTATAATATCCACCTATTTTAGGTGACTCTCCGCACGACCGACTACGATGACGGATGGACGATGGTAGACCGAGACTCGGAAGGCAACTCGGACGCTTATTCGTCCGAGGAAGACGACAATGTCAACGACGGTGGTCTCGAACGGATACAACTAAATCGGACCGGTTCCAACGACTCGCTCACCAGGGCGCAGGGGAATATGGAGGAGAGTTGGTTCGTAACACCGCCGCCATGTTTCAGCTCGCAAACAGGTAAATTAACATAAAAACAACAACAGGGATTTTGAAAAATGACATTATTTTGGTACTGGTCAGTGTTGAAAAATCATGATTTAATTTAAAAACATCAAAAATCGCGATTTTTTTTTTATTTTTTCTATTTTTTTTTCCATTTTTATTTTTATCTATTTTTTCCTATAAATAAGTTGCTATTTTCAACACGTTTTTAATTTTATTCCCACCGTTCTTCAAATTTTAATAAAGATAGTTCCTGTCGAAAAACGCTGCAAATTCCTGTCAGATCAAGAAAACCCTCCACTGTTTACATAAAGATGCGTCCGCCCTAACTCATTTTGACAAAACGGACATAACTTTAAATCAACTGCAAAAATTTAAGAGGCGTTATGAACAGTGTATAACCCCATATCATTTGTTCCCATATCTTCTTGACTCAACAAAAACTCAGCAAACACTAACAGAGAGTGAAAAAAATGTTGCTTTAAAAGCTGTTTAAGAATTAGATTCAAATAGTGGTTTACTACCACTCATAGTAAAGTTTCTTGCCAGATCAGAACCTTTCACTGATATTATGTTTCATGATGATATTCTTCAGAATGTAAAACCCATAGATTGGTGGAAGTCGCAACAAAATATACCCATAATTCAAAAAGAGTTCTTCATAATTAGACAATTACTTTGTGCTGCTGCTTCTTCCACATCAGTCGAGAGAATTTTCTCAACATTTGGTTTAGTCCATTCTAAACTCAGAAATCGATTAGAAACGAAAATAGCTGCAAAATTATTTTTTTTGTACAAGCACTACAATTGCATCGTTTAATTCAGAAAGCCCATATCTCCAGAAATTTACATTTTGAATAAATAAGAAAAAACTACTTTACCCCATATAGATTTTTTTCTGTATTTAAAAAATTTGAAGTTATTTCGGAACCCGTCTCTTGAATAGTGATACAAAACTATAAAAGGAATTTAGTTTTGATAAGCCATGAAAAAAAATTGGGGTGGTCACTTAAGGGGTTTCTGCAATAAATGTGTTGAGAAAAAAATGTTTTGAGATATTTTCTCTTTATTCCTAATTTTTACAGTTATAATACGGAAAAAACTACGGAGTTACTTATCTTGAAGTTCTGAGGCCTTACTCATCCTCACATTCTGAGTCCATGACACAATCAGCTCAAATCTTTTGGTGTATTCCATTAGCTTCTGCAAGACATCAAGTTTTTTCTTGTTTATTGGAACCTTTCCAGCAGGGTAAGCCTTCTGAGTTGGCAGCTCAGGAGCAGTATTACTTTTTCGGAGACTAAAAGTGGAAGAGGTAATACCATTAATAAAGGGGCTTGGCGATTACTTTTCCAGGCGTATCCATACTGTAGATAAACTCTTTGTAGGCTGTTATCTTGAGAGGTATTTTTTGATTTTTCGAAATACCCCTTCCAGAAGTTTCATCGGAGTTCGTTGTTTTTTTATATGATCGTGACCACCAATCTTTGAAATTAATGATTTCGTCAGTACGGACCTGATGTATTGAAAAACGACCGACTTTACTAGCTTCTACAATAAGATCGGCATATTCTTGAGGTGTATAAATTCGGTCGGTTCTTCTTAGAAGACGTTTTATTGACCCAAAGTCACGGTCACATGACAGGAAGGAATGGCCACGCACAGGGAAATACTGGACGATTTTTTCAAACTGACCTCTGTCACACAAATTTAACGGAAACCGCATAGTTGTATGGTTTTTGTTTTGTCCTGCTGCTCCGTCACTAAACAAGAGAAGTTTTTTGGTAGGATGTGGTACTTCATTTTGAATGTAATGCAATAAAAAGGAACACACTTCATCAGGGCATTTATTTGCCTCTCCTTCATGATACAGGCAGAGTTTCGCTTTGTTCGATTTTAATTCGTGTATGCAAAAAACATTCACCCAAAGTTGCCGCATGTAGAATACTTCTTGGACGGGTGTCAGGGGCAGAGGTAGATTCTGCATATAGTCAAAACACAAGGCCACTGTATCATCGTTCTGGTTTTCACTTGCCGTTTTTAAGGTGGAATAAATCTTCTTCGCTCTTCTTTTGTAAATCATTAACTCGGCAGCAACATTCCTTTTGGCATCTCGCTTAAACCTGACTCTTTTATTTTGACACTTAAACTTTCGCATTTGCTGCATATATCCAGTGTGGTATGCCAAATGAATATCCCAAATTTTCTTTAAAGTACTGATAATAGAAATTGTATTTTACAACATCTTTTAAATTGGGATACTCATTTTAAAACATTTCATACATTTTGACAATATTAAGTCGAGCGTCTAAGCGGTCTAAGTATTTCCTTAAGTTTCCCCCATAATGAGTTTCCTTTACTTGAAATTTCGAAATATATTCATGCACTTAAATGCAAACGTCCCCTGCCCCTGAGTAGCATTACCACTTATTACGGATTTTACCTCGCATGTCACAAGGAGTTTTATTTTCAGGTTAAAGATTACAAATCCGACGTACTCGGTCAGCAGAAATTCCATGAACTTTAATAAAAACATTTTTACACACGCGTTTAAGTTCGCCATTGATTCTAAGGTAATAGTTGAAAGAGTGATTTTTCTTGAATGTTGATGCACTTACATTTGCACGTGAAAGATCCTCTCTTTCTCTGTCATCGTCCATATTTTGTTCACCTTGTTGTGCAGGAGGATCACCGATTCCTGGGCGCCTACGTTTAATCTCCTTTACTTCAATCCAACCTTGAAGATACGTATCTTGGGTATTTTTGTTTTCCAATGAATAGAAATGATTCCAGATTTGGTGCATGGCCTCCCCGTTTAGATGTAAATAACATTTACTTGAGCACTTACATGTAATAGCAATGGGAATGGACTTCTTTTGGACCTATTTCCCTGTATATGTTACGTATGATTCACCTTTAACTCGTGCTGAACGTATAACATTGCGTTTGTAAGTACTTTCGTGTGAAATAGCTCTCCTTCTTTTTGGAACAGGTTCCTCGTCCGAACTGCTAGACATTATAATAATTTAGTCTATTAAAACAAGCACTATACTACGAAAATAGAAAATAAGAAAGCAATCATCTTCTTAATGCTTCAAACGTGTTACGACAAACTAACAAGAACACAAAACGCAGACTTGCTAGGCGCCGGCCGTGCGACGCGATGGTTGCCGAATAAGCACAAACCTCCACCTTACCCTGTATTATGAGTCGGAGCAAGTGATATTTTGGACCTCTAATAGTTATGGCCAAAGTACTTTCTTAGTTTTATAGTGTTCAAGAGCTCCCGTTCTGTGTCAATCACTTTGAGCACATCCTCATTGGATGTGTGTATGATCCAGGGTATTTTAAGGATTCTACGATAGCACCACAATTCAAAAGCCTCCAGTTTATTAATAGTGGTAGCCTTCAAAGTCCAGGCATAGAGCAATGTCGACCAAATATAGCACCTCAGGATTCTCTTGCGAAGATTCATGGACAGGTTTCTATTGCACAGAACTAGTTTCCATGATGTAAATGCTTTACGAGCTATTTCAATCCTAGTTAAGATTTCCGTAAAAAGAGTCAGACGCAGTGTTGAGGTCACGATTACTTAAAACAGTACCAGTTTTCTTTATCTAGGCTCTCTCTTAAACGTTGGTAGTCTATTTTCCGAATATTTCTATTTACTTGTTTATTCAAGGTTACTCCCGTACTTAGACCTAAATCAACATTGAAAAGTAGAGGTTTATGATACTTCCCCCACCCCCTAGTTTTTGGCCAAACTCCAAAAACCTTACGTATATGTATGTATGTATATCAGTAGAATTTGGTATTCGGCAAGTTAGTAAAATATACTTTTGACTGGAAGAATCTCACGAAAATCCAGTTGGATTTTCATAAGGAATATGGGAGAAATTGATTTACCCATTACAGTGAAATATTGTTTCAGGACCTGTCCAATTGCGAACTTCCCCCCTGGAGAACCTCCTCATCGAACATCCGTCGATGAGCGTGTACCAGCGTAACGGGAGCCGACACCCCCACTTCCGCACTCCCACGCCATCGGACACCGCCGAAGACGAATTGGAAGCCGAAGAAGAAACAATCGGCGAGGAGGAAGATATGCAAGCGGAAGCCATTGTCGTTGTTCGCCGAGTAAGACCACCGGTAGCCGCTCCTCATAGATGTAGCCGTGCGCAGGCGCTACAATTGAGCGAGACGCAGTTGGCGAAAAATCGACAGGCACAAAAGGTAATGTTCGCTTGACGGTGGTGAACAAAGTCATCATCATGATCAACCAGCTTTTCTTATGCATTGCTGAACGTAGGTCTCCCCTTTGGCTGACTTAAATCCAGATGCATCATCAACTGGAGCCAAGACAGAAAACGGTGGAAACCCATGGGTGAGGTTTATATCTAGCATTGGATAAGAAGGGTTGGTTGATGATGATAAAGAATTGATAAAGGGCTGATGCTCACATTACCGATATCGTTTCCAATACATTCTGTCTGTCTGTTCAAAATATGTTTGAGGTAACATTGAACGGAACTGATTGGAATAGGTATAGATGTCGTAGCTCATTGTAAAACTAATCATCTTATAATACTGCTAGCCTTTTTCAATACGACTATACCATACTTAAATCCAAGCCGCATACGAAGTAAACAAATCAATGTCAAACTTATATGAACATTGTACTGGGCCGAACTAAATATAGTGTTACTAACTATTTTATATACTCATAATTGATCGTCGCCAATATAGAGATGTGGGATGAGAATATTCTCTGTAAGATAAGCGAAAAGGTATCCTGTCGATCTAGACTTACGAAATCCATACTGGCGGTCACTGATAATGTTGAAGCCTTCGAGGTACTTTCAATATATAACTTTGGATATAACCGAAAGTAATGTGACTAGACGATAGTTGCTTAGCAAGGTCTTCTTGCCTTTTTTGGGTATGGGATGGACTCGAGCAGTTTTCCAGCAAGAAGGAAATATTTATTTGATAAGTTAAAAAGCATACAAAATACTGTAGTCAATGTATCGGCTCATGTCTTAATCACAATGACTGGAATTTCGTTAGGACCAGAAGCTGAGATTCGTTTAACAGGGCGCTGCCGGAAAACAATCTTTGTCATTCTCGATTCTACAGCGGGAATGTTCCGTGGAGTTTTCCCCTAAAAATTAACCGTTGAATGTGAAGAGAATGGTTCCGCCAGTAAGTTTGCTTTTTCCTGTGATTTTGTCGCAACGGTGCCACCAGAACGTGTTAGAGGTGGACAGTAAGGATGACATCCGATAATTCTCTAGCACAGAAGAAAAGGTTCAAACATGGTACCAAGGTAATCCCACTTAGCAGATGTATAATGACAGATATTGCGTGGTTTTTCGACACTAATTGGTAGTTTGCTCGGTGACGAAATAAGGTTGTGAACATTCAGCTCAGTTCGACTGTCTATAAGTTTGGGAACATGGAGCCAAATAAATTAAAGGGTATCACAAAACCAAAAAGTAACGTTTACAAATATTTTAATAAATTTATATTTTAAATGTCCATGGCAAGACAGTATATTTTATTTATTTATTTATTCAAATATTCACTTACAGATCGCATTTTGTGACATACATTTCGTCAGTCAAAAAAACCTACAACTAATAAACTAATGCTAAAATAACAGTGTAAAAATCGGTAAAAACAAAAATAAAAAAGAACGAACACTGAAGCACACATTATCTTAAATACCGCCCAAGGCTAAAAGGCTAAAAAGTGGTTGAGAAAAACTCTTGTAAATTGTAGAAACTATATGTTAAAAGTAAATTTTTAAGAGTTTTTTTAAATGATATAGCACTCTTTATTTCTCTTATTCTATGCGGCAAATGATTAAAAATTTTAACAGGCTTAACCACACTGCTCTCTGCAGTAAAGGCAAGTCTGTGAGCCGGGACTCTAAGGTCATTTCCATTTCTCAAAGGGTAAACATCCTGAGCATCCCGAACAAACATATACTTATCCAAATTTTTTCTTACATAAATTACACATTCCAATATATATAGGGACGTTACTGTCAGTATACCCAATTCCTTAAACAGCTCACGGCATGAATGTCTTTTGCCCCTGAAACAGATCGCTCTAATGATCTTCTTTTGTGCGATTAGAACTTCGCCAATTCGCTTAGCGTTGCCCCAACCCACGATACCATAGCTCAAGCATGAATGAGCGTAGGCATAATAGTAGGAAAGTAGCACTGGTCTACTTGTGAACTGTCTAAGTTTCCAAATAACAAAACAGTATTTAGCCAGCCTGCCCAGGATCGAGTCTATCTGAATATTCCAAGACAACTGGGAATCCAGATGTAACCCCAAAAGTTTTAGGCCCTCACCCTGCTTTATCGATGTGCCATTCATGCGCACTAAAATAGAGCAATCAATTCCACTGACAGAAAACATCATACACTGAGTCTTGGACAAATTGAGAGAAAGTCCATTGGATTGACTATAATCATTCATAAACCTCACACTGTCTACAGCTCCGGCACACAAACCCGAAACTCCTTCAGATGCGACAACAGCAGTTACATCATCTGCATACATAGCGAGGCTATTAGCAGGATTATTCCTTGTTACATCACTTACAAAAATTAAAAACAGTAGGGGTCCGAGAATACTCCCCTGAGGTACCCTTACGCTCACCGGTAGCTCCCCAGAATAAAACTCCCCACTACTCACATTTAACTTGACTCTCTGAGTTCTATCACAAAGGTAAGAGGACAGCCATCTTAAGGGCAGTCCTCTTACTCCAAAGCAATGCAATTTAGCAAGAAGCAACTTATGATTGACCAAATCAAACGCGCGGCTGTAGTCAAAGAACAAACCAGCCGCTTGCTTTCTCTGGTCTATCATTTCTATAATATATTTGACTGTTGTCAATATGGCATCTGTAGTTGATCGCTTCCTGCGAAAACCAAACTGAATATCAGGTAAACAATTAAACCTTTCCAAGAACTCTAATAGCCTGATATAAAAATATTACAAATTCTGATGCGTCGTATGTCTTTAATAGTTAAATCTTTCTTTATTTGGCTGTTTTCTTTTATTTAGTTTTTAGTTACTCTTATGTTATGTTTTTTTCCTATGAACCATAAAAATAAGCATATAAGGTAAATTTTTATTTCTTTTTATTGTCACATCCAGCGATTTTCTTACCATTCTTAGAAAACTTGAGAATATTCTCGAAAAGATTATTACCGAAAATTTGACATCTCTACGCCAATATTGTGATAATATAATAAGTAAAACTAATCAAAAAATCCAATAGTTAAAAAACAGAAATATTTATATCAAAATATTGATAACAAACAATAACTGCAAACGAAACACAAATGGTGCGAAAATCTCCGTCAAACTGAATACAACCCTGTTACTAGAGCGACTTGTCTGGCCTTCGAATTTTATTAAGAATGCCGGCGATAATAGTGTCAGCCGCGGTTCTTCTCGTTTTCTAAAAATTGTTATTGATATTTTTTTATTTAATTCCAAAATAATCCAAATTAAATAACGTCAGGAAATTATTTTAGTCTTCCGTTAAAACTAAGTTAACGCATTAAAGAAAGACGTTTGTCCCTTTTTTTTCCACTTTCGCCACTTCGTTTTTTGACAATTATTAATTTTAAGCATTATTTTTAATTTTAAATCAATATGAAAGATCAGAGCGGTATCTTTATATCTAACGACAGTAAGTCGAGCAACGAGTTTAACTAAATGTTAAGCCATGAAAGTGAAACACATTTTTACATCCTACAATACGGATTTTCTTGTATTTTACGTGTATCACATTTATGGCTTAAATTTTTGTTACATTGCTTGCTTGATTCAATGTCGCTAAACATTAAAAATATCGCTCTGCTCTTTGATTTTCAATGAGAACAGTTCTTAATACTGAAATAGTCGCCAAAAACTGAAATGACAAGTAAACTTTTCTCTTAAGTCTCGTTCGCGCAATTTTTTTTTTTGTTTAGATGTTGTTTTCATTGATTTCCCATTGATTGCCAGTTCTGGCTTTTTTAAATACATAGAAAATACGTTCAACTCCCTACTTTTTCTAAAAATGTTGCCTGTGACGCTAGTTTCAGATGTAGACTTTATCAGATTAATTTAGTATCAATTGCTTTTTCATTTTTCACAGAAAACGTTGCAACATGCACGTTTACTTACATTTTTTTTTCTTACATTCTTAAGTTAACGCAGTTATAAACAGTTACGTAAAGAAAACTGAATTTGTGTTTATCAGTTATTTCTAAAAGTGTTTCGTTGCAAATCGCCATTTAGAAATAGTATTGGTAGTTTCTGTTTCTTTTTTTTTTTTCTGTATTTCAACATGATAATTTATCCAAAAGAAGAATATTATACAGGGTGTCTCTAAAAGGTGTGTACAAAATCTGAGCACATATTCCTGAGGCCAAAATAAGGCGATTTAAAGCAACTTACCTTAGTCCGAAATTGCTCCGTTTCTGAGATACAGGGTGGTAAAGTTAAAAAATAAAAATAGAATTTTTTAAATTCTAAACTCATGTTGATAATGAGTTACTTTCGTGGCATGAGGGTTTTCAGCAGCATAAACATGTTCGTTATGTAAGTTGGTTACACCACTTCTTGTAAAACATGCTTCGTCAGTAAATAAAATATGCTTAGCAAAATTCACATCCTGTTGTCTTTGTTTGGTAATGAATCGACAGAAGTCTTGTACCCTTTGGATATGGTATGGATGAAGCTGCTGTTCTTTTAATGTTCTATGAACTATATCCTTGGATACTTCTACCTCTAAACCTAAGCGTCTGGTGCTTAATTTTGGATCTTCGGCAATTCTTTCCAAAATTTGTTCCTCAACCTCAGGAGTCCTTATTGCACGTTGTCGTTCATAATTGGCAGTTAAAGGAGTGAAGCTATCGGTTTCGCGAAGGATTTTCTCAATAGCAGCAAATGTTTGATGGTTTGGTATGCGCCGATTTGGATATCTTTCCCTGTATACTATACCCTAACACTTTCGCGGCCATTTTCTTTACAATACCCAAGAACCAATAGCATATCTGCAGAACTGTATCCTTCAGCCATCTTTTCAGTCGATTTAAAATTTAACTAACACGTTTCAAGCACCTTATTTATTCTCGCATTGGCAAATTCTCACTGAAACACTTACTGTAAACAACATAGACTGATAGCGAAAATTCTTAAATTACGAAAATTGTTTACATTTAAATAGTCTGTTGCAAAAAAAATTTTGAAGGTGTTCATCAAACATGGATGTGACCCATTTAAAAAGTATCTAAAAAAAAATACATTTCCACTGCTAATTCACTGACCACATTTCATCCTCAAACATTTTTTATTCAGAATAATTTAAATATTCCGGTGCGGCATCGAACATTAAAAACCGATATATCTCAAAAACGGCTTACTTTAGCGGATTTTCACAGAGTACCTTTTTTGTTTCAAAATGTTCAAAAAATTAGTTCTTTGACAAAAAAAGGAAAAGCTACACTGAAAAAAAGTTATGGCCATTCTAAACCATAAGAAGTGCATAGTAAAGCGCCCTCTAATGGCCACAGTGAAAAGGTGTCCGTATTCGGGTTTCGCATCCCAAAAAACCCCCGGGTACCAAGTTTTAAAGTAATACGTTAAAAAATGTTCATTAATTTTAAAAAATTCGATTTTTATTTTTTAACTTCACCATCCTGTATCTCGGAAACGGAGCAATTTCTGACTAAGGTAAGTTGCTTTAAATCGCCTTATTTTGGCCTCGGGAATATGTGCTCAGATCTTGTACAGACCTTTTAAAGACACCCTGTATAATTGATATGATTTTTATTCTTGGAGAATGTCTGCAAAACTGCTTACTGGTTTTACGAGTTTACGCTCAAAGATTTCCTAATAATGGGTCCGCCAAATAACTTTTTTTTTTTTGAAAATGCTATAAAAAAAACTACTGAATATTTTCTCAAATTTCTTTTTTTATTTGAAAGTACAATCCTTCTGGTTAGTAATGGAAAATAATTTCATTCAAATGGCTGCCTCGGCTGGCCATGCAGTAGCCTACACGATCGGTCCAATTTTTAAGCACATTATCGATTGTGTGCAGCTGTATTTCACCAATGGCTTCACGAATATTGTCCTTTAAAGCGTCAATTGTCTCTGGCTTGTCGGCGTAACACTTATCTTTGACGGCACCCCACAAATAATAGTCCAACGGTGTCAAATCGCAGCTCCGAGGTGGCCAAACGACATCAGCTCTGCGGCTGATAATGCGATCTTCAAAAACAGGGCGCAAAACATCGAGTGTAGCTTCGGCTGTGTGGCACGTAGCGCCGTCCTGTTGAAACCAAATGTTGCCAATATCCTCCTCTTCAATTTTTGTGAACAAAAATTCGTTCAACATGGCCCGATAACGATCGCCATTGACTGTAACGGCCACTCCTTGCTCATTTTCGAAGAAAAATGTCCCAATTATGCCTCTGGACCAAAATCCGCACCAAACAGTGACTCGTTTTGGGTGCACCGGCTTTTTAATGTATGCGTGCGGGTTTTCTGTGCCCCAAATGCGACAATTTTGCTTGTTTACATACCCGCCAAGATCAAAATGGGCTTCATCTGAAAAGATGATTTTTTTGGCAAAATCGGCATCTTCTGTAAGTCGATCGCAGGCCCACTGAGCGAAGCGAAAACGCATTGGATGGTCAGTTGGCTTCAACTCCTGAACCAATTGGACTTTGTATGGCGTCATACCAAGGTCTTTATGCAAAATTCGACTCAATGATGTCTCCGAAATGTTCAATTGTTGAGAACGACGGTGAATTGATGTTGATGGCGCTTCACGCACACTTTCTGCCACAGCAGCAATATTCTCGGGTGTACGCACTGTTTTTGGCTTTTCACGCTTTGGTTTATCGATGAGGATGCCAGTTTCTTTCACTTTTTTCACAAGATAACGAACATACGGAGCTAACGGTGCTTCTCTTCTTCCAAAATCCGTACGCAATTTTCGCACATATTCTGCAACATTACCATGATTTTCAAAGTAATGTCGCAATATTTCCCAGCGTTGTTCAAGCGTATACACAACCATATTCGTTCAGCGGAAGGATAAAACTAATTATCTGTCAAATCAGACATGAGCTAAGTGTTACCATTCACGAAATAAGCACTAGTTGAAAAAAAAAACGTTAGATGGCGGACCCTTTAGAAATAATCCAAATAAAGTCGTTTTCGAAAGACTGTTGACTCGATTTAAGCAAACTGAGAGTGTTTAGTATAAAAAAAAACACTTAAAGGAAGCCTGTGACAGAAAACGAAGAAACTGAATTCGCTGTAATTGGGTCTGTAATCAAAAATCCCCATATCAAGGACTCTTCAGAAACATGGTTAATATCCCTATAAAATTCAACGTCACCAAAAACATTTTGTAAAACGAGTGGAATTTTGTATGTGGGTCTTAGACCAAGTAGCAGAAAATGAAAACTTTTTTAAGTTCGTTTTATTTAGTGACGAGTGCACGTTTCACAACAATGGATCCGTTAATAGACATAATTTTCATTACTATTCTGATTCCAATCCGCATCAATGTAGAATAGTTGATAATTAACACGGATGGCCAGTAAATGTTTGAGGCGGAATAATGGGTCGATATTTAATTGGTCCTTACTTTTTCAAAAACTATTTAAATGGAGTAATGTTTTTAGATTTTTTGATATTTTAATTGCCAGTATTATTACAAGACATTCCCATAGTGTTAACATTAAAAGATTGAAATAATGAGCATTCTTTAGGTAGGTACACCCTGAATTTTTATGTAAATTGGCTAGTACCAACAGTTCTTTTTTTAAGGAATCTAATGCAAATTCTATTTGTGTTAAACTTAGCCATTCTGTTATTTCACTTTTACGCCACGCACTTGTCGGTACTTTTTTCGTCAGCCTAGAGTGATAACTTGCATTATCCAATACAATTATTACATCTTTTGGTATAAGATCAAACATTTGCTCGGACCATTCTTCAAAGACATCGGCATTCATATATTCGTGATAGTCTCCTGTATTTTTAGATTGGACCATCAGTAGACCACCTTTAACGAAGCCTTCAGAAATTCCAATATGGGCTATAAGTCGATGTCCTTTTCCAGATGGCGATCTTAATTCTGTGTACAATCCTTCCAAAAAAGCTTAATATTTTTATCCTGCCAAAATTTAGTCACAGTGTGGCCTTCATTTAGCCATGTTTCGCGTCTAGGTAAAATATTTTTTTGTTTTCTTCTCTGGCTTTTCGGATGCTTCCTAAGTAATTTCTTCTCCAATAGACGATATCGCTTCTGTCTATTAAAATCGATGAAAATTAGAAAAATCTTAGTCATACCTAAACGCCACCTAGAAGACGCGGTATGTACTAGCGACCACGACCAAAGTCGGTTTTTAATAAGCGTAAAAATGTCTATTAAACGAGCCTAAGCTGAATAAATTTAGGTAAAGCATATTGAAGATAAAGCAACTTAAAAAGTAGTTTTTTCATAAGCCTTCGCCCCCCACATGTTTGAAGATACAAAAAAAGTCTAAGAAGCAAGTTCCCGCAAATTTTTAAACGTCCAATTTCAAAATCATGGATTGGAAGAATTGGCCCCCTAGATCACCCCGACTTGACTTCACATGATTTCTTTTTATGGGGATATGTAAATGTAAAAGGAACCGTTATAACACAGCTCCAACAACACCGGATAATATGAAGGAGCGCATTAGAGAAGCTTCCCGAAACATAAGCCCAGCAATGTCGTCAAATGTTGCTGAAGGTTTTAAAAAGAGGATATGTTTGTGTTTAAAGTCGGATGGTCGCCATTTTGAGCACTTGTTATAAGCAATTGTTTTGTTGAATGTCCATCATTCCTTCCTTTTGTTACCTTTACATTACTTTAAGTAAGTAGTGCATTTACTGTAAACCTTCTCTTTTTTACAAACGCGTCCAAGGATTGGGTCTGACGAAAAAAAAGGGACAAACTTCTTTCAATTCTAATCTGTCAAAATGTTATAGATGACTTGAATAATATTAAATTGGTTAAAATCAGTCTGTATTATGAATATTTGCATTTTTCATGAGAACGTTAGCAATCAGCTATAGGAAAGCTTTATACTTTTTGGTACACAATTAAATTTTACATCCATTGCTGACATAAAATACAGGGTGTTACATTTAAATTAAACAGGTTATTATGATTTTAAACTTGTAATTATTTTGTCGTTCTTTTACCCACCTTGTATAAGTTAGTGAATTTTTCATAAGTGCAACATAAAACCTAATCAGTTAGTAGACTCCAGTGTGAATTTGGTTTGAAAAAAGAAAATACATATTAAGAATTTAATCATTAAAACTGTTACTACATTTTCACAAAGTACGAAATATTTCAAAAACCGTAGGATTTAACTACAATAAACCCCGATGAAACTCATTTTTATTTTGATCGTAGAAACCGAGAATAAAATAATATACAGGGCATTCCATAATAATTTAGCTATAATATGTCGTTTCGAATAACGTGAATAACAATGTATATAGTTTCGCTGACAACAGCACACTTGTTTTATCCTCTACTTTGGATGCTGGAACATCGACTGCTAATGCACATCTCTATAGGCAGCAAGAAGTCTCACATCTCAAGTAACAAGGACCTGGAAGAAATTCTGTCTTATATCTTCTTTTAAACCTATCGATTTGGGTATAGGAAATGTAACAAGGAATCTGACAAATATTTCGCGTAGAATTAGAAGATAAATCAAAAACCATCCTATCCCATTTAAAAAAGTGGTACATTGCTTTGTACTGACTTTGTGAAGCACCCTGTAATCCCTGTATTCTCAAAAATATTTTTTTACCATAGACTAAAAATACTTCTTTCTTTCAAGAATTTTGAACACAGTGTATATAAACTGAACGGCATAGGGGTGAACTCGCAAAGTATGGTAATATTCTATGTAAATGGAACGGAACGGAAACGTAACGTGTATAGTGAGAATCAACCTTAAGTGTACCAATCCATATCCGACATTATTTATGTTATTATTTCCAGGTGCAGGTGAAGAAACTGGGCCAAAAGGCCACACGCGGTTACCTCAACCGCGCCAACAAGGCTCGTGAAGTGAACGGTCGTAACTGGAACGTCCGCCGTAAAGAACGTTGCCAGGGCTCCGTCCGTTCACACGCCAACAATAACCGCAAATGCTAAACAAACATTTGCAAGATGATCTCATTACAAGAAGTGGACGGAAAATATGTCGCTGATTAGGAAATAGTTTTTGTTTGAAAGTTTATCTTACGTATGTTGTAGGTATCTAAAGGACAGCTCATATTGGGGTGGTGTGGAGTTATAGTTTTTTGGGATAACGTTTTGTTCATCATGTTGTATGTTAACCAACAATGCGCAAAGGCAATTAACATTCTTTTTAAGGCGCTGGTCGCCAATAAGCGTAAAACATTACTCCATACGTGATTGCAATGGAAATGGACAGGTTTTTACGCCACCTGTGGTATTTTTGAACATTAAAGCATAAGAGACGCAGCGCAATGAATACATTCTTAATAAAGAAATAGATGAATAGTTGTTAATTAAAAAGGTACAGGAGTAGGGTGTACAGTAATGAATTTTCTTTTTTAAAGGCTATCTAAGAATTTTCTTGATGATATATTAATCCTTAAAATACCATCATCAACAAAAAAAAGATCACCGTTTTAATGAAATGTTCGTTAAATTGTTGATGTATTTATCAAGATTTTTACCTGTTTCTTGATAAAGAAAAATGATATGCATGTTATTACACTGGTGAAAACATTTGATACTTATTCTTCAGTTTTAATTATCCTGTGAAGAAAGTAAGCCATACAATATAATATCCCAGTGTATTTCGTATGAAAGTTTTTTTTTAATAAAACATCTGCTGGTGTTTTACCTATTAAAACTAATCTATATGACTAACCATCACCTTTCCTCTATTAAATCTTAAAAACTAAATATACTTATCAACTAAAGTATATCCATTGATGCCATTCAGATTGTATAGGCTAGAGGATACACTTTCACCCGTGTTTTGTGCCCTGCTTTATACACTTTACACACTACACAAGATCAAACGGTTTGGTCCTCTTCAGTCTTCGGACTTGATGTTGATTGTCCAGCTGCTGTAGAGCTTCTGCAGTGATATGATGCTTGTCGCCACACCTTTTGATGTCTTCTTTTACTGTTAAAATTCTAAGGTCTCGATGAAGACCAGAGTTGTGAACATACCAAGGAGCATTCACTATGTTACGCAGTACCTTGTTCTGGAACGTCTGTAGCATTTTATTGTAGATTGATAATTTTGAATTTCTTCCAAGAAACCAATAGTGTTAATATTATAAAGTTACAATTTGTTATGGAAAATCTAATAATGTCCATATCCATCCATGATGTTCCAGTATATTCCATTTGTTGCATTTTTGCCCCCCCCCCCCATTAATTTTTTATTTTATCCCTATATTTGTTCTGTTTAAAAGGAGAATATTTTTAGAAAATCCCTGCAAGTTTTAGAATTTGTATGTCCCTAGAACAAATTAAACAGAGTCGTATCGAATTAAAATTCTTGTTGCTAGACAATTTTCCACATTAACGGGCGCCTATATTCAATTCAATTCAATCAAAACAGCCTTATTAAGGCAAGGCTCAGCCACAGGCTACTTATAAGCTAAAACATCTTACAATACAGTCTTCTTGTTGTTAGACAAATTGTCTAGCAACAAGAACTTTAATTCGGTAAATTTGTTGTAGGGACATAAAAATTCTAATATGTGCAGGAATTTTCTAAAAATATTTAATTCATACATGTCGAACACTGACTTTCCTTTTCTATCAACTACGTATCTCGGAGCTCAAGCTAGAATACACTACCTGTACTTAAACACAATTTGAAATATCGATTATTTGAGGAGTTACTTACTTCTACAGATCGCTAATATGTGTCTCTCCTGTCATTCCTCCACATATTCCTGAATTGAATAAAAGGTCTTCTGGGGTAGCATTTTTAGGAGTTGCTTTTTAAATAATACGAGGTGCAGTTTACGAACATTCTGAGGCAAATTGTTGAAAATCTTGCTGCAGATATCTCGGCTCTTTTCTGTATAGTTTCTCTCAAATTTGTCGATGCTTGTTGGGTAGTTGTGAAAATCATTTGTGGCGAAATATCTAGGATTTTCTTTTACAGATATGCTTCTGTGCAGTATCATTGAGAGGAGAGTTAGAATCCTATAATTTTAAAAATTGAGCGGCAGCTGTCTCTGGAGGATAAGTTACAAATATGCCTGTGTAGTATAAAGATGTGTTTTCATTCTGTTGCATGGCACCAGTAGATTAAAAGATATTTTATGTGCGGAGAGGCCAACGCATGATATACTTGCATAATGTGCAGAGTTTAGCTTATTTGCCAGATGGTTTAAATGAGATGTCCATGTTAGCTTTTCATCTACCTATATAGCAACGTAGGAATTTGCAAGTCGTTGATTTTCGATTTTCTTATAGAGATATTTATATCGGGTGGTTGTTGTCTTCTATAAAAAATGAAGTAAGTTGTTTCAACTGCATTTAGAACAATCTGGATTTTTTAAACATGCGTAAACGCTTTCTATGATTAGCCCCCTGTAGTTCCCCTTGGGTGTACGTACTATTAACGAAACTTGTGTCGTCTGCAAATAACACTACTGTTGAGTTTTGAACATGAGAAACAGCAGTGGAGCCAGAGCCGACCCCCGAGGACATCAAGCTGCACTCCTCGTCTGCTTTAATAGTCATTTGACGTTGATCTGCCATCCCCTCAGAAATCTCTAGTAGACAGTTCTCAAAACATTAATTTTCTTAGCTCAAAAACAAACAAACTCTGAAACTATTCTTGAAGTATTGAAGAGCGGAGGAGAAGAACGACAGCAGCTGTTAAAGCATGTTGATAAAGTCCTACAACCACCTGAAGAGAGAGAACGAAATTGAACTTTTTTCAGAGCAACAGCCGAAAACCTACCTGAGCATAACTTGAGATCTTTACTTCAGTTTCTGAGATTGAGATTCGAAACCAAAGGGAAAAAAAACATCCATTGACAAAGCCTCTAATTCCCACAGCCATCATCTTTGTTAAGAGATGTGCATGAACCACCCAGTCGAATGCTCGTGTTAGGTCAAAAAACAGTCCCAACACGAGCCTTCCCTTGTCTATCTGACTATAGATAAAGTCGAGAAATGAAAATGTGGCGATATTAGTACCATGTTGTGGTCTGAACCCATGCTTATTTGGACTTGGTTGGTTTGTTTCGACCAAGAACTGCATAATTCTAGAATGAACAACTTTTTCAAACATTTTACTGAATATTGATAATAGTGCCACCGGTCGATAGTTTGCGATTTGTTCTTTATTGCCTTTTTTAAAGACAGACTGCAGGCTGTTTTAAATTTGTCTGGAAAAGTGCCAGTACTAACTAAGGCAAATTTCTTCAGGACAGATAGATATCAGTTAAAAATATAGATGTTCTCTTGTGATATACATGTATTCTTGTATCTGAGGTGTTTTCCTATGGTTTCTTCTAGTATTGTGCGGCGAACTAGTGACAGAATGCCTCACTAATTTCAATGTCACCGTTTAGATTCGTTCCTAAATTATTTAATAAGCGTAATATTATCGCAATTTGAACCAAAATGTGGGATATTTTGTTCTTTTTTGTAGAAAATGGCTTAGCACGTATTCTTTCCGCTCTAATTTGCATTTCATGAAGCAAATACCGCGAGTTGTTGAGCAATGTCTGTCATTCTCTTTATTTTAGTGTTAAACGAAGATGCGACTGTTAATCGATAATGCATTCCAGTGCTCATCAATGCCGGCGTAGGTGCCCAAGATTTGAAACTTTGGATTTGTTAGTTTGATGCGTTAATCGAACATTGAGATGGAACGAACTAAATTACTCGAATCATGCATCTTTCAACATTAAGGTTTATCGAGTTTAAACGAGCTTGTCCGAATAAGAGAATCAAAGAAGAATTAATTCTTTTTGAATCGATGGATTCATTCATTTGATTCAATACAAGAATTCGTTATTTTATCAAGAGCAGTTGCAGTCCTTGAACGGCCCGCCTAATATTAAAGCGAGTACAAAATTTTAGTGTCGCAATCGTTACTCTTCAAATGAACCTCCATAATGAACGCGTGGTGCTCACCTATCCAACGCTCCATTGTCACTAAATAATCGGCGCCGGTCCACAATCGAATTCTTATCCCTAACCCGACCCTGTTATGTTACACACGACACACGATTGCTTAGTTATTCAAATTTAAAAAGCGAAATCCATCACTGGACACCCTGTATAAGGTAATCGCCATCCTAGCCTTTCTCGAGTAAACTAAGCGTTAAATGCGTCAAATTTTTAAACAAAACTATACTGTTGTCGACCAAACGTTAAGTCGCGAGTAACTTACTAACATTGTACGACACGTCAACAAACGCAAAGACCAGCGCTTAAAGAGTTTATTTTCTAACATGTGTATCGATGCACTGGTATGCAGCAAATCCCTTGCTAGATTGGTTACGTTGAACCTTCAAAATTTAACCATTGATGCGAAAATAATAATATTGAAATAGTAATTCGAAATAAGTACTTAGTTGAGTTTTTTAGTATAGAGGTTAGCCCACATTACCCATAAACACCAAAAAAATTATAACTCCAACCTACGGAATATTCCGCAACGTTCAGTCTTAGAAAATGAATGGCTAAGTTGGATTTCTAAAACAAATCAATCTAATAACTTGATATATGAATACAATTAAAGGAAAGATAAATACATATCTCCAAAAAACAAATGCCGCTGCTACAGCTAATTACATTCCTAAACAAAGACGGACCAAGTAAATGTTGGTTAAATTCAATATTCAGTAACTTTCTTATTTGTGTACCGATTTCAATGAAATTTACGCAAATCGTAGACGGATTTATTGAGTTTGTCCTTAAGTTTGCTATGCTAATACAAGTGTCGAGTGGGATGATGTTATACTACAAGAAACAAAAGTATGTGAATAAGTTGAGTAATACAATGTTGATTAATAAGTATCCTCTATCGTTAGCCTCACTTTTTAAAAACATTTAGTTTGTTGATTCATATAAATACCTTTATTTTAAAAGGAAACACGAAGTTCTGGAGAATACTATGCATTTTTGATAAACAAACAAACTAATATTGTGTATTCTAACGCTCTAATAACTTCTGTTATGCAACGTGATAAATTCTGAATGCAATTGTCATTTGCCTCTTGTGGACTGTTTTCGCACCCGTCAAGAAAGGCGATTAAGAGATCTGGAATAGTGTCCCAGATTGTCCCACGCATGCTCGATGGGATTCGAATCAGGGCTACGTGGGGGTCAATCTAATTCTTTGACCGTCCATATCAACCAGATAATTATTAACAACTCGTGCGACCAATAATTAGGACCACTGATTGCCACAGTACTACTTACGAACATCTTTATTTAGTCCAGCATCTCGTGAAACATAGGTTGGCCGCATATTAAAAAATACTTCAAATCCGTTAGAGACAGCAGTAAACTAACACTTTAGTAGCACGAACAACAAACAACCTTACAGCTGCTACGTAACGAAATATCAGCACTGCTTGATTGAAAATGACAGGCAATCTTGCTTACATAATGTGTAAAGTTTTTAATTGTTCTTAAAAATGCTTTCAGTTTTCTTTAAAAATTTGTATTTTCTTTCACAAGAAACATATTGGTATGAAACAAAAAAATAAATGTCCACTTAGGCTTAGGAACAGCGTACAATTAAACAACATTGTATTTAGGGCGCGAGGATATATCGTTAATCCGGAGGGGAGGTTTACATCTCAAAAAATGCAGTTTTTCAGTAGAGAGGTTTTAAAATGGCGTTTTTTTCAGTCGGAGTTTCTTGCAAAACTTGCAGTCATTGATGTAAAATGACGGTAATTTATTATTCGTGAGCAATGACCGTCATATGACTTACGTGACAGTCACTTAACTAAATTTACAATGCTTTATTAAGGTTAACAGCTCGTTCACAAGTTACGTTTTCTTCTATAATCGGTATTCTTCCCAATGGATTTGAACGTACACATTTAAATGTATGCGCAAGCCCGTAGCGTATGAACGGGCTGCAACTAACCGAAACAAAAAAAAACTTATGTTGCAAATGTCTTCCTTTAATTTTCGTCTTAAGTATTTATTGCCATTACGGTTAATAGTGAAATTTGAACAGTTGGAAAAATAAATTGATGGAATATTATTCAATTCAATAGCTTCGCCGCTTCGTATTAGAGTCACATGTTATTATCCTGGACTTGGACCATATTACAACTCGTTCTATTTGTCACTCTCACGTCGTTAGATGGAATAAAAGTAGGAGTTCCATTTAAGATCTTTTTGGAAATTTCGATTTTATTAGTATACCAATATATCCCTCCGCAACGAACGAAGACCTCCAACCGCCATGTCTTTTCAAATCCAAAATGTCGACACTGGAGCATTTGCGAGAAACGTAGCTGATGTTCTTCTAAACGAGTGACCAGTGTAATTATTTATGTCTTGAAGTTTCAAAAACTTGGCAATTTCTTTAAGAACATTCGAATAGTGTTTTCCAATCACCTGATTCACACACCTACCTCGTTCATAGCGATAGAACAAGCGTTCGTCTTGTGTATTATTTGGCCGAAGTTTAATGTAATCTTGTAGTAACCTCACAAAAGGAACTGGACCTCCATCATCGGTTATCACAAAACTTCTTTGAACCTTGTTTTTGCTTTGGAGGATTTTAACTATAGCTACATCATCCTTGAATTCGACGTCTTTCAACCTCATTTTATGGATCTCATCGGTGCGGCATGCGCTAGCTATTCCCATTAGTGCTATCACTTTCATAGATAAATAGCTATGATTAGAAGGCGTCAAGTAAAAACTTTATTATTTCTTCTTTTCTAAAAATTTTAGATTTTTTAGCTTCGTAACCATAGTTTTTTCGTTTAATAAATGCAATGAGTTTCTTAAACTGCGAAATATCTATATTTTTGTTATATGAATATCGCAACCATGGGACGGAGGTGATAGGGTTTCAGATTTCTCTCAGAAGTACGCTAACATTACATTTTCGTCAATTTGAGAAACGTTTTTATCCGCGAACCCTTCCAGAAACAGGTTGTACGTTTGATAGTATCTATCTTTCGACTTCTCAGGTAACAGTGAGGCACATGCCAACTCGGCCGCCTTCTGAATAGCAACGTTTTGATCTTGGGAGAACATTTTAGACTAGCGAAATTAAAACATTCAAACTTAGAGACTCTGACAGTACTCAAATAACTAGTTGTCATGGATAATTTTACAGGTGGAAAAACCTTATTTTATCATTATAATTTGAATAAAATCAAAGTTCATTACTTAATAATATATTGAACAGAGAACAGTAGTAGAAAAAAATTAATACATCACACGATGCGAAAGCCTCTTTTGATGTTCGGAAGTATTGAATCACCTCGGCTTCGCCTCGTCTATTCAAAAGCCTCCTTACACCAAAAAATAAACTTTTGCATCTAGTAATGTAAATACCTATTCCTTTACTTTCGATTTGAATAGGTTAACATTTAAGTAATACTTAAGTGATTATTTGGACATTATATAGTTTTTAATCTTATGTTGCCTCGCTGCAATGACTTAAATTTCAAATAAACCGCTCTCTAGGTACAAGACACTGCAGCAAACTAAAAAGTCAGTTTAAATGACCAATCCATCAAGGTCATTGTGAATGTGACGTGAACCATGCGACGGAATCACATGACACGGTCATATGACCGACTCACATCCCAGTGATTGAAATTAACCAACATTTTCTTTTTGTCCATTTAGATTGAAAAAACCTGTTATTCCTAGCTTAGCCATTTAGAAATTTATAAGATTTAGCCTAATTTGGAACAGTTAAATTAGATTCTTCACTCTAGTGTTCAGTAGTGATGTTCTACATTCGATGGTGTAATAGTGTGTTACTTAAATAAGACGAAAAATCTAACTTAACTTTCTAAAACGAAATCGGATCTCGCTCAAGATGTCTTGCCCCACCTTCTAACTTGTATATTTTCGTTTTTTGGCGCGGGGGAATATAAATTAAAAAAGCCTTGGCCAAAATTATTATTCGGCAGACATCCGGAGTCGATTTTTGTTCTAATAAATGTGAAAGCGTGATTTTGGGAAAAAAAATTACCAAAGCACCATAGTGTGTTCATTAAAAAGAATTTAAAAAAAAATAATATCATGCTTTTTCCTAAGTAAGTATAGAATATTATGGAATGTTGCGGAAATGTTTTCTTTGTCGTGTGTGTTAAGTCGTTCATATTTTAGTGACTTTTTTTTAAATTTAATTAGCTATAAATTTATTATGAGTTCACTAACTTTAAAATGCACTGACACATCATTTGTAGCATTTTAATATACAGGGTGTTTCTTAATAACATGCTAATATTTAAGAAGGTTATCCTTGGGTCCATTTTGAGAAAAAAACTTCATATGAACATAGGTCCTAAAAGTCTTAACTGTTGAACTACAGGGTGCTAAGGTTTTTAAAAAAAAAAATGTTTTTTTATGATAACCTATATATTTTTGTGAAACGTGGTGTTCATCTTCTATGCATCAAGAGGCGTTTTCTGCTGTACAACATGATTTTTTCTTGCCAGTTGCGGGATTTGCACCGAATCATTTTAAAGAGAAAGGTGATACCTACGCCACTGCTTTTTCTTAAAGTAAAAATTATTTTTGAAATCCTCTTTTTTTTCTGAGCAAATCTAATCTCTTCATTTTAAAAAATAAAATTCATTAATTTGCATCTTGCTAGACCACTTACGAGAAAAAACAATTTATGCAACTTTAAACAATAATTTATTTAAGAGAATCATTTTTAAACGGTAAAATTATGAAATTATAGTAATCTAAATACATTTTGGAATGCTAACACAAAATTACCCTGATCGCACAAAGAAATAAATTAAATCAGATGTTGAAAATGTCCAACTCCTGCTGCAAATATGCCTCTGCTCTTTCTCTCATGGACTCACCTACTCTTTGGAAAATGCCGGGACTGTTTCTAATGGTTTCGCAAGAAACTATGATGCGATTTCTCAACTGCTGTTCAGTATGAATTGGTGTGCTGTAAAACAATGTTTTAAGATGACCCCACAGGAAGTAACATAAACTATTGAGATCCGGGGACCTAGGTGGTCATGCCTGTGGTCTTCCGCGACCTATCCAGCGATTATTGTAATATTGGTTTAAAGTTCGCGCGCCACAGCACTGAAGTGCGCTGGCGCCACGTCGTGCATAAACCACAGTCGATTTCTTACTAGAATGGGAACATCTTTCATCTAAACTGGCAATTCTTCTTCGAGAAACTGCCGGTAATTATGCCCATTCAACCTCTCATGAAGAAAATAGGGTCCAATTAAAGAATCACCGCATATTCCAGCCCACACGTTAACGAAAAACTGATCCTGATGACGGGATTCCAAGATTGCATGTGGGTTTTCTTCAGCCCAAAAATGATTATTGTGAAAGTTTTGGATGGCCTTTCTAGAAAAACTGGCTTCATCGGTGAATAAAATTTCAGTATCAAACAATGGATTTTCAATTACTTTTTTAAGAAAACATTGGCGAAACTTCATCCGTAATGGAAAGTCGCGTGAGAGTAGAGCCTAAACACGTTGGATATGGTAGGGATATAATAAAAAGTCATTGAGAATTTTCCAAACAAGGTGAGATATTCAAATTTTTCGTGTACTTAATTCGGGATCTTCCTCGACTGAATTCAAAACCGCTACCTCAATTTCTGGTGTTCTTACAGTACGTTGTACTCCTTTTATATGATCATCTGGTTCAAAACTTCCCTTTTCGCACAACCTTCTATGAATGTTTGAAAATGTTCGTGTATCCGGAACATTTCTATTTGGAAAGCGGTTTTCGTACAACCGCCTGGCTTCCAGTGCGTTACCATCAGCAAGCATGTAATGCATATCTGCAAACTCAGAATTCGTGAAATGGACCATGTTTTTTTCGACAATATTTTAATTTTAATGACTTAAATACGTAACAACTAGACTAGGTAGACAACTGTCAAAACTGTTTATGTTTACAAAACAAAATCTGCTTCTTACCTACTAGATAAGTTTTTAATCCTTGATAATACCCAATTTCATAACAACGTGCAAATGAATGAGTTTTATTTTTTTATGCGAAATCCATACGTCAAACGAAACAAATTGAAGAGACCAGATTTGCTCAGAAAGGAATGAGGATTTCAAAAATAATTTTTACTTTAAGAAAAAGCAGTGGCGTATCACTTTTTTCTTTAAGACGATTTGGTGCAAATCCCGCACGGACGCTACTGGCAAGAATAAAAAATCATGTTGTACAGCAGAAAATGCCTTTTGATGCATAGAAGATGCGTACCACGTATTTATTACAAAAATGTATAGGGTTATACCAAAGTTATCATAAAAAAAGGTTTTTTCCTTACAACTTTAGCACCTTGTAGTTCAACAGTTAAGACTTTTAGGACATATGTTCATATGAAGTTTCTTTCTCAAAATAGACCCAAGAATGACCTTTTAAGTATTAGCATGTTATTAAGAAACACCCTGTATAGTCTTATAAGACATGCTCCATTCTATGTAAATCTTGAAGTGCTCAGTTCAAAAGGATTTTTTTTCTAGATGTCAGACTCATCAATCATAGCATTGTATATTAAATTTTATTAAAGTCTGGTCAATTTCAATGCTGTATAATATTATAGTATTTATATTGTCACATTGCATTTTAAAAGTTAGGAACTTCTTGAATTATCCACATTACTGTTTATTTTTCTATGTCGTAATGAAACTGGGCATTCTGAAGTTAATTTGGCCAGTTGTGTTATTTTTTTTTATCGTTTGTAATGTGTTTAATTCCCTGTAAATACGAAAAAGATATAATATATAGAGTACATTTATATTTTTATTATATTATTATTTAAGAAAAGTAAAACCTTATTTTTGTTGATATTTTCGCGCATTAGATAGTTTTAATTTGGGGATCAAATTTCCGAAAAGATCGAAAATATCTTCCATAGAATTAGATACAACATAAAATAGTAAATGTAAAAATGTACCTAAATATCGAACCATATTTAATGTGTATATTTTATAATCTAAAAATCACAAGTAATATAGCACTTAAGAATATATAGATTAAGACGAAATCATCAGAGCAATCTGTGATAAAGACTTATTTTTATAGCCCAAAAAAAGTATGGAAGATATTGTCGAAACGCGAAAATTTGGCCCAATTAAAAAAAAAGTAAAATTGTTGCCTATTCGGGTCAATAAAATGATCGGCAAACGGTTTTTTTCGCCCTTATTTTATAATCTCGAAGCTGCTTGGCGGATTTGAAGCGGCGTTGCCAGCTATTAAAGGGGTCGTATTATTAACGACTATTGACTAATTTATAATGAAATGATCTTTTATTAACCGATCATTCTTTTAGGTAGAAAAAATATTAAAAGATCAATTTATACCTACAGGGATCGCTGAAATTAGCGCGTTTTATTTCTGGAGTGGGATCTGACCCAGAAAATACGACAAAAAGTGTATACTATAAACATGCCCCTAAAAATGCCTGAAGGTGGATTTTTCTCTGAAACCCCTTAATATAAAATTGCGATAATTGGTAGGACTTACATCATTTGGAAGACGCACTGGATGGTTTACTTACTTGTTTGTTTTTTTCTCAGAAGCGTCACATGCGGGGGCCACTCAATTTTTTCAGTTCTTAATCGTAGGTACCTAGTTTAAATGTAAACTTTGTATTTTTTATACATTGTTATGTCTCGATAGAATTCACCGTTTTTAAGTAAAATCGATTTGAAAATAAATCATATTATTTGGATAAATTACTAAATCGAAAACGTTTAAAAAATATTTTTTTTTTGTATTTTACCGATATTATTAACCTTGTTATGCACTTAATAGTTAAAAACCTGAACTTTACACTAACAGGCCTTTTTAATACAAGGCTATTAAGTTAATAATAACGGTATATACAGGATAGTGATGTAAATTAAAAAAGTTTTTTTTTCAGAATTTGTTTTTTTCAAGTGAAAAAATAAGGCTGCAGAAATTTTGGTTTTTATGTTTTTGTTTTTACAAATTAGCAAAAAAACGCTTTTATAATCAAGTATAGGGTGTTTGGAAGTTCTTCAATCATAGGGTGGCTTAATCAGACGTCACATTGGTACGCATTTTACTCCTAATTAACACACCTATGACTGAAAGATTTTTTGAATACACGATATATTGGTTTTGTAGTAAAGTTCGCCGCACGGCTGGTGAGCTACGAAAGGAATCCGAGCAAAGGACTTTACATTGTTGCCGGACTTCTTTCTTTAAATTTCCATTAAATGTTAATCAGCAATCAGCGGGGGTTTCTGTCTCTTTTTATCGTATATGATATTAAATTAGTGGGGATACAAAGCACATCTTCACACCTTCAGAAATTTTACAAAATCTTTCAAAAAATGTAATCAAGATAGCATGCTAAATGACCCCATTAAGAAATAAAAAAATGGGGGTAATAAATAGCCGGGGGCCTCTGCATTTGATGTCTCCAAGAAAATAAATAAAACAATTAAATACACTCTCCAGTGTAAATTATATAAGACCTACCAATTATCGCAAATCGACTTTTAGGATACCCCCTTCAAGGGGCTCTAGCCACTACCACCGTAAAGACAAGGCCGTGAAACGCCCGATTTTACGGACCGATGAGTCATCACAAGTCGACCCAAAAATAAGTTTACACGGTGCATGGAGCATGTTTTTTATTTGTGTATTTTATGGTATTTACTACCTATAATCTTGTAAATTACAGATATTTTTTGGTGATTAAGTGTGCTTGTATTTAGGTACTGTGCTTCTATCGTTTACTTTTACTTAGACACATAAAATTAGTATACAGATTCGGAAAACATTGAGCCAGTGAATGTCTAGGTTATGTTATTTTGGTAGAACTTTTAATTAAAAATCATGCCGGATAGTTGTTGTGTTCCGTACTGTAGGGGAAATTATGATACCAGTGGGAAAAGTGGCAGTTTTTGTATTTTCTCGAGACCCCGGGCTGCAGAAACAATGGTTATGGGCAATTAAAAGGAAAGATTTTGTTTCTACTAAAGCAAGCAAGGTACGTTTGTGTCTATAAATATTTTAACAGCTTGTAATTATCGAAAATAACATTATTTTTAGATGTGTGGATTCGATTACATTACACTTTCAACCCAACTTCACTAAAAGAAAAACAACCTTTTAGATTGAGGCAATTGGTGAAGCTATGGAGGCAGCACTAAAAATTCCACGATTAGTTAAAGGCAAAGACATGTTAAAGGTAAGAGATATTAGAAAATATGATGTAAACATAAACATAAATAGAAATAAAGGTCTGTCTTTACCACCAAATATATTTGGTGGTAAAGACAGACCTTTATTTCTATTTACAATCTCGCCACAGAATATGGACTACTTCTTAAATCATAAACATAAATGTTTGATGTAGGTAAAATATTTTATGCTTGTTATTGTTAATTGGTACTATTTTTAAAAATAATTCTTATTTATTTTAGGAGCTGTCCCAACCCAGATGCTTGCATGTCCATCGTACTTGTCAAAAGATGATATCCCTATGCGAATCTCTCCAGAGTTTAAACGCCTTCGAATGAAATTTTGAGAAAACTGTTACAGAAAGTATAAGAGCATCAGCAATTTACAATGAGTCAATTACTTTCTCTAACTTGGTTGAAGCTTGTGACAAGTTGACAGAACCAGGCTGTGAATGAGTAAAGGAAAAAGGCAAACAAAATATTTGTTTTTTTCTATATAAATGAATCACAAAATGATCTTGCCCCAAAATTGTCAGTGTTTTTAAATGACTTAATATAAAAGTGTTTTATACTGAGGTGAAAAAAATTCTGTGTAGTGACAAAAGTATTCTAAAATTTCCCCTAAGAGTGACTAACATTAATACTTTAAAAACTGTGTTATCGGAATTATCGTTGTTCGATTATTTGCAGGAGAAACGTTCAGATAAACAAGCACACAAATTTAACTTTATTTCTGTACTTTTACAGTCCATATCTGACGAGTTTTTACAAGAAAAAAAAGAAAAGGAGTTTTATAGTTTATTCAAGAAAAGCTTAAGATAGTAACGGTAACAATAATCTGCCTCAGATATTCTTGCAAGTTGTCACTGTTTGCTTGTTTATTACACTTCATCTCTCCTCTCGCACAAAAATTTTTAAGAAGTGCAAATAGACTATGTTTCTATCGCCACAAAATGAAAATATGAAATGATACAGTGATTGCAAAAAGCATGCCATACCTGAAGCGGTCAAAAAATCATTAATACTTATTTGCGCACCCATCAGTTTAAGTTACCTACTTTAGTTTAAATACATATGTCAAGAAAATAGACAGCATATCTATGCATTTTGTAATTATACTCTGTGTAAATTTCTTTTTTAAACAATGTGCAATTAGCGGTTGAAATGATTACTGGAATATGATTTATTTTCATATTCTCTTTTGTATTTTGTGAAATAATAAAATTTTTTTATTAAAATATATAACCGACAGTTAAACTTCTCTTTCATTCCACGTTCACTTTCCAATTTAATCTCCTATCCAGGCAAAATAAATTAATACAAGTGCTATGTGTGTATATAAAAATAATACCAATTCAAATAAAAATATTTTTCCACTACTAACCTATAACATCGCCATTATTGACCGATTATTAACGTTAGAAATCGTTTTTTTCTACTAGCGTGCGGAAAAACGCATTTTCCGCACATGTTTTAGTGCGGAAAATCCACTTTTCCGCACCGTGCGGCAAAGATTTTTCCGCACTGTTATATTTTGAAATTAAATTTAATTAAATTAAATGCTGTACGATTTGAAGTCACTGTTCATCATATTACCTTTGAAATATCTTAGTTGCTATGGTGTATATAACCAGTTGTTGATTTGTATGTCACTGTCAACAGAATATTATAAATTTAAACTAGTTTATCAGTTTTTCTACTGGAGTTTTGCTGAATTCTTCGGCACGCAAAATGATTTCCGATGAAGAGATGAACGAATTAATATTGTAAAATTTTGTTCATTGTAATAAAAATTTAAAAAAAAACTCCGTTTTTTAAATTATTTTCAATTTGTTTCCTCACGCTAGTAGAAAAACTATTGTTCCTAACACGTGCAGAAACCTATTTTTCCGCACTTAAATGCTTGACACCACTCCGCTACGCGTCGTGCTGTCAACGGCATTTGCGTGCGGAAAAATCGATTTTCTGCACTTGTTAGGAAAATAGCTATTCTCTACCTTATAAGTTATTATATGACCATGGTCAATAATAAGGCATTGAAATCCATTATTGACCGATCTTCAAGAATCTATTTGAACGCAGGTAACTTGATTTTTTGATTTGACAACATGAATTCATAAACATTTTAAACAGTTAGGCAACCAGATAATTATCAATACATACCTATTAGATTATTAGAGATTCTTGATATGTAAAATATCGATACAATCAACATTTTTTCTGCTTCCATCCTTAATTCTGGAGGTGTACACATAATAATATCACTAACATTTTCTTGGCTCATTTTTTAAAAAACGGAAAACTCGTGAAATCTGATGACATAAATGAACAAAAATTGACATTCACAAAGCCACCTGACAAAGCAACAAAATATTTTTCCAATTCCAAAGCGCAGGTAACTTGATTAAAAAATATACTTATACCTACCTATAATTTTTTATAATTAATAATACTATAAAGATAAATGTCTTATAAAAGTTTGTAGTAGTGGAAAAAATATTATATTAACCACGGTTTAGACAGCTTATAGCCCTCGCGTCTTAAATCCCTCGTCGCTACGCTCCTCGTGATTTAAACTTGCCGCTCGGGCAATAATGATGGCTGTCTAAACCTTGGTTAATAATATACTATTAGGTTATACATTTGTAAGTACTAAAATACTTTTCTGGTATGGAATGTATTATACTAAATCGTAATATTAAAAAAAAATCTTTATTGCAATTTATTTAATCAGGAGGTCGACCGTGATGACTCATACTTTCTCGCTTCAAGGCCTTGTTTTTCGGTGGTAGTGCTCTATCCCTCCCCCCCTGACGGGCATGCTTGTTTATATGAACTTTTTGTCTTATTTTGGGGTTTAGATTACCCCCCAGAAATGTTGCGCGCTAATTTCGGGACATCTTGTATACCGGGTGACAACAAAATCGTTATACCTACAGAACTATCATTCAATATAGATACGTGAAATTTGAATAGCAATATGGTTCAGGTAAGTGCAAATTATCAAAAAAATTTTTTTTCAATATTGCTTGCGGTTTAACCAAGGGTAGGTAGCATAATATTTTAAATGACATGACACCCAGTATATTTTTTTAGGTTTTCGATAGAGCTCTAAATTCTCTTTTTAGTGACATACCACAAGCTGTCATTTGTTTTCAAAATGGCGGCGTAGAAAGTAAGAATCGTAGGTTTACAAATTTAACAAGCCTTAGTTTAACATGGAAAATAAATACTAACACAATGCCAGAGCATTAAAATTCATTTTGTTTACATCCGCTTCTTATAATATCGAAAAATGTATTTTTGAACAGAAATTGAATTTGTTAATTCCATTATTTAAATATCCTAGAATTCTATCCAGTTAAGCGGTTGTAAAGTATACAGAGTGTTACTTAATTATACCACCTTTAGAATGAAGTTTGGTTTTGTTGTTAAAGACAATTTGGAGTTAAGGTGGGGACGATAAGGTTTTGCAGAAAAGTATGGATGCGAGAAGATGCAAATAACGAATTACAACAACAAAATTTTATTAACTGTAATGATTGTATTCTTTTCGATTAGGTATATAAACAATTTGATTGGTTTGTATTCATATAACCGCGAGCCTGCTGTATTTCAGGGCGTGATTTTGGGGTCATTTTAAGAAAAAAAACTTAAAATGAACGTAGGTCTAAGCATCTTCACTTTTAAACTACGGGGTGTTAAAGTTTTAAGGAAACATTTTTTCTTATTATTACTTTGAGACTTTCATAGTTTTTTTTGTGCAATTTGATATACACCTTCTATGTGTCAAAATGCATTTTTAAATATGCAATTTTTTTTCGTATTTCCACCAGTCACGTCCGTGGGCGATTTTCGCTGAATATTTTTGAAAAATAAATGGTACGTATCTGGCAGGCCATTTGATTTTGTTGTACAGGGTGCGCAAAAAACATGAAAATGTAGATTTGCAAAATAAAACATTTTTGAAAGAGCATAGAAGCATAAACATTATTTTGCATGTCAGTAGCATAAACTTTTTGTTTAAGATACCCCCACAGGAAATAATCCATCGCGGTGAGGTCCGGAGACCGCGCTGGCCATGCAGTGTTTCGGTCCATGGCGGCCCATCCATTTTTCGGGAAATGTTTATTAAGTCAATTTGTTATAAGCAGTGTACTATGCGCTGGGCAGCCATTTTGCTGAAATATCACCTTCCTTCTAAATTCCAAATTTTCTTCCTCCAATTGAGGAAAAAAGTATTCACTAAGAATTTACAAATAATAATTTGCGTTTAGCCTTCTTTCCAGGAAAAATAGACCAATTACTTTATTGAACGTTGACACACACCATACGTTAACTTTCTTAAATTTCTGACTGTTTGTGCAAAGCTTAAAGTAGGGGTTTTCGGTCGCCCAAAAACGACAATTTTAACTATAAATTATACCATTTGTTGTGAACGTAGATTCGTCACTGAATATGATATGATGGTAAAAATGACGGCTTGCCAGTATACGTTTACCCATTAGTTAAGAAAATTCTAGTCGGTATGTATCATCGCTTTCTTGAAGTTTGTGGATAAGGTTGGTTTGAATGCGTGAAACTTATTTGGGGACAGAATATTGTGTACGTACCACCCACCTCATTGGCTCTTGGTCTCAAAGGAAGTCTGGGATTATTGTGAGCTGATTCTAAGACCAAAATTGTTGCAGCGTCAATTTCATCTAAATTCTTTTTTTGTCTGTTTCACATCTTTAACGTCACCATAAACGTCGAATTTACATACCAAATTTCTTAGACATAACAGAAACGTATACACCTGGAAATTTTCGGTTGAAAATTTGAATTGCGTATTTATAGGACACTTCTCCAATACCATAACATTTGATCAAGGAAATGCGCTGCTCTACGGTAAGCATATTTCTGAAGATGTTAGTTGATAGATGACAATTAATGTAGGAATGACAGCTAGACATTATGTAAAAACAACAATCTTGATTTATGTTCACAAAATGAGGTAGCAGTGAACTTCTCAAAATAATACGAAGTTAATTCATTTTTTAATTTCAAATAATATCTTAGTAACCATAACTTCAATGAAAAAACTTTATTTGCCTTTTTGATTCATCCTTCTAAGTTCTTTTCAAGTTTCAAAAAAATTTGATTAAGAAATTTTTGATTTTACAAATCTACATTTCTGTATTTTTTGCGCACCCTGTACAACAAAATAAAAGTTTTTTAACGTGAATCGTATTTATAGAACAAGCAAAAGAAATTATTAAGAATGTTTTTTTTTTCCAAAAAACTGAAAACAGAAGTTTTTACAAGTATAGTTAAGTCCATCCTGTAGTTCAATAGTTAAGATGTTTAGGACATATTATTCATATATTCTTTAAATGGTTTGCAAGAATCACACCCTGAATTATAAGCACATCATTAAGTATCACCCTGTAGATGTTTAAAAATAAGGTAAAACTTCTTACCGATCATTTTCTTGGCCTGTTGATGTTATTTCATCTCAAAACTGTTATTTATATTGTATATTTATTTATATATAATAATATATATCAAAATAGGAAATATTTAACTTATTAGATATGTTAAAGGGCAACAAAAAGTTAAGTGAGCTGTAGTTTTTCGCTAAACTATGTGAAACGTTCTGTCGTGTTGGTTACTGGAAACGAGCTGACAGACTGTGCTTTATTTTCTTTACAGGTAGAGGCTCGTTGCATTAACCACTAGTTTTAATTTTTGACTAACACTGGGTGGCACAATACTTATATAGATATATTAAATTATAAGACATTCAGCCATATTATATAATATATGTATATAAATACCAAATTTAGAGCAAAAGCGTTTGTTTTTATTTCAAAGATGTTTTGAAAAATAAAAAAAAATATCTCAAAAGTTTGACACTTTTCTTTCTCACTCTTTTACCCACTATTAATAACTGAACAAGACTGATTGTCAAATAATTCGGCAAATAAATTCAGTAAACACCTAAAATAAATGTTTTGTGCCTCCCATTGGTAGTTTCTTTAGGTTCAATAATCTAACGACCATCCATAGATGTAAGAAAAAAGTACAAAAAAATCAGTGGTTTCTTTTTGATTCATCTATCATAAATGTTTTGCGCTAGGCTGCCCAAAAGATTTTATCATAAATCCGAGAATTAGCTGTGGGTAGGCTTCAATCCCGAAGTTCAGTCAACCTCTCAAATTCATAATATCGTTTCAAGTATCACAAATCCCGATTTGCAAAACATAATTAAGGAGCCTTGTTGTCTGGATTGAGCTTTAAAACTCCCTTAAAGCAGCATTATTTTGTTAAATCATCGGTCATCAACTAGAATTAATTAATTGTTGCTTAGATCTATAGTTTGGGAAACGATTCAGCTTAAGCGATTTTCTCCACATCACTGTTTGTTGACTAGCAATAAAAAAAAATTAAAAACATCAAATTAACAAAAAAATACGCTTTAATTATAATAATTCACATCCACTGAGTTGTGTCAATTTATATACTGTGTGGTTATGTTGCTTTAATGAATTTCGACGAACGAAAATGTTTGAATAGACAATTATTGGGCTATTTTCTAAGTAAGATTGAATATTGAGATGTTTTTTTAGGTTTCTTCGAAGATTTACAAAGTATTGAGCAATTCCATGATTTAGCGATGTTAAGTAGGTTGCTGACAACTATAATCTGTAATAAGGACAGAGTTTTTGCCTTAAAATCAATCACGCTCTACAGAGTTTAATATAAGAGACAGGTAATTATTTGCATTACAAGGGAGTAAATGATACTTTACTTCTGTCGAGGGCATATTATTTTTTTTTTATGACCTGTTATTATACTTTTTAATAAATACAAAAAAAACGAATAAACTTCACCTTGCGTTTGACAACAATAAAAACTAAACAATGTCAAGGAAGGTAAAAATCATATAAAAAAACTAAATCAAATTAGGGGAATAATTTTCTTCCCTGGCAAGCTTACTACTTTTTTTCTTAAGATATCGTAAATAAATTTCATCCTGACATTATGGACCATACTTAGGAACCCCATAGATTTCAAATATTTTTTTCTAATAAATTGGGAAACATCGTGCAACTAAACAATTTTTTTTTATCTCTCATAACACCCTGTGAAGAACTTGTTTAATTATAATTTAAATGGTCCTGTATACCTAACAGCTATTTAATAGTCTGAAAGAACCTTAATAATAATTATAATTCAAAATAAATATGGAATTATGTTTTATTAAACGCAACATAACCTTAAAACAACTTTCAAAAATTGTATGATTTGTTGCTTTGAATATTTATGTAGTGTACGCAATGTATGAACAAATAATGGATGATGCACGAATAGATGTTAGCTGTCTAAAAATTTGAAAAAAAATTGATTGTATGTGCTAAAAATCCAGCAAGGTATTAATAATAATAAAAATTGCTATTTTATGTTTGTAAAATTCAAATAAGGGTTTTAAAGAATCGCCCTTTGCTGAATTGAATTGACAAAAAATAAGGACTAGAAAAAAAATGTGGAAAAAAAGTAGATATGTGTGATTTCTTTTTGTTTGTAGATTAGAGGTATTTTTGTGAAGTTACTGACTTTATGATTAAGAATGAAATTGAGAAAATGTTATAAAAAGTTAAAAAATAAAAATTAATTATGTTAAAATGTGATGAAGTTTTATTCACACTATTACCCTATACTCAGCAAGTCATTAGTAGGGGTGTGACGATATAACTTTAACGGTTAAAAATAACCGGTTATTGAGAAATAATTGGCGCTGCCGACGATACAATATTGTCTGAAGCAGTTACCAGTTATTGGCGTTATTGCATCGAGCCGAGAGCGCGCCGCGCCGGTGACACGTTGCCTGCGTGGTATTTATTACACCGCATACGGTTATTTTAAATAACTGGTAGACAAATAACCGCTAATATATTTCACTGATATCTCGATATTTTTTAATATTATGTTATAGGTTATTTCATATCGCCGTGTGCGGTATGCGGGCACAAATTTTATTCCTAACCATCCGCCCGAGTCCTACCGCCTACCGAGTCCTCACGATTTACGCTTGCTCTTTTCGTACCGAATTGCAAAACGTTGTAAGGATTGGAATTGTGAAATAATAGGACAATAAAGAGAGTTTAAATGTGAAAAAAAAAATGTGATGCCATAGGTCCCGGGATCGATTCCCGTTTCGGCCACTTTTTCTTAATGACTTTTTTAGTTTTTTATAACTTTTATTTTTTTTTTAAGTAGATCGACTCAAAAAGGGCTGGTAAATAATTGGCCGGTGAACTTGAAAAAGGCGAATTGGAACCAAAAAGGTGGATTAGATGCCGTGTTAGCGCCTGTTTAACCAATAAAGTCTATAAAGAGTTTTGAAATGTCTATAAAGAGTTTTGAAATTCGGTACGAAAAGAGCAAGCGTAAATCGTGAGGACTCGGTAGGCGGTAGGACTCGGGCGGACGGTTAAGAATAAAATTTCTGCGGTATGCGGTCGGAGTTATTTTAAACGATGAAAATATCGAGATACTTTAATCGCGCCATCAAGTATTTGAACTTACTGATCACATATTATTAAAATATCGACGTAATATCTGTGGTTCAGGACGGTAGTGTTTAGTGTTAAGAAATTCGGTAATTCCCCTACGATCGACCGGATCGACGCCTGTTGATGTTGCTTGTTTTGTTGTAAAGTGTGGCGTTGTTTATTGTTTGTTTTTATTAAAGAAATAAGATAAATTATAGAATATAGAGATAGTGCATTAGGTATCTATATATGTAAACATTTAAAATGAGCGATTTAAAACGTTGTATTAATTCACAAAATTATTTTTTTATTCTCTCTTAGTTTTCTGTTTATTTTATAGTAATAATATTTTCATAAAATATTTAAATAATAGAAAAAAATCGTTTATTCGACAATCAACATCTTGAAACTAAATTTATTGAAAATAACTGGTAACTGTTCAAAATAACAGTTAATCTAAAATAACAGTCACCGCTATACCGGTGATTTCAAAATAACTGATAAGCCCACCTCTAGTGATTAGTATAGTAAAAGCGCTTTGGTTATTATAACGGTTGTTGAGGACACGTGTATTAAAGTGCGTGCGATTTCAATCTCTGCTATTTTTGTTTGTAAATTAACGCAGTTATTGGCATTCAGTCACGTAGCTAGTCAAAAACGCGTCGCAACGGTACTTGTAAAACGTCATTGGGACGCGAGCTTCCTATTCCGGGTGAAAAATAGGTTGTGTCGCAACCCGCGCCGGTTGATTAGAGAGAAGAAGCACGGCGCAAGGCTGACTTTTGCTTTTTATGTATGATTTTATGCATAAGTTTGCATTGCTCTAGTTCCAAAAGTGTATCCAGTCGATTCAAACCTAATTCTCTATATAAAACCGCCGTTCGTGTCAGTCATAATTAAATAATATCTTTAATACTTTATCACAACATTATAAACTATTTGGTTTCTGGGACTTTATTTTGTAATGTCTGGACAGTGTTAAAGTTCACTACACCACAATTACCCCATACAGGCAACAAATATCTGAAATGTGATAGAAAATAGGCGTTATACAGGGTGATTGATAGTGGATGGCCTATTAGACGTTTTGGACGAACCAACCAACGGATTACTTTGAAAATTTGGTTGCATGTATAAGTGGACGTGCTCTCTCCTATAGAAATATTTTTAACTATGCAGTGTTGCCGGTTCTACTAAAAAGTACTAGCTACTTTGATATTTTAAATGGAATACCCTGTATATTATTTTTTTTTACAATCCTTATTAATTTCTTAATAACTTCTCTTAATATTTTCCTATACCTATCTGTCATCGTTTTCGAGATAATAATTAATTTCTTTCTTTTTTTTGCAAAACATGACCTTTAAAAACTGCCGATATTTTTGACTTCGTGACAGATTAGAACATGGAAATTTGGTGGAAAGTTAAGTAATATCCAAAGACATATTACTTTGTATCGATATCTTAATTATTATAGTACAGGGTGTTTCAAAAATGCAAATATTTTGATGATTTGGAAAAATGATCAAAATTATACTTTTGTTATTGGAACACCCTGTATTTTATCTCTGATCCTAAAAGCTGTTAACATTTTCTATCTTTCTATGTATCATGTTCCTATACCCATCTAGAATAGTTTTTGACTTAGGAGCATTTATTTGACAAATTTGACAAATTGACAAAATTAAGTCAAAAATATCGGCAGTTTTTAAAGGTCATGTTTTGCGAAAAAAAAGAAAGAAATTAATTATTATCTCGAAAACGATGACAGATAGGTATAGGAAAATATTAAGAGAAGTTATTAAGAAATTAATAGGGATTGTAAAAAAAATTAATATACAGGGTATTCCATTTAAAATATCAAAGTAGCTAGTACTTTTTAGTAGAACCGGCAACACTGCATAGTTAAAAATATTTTTAAAGGAGAGAGCACGTCCACTTATGCATGTAACCAAATTTTCAAAGTGATCCGTTGGTTAGTTCGTCCAGAACGTCTAATAGGCCATCCACTATCAATCACCCTGTATATATTCATTTTACTTTTTTTTGATAGATAATTTCTATTTTTATATAAAGCGCTGATCATTGGTGCGATTTTGCCAGATATAAAATTAATGTGTTCTTTCCAATTCAGCTTATCATCTATAATTAATCCTAAATACCTACTTTATTTTTTCTACTTTCTCAATATTGAAATTATTTAATCCTATAAATCTACAAAAGAAACCAAACAAAAAGTATTGTTTTTCAACAGACAACAGTCATACCAAATAATAGCAAACAACCGATAATTAATGCGTATAATGACAATAACTAGCTATTACTAACCTCACTTTCTTTAAAGGTTTGTTCCAACCCGCTATTCGATACCCGATCGATGATTTCTAGCCTGTCAATTAAATTTTAAACTTGACAATTGACTGTTGCAGTATAGTAAATTAGTTGTGCGACATTGGCGAAGAACTTTATGAAGAACTTCGCCTAACTTAATTAACCTAACTTTTGCCTGGCGATAAGCGCTAAAGTCGACTATACAACTATATCGATATATCGATAGTTATCCGGAACGGCATTTTTAAAAATATTGTTATAAATAATGGTCCAATTCAATTAAAAACTTTATATTCAAAACGCAACATACAATTATTCACCCCGTACAGCTCCTCATTTACTTTTTTAACTAAACTCTCTCTATGGTACATAACTTAATATCCCTAATAAAAATACGTGCCCAAACCCAAAACAAGCCTATCGCGATTCTCGGATCCTTGACTCAGCAAATTACGTAATCAGTCCTGTGTTGTTTATACTTCGGCAATTGGCGATATCAATCCAAAAATATATATTCATAACAGTCGGCCATCCTGCAAAAATTCGCGTCCTCGCGAATTCCACCTATCCTGTACGGTTGTTATCCTACGTGTTTAACTCTGAAACAATGTAAATACCTTACAGTACCAATATCATAATTTTTGGTTAAGGCACTCACAATTTCTGAAACCATTATAATGTGCTGTATATGCATTAATTATGCTCGATGTAAATGCAACATTAACTCATAATCGGTATATCCGATTCCAGTGGCGTAGAATAGACATACGTACGGGTTCACAGTGTCTGGCCAGTACACAGAAACTCCACACCCATGAAAATTCTGACGACACTACCACTAGGCACCTTGCATCGGCCGGAGCAGTCTAAATAAACTGTTGCAACCCAGCAGCCATCTGCCAAAGGATACCCACCATAATCAGCAGCACCCTGCCCCATAAAAATATTACTGATACATTATACAGCAGCATTCTGCCTGCGATGTGAGTAGGAATTAGCACTTACAGACATCAGTATCCTGCAAGAATTTCAGAAATTGCGATTTCCTCTGAAAACTGGTAATACAATAATCAGAAACAAGAATTCATGTACTCAACTGCTCGTCATCAGACTCTGAATGTGAATCACTACTAGAATCACCTGGAGTACTAGAGTATCGTCTCAAACTATCTGCTGCTACTACAGTTTTAAAATTTTTATACCCCCTAAGCCCTTTTATACTTCGAATCTCATATCTGTCATGCCCTAACACACAAGCAATAACATAAGGTCCAGAATATCGTGGATCGAGTTTTCAATTTACCCCTGTCTGACTGCACGATACCCCTTCTCTCCATAGCACTAGTTCACCCCTTTTGTACTTTCTAGGTGGCTTATGTTTCTTATCATACCGTTCTTTCATTTGTGCAGCAATTTTCTCTAAAGCTTTACCAGCAGCCTTTCTTTTCTCTTTTATCTCAGTGATGTCGTTCGGTGCACTTTCTATTGCTATGTTGTTCAACAGTCGACCTTTATATCCAAACATTAGCTCAAATGCAGTACTTTTCGTACTCGCATTGACCGTATTATTCATTCCCCAGACTACATCGACAACTTTCTCATCCCAGTATTTCTCATTATCTATTGAGGGTTTAATGGAATTCAGAAATGTTCTATGAAACCTTTCAACCTGACCATTGGCCCTTGGAGTACTCACGGCATTGAAAATATGTTTAATTTGTTTACTATTCGTAAAAGCAAAAACATGACCGCTTTCAAAAGTGGCTCCCCTATCAGTTATCATTCTTCTGGGATATCCAAGAAAAACGCCAAACACATTATGTAAGTGTCTAACGGTTTCCCTAGCACCTAACGTTTTACAGGGCATCACAATGAAATATTTTGAGAATGAATCAATTATTGTTAGAATATGCATATAACCGAGAAAGCCTCTAGGGAAAGGGCCTACATGGTCAACGTGAACAGTTTCCATAGGCGTAGCAGATTTTTTTATTGGTTGTAATGTTCCCTCAGTTTTCCCGTAATTTCCCTTTTTATAAGCGCAGTCAATGCAAGCCAAAACATACTTTTTTTATAAATCTAGTCATTCCCGCAAACCAGTAATTTTCTTTAATCAACGCTTCACATTTCTTAATACCAGGATGCCCAATTTGGTCGTGGTATTTCAACATTATTTGGAACCTAGCTGATTTAGGAACAACTAACCTTTCGCCAAGAGGAGTTTTCCTGTATAATCGATTATTTTTCATAACATATTCCTTCTCTACGCTTTTTTTGTCATCGCTATTCAACTGATCTATAATAACTCTTAACTTATCATTTTGTAATTGTACTGTTAAAAACCAATCATCTAAACTAGTAAGCTGAGCGACATTTGTTTGGAGAGCATTTCTACTTAGTGCGTCTACATGACTCATTAATTTCCCAGATTGATGAGATATTTCAAAATCAAACTCCTGTATCAGCAACCACCATCGAGCAATTCGAGGTAATAGATCTCGTTTATTAAAAGTATGACGAACCGCACTGCAGTCAGTAATAATTTTAAAATGTAATCCTATTAAATACACACGGAAGCGTTTTAAAGATTCGACAACAGCCAAGGTTTCGAGTTCGTAGCTATGGTAAACCTTTTCCGCGGCGCTGGTCACCCTACTGAAATAAGCTACAGGTTTCTTATCTCCGTTTTTCTGCTTTTGTATTAAAATACCACCCAATCCCTTACTACTCGCGTCAGTGTGTACTTCGGTTTCTAAATTTACATCAAATGAGGCTAAGACTGGCTGGCTCTTAAGTTTTGTTTTTAAAAGATCAAATGCGTTTTGCTGCGTTTCACCCCATACCCATTTTATATTTTTTTTTGTTAAATTTGTTAGCGGACTAGCGATTATTGCGAAGTTCCCGCATAAGCCTATAAATTGGCGAATTTCATGTACGTTTTCTGGCACTGGAAATTTCTCTACAGCTGCTATTTTACGACTTCCCCGAGAGATACCGTCAGCACTTACAATATGACCCAAATAATCGACTTGTAATTTTAAAAACGAACATTTTTGTAAATTAAGTTTGAGACCAGACTTATCGATGACGGAGAATAATTTGTCCAACAACTGTAAACCTTCCTCAATAGTAGCTGACGGAACTAAAATATCGTCCATATAAACAAGAATGTTTTCGTATTGCAAATTACCGATAACTTTGTTTATTAATCTTTGAAATACAGCGGGCGCATTCATCAAGCCGAACGGAGTTCTCAAATACTCATAATGACCCTCAGTGGTAATAAATGCTGTTTTGTTTATCGAATCAGCTGCGACCGGAATTTGATGGAATCCCTGACTACAATCTAAACTCGTAAAATATTTTTTGTTAGCTAAACTATTTAATTGCTCCTCTACATTTGGCATAGGAAAAATATCTTTGACAGTATTTTTATTTAAAGCGCGGAAATCAACACATAGGCGCTGATCGCCATTTTTCTTTTTTACTAAAATTACTGGACTTGCAAAATCTGACTGAGATTCCCGAACTATTTCTGCATCAAGTAAATCTTTTACCTTACTTTGCACAATTTCTCTTTCTTTAAAAGACAATCGATAGGGTCTGTAACATACGGGCTTAGGGTCTTTTAACGTGATACTCATTTCAACATCTTTCACAACACCCAACTCTTTTGTAGTACTCGCAAAACAATGTCTCCACTTTCCTAATAATCTACTCAACTTTTCTCTTACTTCCAACTCTAGTGACTCATTCAGATCCACACTACTCAAATCAAAATTATTATTACATGCAAGGTCACATGTACTCACCGCTAAACTTAATTTTTCCACATCCTCAGTGATTACTCTAGACATTCCTCACCACGGGCTAACAGCTGCCCCTTTGGAAAAGTTACACTACGGCTTCCAATGTTGGTGATCATCATCTGAGATTCGGGCGCCTGTTGAACGCTTGCTGGCATGCACACAATAGACTGTCCAAGTGGAAAACATTTTGCTGTGTTGTAAACACTGGTTCCCGCAGATACGCCACTGATTAACACAGACACTAATTTAGTATCACCCGGTGAAGTGTCACAGTCTCTGCCAATATAGTCTTTGGGCGTTCCTCATTTTCGGCGATCGTAATACTCTTCAAACAATCACACAAACCCTCCACAATGCTTGCGACATTACCATTAATAAGCACTGATACTCCAACCGAATTTAGTATGGGTTGTCCAATAATTATGTCCACTTCATCTAGGCAAATGTCAGACACTGCTGCAGATGTTTGGAATTGTATTCCGTCCACCAACAATGAAAAATTTACCTTAGTGTCACAATAAATAAGGCGTCCTCCGAACCCTTTCAACACAATGTCCGTTTTCGCAGTCTTAAGTCGCAATTTTTCAGCAACCTTAGCGGTTATGACGTTCACTTCACTACCGGTGTCCATGAAACCGATAACTTCCGCGTCATTTATTTTAGTATCATTTACAACTATTTTTACATTTTTCGCACTTTCCCGTTTTTCGTCTTTGCGAAAATGGCATTCAGCACTCAGATGCCCCTTTTTATTACACGTAAAACACCTCACGCTACGCCGCTGGCAATCGCGCGACATGTGCCCACTTTTACCGCAAGTAAAACATCGCACGGAACTAAAATTGTTATAATTACTTCGGTTTTTCTGCATAAACACTGGTGTCTCAACTCTCGGTCTTTTCGCAGAATTGGATGAAACTGGAGATTGATAATCGTCCATCGGCGCTATAAAGCCAGCGTACAGCTCATCCGGTATAGCACACTTAAATGCCCGAGCATTTGCTTGCAACTCTAAGGGCAAACCCTTGATAAGGCAAGATATAATTGCGTCATTATCAAGTCGGCACTGGTGAGCCAAAGCAATTTTTGAGTGATAATAGTGTGTCATAGTCTCTTCGGGACGTTTGAGCCTTGCTACAAGTTCTTCCAACAACGTAGCGTAATCGGTATGTCGTGGAAAAGCTTGCGTCAGGACAGTTTTCCACTGCACCCAGTCTTTGTCGTAATCTTCTAACCGATTATACCACTCACGTGCAGATCCTTTCAGTTTATTTTGCATGTAGCATGATTTTTCATAATCTGTCCATTTATGGAGCTGGCCAAGCTGTTCTATCTTTTGTAACCAGGACGTAACGGTCATTGCTTTCTGGTCGGGGTCAAAAGGCGGCAAAATATCTCCCTTGATGATATTTGATCCCGATGGGCCACTTTCTGCCTCACCGCCACGATCTACGTTCGGACCAGCAGTACCACTCAACGCTCTATGGATAGCTGCATTGATTTTCCGCTCAATTTCCTCCTGCAATAAACGTTGATATAAACGTTCAGGACTTGGACTTCTGGAGCGCTCCGCTCGGTCGGAATTGGACATTTTGGTCACTCGGCCATATGGTCACACACTAACAGGTAAGCACAGGTACACAATCCCACTTCTGATTTGTTATAAATAATGGTCCAATTCAATTAAAAACTTTATATTCAAAACGCAACATACAATTATTCACCCCGTACAGCTCCTCATTTTCTTTTTTAACTAAACTCTCTCTATGGTACATAACTTAATATCCCTAATAAAAATACGTGCCCAAACCCAAAACAAGCCTATCGCGATTCTCGGATCCTTGACTCAGCAAATTACGTAATCAGTCCTGTGTTGTTTATACTTCGGCAATTGGCGATATCAATCCAAAAATATATATTCATAACAATATGTCGATGTATGTACATCGATAAGTTCGTTACATCGAAGAAACAACATCGATGTTTCGATGTATTTGGGGAAATCCCGAACATTCTTCTGTTAGGCAACTCGGTGTGCAAAATAAAGGCGCGACGTTGCCAAAGCTTCCGCTCATTAAAAACGAATCAGTTGTTTATACCTAAAAATGCACTCCTGTTATACTGTTATAGTTGTTCCAAGCTTAATTTGATGACATAAAAAAGCATTAAACTGCTGACCATAGGCGTCGCTTCTACCAAATAATTAAAATGCGGATTGTTGAAAATTGTTAATATGATTAAATAGTGTATATTACAGCTTGTTTATTATAGTTTATATCGATAAAAGGTACAAACCTTCAATAAACCCGTAACTTCGCCTGCGGAGAATATTTTTAAAATGGTCTTTCTGTAAGGAAAAATGCTAATTTTGCCAAATACAATTTAAAAATATAGTTAATATCGATAAGAGGTTTGTACCCGTGACTTCGCCTGCAAAGAACACATGAATTTAATATTTTTAAAATGGTCTTTCGGTAAAAAAAAATGCTCATTCTGCCGAAAACAATTTAAAAAAATTGTCTTTGTCCAGCAAGGACTGCGAGGAGGTATGAGTTTTCCTTGCCTAGAAAAGATTGGGGCAGGTACTATGTTAATTGGAATATACAGTTATTGTAACAACAAATTGCGGATCGCATCAACAGAATCACAGTAAACGTTCTGTAATATAACAAGTTTTTAAGATACATGTTGAAGGGACATAATTAATTTAAAATTCATAAACAAATTAACGACTAGAATCGTCAGAACTTTCAGAAGTAGAATCGTTTCCAGGTTGGATTACTACTGGCGCTATAGGCGGTGAAACAAAATATCCATTTTCTGTTTTTATAACATGAGTTATACATCGCTACTCATTTCGTTATTACCTGCCAAATATGATCAAAGACAACTGCGCTTAAGGTTGGAGATTGATTATTGAGTGATATTTTGTGCTGACAAGAGCAACACGTTAGGTACAAAGCCATCTTTACTTGCAGCATGATAACGCGTTTTCCACTCGAACACGGTGTAACAAAAGTACAATTTGTACTATCTACCCAACCATATTTAACAACATCATAAGTATGGAACCAAGTTTCGTCTAAATAAATTATACTTTTATCGGATTCATGTTACTCATTTATTTTGCGCAAATAGTCCTGTCGTAGTTCAATGATACGCGGGGATTCCATTATAACCATTAGATTATCTAATTTTTTATGTTTAAACACCACGCAATGTTCCTAAAGATTGGTAATTATAATCAGGGTAACCTCGCAATTTATCACGAACCAGTTCTAAAGTTGGCACTATATTATCGTCGTAGAAGTTGTAAATAGTTTGCAGATTAAAATCCCTTGTAGTATTGTCAGCGGTCTTGAATTTTTGATTTATTGGTTTACACTTTATGGAATGACCGGTTACAGTCCCCAAATTAATTACGTTATAAATTCTTATAAAACCCAAGTTGTGTTAATTCATTACAAGTATATTCTTGTACAATGCGCATTTTCAGGTTTTCCCGGATTTTCTTTTTCTAAACACGCGTACGTATTTAAAATAATGCGTTGACATTGAACATGTAAATCTTTTTGTTTCTTAATTGCGGGCTTATTCCGCTCTCGATGGCCGACTCTGGCACCAACTCATTATATTCCTGTGATAATTCACCTTGACCTTATGTTTCAAATTGTCGCCAAAAAGCCATACTGATATAATAAAATATAGGTACCAAGTATAAACTTACTTGTCCGAAACCACATAGTTATAGCAGAAAATGAAATATGTAAATTACAGTAAATCGTTTCAACCAGTCACGCCGCTATCCGATTCCCAATATCGCATACCTCAAACATCAAGTGATTTTAAAACTGATAAAGGATCACTCAATTGGGAGAACCTTTAGCTATTTGCTGTTCTTGTCTACAGCATATAAATTTGTATTTATACGCTGCTCTATTAATATTAATTTTCCCCCCGGAAAAAATAGTTCGCACTTTAAATGTGCTTTTGCGTGTGGGCGTCGACGGTCCATCGCAAGGGTTTGTTATTTGTATATTTTTTTTTGTTTAACAACAGTGAAATTCCTTTTTAGTTTGATTTAAAATATTTTTGTATAAATAATATTTCTGAAGTACTAAAAAAATTATTATAATATTCATGAATGGCTTGTTCCCTCTTTCTTTGAAATTAAATTTTCTTCGTTCAAAGTACATTTGTAAACTACCTTTCAAAGAGAGTTACTGACTATCAATTAAACACTGATATTTATAAAAGAACACTTTTAATAATAAAAACTTAAAGAATTTTTAAAAAAGATCTGACAACCCCGATTATGATGCCGGTCCCTTTGAAGTCCGGTTGAAGCTTTTTTATGTCATCAAACTGACTTTGGAAAAGTATGCTACTTTTCAACTGCGTCGCGATCGTAAAATTTTGTGTCAACTAGCAACACGGTGTTGCCGTTGACATCTCCTTGCTTCTGGGCCATTTGGTTAAACTGTCGGGAATCGTCAGGTGCTCGTGTTCGTATCGAATGAAGTTCGATGTTCCAGCTGTTATTTTAAGTCCGATATATCGATGTTTTTAAACCACCGTTGTCATTTCTATGCGTAGGGGGAATGCAATGAATGAATCATATGGAAATACAAAATATCAATGAAAAATTTAATGAAAGAAAAGGTCAAAAAATGTGGGGGCCAGCCCGCTACCCGCACCTGATGATTAGATTATGTTGGAAACTAAAGAGAAATGAGATAAGAGGTCTATTTATTATCTTCTTTGGATACAATATTAAGTTAGTGTAAATTAAATAAGCAGATAACACAAACACACAATCAGTAGGCAAGTCAACTATCACTGACCTAACCACGAAAAGTTTTTTTTCAGAGAGGTACTTACCGAATATGCTGAAATTTAAAACTGTATTTAACAGGAGGTGTTCCGTAATAGCCATGATACATGTTAAGCCATTGCCAGGTTTGTTTTTAGATATAGGTATACTTACTTATGTAATTAGGTAGAGTGAAAATCCACGCGCGGCAGAATAATCACCACAAATCACAGAAACGGAGGTAATCTGTGATAATCACAAACGACGTAAATCCAAACAGGTATACTACTGAAACTAAACTAGAACCAAAAAGTCCAAAAACAGGCCATATAACCTAACGTTGGTCAAGTCAAGTCGTAATAACGTACGAAACTTGCCGGCAATAAATTTTAATTTTTCATCGATAACGATCACCTGCCTGTTGCATACACACTGTCTTTGTTTTTATTGTTTATCCCGAGGGTATTTGCACTATCATCACTATGAGAACATGAGAACGGAGAAGGGTAAAAGATAAGGAACAATAGAGAGTTCTTGTGTTTTTCACGCTACGCTACTACGGTAACGCTACTAAACGGTAAAACTATTTAGCAATTCATTAGATTTCGAGTTCCTTTATTTTATAACCTTACTTTCTTTAAAAATTTAATTCGTATTTTCTTGGCAGTTCATACAGGGTGGCCGCTTAGTGTGACAAAATAGAATAACTCGGTTTGTATTTATAATACACAAAAAATGTTAATATAAAAGTTAAAGGACAGTAAGTGAGTTATAACGTAAAATTATTTTTGACTCTATAGGGTGGCTCAACAAAGAGGAACAAGATTATTTTTTTTTAAATATAACACCCTGTATATTTTTGCACTTTTAAATTCCTCTCGATATTCCGTGTATCGTGGCAAACATAGTTTTTAATAGAAATAAAGGTCTGTCCTTACCACCAAATCTCGCCACAGAATATGGACTACTTTTTAAATAGTTTTTAATTATATTGCAATGTTGCCAAGTTATTTAAAAATATTCTTTTTTGGAAGATAAAACTTGGCACCTTAAGATTTGAAATATAATTGAATTAACCAAGACATTCGAAACATTCTCGAGGGTATCAAAGATAAAAACTAATTCAAGACTTACACCCTCAGAACATTCCATATTTTGTAAAGGGTGTGCTCTCTACATACGTGTCAACTTTTCACATTTTAAAATTAATTTAAGCTTTTTGCCCTCTACAACTTTTGTGAAAAGGTTCATTAGTTATTTTTGCTCATTTTGGCGTAATATTATTTTTTTAATAAAAAGTCCGAGAAATTTTTTTTTTTAATTTTACTTATTTAAGGTGCTTTGATTAGTTTATCTAACTGCTCACATAAACTATCTAATCAAATGTTCAAAGTGTCCTCCATTAGCCTCTACACACTTCTGGACACGATCTTCAAATTCTTCGCTTAAATTGCGACATATTTCGGGAGTAATCGTTTGGAAACAATTTCTTATGCGAGTTTTCATGTCTTCTTTAGTTGTCGGAGACATTTTGTACACCTGATCTGCCATGATACAGGTCCTCCTCTTCCAACCCATTGCTGACCATAAGTGTAGTCTAAGAATCATGAAGAAACCATATTCGTTCTTGAACTATGGGCAATAAGCTATGGTAAATCATTTTGGAGAAAGTTTACATAGATCTGTCCCGTTAGAGTTCCTTTGAAAAAATGTTGACCAACTACGTAGTCTCCTACAAATCCTCCCCAAACGTTTAGGGACCGTCTGTTTTTTGAGTGAAATCTAACAAAATGAGGATTTGTCGTTGCATAATAATGAAAATTATGTCTATTGACGTTGCCATTTTTATGGAACGTAGCTTTCGTCGCAAAAAAAACTAAATGCGCAAAATTATGCTGCTCCCTTATTTTATTTTGCGCTCACGCATAAAATTCAAGTCGCCTACCTAGTCCTCATCATTATGCTCTTGCAGCAACTGGACGTGGTAAGGATGTAATTTGTTTGAGTTGATTATCTTTTAAACCGCTGTTCGTCCAATGTCCAGTTGTTGTGCAAGAGGACGCTGACCAATATGAGAATTATCAGTAATACCTACTTAACAGAACGTTGAATTCGTTTTCTTCGGTGCATACCCGTTTTCTTCGGTCATTTTTTTTATAAGCCACACTTCCTGTAGTTTCAAATCTCTCCATTAGCTTTTCGTATGTCTTTTTATCAGGGTGTCTTCGCTCTGGGTATCGTTCTTCATAAATTCTTGTAACTAATAAAGCATTTTTATCACTAGCACCCAAAACATAAATCATACCGATCATTTCTACATTTGAATAATTTATTTTTGTCACAATATAAATTTAACTTGATAAAAAGTAAGAAATAAAATGACAATGACATTTTAATAAAATTTTACTATTACATTTGCTATTATTTGCTTTTGTCTGTCATGGCTAACTATAAAATGAAATTTCAACTTTTATATTAACATTTTTTGCGTATTATAAATACAAACGGAGCCATTCTACTTTGCCACACTAAACGGCCACCCTGTATATTTTTATGGGTATTTCTTTTGCTTTTCTAATAATAATTAATAAAAATGGAAGATACATCTTAGGAGTGTCTGTTTTAGTAAATTTGGATACTGGAGATTTGAAAGATATGTGGTGTCCGAAATGTCCGAAATTTTTAACTGCGGTGCCGGAGCAATCGGAAATCGGGCCGAAGTTTATATTATGGACGTTTTAATTTAAAGTTCCTAGACTTGGGAATTCCTGATATTATGGGATCTCCAGTAGGTCATACATTTACTGGTATATTTTATGTTAAAATTAATTTGGACTAAGCGGCTTGATAATTAAACCTGAACTAACCAGCTGTTACCATCGATACATCGAAATTTTAAACATTGAATTTTAAGTCCCATCTATCGATGTTTTTAAACCATCAATATATCGTTACCAGCCCATCGCTAGACGTACGCAGGGGGAATGAAATGATAAATGAATGAATCATATCAAAATACAAAATAAAAATATGAAGTAAAAGAAAAAGGCCAAAGAAAACATGGGGGCCATGGGCTCTCCTCACCTGATGATAATATAATGTTGGAAAAATATTAAATTGGCAGTTTTTTTTGTTTTGGTGTTGCGTATTTGAGACATATGTTTTTATTGTACGAACAGAGTGACCTACAGCCAATGTTTGGATTATCGAATAAAAGTTTATCAGCAATTCGCAATGAAATTATGGACAATTTTTCAAAATAAAGGATAACTTCTGTTCGATTCAGAAATGTTTTCTGTGTCTAAAGACTAAAAGTACCGTAAAACGGGGGGAAGCTGACCGGTGGGGTCAACTTGACCAAAATTACAAAAAAATATATTTTTGGTTATAAGTTCGTCCCTAATTTTTTAAAAGATTTTTTCTTAATTGTTTTCCTATTAGTAACCTAATAAACTCTAAAAATACTGTGGGATAACTTTTTTCGGATATAAATAACGTGAAAAATTATATACTCCTTATTCCACTGTATTAAGCCATAAAAACAAGGTGGTCAAACTTTGATCTGTCAAGTGATAGCTATCTCGTTCCCGTATATGATTTCTATTTTATTACATAAGTTATCCTCTCTCAACAGCATATATGTAAAGAAAATTTTAAAAAATAAAATGTTTTTTGAGTAAAAAAAAATATTCAAAACTGCGCATAATTTTCTTAAATTTGGGGTGTAGTTGACCGCGTGGGTGAAGTTGACCGACAAGTTAAAACGACGAGTTAAAACTGCCCTATGAAAAATTATTGGAAACAATTATTGGTTGAATGGAAGAAAAGCAACGCAAAAAGTTCTTCTGTTGAAAAAACTATATTCCCGAGGCTTTTAAAGAAATTATTTGATAAAATGTCAGCAACAGCACAGCAAAATGCAATAAGTGGATTTCTTGCATGTGACATTTATCCTCTTTCAAAAAAAAAGATGCTTTCAAAAATTCCTTCTAAAGAGGAAATACCTAACACTTCAGTGAACGCTGTCTTAGTGGATTTTCTAAAAAATCAGCGAAATCCTGAGTCAAAAACGACATCTACAAAGAGAAAAAAATTAAACGTTATCCCCGGTCGGTCAGTTGCTGCGGAGGATAGCCCGGAGAAAACACACGACGCACATCTTCCCTCGACGAGTAAAATTATGACCGTAAAACGACAAATAATGGAGGATCCAAAAGAACAATCTGATTCCGATTGCGAAGATTTCGTGAACTCTGAATCTGAAGATGATGTGCCGTTGTCTCATTTAGTTGGCAGAATGTCTTACAACGACGACGAAATCATTTTACCAGACGAGTTTGGTCCTATAGAACAAACTGGACAAAATATAACAATACGATCGTGGGTTGTTGTTGAATATTTAACTAAAAAAACTCTTAAACATTACGTAGGAGAAGTCATATCCACTAATATCCATAATGAAGTCAAAATAAAGTTCGTGAAAAAATATAAAAGCATATTTGTGTGGCCCGAAAAAGAAGACGTTGACGAAGTGCCTATATCGGACATTAAAAAGGTTTTAAATTCACCTCAGATAGGCAGAAGGGGCGAACTTTCTTTTGAAAATGACTTGTCTCCTTTCAATATAATATAGATTATTCGATATTTACAGTCTTCAATGAAGTTCTTGCTCTATTATTTTAAAGTGTTCAATAGTAATGTTAATTTGTTTTATTATTTGCTTGTTTGTAGCTTGCGTTAGTTAAAAAAAAAAATAAATGCAAATATTTAACAGTACATTTTCACATCTACTGCGCTGCGGTGGTCAACTACGCCCCTCATTGTAATGCGAGCCATTTATCATGCAAATTCAGTAGTCGGTCAAGTTCACCCCTGTGCGGGGCAAAGTTGACCATATAGATTTTTTTTTTAATTTTTACCTCAAAACCTAAAAAACTGTGGTTAATTAATGTAAGTATTAATAATATATTTCAAGGCCTATAATATAGCCCACACCAATACCCTTTTTTTCTAATTTTTCACAAACATAATTCCTTCTAAAGTTGAAAATCGGTCAACTTCCCCCCGTTTTACGGTAACAAATCATTTGCCGAAGTTCCGTCCAACCAATTTTAACATAAAATAGCGTTAGGGTAATGCTTCCCGTATCTACGTAAGATAGCGAGACCCGCAAACGGTATTAGCGTTGACATTGCTGGTTTGCTTTACTGCGCATGCGTGAAATAGTGTTACGGTATTTTCCAAAGGGCGAACCCAAGAACTTTCTAATAATAAGTTTTATGGGGTTGACTTAAAAACGAGCATAAATAAGTAGTGATTAACAGAAAAACCACAGTCCTTAGTTTTAGCAAAGAAAATTATAGCTAGGTACTATAACTTTCTTTGGGTTTAGTCATAGGAAATCAATGGTCATGGAGTTAATACAGTGGCAATTAATAAGCTGTTTTTTTTTTATAATACGGTGCAGTTTTTTTAAACTCGTGTCAGGGGAATTATTTGCCTCAGATTTTGTGTGTTCAACCTCAGAAGAGGACCCCTATTCTTCTACTGTACAGCTGAAATTATAAATAGATATAGTTCAAGGATATTAAATTAGGGAATGTCAATACATATCCTAAAATAATTGATTGATAAAATCCGCTATAGGTACCTATTTGATGGAAACTCATTTAAATTATATTTAAAAAAAAACATATTAAATGTACTTACCTCCCATATTAAGTAGGTTTACTACTATACTGCACCCACACGCCTACAAAAATATTGTAACGGCTTCAGACGACCGTTAAAATTGGTATATTTCACAAAAGAAACCAGCAATATTTGGTTCGGTTCTAGGAATTATTATTTCTCGAGTTAAGATAAAAAAAAGTTACAATATTCTTAAGTCAATCTTTATAACTTAGAATCCTTTGTCGGAATTATATAGTGCTAACAAGGGCCTTTGTGAAGCGCCGACACATCACAGTGAGCGCAGTTGCTTCTAAAACTCGCTCTACTTTTTGGTTGGATCGGGCATAAACTTGTCCGCGGCGGTAATGACGACAACGGACTACGTGGGATGTCTATCAGTGGCGGCTCGTGGGTGTATAATGGGGTGAGGCTAGAAAATAGCGCCGCAGGCGAAAATTTTTCGCGATTTCAAGGTCATTGGCTTAAAATGAGTAGTTAGGAATTCAACCAGCAATATAATTATTTTGAAATACTAGGTTTCACGAGAAAAATATTCAATTTGCAAGGTCAGGGTCAATTTCTCTCAGTGCATCCGCTATTGTGTCTCCATTTTGCTCTACTCTCGTAAGCGCCACAGAATTCTTAATATGTTCTTTGGAACTTTCGTGTGATTTTACCGCCCGTGAAAATTTTTTTAAATCAGAATACCCACCCCCTGAACTCCAATTGTTTTTTACGCTGCCTAATAAAATACACGGCCAGTAATACAAACTTTATTTATATGAACTCCCGCAAAGCCATTTGTAACTATCATATTATGAAGTTTGAAATGATCGCGAACTTTCCCGACTCACCCTCTTTTCGCTAAAAACTGCCGTTATTTTTGGTGTTGGTCGACTCTCCAAAATTTGCCGTTTTTCTATCTCAGGTTGTCGCGGGAAAGGGGTTTCAAGCAAAGACAAAACAATATCGTGAGAGAGATTCATAATTTAAATTAAAATAGGCACAAAGCACAAAAAAAATAATTTTATGTAACGAAACCTTGGACCTTGGCAATGGCAATACTGTATTAATTATTAAAATAAAAAGCAAATCGGCTTACCCACCTGATGTAAAGGGCTCTTGCCTTACCTTACCTCCTATCACCAACCACAACCGACTCTAGGAGTCGGTATGTGCGCACCAACACAACAAGAAAACAAATTAATTAGGTGTCAGTATTTTAAGCCGCAAACCCGCCTCGAAAATCTAAAATCACGATAGGTTAACAATCATAAACGAATGGCACTAATTAAATCTAATAACCCGACACCTGATCCTACGAGAAGAAAAGATATATGAGCCTGTTAACAATAAAACATTGCCAAGTTTCAAATAGGCACTAGGCACCCACCTATAATCTTTAATTTTTATCTGTTTTTTGTTATTGGGATTTAATTGCATATTTATTAATAATATCTTATAGAACAATGAAAACATATATCAATCATTTCTAACTTATTTTTTTATGTTTTTAAAAATAAAACATTTAAATAATAAGTAAATAAGTCAATAAGTGTCCTTGTTCAATAAACATTTGGCAACATGCAAGCCATTGCAAGCTACTGTAAAAATAATACGATATATAGGCCCAAATAAGTGGGCCTCACTCGCCTACAAAATTTGCCTATTCTTCATGTTCTGCGCAATTAATGCGGTGGAGGTGCCGGGTTGGAGAGCATAGCGTTTGTGACGTAAAGGAAGCTCAAGTTTTTGGGATTACATTTTCCTTTTTATGCGGTCAGGCAACGATTTCAGTTTTTAAAATTAATGTTGGATGGGGTGCGCGCTAAATTTAAAAGATAATATGTTGAACTTTGATGGTAATTCAATGTTCTATTGTTTTGATACTTTTAATGATTGGAAATTAGTTAAAAAACGTTTTATATTTAAATAAATAATTTATTAATTTTGCATGTGAGGCCCGGCCTCAGTTGCTTTATACGACGAGCCGCCACTGATGTCTATCACTTTTAATTGGTCGCCATGGCGCCGAGAAAAGTAGGTTGACCACTTTAATGCATCGGTGAATTTCGGCAACGACTCGCTAACAACATCTTGACGAGAGAAGTTCGCTCCGCGAGTGTCGGCGTTCGGATTATTATTTATTTAAATAAGTGAAGAGATTTGTTTGTAAATTTAAATTTAGAGTTGGTGGCTCCGATACAAATTTGATATTATAAATAGTTTAATTTAATACATGCTCTGAAGTGGAGTCAAAGGTGCAAAAAAGTACAATTTCCCTTATCGGAGAAATATATTTTAAAGATATTTCTCGAAAATTTCTGGTGAAAAGATAAACTTTTCCTAAAATAAAACCCTAAACTTTACCTGTTCCAAGTTTTAGCTATGTAGAAGAACGGACGCTTATAGCATATGGTGAAAACATTTGACCCGGGTTAAAAAGCGCACTTAATATTACATACATTTAATAGTTATTTATGTATCTAGGGAATTATAATGGTCTTAATTACCGAGGGCAAAGTTTACGTCCCGAGGGCCTTTGGCCCGAGGGACAGCAATTGCCCGAGGTAATTGAGACCCTTATAATTCCAGTGATACATAGATAATTTTATTTCTGACCGATTTTAGTAACATTTTGTTCATTTTTAAAGTGGAATAAATGTTTCAATAGATGACAATCAAATTGACATTAGATGTCAATCGTTTGATTTTATGTCAAATTTTTCTTAATATCCCAAGGGAGTTATGCCCCCTATAATTCCCGCGTAACTAAGACGTTATAAGCTAATAATATACCGGTCAGAAATAAAAATCAATTCAATCATTTAAATTATTTAACTTAAGTCTTTTGTGTTTCAGGTACACCGCTTTTTAAAAATAATGTCGAGAAAATAATAACGGATGCTTGTAAGGAAACAGAAATATATTTAAACAATAATGTGGTAAGTTAGGGTAATTTTTTGAAAAACAGTTTAATTTAAATGAAAATTATAATTTAAAAAAATGTAGGTTTTAAAATACCTTCTCCTTTGTCCTTAATATATCCTTTTCTTTCATAATATGCGTTTTGATACTATAATAACTAACCTCTTCCACTGTATCGATATAGCTGAAACTTGGAACACCTAAAGTCCAGGGTCTCCGGTTTAGGAAAATTAGATGTATCTTTAATATGTATTTCTACGACAACAACAGCATTACCTTTTGTGCGTCTCGTAACCTTTGCCTCTCCATTTCAAAATATCTTTAAAATGTTTATTTACATTTACATTGCACCATGTTGGCACTTGATAAGTCAGGGCCAGTCTGACGAGAGTTTTGTATTAATTAACCTTAGTTCTATAATCTGTATCGTGCTCCTTCTATTCAACCGGTAGTATATAGAACGAGACTGATTGGTAATTTTTTTTAATTTCAATTATTTTTCTAATTTAGTCTCCCCTCAAAAACAAGTCCCAAGTACTTGACTTACTGGACTCAGTTTACCTGAATGCCGTTAACCAGGAGCCTAGTCTCGGGTCTTCTAACTCTTCTTCGAGAAGAAAATTGCCTTCGTCTTAACGGGATTCAGGCGAATCCTCCACCACGAAAGCCACTTTTCCAAAACTCGTATGTGTCTCTGCAATCTAGCCACCACCAGCCGCGGTTGCAGTGTCGTCAGGAAATAAGAACAGCTCGTTAAATCTGTCCCTCGGAATATCATGAACGTATATATTGTACAGCATCGGAGCCCGAGAAGACCCTTGCGGGACTCCCGACTTGATAAGTTTGGTCTCAGAAAGCGCGCCTTCTTAACGAGACTACAAAACTCCTCCTCTCCAAAAAGAAAGCAATATTCCTAACAAAATAATTAGCCCCTGTCTTATTAATTTTAAACCTTATCAAAAGCGTTCGAGACGTCGAAAAAAACCGCATGTGTGCTCTTCTATTGAATCCTTGCAAAATTCTGGTTCTCAGTCTAGTCGTCAGCCTCACTGCAGTGTTCTCTCGTAAAGCCAAATTGCTCATTGGTGATAACATTACGCTCGATAACAAAGTCAACCAGACGACTGAGTATTATTCTTTCAATAATTTTCGCTAGACTCGACATTAACTAATGGTAATGGTATTTCTCAGTAGATATTCTATATAGGATAGTTCATTTATTAGGATCCTTTTAATGTTTCAGCTGTATTGATACAGTAGAAAAGGTTACCCAACATGGAGTCGAGCAACGCAGAAACGTAGTGTAGGTACCTATTGTATTTAAACTACTTTTATTATGTTGATACTTATCAAATTAATGTTGCATCAATATGAGCAAATTCATCCAATTGGTATATTTTTGTACGCCGCGAGAAACCGAATGTTTGCCAATGCATTACTCACTAAAAGAATGCATCCGTCAGCATGAGTTTATGAGGAAAATTACTATTGTACGTACTTACTTTGCAGGATGCAGTGTTAATAGAAAATATGCACGATGTTCCTTATATTCAGTCAACAAATTTCGGACCTGAAATTACCGCTACGATGAGTCGTATTTGCACAGATATTAAACGTATAGTACCGAAATGTGTTCCTGTTGGTATACAAGTAAGAATTTGTTTAATTAGTGTATATGATTCATTAGGTTTGTAATAAAGGAACGGACAATAACCAGTCAGTGATCAGTGAGCTTTCTGATGTACTTGTTGATCAGTAGATCCGCTCTCTTTTCGATGATCAAGAGTATATACCCCATGAGCTACCCTGCTTGATAATTTGTTTAATTATAATGAGGTAAGCTACAATGTTGTGCGTGGTGCCGTCGTTTCACTTAAAAATACTGACAGTATGACTTAAATGTTGTTGCCTTTAAAGTTATAAGGAACATTATTATCAATCTAGAAAATTAATAAACATTTCTATAAGAACAGGTATTTTTTCCAGACCCTCTGAAGACTCAGTCATGCCAATCAAAAACAAGGATGAAGGGTGACCTAGGAAATGTTCCAAATTTCGGACCAATCTCTTTTCTACCAGTTATCTTATCAGTAGAGTGTCAGCATGGACGGCGCTCGGACGTGCGCCACCTGCGATGATAATTTTATAGTGAATAGTAGGCGGATTTCATGCAGATCTTGTGAAACGTATTTCCATGCGATGTGTGTTCAAATAAAAGACAATGTTAATAAATATATCAATGATTGCAAGAATCTATTCTGGTTTTGTGATGACTGCTGTGATTCGGTGACTTCCAATCTAAAGATGTCGGCAAGGTTGACTTGCATTGAACAAAAAACTGATGAGGTACTTAAACAAACAAACGATTTCCTGAACGTAGTAAAGCAAATAACTACAAAGCCAACCAGTTATAGCGAAGTTGTTAAAAATAAAAAGCCTCCTTTAATAATAAAACCCAAAAATCCATCTCAGAACTCCAATGCTACGAAATTGGACATTATTAAAAATATTGATCCATCAGAAATAAACGTAAACAAAATAACTCCTGCGACACAAGGCAGCATACGCATCGAGTGTGACAATGAGGAATCTATGCAAAAACTCCAAGAGGCCGCAAAAAACACGCTGTCGAACAAGTACGATATCAAAATTCCGGAACTAAAAAAACCCAAAGTTATTATTGTGGGTGTTGCTGATGAATACCTGACAGATGATGATTTATTTGTAAACAAACTGAAAAACATAAACAGTGGTCTGGATGTCAAATTTATTAAGAAATACAAATCACCAAAACGCAAAGACTTTAACATAATATTGGAAACATCGACAGAATCCTTTAAATATCTTACAAGTCAAGGGAAAATACGCTTTGGTTGGAATAACTATCCCGTCTATGAGTTTGTTAGCGTGCTGAGGTGTTTCAAGTGTTGCAAGTATGGCCATAGGGCTAAGGAGTGTCATCAAGAAAGTTATACCTGTCCTCAATGTAGCGAAAACCACCAAGTGGGACAATGTACTTCAGAAGTCAAATGTTGTAGCAACTGCAAATATGTCAGTACCATCTTGAAGATCCCAAACATCACATATAACCATACAGTATTTGATCGGAACTGCACATCCTATAAAAAGCAGGTGGAAAGGTCGAAATCAAGGATAAACTATGTATAGCAACCAAAGAAGAGTCAAGAATTGTGTTTGTGTATTAATATACAGGGGTTTAACGATAAACTGGATGAATTGCGACACCTGGTGCAACAAAAAGACCCTCTTATTCTTTGCCTTACTGAAACCCATGTGACAGAGGACTTTCAAGACAATGAACTATTGATTGAGGGATATACCCACTTTGTGTGTTACAGCAATAGTCGACATACAGGTGGTGTCATCATTTATATAAAAAGTTACGTTTCATCCTCAGTCATTAAAAGTGTCGCTATACCGGGCAATCACTGGGCTTTGTTTATTAAAGCTAAAGTTGGATCTGATAATATTGTAGTTGGCTCATTGTACAGATCACCAAATGGCAACCTGGACTTGTTCGTCACATTCTTGGAGGAGACCTTTGAGGAGGAGTTTGTTCATGGAAATCGAACTGTACTAATGGGAGATTTTAATGTCCATTTCGAGAGTGACAACCCAAATAAGAACAGACTTATGAAGATTGCAACTGATGCAGGTTTTACTCAAATTGTTAGTGAGTGCACAAGAGTGACCAATATATCCGCTTCGCTAATTGATTTAATATTCTCAAATGATTATGAGTTGTCGGAAGTGCCTAGGGATTTTCCTCAGATGTCTGATCACATGGTAATTGGTTGCTATTTAGAGACTCTTCCTCTGGAAAAACAATCTGAAATTAGATTTAAACGAAAATTAAACGCTGGCAATATGGACCGGATTGTTTTGGAGCTGTTCGGTATGCACTGGAATTATAACTCGACTGACGTTGATGTTCTGTACGATGATCTCATAGGGAATATAACAGAAGCTGTAAATCGTGTAGCCCCCCTCACAAGAGTTAAACTAAGCAGAGCTCCCTGGATGAGCCCGGCGGTCGCACAGGCACGTAGAACACGTGACAATGCATATAAAAAATTCAAGCTTACCAAATTGCGTGCAGATTGGAATATATACAAGTTACAGAGAAATAAATGCGTAAGAGTAATACGAACAGAGAAGTCGAGATATTATGAGAGAAATATCGACCAGTGTAAGGGTAACAGCAAGAAGATGTGGAGAACACTGAAGGATCTGATTGGTAACAAAAACAACAACACATCAAATTATGACAATCTTGAATTTGAAGAGAGAACCGGTAATATAGAAGAAAACTTCAATAATTTTTATTCAAAAAGTATAATTGACATCGCTGCAGGTATACCACAGGTAATACCCAACTTTGAAGAGGCAAATGTGGAGATCCCCGAGAAGCTTGAAAATTTCCAGACGTTAAATATTACTGAGTTAAAAAACATTGTTATGAAATTAAAAAATAAGTCAACGTCAGATGATGTTTGCGACGTAAAATTTTTAAAAACTACCTTTTGCGTAATTGGATATCCTTTGCTGTGCCTCATAAATACATCACTTACAACAGGGAGAATCCCGAGAGCTATTAAAACAAGTGTTATTGTACCTGTACCGAAGGTAACTGTACCTAGAAGGCCAGCGGAATATCGACCAATAAATCTGTTGTCAGTGATAGATAAAATAATGGAGGTCATTGTGTGCAATCAGTTACGAAAGTTTTTGGAAAAAAATGGTATAATTTTCAAGGGGCAGTCGGGATTTCGCGAGAATCACTCCTGCGAATCAGCCTTGCAATATGTATGTTCCAAGTGGCGTGCTGATATCCATAATGGAAATGTGATACTGAGTGTATTCATAGACTTACAGAGGGCTTTTGAGACCATAGACAGGGGACGACTTATTAGCAAATTGCAGCTATGTGGTGTCAACAGTGGCGCGCTTCAGTGGTTTCGTGACTACCTCAGTGATCGTTTCCATGTGACGAAAATTAATGGTGCTATCTCCCAAAAGATTACTAGTGGTATAGGTGTGCCTCAGGGTAGTGTACTTGGGCCACTATTGTTTGTTCTGTATATTAACGATATTGACAAAGTCTTAAAGAATTCTTTTGTAAGCCTTTTTGCTGATGACACTTTAGTGTCGGTGTCTGGGAGCAATTTTGGACAGCTTGTTGAGGTAATGAACTCAGAATTGAGTCTATTATTTAATTGGCTATGTGTCAACAAATTAAAATTAAATGTAAATAAAACAAAATATATGGTTTTTGGCAGTAAACAAAACTGCAAATTATTTCTTGAATGTAACAATGTTCTTAATATTGACAACATGCCCATTGAATACACAACTGAAATAAAATATCTAGGAGTGGTTCTGGATTCACAATTAGATTTTTCGCAACATATTGACTATATTTGTAAAAAGATAGGGAAAAAAATTGGTTTCTTTAGAAGAGTCTCTCATTATCTCAGTCATTGGTCTCGACTTCTTATCTTTAATACTATAGTGTACCCTCATTTTAACTTTTGCAACTCGCTGCTAATATCGTGCAGAAATATTGATGTACAAAGATTACAAGTGTTACAAAACAAAGCTATGAGATGTATTCTGTCTTGTACTCGATACACCCCGGTTAGACTAATGCTTAAGTCACTTGGATGGCTGTCGGTTTCGGAGAGCATTGAAGCGTCAAATCTTTCATTTATCTTCAAGATACAACATTAATTATTGCCCTCATATTTAAAAGAGTACTTAATTCCTAGGTCCCTTCGACACTCGCATGACATCAGATCTAAAGACAATTTTGATATTCGGTTTGCTAGAACAACACACATGCAAAAAAGCCTCTTCAGTGATGGCTTAAGACTTTTCAATGCTCTGCCGGCGGACATCAAAAACTCGCCCAATGTGAGAACGTTTATGCGTGGTGTAAAGAACCATTTCATGTTAGCAACCCGTTGAACTTTCCTTCTTTTTAAAAATTCTTCTTTTGAATCTTTTTAAATATTCTTCTTTTAATTTTTAAATTTAGTTTTAGGCTAAGAGCATTATATTAAAATGTCATAAATTATATTATATTTTTCTACATTATATACGATTATTGTATTAATAAAAAATTTGTATTTGTTTATAATAGCATTTATGCTAAAATAAAAACATTTTCATTTCATTCATTTCATTTCATTTCATTTCATTTCATTTCATTTCATTTCATTTCATTTCATTTCATTTCATTTCATTTCATTTCATTTCATTTCATTTCATTTCATCTCTTTATGAAAAAGGATTAAATAATAGCAGATTAATATTAAACCCTTTTAATATGGTTTCCGCGAAAGAGAAAGGCACTAAATGCCATACTTCATTTTACTCTGATTAGGGGAGGGTGGGGCAAGTCCGCCATACGGGGCAAGTGCGCCAATGCGATTTTCTTACCAATGGATCAGTTTGGGAGTGTCCGGATGTTGTGAACTGATGCACCTGATCACTCATCTGTTAGTTGAAAAGAAACCGTTGACTTAGAAACATGCAGGTGGTTACAGTTGGGCATTTTCGTAAACAGTAGTTTTCGTTATAAGCATTTACAAATATTCTAGAACTGGTTTCACTGTTTTAAAATTTTTTTGAGCAGTGCTCATCTTTTTTTTTTTTTTTTTGGTGACCTGACAAGTGTTTTTACGATTACCAGCCGTAAGTCCCTAACCTGCATTCTGAAAAAAAAAATTCTCTTAGTAGGGCAAGTTCACCGGTCAGTGACGAACGTACCCCGCCCCTTATTTTATACAGCGTGTAACAGAAGTATGGAACACTTTAAATATCTTTAATACCGTTTGTCCGAGTTAACTAAAATTCGGTATCCGTATATAAGAGGTTATCGCGGAGCTGCTATGTTTGCCAATTTTACAGTTTTTTAGCAATTTAAAATAATTTTTTTTTTAATGGAACACCCTATACATATATTACAATATTTTTGGATTCTACATAAAATTACAATTATTTTTTAATAAGTCGATATCGAGTTTTGAGAAATGATATTTTTGAACTTTGACAGCGTCTAGCTTTCTAACGATACGCTATATAGCAAAACGGCTTACATGTCCCTGTTGCGCAATGGATGGGAAAACCATCAATAAAACCGCTAGGCTTGCTTCCAACGTTTAATTAACGACTACACTACTAATATTACAACAAAAGATCACGACATTACCGCGAAGAAGTTGACCGCTGTCAGTCTTCATTTCAACTACTTTTCAGTGTTGCCACATCTTAACAACTAGAAAGGTTGCCAAATAATTGTATTGTACACTATTATTACAACACGCCCCCTCAATAAAATTATTTTGCACCTTAAGTTTCTTATAACTAAAATGGCAGATTGCAAATCGCCCCCTGAAGAAGAACAACTTATATGTATAACAAACACAAACTCAACAATCTCTTATTTTAAATTAAGCTCAAATGTTCTCTAAACTTTAACATTTTAACATTAGATACAGGCTTTGTCAACATATCTGCTAGTTGATCGTCTGTTTTAATATACAATATATTTATCAGACCCTTATCAATATTTTCCTTTATAAAACAAAATTTAATATCTAAATGTTTTAACCTTCTGTTATTTTCGGGATTGTTAGCGATTTTTATAGCTGATTGATTATCTTCATATAATTTTATTGGAGTATTTAAGTTAAAAATCTTAAAGTCTGATAAGACTTTTTGTAACCAACGAGCTTCCGTTACTGCCATAGACAATGCTATGTATTCAGATTCGGTTGACGAAATTGACACTGTTTGTTGTTTCTTACTACACCAAGAAACAGGACAATTAAAAACTTTAAAAACAATTCCAGTGGTAGACTTCCTGTCGATTACGTCACCACCCCAATCTGAATCCACATAACCACAAATAATTTCATCATTATCGGTAGAAAATTTAATTTTCAAGTTCAATGTTCCCTTTATATATCTAAAAACTCTTTTTAATGCCACATACAAGGTCTCATTGGCTGTTTCTAAAAACCTACTAAGAACATTAACGCTAAATGATAAATCAGGCCTTGTACCCAACACTGCATACATAAGACTACCTATTATTTGACGACACAGTCTTATATACTTTTCATCTCTAATATTGTTCCTTAGCAAATTAAAATCAAAGTTACTATCTATTGGAGTACTGACCGATTTACACTCTGACATTTCAAATTTCTCAAGAACTCTAGTTAAATATTCAGATTGATCTAGTTCTGTGTAACCATCTGTAATGTTTTGACAAACACGTATACCTAGATAGTTAGAAACCAATCCTAAATCCGTCATATCAAAATTAGTGTTTAACTCACTTTTAAGTTTGTCAATATCTTCTACATCCGTACCCATTATCAATAAATCATCCACATATAACAGGACATATAACTTTTTCTTATCAGTACATTTAATGTAAAGGCAAAAATCATTTTGCGATCTTACGAACCCTAACTCTATCATTAAAGTGTCAAATTTGCTGTTCCAGCATTTTGGAGATTTCTTTAGACCATATATAGATTTATTAAGTTTACAGACAAAATCACTGTTATCTTTTGTCTTACCTGGTAATGACATATAAACTTCTTCAGTGATGTCCCCATATAAAAATGCACCCTGTACATCCATTTGACAGATTGATAAACGTAACTTATTAGCTATTACAACAAATATTCTAAATGTGCTTAACTTTGCAACAGGAGCATATATATCACTAACGCTATCACATTTTTGTTGAAAGCCCCTAGCAACTAATCGAGCTTTATATTGCCCATCCCCTTTAACTTTTAAAACCCACTTACTTTCTATTACCTTTTTGTTTTCAGGCCAAGGTATTTCAATCCAAGTATTATTTTTATTAAGCACACTAAGCTCCTTTGTCATAGCTTGTCGCCACATTCCCGCACTATCACTACTCATGGCGTCTTCATATGAAATGTTATCATCGACCGCACAAAAGAAACTTGTGTCATAGTCCTCCATCCACACAGGTGGTTTAATCACTCTTCCCCTTCTGTCAGTCTCTAATCCTTGCTCATGACCCCGGTTTACACTGCTCTCGACACTGCTTTCTAAATTTTCTTGGTCGTCACTCAAAATATCATTAGTCTCCTCTTCTTTTTCAGAATCAGTATTTTGGTTGTAATCTTGTTCTGTTCTTTCAGTATTTTCTATAGTTTGAGGATTTAACTCTTTATTTTTGTCATTTTCTGTGTCTTCTTCATTTCCATCATTGATATCCAACATAACTACTTTTTCTTTTGTATTCTGGACATTCTTCTCCATCTGTAGGTGAGGTTCTGGCAAAAATACCACATCTCTGTGTATTTCAACCTTATTTTTTGTTTGGAAATAAATTCGGTACCCTTTGACCTCATCGCTATAACCTACTAGGACACCTGTTTCACTTTTTATATCTAGCTTTCTTCGCTTGTCCTTAGGTACATGAACTGCGACCTTCGCACCAAAACTCTGCAAAGTATATAAGTTAAAATCTCTTTTAAACCATAATTGAAATGGTGTTGTATTTTTTTCAGAACTTTTTCCAACTCTATTAAGTACAAAAACAGCTGAATTAATGGCTTCAGCCCAGAATCCTTTCTCCATGCCACCACAATGAAGCATTGTTCGTGCTGCTTCTACCAGAGTTCTATTCTCCCTCTCAGCTCTGCCGTTTTGTTGAGGTGTATATACACATGTTTTTTCATGTTTGATTCCTTTCTTCTCTAACAATTGCTCGAGCTCTTGGTTCACAAACTCCAAACCATTGTCTGTACGAAGTGTAGTGATTTCTCTGTCTGTCACATTTTTAACCATGTTTATAAAACTTACAATCTTATTTTTAGTTTCTGACTTGTGTTTTATAAAATACACTACCCTATAATTTGAATAGTCATCTTTTAGCAGCAAGAAATATTTAGCACCTCCTAAGGACTCAGTCTCAAAAGGCCCACATAGATCAGCATGCACCAGCTCACCTATTCTACTTGCCCTTGATTTACTTGTTTCGAAAGGCAATCTATGTTGCTTTCCTGCGAGACATCCAGAACAAAATGGTTTCTCAACCTCCTTAAAAACAACATTATTTTTCTTCAGAACATGCCTTACCTGCTCAAAGTTCATATGCGCCATTTTATTATGCCAATCAGTGATGTTGTCTTCACAACTGTAATATGACAAGGCAGTTGCAGCTTCCACATTGTTCACATAGCTTTTAAACATCATTTTAAACAGTTTACCCTGTCGTTCAGCCATAGCTCTAATAAAACCATTTCTGTCTATTATTTCACACTTTTCTTTATTAGAATTCATTACCATTTCTTTGTCCAACACTTTTCCAACAGAAAACAAGTTCATTTTCAGTTGAGGCACAAAAAGTACATTGTTTAACTCAGTATCTAACCACTTTTGTCCATTCCAGGCTTTTAATGTCACTGTTCCTACACCTTTAACTTCAATATAGGACCCATCACCAATTTTCACTTTCCTGTCTTCAGTTTTATTTAGATATTTAAATTGGCTTTCATCATAACACATATGATCGCTCGCACCACTGTCAAGAATCCAGTCTCTTCCACTCAACTCTGACTCACCAATTAAGGCTACTGCTTCTAAAGTGTCATATATGTTTACCATACTAATAAGTGCATTTGACGTACCTCCACTTGAAATCTTGCCCTTTTTGAACCAACAATTAGCCATAAGATGTCCAGACTTCTTGCAAAAATGGCATTTAACCCCTTTCTCATCATCACTTTTATGATTTTTCTTAGGACAATTTTGCTTTATGTGCCCAAACTTATGACACAGAAAGCATTTTACACCCTTTCTTTCAAACCTTCCAGCAACAAAGGCTTCTACTTGAACATCTTGTTTTATACGTTCCTCTTCCACCAATAGTCTTGATGTCAATTCAGTCAATGTTTGTTTGTCCTTGGGTGTTGACTCCCAAGCTGATACGAAGTGTTTTAAGTTTTCTGGCAGGGACATTAGGACTTTTGTCATGACCATCTTTTCACTTAATTCTTCCCCCAAGTGCTTTAATTGACTCTTGATATCTTCTAACTGTGATATAAAGTCTACGACACCACAGTGTTTATACTCTAAAGTGAAGAATTTTTGTTGAAGCAAGTGAACACTCACTGTTGACTGATGCTCATATATTGATTTCAATTTATTCCACATATCATAAGCCGTTCCACAACATAGCACATGATTCAGTGGCTTTTCATCTAACCTTGCTACTAAAACTTCTTGAGCTTTCGCGTCTTTTCTCTCCCATTCTTCAACATTTGATTGAGTCTTTGGACAGTCACCTATTACCATACTATACAGCCCCTTGGCTTTCAAGGCTATTTGGGTTTGAAACTTCCAGGTGTTCCAATTATTTCCTATTAGTTTAACAACTACAGCTCCTGAGTGATCCATTTTCTTTTCCTTAAAACAACGTTTTGTGATATTACTTCGAACAACTTTCCCCAAAAACCGGGTCTTCCCACAAACACGTTTTCTAAGTCTTTTATCGATATTCACTCAATGTCGATACTTTTGCTTCTCTCTACTGACGCCGAATACACATAACCTTCAATGTGGATATTCGACTTTTCTAAACGTTTTTCCCCACAAATAACTTGTCTGGGCCCATAACCTGTTGCGCAATGGATGGGAAAACCATCAATAAAACCGCTAGGCTTGCTTCCAACGTTTAATTAACGACTACACTACTAATATTACAACAAAAGATCACGACATTACCGCGAAGAAGTTGACCGCTGTCACTCTTCATTTCAACTACTTTTCAGTGTTGCCACATCTTAACAACTAGAAAGGTTGCCAAATAATTGTATTGTACACTATTATTACAACAGTCCCGATCTTACTTTTTTATTATCTTTCCAAAAATGCCAACTTCCGGTTAAACCGGAAGTACTATATTTCTGGCTTTTGAGCTACATCCGGTTTAACCAGAAGTTGACACTTTTAGAAAGATAGTAGAAAAGTAAGATAGGGGCATGCAAGACGTTTTGCTCTAAGACGTTCAAAAATGTAATTTTTCAATACTCGATATCTCAGAAACTATTAAGTTTAGACTTATAATGCAGTTACTAATGAATAAAGTCTGTGCGTTTTAAGAAGTCCGATATCGGATTAAATCACCAAGGGATGTCATCGCTTTTAAAACAGTAAGTCGGTTAAGTTACAATATCTTCGCACCTTCGCTATACTTGATCACACCGAACATCCCACTGGTTTACTGTATTCTATTACTGGGCGAAATCAGAGGTTTCAAAACAAAATTATCTTAGAATTACGCGTTGAGCATAAATAATAATTAAATAGATAATTAAATTATTTTGCTATTATTATAGTTAAATCTATATAATAATCGCTATTTTCCAAGAACCAATTAAAATTTGCTCAAGTGCGGGATGGTTAAATATGTTAAAGATTTTGTCAGGTATATACTTTTTCGATAATGACATTATTTTGGGATTATTATAATTTAATCTTCATAATAATTACTATTTTCCAAGAAATAATTAAAATTTGCTGAAGTGCGGGATGGTATGTTCTACTTTATTTTAAATAAGTAGTTGTGCTTTTCACTTTTAGTTTGTTTCTCATTGTGTGTGAATTAAAATCAGTTATTAAGCAAAGTTATGGAAAATGTTCAGCAAGGTGGCACATCGCCTAGAAGGTATTTATCTCCAGGTGAACGCCGTTTGGTATTACAAGTGGAACGTTATTTTACTTTAGAAAAAGATAACTCGGGCCCGTTAGAGTCTGTTTTGGCAGTGCAAAAACGAACGTCTGATGCTTGCGGCATTTCAGAGAAGACCTTAAGAAGACTTCGAAAAAAGAGTGAAGAGGATTTGGACAGACCATATAAAAGGGTTCGACTCCATTCAAAAACCTTGGATTTATCCCAAGGGATAAAACTCTCTATTAGGAATATTGTTTATGATATGTATAAAGCCAAGGAATATGTTACCCTCAAAGCTATTCTTGAAAAGATAAAGCAGAAAAAACTTTGCGATATTGGAACTAACAGTTTGTCCATCATCTTAAAACATATGGGTTTCAAATATAAAAAAACGAACAACAGAAAACTACTTTGCGAGCTGTCCAATGTTGTTTCGAAAAGATGGCAATTTTTAAGGGATTATTTAAACAACAAAAAATCGAAATTGTCCAGACAAGTTGTTTTTCTTGACGAAACATGGGTATTTGCAAACGGAACTTCAACAAAAACGTCTTGGCAGGATGACTCAAAGCATTGTTATTCAAGTACCCGTGCAAGTAATGGAATAAGGTATATTATATTACATGCTGGTAATGAAGAAGGTTTTGTTTTAAATGCCAGTTTGATATTTTCATCAACAAAAAAAACTGATGATTATCACGGCAATATGGATGCTGAAATTTTTGAGCATTGGTTCGAGGAAAAACTTTTAAAAAGTTTAGAAAAACCTTCCTTAATTGTTTTAGACAATGCCTCTTACCATACGAGACTCGAAGAGAAATTCCCTACAAGCAGCTGGAAAAAGGAAGAAATAAAAGAGTGTTCCAATTATTTCCTATTAGTTTAACAACTACAGCTCCTGAGTGATCCATTTTCTTTTCCTTAAAACAACGTTTTGTGATATTACTTCGAACAACTTTCCCCAAAAACCGGGTCTTCCCACAAACACGTTTTCTAAGTCTTTTATCGATATTCACTCAATGTCGATACTTTTGCTTCTCTCTACTGACGCCGAATACACATAACCTTCAATGTGGATATTCGACTTTTCTAAACGTTTTTCCCCACAAATAACTTGTCTGGGCCCATAACCTGTTGCGCAATGGATGGGAAAACCATCAATAAAACCGCTAGGCTTGCTTCCAACGTTTAATTAACGACTACACTACTAATATTACAACAAAAGATCACGACATTACCGCGAAGAAGTTGACCGCTGTCAGTCTTCATTTCAACTACTTTTCAGTGTTGCCACATCTTAACAACTAGAAAGGTTGCCAAATAATTGTATTGTACACTATTATTACAACAGTCCCGATCTTACTTTTTTATTATCTTTCCAAAAATGCCAACTTCCGGTTAAACCGGAAGTACTATATTTCTGGCTTTTGAGCTACATCCGGTTTAACCAGAAGTTGACACTTTTAGAAAGATAGTAGAAAAGTAAGATAGGGACATGCAAGACGTTTTGCTCTAAGACGTTCAAAAATGTAATTTTTCAATACTCGATATCTCAGAAACTATTAAGTTTAGACTTATAATGCAGTTACTAATGAATAAAGTCTGTGCGTTTTAAGAAGTCCGATATCGGATTAAATCACCAAGGGATGTCATCGCTTTTAAAACAGTAAGTCGGTTAAGTTACAATATCTTCGCACCTTCGCTATACTTGATCACACCGAACATCCCACTGGTTTACTGTATTCTATTACTGGGCGAAATCAGAGGTTTCAAAACAAAATTATCTTAGAATTACGCGTTGAGCATAAATAATAATTAAATAGATAATTAAATTATTTTGCTATTATTATAGTTAAATCTATATAATAATCGCTATTTTCCAAGAACCAATTAAAATTTGCTCAAGTGCGGGATGGTTAAATATGTTAAAGATTTTGTCAGGTATATACTTTTTCGATAATGACATTATTTTGGGATTATTATAATTAAATCTTCATAATAATTACTATTTTCCAAGAAATAATTAAAATTTGCTGAAGTGCGGGATGGTATGTTCTACTTTATTTTAAATAAGTAGTTGTGCTTTTCACTTTTAGTTTGTTTCTCATTGTGTGTGAATTAAAATCAGTTATTAAGCAAAGTTATGGAAAATGTTCAGCAAGGTGGCACATCGCCTAGAAGGTATTTATCTCCAGGTGAACGCCGTTTGGTATTACAAGTGGAACGTTATTTTACTTTAGAAAAAGATAACTCGGGCCCGTTAGAGTCTGTTTTGGCAGTGCAAAAACGAACGTCTGATGCTTGCGGCATTTCAGAGAAGACCTTAAGAAGACTTCGAAAAAAGAGTGAAGAGGATTTGGACAGACCATATAAAAGGGTTCGACTCCATTCAAAAACCTTGGATTTATCCCAAGGGATAAAACTCTCTATTAGGAATATTGTTTATGATATGTATAAAGCCAAGGAATATGTTACCCTCAAAGCTATTCTTGAAAAGATAAAGCAGAAAAAACTTTGCGATATTGGAACTAACAGTTTGTCCATCATCTTAAAACATATGGGTTTCAAATATAAAAAAACGAACAACAGAAAACTACTTTGCGAGCTGTCCAATGTTGTTTCGAAAAGATGGCAATTTTTAAGGGATTATTTAAACAACAAAAAATCGAAATTGTCCAGACAAGTTGTTTTTCTTGACGAAACATGGGTATTTGCAAACGGAACTTCAACAAAAACGTCTTGGCAGGATGACTCAAAGCATTGTTATTCAAGTACCCGTGCAAGTAATGGAATAAGGTATATTATATTACATGCTGGTAATGAAGAAGGTTTTGTTTTAAATGCCAGTTTGATATTTTCATCAACAAAAAAAACTGATGATTATCACGGCAATATGGATGCTGAAATTTTTGAGCATTGGTTCGAGGAAAAACTTTTAAAAAGTTTAGAAAAACCTTCCTTAATTGTTTTAGACAATGCCTCTTACCATACGAGACTCGAAGAGAAATTCCCTACAAGCAGCTGGAAAAAGGAAGAAATAAAAGAGTGTTCCAATTATTTCCTATTAGTTTAACAACTACAGCTCCTGAGTGATCCATTTTCTTTTCCTTAAAACAACGTTTTGTGATATTACTTCGAACAACTTTCCCCAAAAACCGGGTCTTCCCACAAACACGTTTTCTAAGTCTTTTATCGATATTCACTCAATGTCGATACTTTTGCTTCTCTCTACTGACGCCGAATACACATAACCTTCAATGTGGATATTCGACTTTTCTAAACGTTTTTCCCCACAAATAACTTGTCTGGGCCCATAACCTGTTGCGCAATGGATGGGAAAACCATCAATAAAACCGCTAGGCTTGCTTCCAACGTTTAATTAACGACTACACTACTAATATTACAACAAAAGATCACGACATTACCGCGAAGAAGTTGACCGCTGTCAGTCTTCATTTCAACTACTTTTCAGTGTTGCCACATCTTAACAACTAGAAAGGTTGCCAAATAATTGTATTGTACACTATTATTACAACAGTCCCGATCTTACTTTTTTATTATCTTTCCAAAAATGCCAACTTCCGGTTAAACCGGAAGTACTATATTTCTGGCTTTTGAGCTACATCCGGTTTAACCAGAAGTTGACACTTTTAGAAAGATAGTAGAAAAGTAAGATAGGGACATGCAAGACGTTTTGCTCTAAGACGTTCAAAAATGTAATTTTTCAATACTCGATATCTCAGAAACTATTAAGTTTAGACTTATAATGCAGTTACTAATGAATAAAGTCTGTGCGTTTTAAGAAGTCCGATATCGGATTAAATCACCAAGGGATGTCATCGCTTTTAAAACAGTAAGTCGGTTAAGTTACAATATCTTCGCACCTTCGCTATACTTGATCACACCGAACATCCCACTGGTTTACTGTATTCTATTACTGGGCGAAATCAGAGGTTTCAAAACAAAATTATCTTAGAATTACGCGTTGAGCATAAATAATAATTAAATAGATAATTAAATTATTTTACTATTATTATAGTTAAATCTATATAATAATCGCTATTTTCCAAGAACCAATTAAAATTTGCTCAAGTGCGGGATGGTTAAATATGTTAAAGATTTTGTCAGGTATATACTTTTTCGATAATGACATTATTTTGGGATTATTATAATTAAATCTTCATAATAATTACTATTTTCCAAGAAATAATTAAAATTTGCTGAAGTGCGGGATGGTATGTTCTACTTTATTTTAAATAAGTAGTTGTGCTTTTCACTTTTAGTTTGTTTCTCATTGTGTGTGAATTAAAATCAGTTATTAAGCAAAGTTATGGAAAATGTTCAGCAAGGTGGCACATCGCCTAGAAGGTATTTATCTCCAGGTGAACGCCGTTTGGTATTACAAGTGGAACGTTATTTTACTTTAGAAAAAGATAACTCGGGCCCGTTAGAGTCTGTTTTGGCAGTGCAAAAACGAACGTCTGATGCTTGCGGCATTTCAGAGAAGACCTTAAGAAGACTTCGAAAAAAGAGTGAAGAGGATTTGGACAGACCATATAAAAGGGTTCGACTCCATTCAAAAACCTTGGATTTATCCCAAGGGATAAAACTCTCTATTAGGAATATTGTTTATGATATGTATAAAGCCAAGGAATATGTTACCCTCAAAGCTATTCTTGAAAAGATAAAGCAGAAAAAACTTTGCGATATTGGAACTAACAGTTTGTCCATCATCTTAAAACATATGGGTTTCAAATATAAAAAAACGAACAACAGAAAACTACTTTGCGAGCTGTCCAATGTTGTTTCGAAAAGATGGCAATTTTTAAGGGATTATTTAAACAACAAAAAATCGAAATTGTCCAGACAAGTTGTTTTTCTTGACGAAACATGGGTATTTGCAAACGGAACTTCAACAAAAACGTCTTGGCAGGATGACTCAAAGCATTGTTATTCAAGTACCCGTGCAAGTAATGGAATAAGGTATATTATATTACATGCTGGTAATGAAGAAGGTTTTGTTTTAAATGCCAGTTTGATATTTTCATCAACAAAAAAAACTGATGATTATCACGGCAATATGGATGCTGAAATTTTTGAGCATTGGTTCGAGGAAAAACTTTTAAAAAGTTTAGAAAAACCTTCCTTAATTGTTTTAGACAATGCCTCTTACCATACGAGACTCGAAGAGAAATTCCCTACAAGCAGCTGGAAAAAGGAAGAAATAAAAGAGTGGTTGTCAAAGAAAAACATAAACCATGAAAATTTATATTTAAAAAGTGAACTTTTAAGCAAGTGTAAAGAGCAGTCATTTAAAAAAAAGTATGTTGTTGACGAATTAGCCCTCAAATATGGACATCAAGTTTTGAGATTGCCGCCCTACCATTGTCATTACAACGCAATTGAATTGGTATGGGGTATTAGCAAGAACTATTATGACAAACATGCCTGTAAAAATATCGGTAAGCCTAGCGTTAGTAGTTATGGGAGGAGGCGCTTAGCCAAGCGGGCAAAGAAGAATGGCGGAAATGCATTGAACACACAGAAAAAATTATTTTTGAATCTTATGAGACAAAACAGGTTATAGACGAAGTAAGACCGTTAATTATTACGAATGATGATGATGATGACGATGATGTTGATTCTGATGAGTCTGAAAGCATGGGTGAAATTTCAAATGCAGAGGAAGACTACTTTTAGTAGTACCTATCTACAAGTAGGTACGTTCTGTCGCAAGACTACAAAATCGGTTCTTTTTAGAACCAAAACTTTATAAAAAAGAATTCGTAAAACTAATTTGTCTGAATACTACAAAAGCTAAAAAAATATTATTTTTCTTTACCTAAACTAATTTTTTATTTACTTTAAATTATTTTATTTAGAAAATGTAATTCATCAACATCCAAAATTACCTTCAATATAATTTATTGTTTGAGAGCCACCGACATAATGCTCAAGAGGTTTTATGGCTTAGCGGACTTCTTAAAACGCACAGACTTTAATTGTGATTTTATGTAGAATCCAAAAATATTGTAATATATAGGGTGTTCCATTTAAAAAAAAATACTTAAATTGCTAAGAAACTGTAAATTCGGCAACATTGTAAATGTCACTAGCAGCTCCGCAATAACCTCTTATATACGGATACCGAATTTTAGCTAAATCGGACAAACGGTATTAAAGATATTTAAAGCGTTCCATACTTCTGTTACACGCTGTACATTTAGGTCATATTTTAAAACAACGAAAAGAGTCATATATTTGTGTTAAAAAAAACTGTTACAAGCACAAGCCAACCGTATTTGTTTTACTTTTATAAGGGTCAGAAACTACAAGCGCAAGCGAAGGGATGCCTACAATAAAGAAACCTTACGAAACGCAATCGCCGGCGTAAAGGAGAATAACCTTTTAAGGTCCTTTTAGCTTCGAACAAGTACAATATCCATATAGGAGCACTCTTCAATATTGGGTAAAAGAACTGACAGATAAACATAAGAAAGGAAGATTTCAACCTGTGTTTAACAAAGACTAAAGAGAGAAGCAGAGAGAACATATTTTGAAGTTGCAGCGAATTTCCTAGTTGAAGATCATGAACTGCTGCAGCTGATTTAGAAATTGAACTACTTGTCGACTCCAAAAATCGGAATGAAGGAAAAGCAATAATTGCTGTATCTATAGTCCCTACACAAGAAATAGCTGGCAAACGATGTCTGAGCCCTCAGCCAGGAACCTCGAGTAAAATTCAACAGCCAGACAAAAAAACATTAAACCTTTCAAGAACACCTGAAAAAAATTAATATTACATATACTCTAAAAGGTCTGTACAAAATCTGAGCACATACTCCTGAGGCCAAAATAAGGCGATTTAAAGCAACTTACCTTAGTCCGAAATTGCTCCGTTCCCGAGATACAGGGTGGTAAAGTTAAAAAATAAAAAATCGAATTTTTTAAAATTAATGAACATTTTTTAACGTATTACTTTAAAACTTGGTAACCGGGGGTTTTTTGGAACTTTTTTATCAGTGTAGTTTTTTCCTTTTTTTGTTAAGGAACTAATTTTTTGAACATTTTGAAACAAACAAGGTACTCTTGAAAAAATCCGCTAAAGTAAGCCGTTTTTGAGATATTTCGGTTTTTAGTGTTCGATGCCGCACCGGAATATTTAAATTATTCTGAATAAAAAATGTTTGCTGTTATCTTTGAGGATGAAATGTGGCTAGTGAATTAGCAGTGGGAAATGTATTTTTTGTAGATACTTTTTTGGAGTGTCACATCCAAAAATCCTCGTATTTTTTACCTGTTTGATGAAAACCTTTAAATTTTTTTTTGCAACAGACTATTTAAATGTAAACATTTTTCGTTTTTTAAGAATTTTCGCTATCAGTCTAAGTTGTTTACAGTAAGTGTTTTAGTAAGAATTTGCCAATGCGAGAATAAATAAGGTGTTTGAAACGTGTTAGTTAAATTTTAAATTGACTGTAAAGATGGCTGAAGGATACAGTTCTGCAGAAATTATGGATATGATATTGGTTTTTGGGTATTGTGAAGGAAATGGCCGCGAAAGTGTTATGTTATACAGGGAAAGATATCCAAATCGGCGCATACCAAACCATCAAACATTTGTTGCTATTGAGAGGCGCCTTCGCGAAACCGGTAGCTTCACTCCTTTAACTGCCAATTATGGACGGCAACGTGCAATAAGGACTCCTGAGGTTGAGGAACAAATTTTGGAAAGAATAGCTGAAGATCCAAAATTAAGCACCAGACGCTTAGGTTTAGAAGTAGGAATATCCAAGGATGTAGTTCATAGAACATTAAAAGAACAGCAGCTTCATCCATACCATATCCAAAAGGTACAAGACCTTTTGGCTCCGGATCTCGATCAACGATTGGACTTCTGTCGATTCATTACCGAACAAAGACAACAGGATGTGAATTTTGCTAAGCACATTTTATTTACTGACGAAACATGTTTTACAAGAAGTGGTGTAACCAACTTACATAACGAACATGTTTATGCTGATGAAAACCCGCATGCCACGAAAGTAACTCATTATCAACATGAGTTTAGAATTAATGTGTGGACAGGAATCATTGGCAATTTCATTATTGTTCCTGTCATTTTACCGCCATGACTAAATGGTGTGGATTATTTAGAACATTTACAAAATACGCTGCCAGATTTATTAGAAGATTTGCCATTACAACTTTGACGAGATATGTGGTTTATGCATGACGGTGCTCCACCACATTTTAGTTTAAATGTCCGCAATTATTTGCATCGACAGTATCCAAGCAGATGGATCGGTAGAGGAAATTACGCTCCTGTAAAGTGGCCGCCACGCTCACCGGATATGACTCCGTTGGATTATTTTTTATAGGGTTATTTAAAAACGGTGGTATACTCCAGACCGATTAATAATAAAGAGGAATTGTGGGGAATAATTCAAAATCCAGTCAACATATTAAAGAACGATGCGGAATTGATGCAAAGAGTAAATTTAAACTTTTTACGTCGTACTAATCTGTGTAAAGTGTATTCACAAATATAAGAAACTGACCAAATGACTCTTATTCATTTCTACCTAAATAGGGCTATTGACACAATGCCGACTGAGCTAGGCCCGTTTTAGAAAATACATAGTATTGAAATATGTATTTAATTAAGCAGCAAATAAATATGAAACTGATGTTTATTTAAGTGTATTAAATTCAAAATGTAAAAATATAATTATGGTCTTACACTTACACTTATAATGCTAAATTAATATATTAATTAATAAATTACCCAACTAAATCTACTTCACTATCGCTATCATCATCTAAAGTAATAATAAACTCTTCTGTTGCATTCCTAATACAAATGTAACTTTCTTTACATGTTGTACGCAGTTTTTCCAGTTCACCTCAGAAATTTTTTTAGTTTCATCATGAATTAGAGTTAATACACTAAAATTAAGTGTGGGTGAAATATTATTGCGACGAATTCCAGCTTTAAGTTGGTGCCATATTTGTTCAATACGGTTAAATATACAGTGGTAAGGCGGTAGCCGCAATACTATATGTGCCCCATGCTTTTCACAAGTTCATCGCAGTAATATTCTTTTTGAATAGACATACTTCTAAGCACTTCTAATAAGTCTTTATTTCTATAGTTTTCATGAAAATATATATCATTATCAAACATATATTCTTGAATTTTGGCTTTAGTGTCTTTTGAAAGAGCTTTGTTTAAATTGTCTACTATGAAAACTAGCGTTATCCATAACAATGACGCACTTCGGTGGAATGTTCTGCAATAATTTAGTTTCAATCCAATTTTCAAATAACTCCGCTGTTGTGTCTTCATGATAGTCAAAGTCAACACATGATTCACTAATATTTTTTGCCGCGAGAGATAGACCGTTCGGCACCCGCACCCATCTTCATAACCAGCATGTAAGATTGTTATTCTTTTTCCACGGTTTGAAGGGGCACGTGTTACACATATCCCGCTAGAATCGACCTAGCCACTTGACGGGGTGTCGTGGGTGTCAAACCACGTTTCATCTAAATAAATGATCGACCTACCTTCAGTTCTGTATTCATTTACTTTTGTCAGATATTCCCACCGCCATTCTTGAAGACGCTTGGACTCCATCAAAACCTGCTCTTTATTAATCCTTTTGAATTTAAAGCCCATGTATTGAAGGCGCTTCCACAATGTCGTTCTTGAGCGATTAATTTCTGTTTCATCTGTTGTCAGCCTTTTCATTAAATTGTCCAACGTTGGTACACTTTGCTCTTCATACATTTTATAAATTTTTCGTCGTATAAGTTTCTCGTCCCCTTGGTCCAACGTTCTTGATTTTCCAATATCACTTCTTTTCTGCGTTCCAAAATTGGCCCTTGGGTAATTTTCCAAACTGTGGAAAAGGATTTTTTTGTAAGTAAAGCCGTTTCCTTTACAACTTCTTTAGGGCACAAATTTCCGCGCGACATTAATGTCAAAAACACATTCTTTATAATCTGTTTGGCATCTGTTGATAAATGCACTCTGTTATTTACTTCAGTTTCATTGCTTTCACAAATCTCACTAGAACACCAAGAACGAAACATTTTCAAAAAACAAACTTAACTTAACAGTGTACGTTGACAGACTAAAATCAAAAAGGACCCTGGTTTATCCGCATTTTTATTTACCTAAGTACGGTACTTAAAATTTATTACGCCCATATCATTTCACAGAACTGGTTTATTTTGTTGTTTATTATATTTTGAATACCCTAATAATAGCAGTCATTTAGGTCGGTTTCTTATATTTGTGAACACACTTTACTTATGTTAACGGAGGTCATTTTGAACAATCATTATTAAAAGTTTATGCTAATTAAATTTACTTTTAAAATTAAATTGTTCCTCATTTAATTAAAAAAAAATCCATACAAATATGATTTGTTTTTATATTATTTTTACATATTGTTTTATTGCTTTAGATTACTGATCCAGTTAATTGGTATTATACCAAAGAGTTGAGTGAAAACATAAACATATTACTTTTATTTTATTTTTAATATTTTACCATCTTGCAATAAAATGTCTACGGTTATGATTTATATAATTAAGGAATTATATGAATCAAATAACTAAGCGTTTTCTCTTTGCCGGTTTACCCATACAAAATTATGTCCTTCAAGTCTAGGACCAATAATACTTTTGAGATATGGCCGAGAGTCGCCCTTATCTGCTCACCCTATGATTTTAATTTAATGTGTATTTTTAAAAATTGTAGGTTTTATCTTGTGGAAACAAAGAGGCCGTCGCCATTGCAAAGGCTTGCTCCCTTAATTTTATTCGGGCTGAAGCATTCGTTTTTAGTCATATTGGCGATGAAGGCTTTGCAGATGCAAACGCCGGTACATTGCTCAGATATAGAAAACAAATAGCAGCTGAAGATGTTCTTATTTTTGCTGATATTAAGAAAAAACACAGGTAAGAGTCTGCTTCGGCATTTTATCAATATTTTGGTTGTCAATAAACGTTTAAATGAAACATATTAGTGTCTCCGGAGTTGCGCAATACGTTTCGAATTCAAAGTACCTAACCGTTTTGATCTGTCAATTTTCATTTGTTCTTAAACGTTTTTGTGCCTTGAAATTCAACTTAATCCTATAAACTGTTCTTTTCAGAGCCATTTTTATCGCACTGTCGTGTTAGCGATAAGTAAGCCACGAAAATTTTGACGTTTATGCCATTGTTTGACCTGTTTCTAACTATGTCGTCAATAAGGTGCTCCTCTTCGATAGCGCTCAAATTACAAGGGATAGAAAAAAAGTTGTAGGGTTTACCAAAGAACATAACGTAAAAATATTTTTTCTAATTTTGTTTCATAAGAAGTCTATTACGATACCGTTTTCAGTATCGAAACAGATCTATTACGATACCGTTTTTTTATTTTTTAAAAGTTGGCATTGGTAATATTTAAATGTTTTGTTCTGTTGACGTCTGACGTTTCCTGTTATTGTGATCCACGAGAAAAGAAAGTTTTCGAGATTTCTCTGGTAAAAGTTGATTTATCGTTTTATTAGCAATATCCCTTAACTCAGGGGGAGTTGAACTTAGATTATCATGCTCCATATTTTTTTAATTATAATTATGAACAACTCTATGAAATATTAAAACAGAAATTTCGTGACAATGACACAAAGAAAATATTATTTATTGTCAAGGCTACTAAGATAAAAGTAAATTTATAGTATTACCAACATAGAATTTAGACATACAAATTTACAAAATTTGAAGGGTTGATTTTCTTTTTAAATATGTATTTTCTTATTGAAAAAAATACAAAATAGAAAAAATAGTATATAAAGTACGTGTTTTATAAAGCAGTTAGAGCACTTGTCCCGTTAAAAAACTCGCCGCAAGCGTGCTATAAGATGATGCTTTATAAAACATGTACTTTAATATACTATTGTAGCATACTAAGTAACTCAAAAAAAGGCAATGAAATATGATGAAATATTTGATTTTGTATCCAGCTAATATGCCGACATTTCATTTTTTTAATCAGGATTGTATTAATTATTGAAAAAGTTTTTTTTCTTAATGAATGTGTGTTATTCACCTAAATTCTTTTAGTTTTGTCAATGGCATCCTAGATATAAAATAATAAGATTAACTATTTTGCGTAACCTTGGGTATATTTTAAACACTATAAAATTTAGATAATGATATCGTTCATAAAATATGAAGACACTTCAAAGATAAACTCCCTCAGTTAAAATCATACAGGGTGATCCATTTGGAAAAATAGAATAACACATATTTAAATTAGCCTAATTTGTCGTATGGGTGTGTGTGTACCATTCATTCATTTCATTTTAAAATATCTTTATTATTCTTGGTATGGTATCTACAGTGTCAACTTAACTACGTACCCTGTACATCGGGTCCTAATCCTACCTTAGCCTAACTTCATCATCATCAATCAGCCCGGTTGCGTCCACTGCTGGACATAGGCCTCCCGTAGTCTAATTCATCGCACTCGATCCTGTGCCGCGTTCATCCAGTTCGACTCTATTCTCTTGATGTCGTCGGTCCATCGTGTTGGTGGGCGTCCCCTATTGCGGAACGCGTCGTGGCGTGGCCTCCACTCTAAGATTTTTCGGGTCCATCTTCCGTCGGTCATTCTTGCAATGTGACCTGCCCAGTTCCATTTCAATGTTGTTATGCGCTCAATAGCATCGGTTACGCCAGACATTTCTCGCAGCCTTTCATTTGAAACTCTATCCGTAAGTGACAAGCCCATCATTGATCTTTCCATAGCTCTCTGTGCAACGCGTATTTTATTTACGGTTTTTTTAGTGAGTGTTAGTGTTTCTGCGGCGTAGGTAAGCACAGGAAGTATACACTGGTTAAAGACTTTTTTCTTCAAACATATTGGGATGTTAGATTTCAGTGTCTTGTTGAGTTTGCCAAATGCTGCAAATATTTTCGCTCATAACCAAATTTGTCATGTATTGGGTTTTGCTAGTATTGATCTTTAATCCCACTGATTTTGAAGCATTGTCCAGTCTTATTAATAGTTCTTTGGCTTCGTCAATGCGATCGGTTATTAAGACGATATCGTCAGTGAATCGCAGGTGGTTTAATTTGTCCAATACGCGTGAGTATTGGCTAAACCCCCCCCCCCCCCCCGCCCGTATAGCCTAACTTACATCTATCTTAATCCTAATAGAACAATAGAACATCATGGGGAGTCCCGGGCGGTAGCACTGAACATTTCCAAGGCATTTGGCCAAGTGTGGCATGAGGGGCTTGTAACCAAAGTTTGGGTATTCAATTTTGTTCATGGCTGTCAAGCTTTCCTAAAGACCGTTCTCTGCGAGTGGCGATGGACGGATGTCTTTCAGAGACATTTAACATCAACGCCGGAGTCCGTCAAGGTTCTATATTGTCGCCCACCCTCTTTTTACTATACATTAACGATCCTTCGGAAAAAGCTAAAAATCCTATACACTGTATTCAAAAAGTCTCGGACCGGTCAATTATTTAGAAAATGGCGCACAATATAAAAAAACTTCCGGTATAAAAGTTGTAGGCCTTAAAAAAATCTATAAAACTAGGACACCTGTAATTATACAGGGTGCCCCAAACAGGCATGGTAAACAAAACTTTCATTTTTTTAAATGGATGGATGATACTTTTCGATTCTACATAAAATATCAATTATTTTTTAATAAGCACACTATAAGTCTAAACTTAATAGTTTCTGAGATATCGGCTTTCGAAAAATTACATTTTTGAACTTTGACAGCTTCTAGCTCTCTAACGGTATATCTTAGAGCAAAACGGCTTACATGTCCCTATCTTACTTTTTATTATCTTCCTAAAAATATAAATTTTGAGTTAAACCGGAAGTACTATATTTCCGGTTCTCGAGTTACATTACAATACAGGGTGTTTCCTAGCCTCTCTAAAAAAATGAAGGAGGTGAATCCTCACCTTATTTTAAGACGAAAATGTGGTATAAAACTTTTTCGCATGTCGCTACTTTTTTGAAATACAGGGTGTTAAAAAAAATTAGTAAAGCAATAATAATCATTTTAATAATTGATTTAAAAACTTTTAATAATGAACCCACATGAACAAAAGTCAAGTAAATTGCTGAAAATGTCCTCCATGAGCCAGTAAACACCCATGTACACGATGTGCTAAATGGTCTCCTAAATGTTTGTTTGAAGGTTTGAGACAAGGATGTATCGTGAATGATAGATGTGTTTTGGACTTCCATTGTCATTATTTATTAATATCACAACGTTTTAACTGGTGAGTATCTCCAGTCGTCTTCAGGTGAATGAGAAATGGTGTACTTTTGCATAAAAGTTTTGAAGAGCATAAAAATACGATTTAGCGACCATTACTAACATAAGTTTAATTGACATGAAATTCTTTGTCAAACGAGCCTAGGTTTGTTATAATATCTTTGGGTTTAGTAAAATCGGTAAGAAGATGTAAAAGATACAGGAACTTTAAAGATAAGTTGTTAACCAGCTCCCCACACTTAAATAAAAAACAAATGATCACACTGCCGTAAAACTGGATAAGCTTTTCTTTCCCAAAATCAGCCTTAATGGGGTAATTTTTTAAATAATTTCAATTTTTAATTTTACTTCAAGAGTTACGCCCTCCAGCGGCAATCGTATATTAAAAATAATTTTCAGCGTTTTGTATTTTTACCGGATTATACATTTTTTTTTCCTAAATATCTATGACCAATTATTTTTGAAATATAGCCGCTCGTCACCGAGAAATATCTTCTTCCTCAGTTAAAATTTTTGACCTTCCTAGAGTTTTTTTTTCTCCCAGTATTCGATCTCTTTCCCATCTATTTAATTTAATTGATTAATCGATTTTTCATATTTATCCTCACTTTTTAAAGAGACACCTCAAGTTCTGGAGTTTATAATTTTAAGAATATTAAATATGGTAATCACGGCATCACATGTTTTCATGACAATGTTTTTAGTTCCCACGCAGTAACTAGCGATATATCCCTCGAGGAAACGGCCAAAGCAGCAGAATACTTCCTCGCCGACGGCGTAGTTCTCACGGGAACATCTACAGGCGTTCCGGCGGAAGTGGCAGAATTGACGAGTTTAAGAACTGCAACCAATTTGCCAATTCTGATTGGCTCAGGAGTATCCGTCGATAATATGACTCAATATATTGGAGCGGACGCCCTAATTGTGGGATCTCACTTTAAAAAGGATGGGTTGTGGAGTAACGACGTTGATGAGAGCAGAGTAGAACGATTTATGAAGAGAATAGAAGAGTTACGATGTGAAAAAATAAATAAATAAACTTTTTAAAAGCGACTAGAATGACCTGATTCATTTTTGTATTAATTTTCCTGAATATGGAACCTGCATATTTTTTCTATTATATAAATATGTTCAATTATATTAAAAAATTATTATTAATTAATTTGTTATTAATTATTAAAGTTTCACGCGCCGGTAAATAAATTCAATCAAGCTCAAATGCGCAGGAAGCCTTGTCAGGACATTGGGAGGCCCACAGTGATACTTACATTGACGATTAAATTAATAACGTTAATTTGGTCGTTTTGAAAACGTTGTGGACAGTAATTTTGGTTACTGATTTGCAATAGATACTAGGGTTAGTTTTTATAAATATTTTATGGTACTTACCACTTTGTCAAACCTACCAAATAGTAAAAAGTCGTAGATGAAGTCGGATGGAAGTCATATCAGATAATATATTCAAAAGTGCAAAAAACACCAAATCAGTGTTGAGGCTCGGTCGCACGAGATTTCTCCACCAGTTTTTGAACTAATTTAAAAAAAAACACTTTTCAATGATTTTTGTTCTATACGCTTGCAAGGCCTACCAGATTGGGATTTTTTGATTTAATCTTTAACCGGGGAGGCCCAACCAACCCTCGGAGTTAAAACAACCCTTCTAGAGGAGGGGGTAATTTTTGTTTTGTAGGATTAACGGGGATTTGAGGAAAACCACACACATACCGGGTGATACATGGCTTAGTTGAACATGGGAAATCCCATGTAAATTTTGAGGTTGCTAAATATTGGCTCCCCTGTACATTTTAGAGAAAAATGGTATTACAATTTTTTGAAAAGGCCGATATAATAAACCTATATGCCAAGTTTGAATAAATTTCAATAAGCCAATCCTAACTTATTCAATTAAATGTGATGGCAAAATTATGAAATTTTCATAGTTTAGGTAATAAAGCAAACACCAGCAAATTATTATTTGGCATTGACAAAACGAAAAGTAGCGTCAGTGACAATATTTTCAAGAAACATTGGGTTTTAAAAAAGATGTTTATTTCATACTGTATTGTAAAACACACCTTTACATAATATATGAATTTAGTCCGGAAAATAAGGTTTTACAGCAATAAGTCCGTTAAATTTTTTTACCGGACTAGTCCTGTAATAGTTATTTACGATATAAGTGTTGTAAAGATTCATATTACAACACGAGATGTTAAAGTTGTTAAACGAGGCGTCAGCCGAGTTTAATCAAACATCGAGTGTAGTTATATGAATTTACAACAAGAATATTGTACAAAATTTTATCTACTTTCATCTATGAATAAAAATATTTGGCAAAAGGCATTTTTAAAAATAAAAATGCACCTGCTATTAAAAATCGTTTTGTAAGGGCATCTATTACAGCACTAGTGCTGTAATGGCATCTATTACAGCACTAGTGCTGTAATAGATGCCCTTACAAAACGATTTACAGAACTGTAAAATTCATATTACTAAATGAAAGTAGATAAAATTTCTTTACCGGACTGAAATTTGTAATGTACTGGACTAACAAAGACAAAAGGTCTTTGACTTCAATTTCCTTTTTAAAGTAATTACGATAGTTGCATACATCAATTATTATTATCCAGCACAGCGCTTTTAGGAAACCAATAAGTTGTTTAATTAGTATAAGCAATTTTAACTATACTTTGCATATGCTATCGTAGCACTTTTGTGGGCATTGACTTAGATTTACTGAATAGACAATAGACGAAGTTTGATGTTCAATCTAACAAGTTGTTTGTTTTTACCCCTATCCTTGCGAACCAATGAAGGGTGACTACATGGCGATCCTGCCAGTCCTTTAACAAGTTTTACTATTTTACGTGTGTTGTGTGCAATAAGTGATTAAGTGATGCATAAGTAACAAAAAACAATATGGGTAAATCGCAAAGTAAAGAAGAAATTGTAATTGCTCAAGCGGGCAACAGCGGTGGTCAAACTACATCACAAGGTGCGTCGATATGGGAAGTTGCGATTTTACTAAGTGTTGCAATAGTTGTGTTCCTAATCATTGCATACTGTTATCAACAAATCAAAAAGAATTTAACCAGAAAAATTAGAAGAGAAATCACCAGAAGCCAAGAACTTGTGTAGACAGCCATCAACGATAGGTGCTACCAGCTGTTACCAAACCGGGGCTGGCATCGAGGGAACGAGCTAGTGTAGGCGCAATGCCGCTAGTTCGCACCGTTGGAAATAAGCTGACAGAAGGCAGACAACAGGGACAGGATACAGTACTATAAGGATATGAGGTTAGATTGTGTTGATTTTTTTTATTCTGTACTTACATTTTTTTGGGCTCTGTTTTTAAATATTAGGATATACAGGGTGTTATGGAAATGACTTATTATTTTTTAACCCGTAAATCTATAGGTCGAGCCGAATTGGGAAAAAATTGCGTTAAATGGCGCTCGAAGCTAGAAATTCGAGAAAAATGCCTTCAAAAATTTAGCTCAAAACACCTACGCGCCAATGATCAAACAGCTGATTCGTACTACGACTTGTCAAAAAAAAAATTGTTGACAAAAATCTGACAGTTACTGTCAGATAGTCTTTAGATATCGTCAGCCCAAAACATGTGTTTTGAGCAGTGTTGCCACATTTACTACATCAGTTTCATCAGATAACCTTTTTTGAATATTTAATTTTTTCTACTTAACTTTAATATGCTTTAGTTTCTACCCTATTACACGAAAAATTGTCTACGTATTGCTCTAGTTTTATTTGTACATACCTTGAAATAAAAAACATATCGGCAAGAAATCCACGTTATACCGTTACCATTTCAAATGATTCTAGCGGGACATTTATTCACTTTAACAACACATTAACTGTTCGGGACATTATCAAGTTATTAGCTCTTTAATTCTGTGTTATTAATACAAGAAATTACTAGTTATAGACTTAGAAATACTTTATAACAAAATCCGGATTGAAAACAACGCGACACACGTTTGATACGGTTATGTTCTTTCTCTTCTTCTGTGACTTCTGTTCTTCTTGGTAATGATAATAGCTGGCTCATTGTCGTCAAGACAGGTGGCCATTGCAATTAAGAATAATAATTACGGTATCCAATCCAGTCCTCTTAACTGGACACACAACATTTAAACACGATAGTCCAGGGGGCGGGAAATGTGATTTGTTGCTGTTCTGTGATTGGGTACTGAGCAGTTCAAAGTCAATGAGCGCATTCGGGAGACGAAACTGCTCCGGAGCAGTTCCTAAATCGTCTTGTTGTGTCGACCGCTACTTTTACGACACTTTCCAACATGTTACGGAACGGTCGCCATTTTGGGTAGCATCTTTCACTTCCGCTGCTTGGAGAGAGCGGTTCGTTATGTCAATGGGGAAATGACGTATGCAACAAAAGTTTGGTTACGAAGAACGTAGTAAATAGAATGGAGGAACAAAACATATACATTAAACAGGAAAACGTACTTTTTAACTGCCACCAAAGAGTTTCAACCAAGGGATGAGTATATTGGTAAGCTTCACAAAACAAGAAAGGTTAATGTTTGTTACGCACAGCTGATATGGATTTGACATTTGAACCAAACGTGATGATCTTTTGGTCGAAATAGTCGAAATCCATGGAAGCCGACGAATCGGTAGCGGTTGGATCATAACCGGTAACCACTGCGGAGCAGTTTCGTCTCTCGAATGCGCCCAATGGCTTCATATGTGGCTTCATAAATTTGTTTTTAATATCATTTCTTATTATTCATTTACTTGCAACGGCATAAAATTTGTTTGCGTTTTGCTGCTGGAGTGTATAGTTGTTGAATAATGTGATACACATGTGATGGGAATGTTTTGTGATGTGATAGTTTATCTGTGTAAATTTCCAGACATAGGGCTTGTTGTTGGTATCTACGATTTTTACTCAGCGAAGTATTATGATAGCAATACAATTTCATAATGTGAGTAAAAACTATACCTATTGAATAAGGCTTGTTTAATTGAAATCGCAGTATAGTTTTTGATTTAATCTTTTTTTAAAAAACCTAAAAAAAAGATTTTCCCGAATACTTGGCAACGTCGCAAGGTAATCAGCTGTCTGTAGAAATTCCGCCAATTTGTCATGTCAAAAACACGTGTTTAGGGGTAATGAACTTTCATAGAGGCACAGATGGTCCGGTTTTAAGGTATTTCACAAAATTCAAAATACTTCCGATTTTAGAAAAAAAAACTATCAAGTGTAACTCTAGGCCACCCCAGGAGTGGCCCCTTAAAATATAATAAGTCATTTCCATAACACCCTGTATATAAATTTTATAATGTTAGGCAATGAGCGCCGATATTAGTGACTTTAAGGAACTGTACGAAACTACAAAAAAAATTCTATAATAATATTACTAGAGATCCTCTTGAAAGAAGGGAAAATGCTCAAAGGGTTAATAAATTATTGTTAGATGTAGGTTTATTGGACACTAAATATTATAAACTTATAGAAGATTTTAAAAAAAAGTTTCTTGTGACGAAAAAGTAAGCAAAGCAGTTGAGACTTATGCGAACGAGATTCAAAAAATTATTGCAAATTCGCGGAAAATTATTTTAGACAGATTAGACAAAATAGGAGAATCTAGTAATAATAGCGATTCCAACATGACCGATAAATTCGATTTAAAAACCGCGGCATCCTTATTACCAGCTATGGATGGTAGTGAGGATTCCACAAAACAACTAATAGATGCAATCGAACTTTACAGTGAATTACTAGACAACAACAGCCACAAACTCTTAATTAATTATGTACTTAAAACTAGACTCTCTCAAAGCGCGAAAATAAGACTAGAAAAAACATACGCGACTGTCAATAATCTAATTTCAGATATGAAAAATCATTTATTAACCAAAAAGTCTGCTGCTGCTTTGGCTACTGAGTTACATTGCGTTAGGCAAAATGGAAAAACTATCGACGAATACGCTAGAAATATTGAAGAATTATTTACAAACTTAACTATTACTCAGGCCGACGGAAACGATAGCAGTATTCCCATTTTGCGCAGCGTAAATGAAAAAATAGCTATAAATGTTTTTGCAAATGGATTGAAAAATAGTGAGCTACGCACGGTAATAAAGGCTAGAAATTATACGTTATTAAAAGATGCTATAATAGGGGCTAAGGATGAAGAAAAAATTAAAAATTTTAACCCGATATCAACCACATTTCACATGCAAACGCAAAATAATACGCGAGGTTATCGAGGAAGATTTAACGTAAACAGGTCAAATAATAGAGGTAGAGATTTTAATTTTCAAAGCAATTCAAACGGTAGGCACTATGTAAACAATAATCAGCGAATATTTAATAACAATCATTATAGAGGTCAAGGCCGCGTTGCATCTCGAGGCACATCGGGAAGGCCGTTTCGCAGCCATTCAAATTTTCGCGGACATCGACAAAATAATTATAGGGGTCAACAAGCGACTTACGTTACAGATGTTTCAAACGATTTCAGCGAATGCCCTAATAACACAAATTTAAGTACCGGATCAAGTAGCCAAAAATTTTTTCGTCCCTAAAGAAAATGATCATGTAAACAATAATGTAATAAAGAATGAATGTGATTACAATGCAATGAATGAGTGTGTAATTTTAAACTTAAATGGTATGAATTTTGTGCAAGTAAGATACCGAATGGAAAACATGTTATTTTTATTAGATACAGGAGCAAGTATAAGTGTAATTTTTTCAGGAAGTATACATGGAAATGAACGAATTGATAAAACAAAAAAGACTAAAATCGTAGGTGTAGGTGGATTTACTTATTCCTTAGGAGTAGCGAATATTTTATTTTCTTTAAATAATTACGAAATTCAGCATGTATTTTTAGTAACAGATAAATTTAGTTCAGGCATTCATGGTATTTTAGGTTCAGATTTTTTTTCCAAATATGGGGCAAATATAAACTATGAAACATATTTATTTTCGTTTTGTATTTTTAATAATAAGGTAAATGTACCTATGATTTCCAAATATGATTCTTGCATATCATTACCCCCCCGAAGTGAGGTAATAACATATTGCGAAATAAATAAAAGTGGTGAATTCGTTGTTTTGCCAGAAGAGCTATGTGAGGGTGTACTTGTTGCAGGAATTGTTGTATCATCTTACAATGAAAAAATTGCTGTAAGAATTGTGAATGTTAACGAGCGTGAAGTACAAATTAGAAATTTTAAACCACGTTTACAATGTGCATCAGATTTCGAAATTTATAACTTTGACAAAACAGGCAATTTAGTTATAGACCGAATTGACAAAATATTGGATTCGATAGATATGTCTACACTAAATATAGAAGAAAAACTTTCTATACAAAAAATATGTGCTAAATACTCTGACGTTTTTCATTTAGAGGGCGATCCACTTACTGTTACCAATCTTTACAAACAAAAACTTCAATTAAAAGACGATGCAGTACCTGTATACGTTAAACCCTATCGATTACCGCATGCGCAAAAAACCGATATAAGTAACCACGTTAATAGAATGCTTAGAGAAGGCACTATAGAAGAGGCAAAAAGCGAATGGAATTCGGCTATTTTAATCGTACCCAAAAAACCTGATAGTTCCGGGATTAAGAAAACTAGACTTGTGATTGACTATAGATTAGTCAACCAGCGGGCCCTAAGGGATGAAAAGTTTCCCTTACCTTGTATTGCGGAAATTTTAGATTCTTTATCTGGCGCCTTGTATTTTTCTCATCTTGATTTATCACAAGGGTATTATCAATTAGAATTAGATAAAGCCAGTAGACCGTATACCGCATTTACTACAAACGAAGGTCAATATCAAATGAAAAGATTGCCAATGGGGCTCAAGGTTAGTCCTTCTATATTTTCTAGACTTATGACGGTAGCAATGTCAGGATTAAACTATGAAAGCTGTTTTATTTATCTTGATGATCTCATAATATTCGGAAATTCATTACAAAATCATAACATAAATCTTATCAAAGTTTTACAACGACTTAGAAAAGTTAATTTAAAACTCAATCCAAGCAAATGTGATTTCCTTAAAAAAGAAATTTTATATTTGGGTCATATTATTTCATCTGATGGAATTTCTCCAGATCCAGAAAAATTAAAAGCAATTGTTCAATATCCAATACCTCAAAATGCTGATGAAGCAAAACGATTTGTAGCATTTGCAAATTATTATCGAAAATTTATTAACAATTTTGCTCAAATTGCCCAACCACTTAATGAATTATCTCGAAAAGGAAAAATGTTTGCATGGACTGAGAAATGTCAACTTTCTTTCGATAAACTGAAACAAGCTACCACTAATCCGCCCTTGCTACAATATCCAAATTTTTCAGAAAATAACACTTTTATTCTTAAAACTGACGCTAGCGGGTATGCTATTGGCTCTATTTTGTGTAATGGTAACGATAAACCTATAGCTTTTGCTTCTCGAGTTTTAAATAAAGCGGAACAAAATTACTGTACTATAGAAAAAGAGTTACTAGCAATAGTATGGAGTGTTAAACATTTTAGACCATACTTGTACGGTAAAAAATTTCAAATTTTTTCAGATCATCGTCCCCTTATATATTTATTTAGCATGACTAATCCATCCAGTAGATTAACGAAATTTCGTCTAATTTTAGAAGAATATGACTTTAGCATACACTACATTAAAGGTTCTCAAAATGTTAACGCAGATGCTTTATCGCGCATTAAAATCGAATCAACAGAACTTAAAGACATTACTGCAAAAGTAAATAATAGTGTAAATATAATGACGCGTGCACAGACAAAAAGGCAGAATGTGCAAAAACAGCCGGATTTAATAAATTCTCAGAATGAAAGGCTTGATCACCCTGGAATTGTAGAATTATTAAAACCTCCTGTCGACAGTATAGAATTACGTTCAGTAAATGAAATCGATTTCAATAAATATAAAAATAGAATAAACCATGGTTACATAAATAATAAAATTTTTATATATGATGAGATATCTCAAATAATTTGCTTTAATCAAGATCACCGATCGACGCTTGACCTAGGTACATCGTTGAGGGATCTTGGAATTTTATGCAAAAAATATCAAATTCCGGAATTATATATATTAAAAAATACTAACAATGAGAAATTTATAAAACACATATCGCGATATAGGAAAGAACTTTTAAAGAACGGTATTAAATTAAACATTGTCAGCAATGTTAACCGTGTTGCAAACAATGAAATGAAACAATTAATACTGAATGATTTTCACAATTTACCTACAGGTGGACATGCAGGTATAAATAGAATGTACAATAATATTAAAAAACGTTATTTTTGGTCTGGATTGAAGAAAGATGTAGAGGATTTTGTCAGACGCTGTAATGATTGTCAACGGCATAAATATTGCAAAATAAACAAACAGCCTATGACAATAACCTCCACAGCTACTTCAGCATTCCAAAAGATTTTTCTTGATATAGTAGGTCCAATTAAAAATGATAGTTTGGATAATTGCTATATATTAACAATTCAATGTGAACTTACTAAATTTGTCGAATGTTATCCACTACAAAATAAGGAAGCTTACAGTGTTGCCAAATCGTTCGTAGAAAATTTTATATTACGATACGGTATCCCTCAGGAGACTGTTACTGATCAAGGCAAGGAATTTGTAGCGAATGTATTTCAGGATTCTTGTAAATTATTAGGAATAAAAACCTTAAACTCAACGGCTTACCACCATGAAACTCTTGGTGCGTTAGAAAATTCACACAAGCATTTAGGAGCGTATTTGAGAATTCAGATAGCAAATCATGAAGACAATTGGAGTACTTGGGTACCATATTGGTGCTTTTCATACAATAATACTGTGCATACTGAAACCAAATATACTCCTTATGAACTTGTTTTTGGAAAAATAAGCCATATACCATCAAATATCTCTAATAACGTAGATCCTTTATATAATTTTGACAATTATCCACATGAATTAAAATACAGGTTACAAGTTGCTTGCAACGATGCAAGAAATAACTTAATATCTTCCAAATATAAAAGAAAGGAACAATTTGACAAAAACTGTAATAATATTATTTATAATATAGGAGATAAAGTTTTAGTTTTAAATGAAAATATGGATACTAAGTTAGATTGTGTATACATAGGTCCTTATATAGTTTTAGAAGATTCGCACCCAAATATTTTATTGAATATCAAAAATAAACCAACATTAGTACATAAAAATAGAATTAAGCTTTACCACGATTAATCAAAAACAAATTTTTCTTGTTTTAAAATTTTTTTTTCCTTTCCCAAGGGAGGTGTACTGGACTAACAAAGACAAAAGGTCTTTGACTTCAATTTCCTTTTTAAAGTAATTACGATAGTTGCATACATCAATTATTATTATCCAGCACAGCGCTTTTAGGAAACCAATAAGTTGTTTAATTAGTATAAGCAATTTTAACTATACTTTGCATATGCTATCGTAGCACTTTTGTGGGCATTGACTTAGATTTACTGAATAGACAATAGACGAAGTTTGATGTTCAATCTAACAAGTTGTTTGTTTTTACCCCGATCCTTGCGAACCAATGAAGGGTGACTACAGTAAGTTTTAGTTTAATCAATGTCAAACACACAATGTTTCCAGCAGTAAATATAAGCACTTGTCAAATATACGACGCAGAATAAAACTTCATTATAATTTCAAAACATAATTATAATTTTCAACAGAACAGTATGAAATAAAATATTGTACGTCATTCGTCCGGCAAATCCTTTACAGTATTCGTTTCAAAATTCCATGCTCGGCTCCTTTGTCGCCTCGTCTAGAAACATTCCACTCATACTGTAAAAGTTCATTTACCGGACTTATAACGTAAATATCTATTATTAAAAAAAATGCAAAAAAAAAAACAAAGAAAAATAAAAGTAAACAATTTTTTAACCTGAAATTGTATAAAAGGCATTTATTATAAATATTTTTCAAAATTTTCAACTAAGAAGGATTGTCTTCTATTAGTAAGAATATGTGTATACAAAGAGAAGCTTCTTTCGACATCTACTGATGTAATCGGACAATACTGCAACCTAGGTAGTAAAGTATAAGGCCAAGATACAACTTCGTTGGATGGTTTACCTTCATAAATGCTTTTTACTGAGTTAAGTATTTAAATCCTTCAATATTTTTTACAGTTACATCCAATTTGTTCCTTATTTGACCTCCTACTTTACCGGGAATGTTGTTACATTTAGCGGAAAAAGTTTCAACAATACTAATTGAGTCTCTAAAACTTAAATTTCTACTCTCTAACGAGGATGTTATATCCGGTATAAAACTGAAATTAACCTTAAGAAAAACAAGATCTTTAACTACACTTGCACTTTTTAGCAACTCTTTACTTTGCACAACACACTGCGAATCTCTCCTTATACATCTGCGCTCTTAGAGGTGCTTTTAGAAACACTTTTTTTACATTTGAAATTAGTTTATTTACTAAAGGATATTCAGTTCTAACGGTTCCGGTTTATTCCATGTAAAAGACAAGTTACATGTACCATATTGGGGTAAAAGATTCTTAAGTTTTGGCCTACTTTTACCATATACGGGTGCTGCATCAGACAAAAGCACTAAAAACGTATCATCTGGGACTGGATTTGGTAAGAAAAAGCTCGATAGGGACTGCTGCATAGATCGGGTTACGGTCACATTATCAGTTTTGTCTACCTGATTAAAAGGTATTAAATATGGGTTTGTTGTTTTATGTTCTTGAAGTGCTCCAATCATAACATGTGCGATATATCTGCCACAAGCATCTGTGCTTTCATGAACAATAATGTAAAAATTTTTATCACCCAGTGAAGCTCTAATTTCTTCTAAAACGGTTTCGTATACTGAATTGACAATATTTTTGCAAAAATCCTCTAAATTGCGGATTTTACAATTTTTTTAAGGGTATGTTTGCTGCGACCAAAGCCTTGCATAAGTCTTCTTGAAAATTTTCCTTTTCAGATTTCGATTTTTCTCCAACATTTTGAAATGCCTTTCTTACACTTAGCTGAACTGGCTCAGATTTCATTATTTGTAACTTTGATTTATGCAGCGGTGTTTTCAAACGTTAATCAATTTGGAACTTCTTTTCACAAACAATAATATTTGCACAACTCTAACTCTGGGAAATCTTTAATCTACGAAGACGTTCTCGCCACTTTAGACATTTTGAACGCAAATTTGAAATCACTAGTTTCACACTGAAAATACTGAAACCTTTCGACAAACTAAAACAAAAGTATAATATTTGCAGAATTATACCAGTTTTTAAAGGCAACTATGGTTCAGCCTTTAATACTTATTTTGTTATTACTGTGTATCCGTAGGCTGAGTAGCTGGCTCTGGTGTAGATCTGTCGATTTAATAAAACACTGTATTTAATTCCAACAGCATTTTATTCGTAAGGTAGCACTACACTGAGCGAAATATCGAGTTGACATAACTCAAATATGAGTTATCCCAGACCAACGCGTGTTGCTAATAGGGGACAGCTCAGACCTCTGAGTTACGGCAACTAAATCGAAGAGATTGCATCAAATCACTGTTCATGAGTTATCACAGCCCTGAAGATGGGTTGTTTTAGCTAGCTAATTGTAACTGGGTTTGACGAACACATGCGACGTGGGCTGCAGCAATTCATTATTTAAGCTGCCAGAAACCAATATGGGAGTTGTGATGCCTCACTACTAGGGCTAGATTAACTCATGATTATGATTCGAGCTATCAAAACTGGACCTTTCAGTTGTTCTAGCTTACTTTACGACTATAGATTTAATCTGTCCGAAATGTTGGCAGGGAATCTTAATGGAGCCAAGAAACACAAGGAATATTTGATAATATGTACTTTAATTAACAAACACTTGTTACGAAAACACATGCTAGGTTAACTGACATTACTGACATAAGTGACATCTAACTAACAACATATGATAAACGTCAAGTGCAAAGGAACTACTCTATGAACGAAGCTAGGCACAATAAGGGTTTGGCACTTTAAATATATTCCAACACTAAAATTAGATTATTAATTCTCATTATCACGCATCAAACTCTGAACAAAAATAAAAAAAACATCCCTCCGATCAACGATTGCGCGGATAGCAAGTCCAGTTATGTGGTCCAAGACGACGCGACGTGCACAAGATACTAATGACAATGGGCACAGTATCAATGGGATGGAGTTACCGCGCTAAATCGGCACGAGCGTGAATTCGGAACTTTCCGTGACTTTTCGATTGATGATTTACCCTCGACATGAGTTTTTAGAGCACTATTTACGACTTATTCCAACTCAAAATAATTTAACACATGGTAATGAGTTAAAATAATGCACGTCTGGGTCAAAACGGCACTTTAAAATCAGTTAGTAAGTTTTCCCAATCCAAAAACTGAGTTCAGGTAACTCATAAAATGGTTACAAAATGAAGGATTGTGGTAATCCCAAATGTGTTTAAAATGTTGATATTTGTGTGTTGAGGCGAACCACAAGCAGCTGAGTTATTGTAGCGTTTTTAAATGAGTTGTAATAATTCGTAGGCTCAGTTTGAACAACATAGAAACGTGTGTTAAAGTAGCTCTAATTCTGCAACCCACGACATCGGTAAATCCATTTTTGTCAGTGTAACGTTTTATTTACAATATTCACTTAATAACTTCCCACTATCTGAGAATACACTACATCAAATTACTAGTTACACTTCAAATTGCATTCACACATACGTTTCCATAATACTCAATACTTTCACATTGTATTAACTTGTTGAACTTTGTTTTTGTTAACCTTAACTACATAGTACAAGAAATGTGGACAATTTCCACTCGGTGACGTGCTTTACTTTTTAAAATCAGTCGTGCGACATGCACCGCCGAACTTTCGGGGAACAGTCCCCTTGATAAACTTATATTTTTTGCGTTTAGCCAAACTCTGCTTGGCGACCGTCTGGAGGCTGCGTTGCCTCATCCCTTCTCGCGTCTGTCTCCCTTCCTCACGCAGCTTGGTAGGTGATTATTTTTGGTGAAGTGCCTGATTACATATGACAACAATGCCGCGCTGTTACTATGTGGGTTTTATAATGAATCTTGGATATTTACGTATACGTGAGGAAAAGAGATGAACTAATAAAAAACGCAGACAGCACAGCGTTTGTTATTGCATCGTGCGATAGCTACATAAGCGTTATATATACACTATATACATCAATTAGACTTCCAAGAATGCCATCAGTGGCGTACTTTGCTTTAACACTCAGCGTGTTCTCAACAATACCGTCGACTCCTACTGCCATAAATAATCTACCTGATTAAATCCTATTGTATACGCCTCAACCTCTTCAAAGCTGAATAAATGGGATTAGGGTCGGCTTAAAAATGTACCTACACCACATGATTTATTTTTATAATTTAAAATAAATAGACAGGTATTTTTAGTTTTAGGTACCTATAATAAATGAAAAATAATGATAACAATTAATGATAATTGAAAATAATATAATTTCAAAGTATAACTATTAGGATAACAAGTACAATAAGAATTAATTAAATTCTTAAAAACTATTGACAATTTATTCAAAATTTAACTCTGTATCACTATCACTATCTTCATCTAAGCCTAAACTTATAATTAAGGGTTGAACATTTGTAATCATACAATTGTAAGAATTTTCCACCTTAAGTACATGCTGTACACAGTTTTTCCAGCTGTCTGCAGAAATTTTTCTTACTTCGTTTTTAATTAATTCTACTACAGATGCATTTAATGTAGGAGAAATATTATTTCTCCTAATATTGGATTTGAATTGGTGCCATATTAGCTCAATAGGATTGAATATACGATAGTATGGAGGAAGACGCAACACTGTTTTCTGCTGCAAGTTTGTCACACTCGTATTCCTTATTTATTTTAAAAGCTTTTAATACTTCTAGCAGTTCTCTTTTTTGTAAATTTCTTCAAAATATAAATCATTTTCAATCATAAAATTTTGAATTTCTGCTTTTGTATTATTAGAATTGGGAATAATTTTTGCTTGCCGACTATGATAACTAGCATTGTCCATTACAATGACGCTATTTTCAGGTATATTTTTAAGGAGTTAATGTTTAAACCAATCTTCAGAAAGTTGTGCGTCGGTATCTTGATGGTAATCTAGAGAAGAATCTGCTATGTTTTTAGCTGAAAGCAACAGACAATTTGGAACAAACCCGTTCTCTGAACCAGCATGTAATATTGTGATTATTTTATTTGATTGATTATTGATTGATTATTTTATTTATTAATTTCAATTTTTAATTTTACTTCAACAGTTACGCCCTCCAGCGGAAATCGTATATTAAAAATAATTTTCAGCGTTTTGTATTTTTACCGGATTATACATTTTTTTTTCCTAAATATTTATGACCAATTATTTTTGAAATATAGCCGCTCGTCACCGTGAAATATCTTCTTCCTCAGTTAAAATTTTTGACCTTCCTAGAGTTTTTTTCCCCAGTGTTCGATCTCTTTCCCATCTATTTAATTTAATTGATTAATCGATTTTTCATATTTATCCGCACTTTTTAAAGAGACACCTCAAGTTCTGGAGTTTATAATTTTAAGAATATTAAATATGGTAATCACGGCATCACATGTTTTCATGACAATGTTTTTAGTTCCCACGCAGTAACTAGCGATATATCCCTCGAGGAAACGGCCAAAGCAGCAAAATACTTCCTCGCCGACGGCGTAGTTCTCACGGGAACATCTACAGGCGTTCCGGCGGAAGTGGCAGAATTGACGAGTTTAAGAACTGCAACCAATTTGCCAATTCTGATTGGCTCAGGAGTATCCGTCGATAATATGACTCAATATATTGGAGCGGACGCCCTAATTGTGGGATCTCACTTTAAAAAGGATGGGTTGTGGAGTAACGACGTTGATGAGAGCAGAGTAGAACGATTTATGATTAATATTGTGATTATTTTGCCTTTATTTGATGGTGCCTTGGTTTGACAATTTTTGGAAGAATCATCCCAACCTTTTCTTGGAGTGTTATGGGTATCGAACCATGTTTCGTCAAGGTAAATAATTGGACGATTTTTTTCTCTAAATTGTTTAACAGCTGTTAAATATTTAAGTCTCCATTCCCGTAAACGTTGAGATTCCAATAATGTTTGTCTTTTATTAATGCTTCGGTATTTAAAACCCATCGTAAGACTTGAAAGGCTACAAGAGATATTTGTTTCGTCTTTAATCAGCCGCTCTTTGAGGGAAATCAAAGTGGGTACAGTTTGTGCCTCATACATTTGGTAAATCTTTCTTCTTAATAAATCCATGTCATTTTCGTCAATGCTTCTAAATGTGCCAAAATCACTCCGATTTTTTCTAGGATTAACAGGTTTAAGTACTATGTCTCTTACCTAAGATAAAGGAGTTTTTGTCAAAGTAGACGTCTCTGCTAAAGCATCCATCGAATTAAAATTTCTACTCAACAAAGATTGATACACATATTTTTAATTATTAGTTTGGCATCGGTAGATAAATGCTTTCTTTTAAAAATGACACTTGAAGATGCCCCCCTATCAGCACAATTCCAAGGACGCCACATTCTACCACTAATAAGCCCAAATAAAAATTACTCGCCGGAAAACCACTAAAGACTAAAATTATTAAAAATCAGTTTGTATTTATATATGCATCAGGCATAGGTATAAATTGAATTTGTACCTGGTCCGGCTCTACTCGAAAAGGTTTTAAAATTAGGGATTTCCTTATTTATTTTATGGTCAAAGGGATAATGATGGTTTTATTGCAGTCTAAAGATCAACGATATAATTCTACAAATACTATACGATATAAATACAGTTTGTTAAGCAGGTAATAATAAGGCATTATTAAATGACAATAAATAACCCCTAACAAATACCTGCAAACCCCGGAAACTGCCAATAAAGACCTTGTGTATAACCAAAATGTAAGTACTAATTATTATATAATTATCTTCAGATTGGAAAATCCCTGAAACAAGTGCCGGACTGGACATTAAACCTATGAGTCTACGAGTTTTCAAGACCGGACGTTTTTAATTTTTTGATAACGCCAAAAACATAAAAATATGGTCATAAAATAATAATTTGGAAAAATATGCATTTTATTATAAAATTGACAAAGGGTACAGGGTCGTTGGTATGTATGGAAACGGTCGATTGTTTCTTAAAGTAAAATAGTCGGCAAAAAATATTTTAGATAAAAGTTTTAGGGTTTTTTAAGGTGTATTAGAATTAAAAAAAGATAAGTATACAGGTTGAGTCAGAAAGCCGTAGAGAAACAAAGTTACTTTTTTTAAAATGGAACACCCTATATCTTCGGATATTTTTGAATTTTACATAACATAACAATTATTTTTCAATACGTGCATTATAAGTCTAAACTTAATAGTTTCCGAGATATCGACTTTTGAAATATGACAGCTTCTAGCTTTCTAACGGTACCTTTTAAAATAAAACGGCTTACATGTCCCTATCTTACTTTTTTATTCTCTTCCCAAAAACATCAACTTCCGGTTAAACCGGATGTAACTCAAAAACCGGAAATACAGTACTTCCGGTTTTACCGGAAGTTCATGTTTTTGGAAAGATCATAAAAAAGTAAGATAGGGACATGTAAGCCGTTTTACTCTAAAGCGTACCGTTAGAAAGCTAGAAGCTGTCAAAGTTGAAAAATTTCATTTTTCAAAAGTCGATATCTCGGAAACTATTAGGTTTAGACTTATAATGCACTTATTAAAAAATAATTGCTATTTTATGTTAAATCCAAAAATATTCGAAGATACAGGGTGTTCCATTTAAAAAAAGGGAACTTTGCTTCCCTACGGTTTTCTGACTCATCATGTATACTTATTTTTTTAAAGTTCTAATGCATCTTAAAAAACCCTAAAACTTCTTTTATCTAAAATATTTTTTGCTAACTGTTATACTTTAAGAAATAATCGACCGTTGCCATACATACCAACGACCCTGTATATGCACTTTGCATATATTCCGCCCTTTAGTGATAAAATATCCAATTAAGGGTTCGAAAGCCAGCCGACTAGAGCTGCAAACCACTGTGCGGTGTCTACCATTTGTTATGTAAGTTTTAATTGCTCTGAACATTGAATTTTAACTATCAAGTGTTTTAACATGAACCGTATTAAAATATTTTCTGTAAAGAAAAGATGCAGATTTTCTATGAAAAATTGCTTTTCTGCATATTCTAAGTATTTAGATTATGGCGGATCGTTTGGTGCTAAAATCAGGTAAGTACAACGCTTCTGATGTAAATTAGCATTGAATCTCACTTGCCTGGTCAAGTATTGGTAGCATAAATCAGGCAAGTCTAGAAGATACCTGGTTTTTGTACCGAATTCATGTTGAATTTGGTATGGACTTGTCTGGTTCCTATCGTGTGGTTGTCGCGTGCCGTGATTTAGTATGCATCTAACTCTAACAGAGTATTGTTCGCGCTGCAACAAGTCATCTTTGGCGCAAGAGTGTCGTCAGAAGAAGAACCTTTTCAATCGTCAGGGAGCGAATATATACCGAGTGATGAAAATAGTCCGGGTCCTAGCCGTGTCAATAAAAAGGTGATTCACCGTGCGACCGATCGTTTGCCCTGATTGAAAAGGCCAAAAGACGCAAAAAAAGGGCCCATGTTCCTAATGGATGGAAAGAATTAGTACGTTTAACTTCAAAAAAGTTTAAAGTTGTAAACGTCAGGACATGATCATGGATTTTGTAACACATTTAAAACCTTTTTTTAAACCAACTTTTGTTAGCAAAGAAAAAGGTAAATTTAGCATTTCAACATACCGAATTTAGCAGTATCAAAAAGGATTTAAATGTGGCATGCAGTATTGCAACATCCATCCCATTTTTTACAAGGTTTTATATTGAAAAGGTAAATGTGGCATTGTGCTTTCCAAGTTCGCATATGATACAACCTTATCCTTTGCCGCTCAATGAAAAAAAGGCTGCTGATGTTAAACTTCTGTCAACAAAATACGTTCCGGCCGCCGATCTATGGTACTATCGAATGATCTTCGGAGAACCCGAAAATGTTGCAGTTCCATAAAAAGTAGTTGTTACAGGTGATGATGCGTATGACTCTGATTGTTCATTTATGTAACTGTAGGTTTATTTTTGTCTCCTCTTTGTTAAGTGGTACTGCTTTTTGTTCCGTTTGATTAACTGTTTAAACCATATTTTGAATTATTTTATTACTATGTTTGGGGCAAAAACCAGGTAAGTCCAAATTTTTAACAAGAAAAATTAAAATTTTGCGTTGATGTTTTTATGTTATTTTATGTTAAGCGTATTTTTAATTACCTTTCCTACACAATAAAATAAAATGGTTTTCTTTTTCCTATTTTTAAACAAAATAATAAGTTTTATTTAATTTCTCAAAACTTACCTGGTTTTTGCACCGAGGTCTTCAATTCAGAGACTATAAATTATAAAGGATTATAGCTATTTTAATTGCATTTTGACCTGAATATTGAAATCGTTGATATATTTGAAAGTCTATGGTTGCTACCATATTTCTTAAGAAATATTTTTCATCGTTATTAATGATATTAAGAAATAAAAGTATGCAAGTTTTTTGGTGTGTTTTACTTGATCAACCATTCAACAGATTTACAGAATTTGTAAGCAAAAATACGTATCTACAGAAAAATCGTCGACGCCACTTTTGCTCTCAAACCAGATGTTTATGAAAACTAAATGAGATTACATTAATCAATTAAATTCAAATAAATACTTAGGTGCGACATTATAAAATCTAACGGATTCAGATCGGGTGATGTCGTAGGTCAATTTTGAAAGCAATTAGGACATGACACTACTGCATGCCACACTGACTAAAGACCTTACGGGAATAACTTTTCCAGGTATGGTACACATAAATATAGAGCAAATTTCAGCTTTTCAAATTAGTCAAAAAAATACAGGGTGTTTCATTTACAAAATATTTACTTTTAGACATTTTTTCAACTAACTGAAATAACTGTATTTTTAGACCTAGCTGGCTTTGGCCATAGCGTAAAAGGCCTCCCGCTATTGTCTCTTTCAATCAAATTTTAGTGCCTTGTATTTCGGAGTTTAAAAATATTAGCATGGTGGTTTTTCAAAAAAAAAAAATGGAAATTAATTATAATCTCAAAAACGGAAATAATAAGGAAAATAAGGAAAGTTAAGAAACTACTATGTTTTCTTGTTTGTTGAAACGGTAGATAATCGGGAGAGGACAACAAAGAGGGCTAACAAATGCTTGCCAACGTTTCGCTTTATGGGTTTAAAGCTTCTTCTGAAGCTTGGAGTAGTTTGTGATTTTAGATGTCATTATTTTAGATATTAGAAGCTTTAAAACAATAAAGCGAAACGTTGGCAAGCATTTGTTAGCCCTCTTTTATTGTCCTCTTCCGATTATCTACGGTTTGGTGCCGCTAATGGGGTCTTGCACTTTTAATATTGTGTTCAGTAAACAAATAAACCAAAAAAAATATATCCAATATTAAAACAATTTATTATTAGTTCAGGTTATAATGTTAACAAATACATAGCTGGTAGCTACCTAAATTAAATAGGTACAATCCAATAAACTGCACAAAACAATTAATTTGAATATGTAAAAAAATTATAAAAATGACTAAAATTACCTTATTAAACAATTTACACATTTACAATTAGAAATAGACTATTTTAAACGGTCATGCTTATTAAGTATGTGGCCAAACTGCTCGGCTTTATTCCCGAGTCAATATTAAGAAAAAGTGCGTATAAACATAGGTTCTAAATGGCTTTGTTTCGAATACACAGGATGTTGAAAATTTTTTTTTAAAAGGAGTTTTCCGAAATAACTAAAAACTGCAATGTAGTATAAAGTTGATGCTTGATGAATCACCCTTTTACCAATTAATAATGCTGTTACAGCTTAAACTAAGATCTTAAATTGATAATTGATAGGATGAGGTTCAGTAAGTTCACAGACTGAATGCCATGATTTCGTTTCCTTTAAGAATTTCTCTAACAAAAATATTAAAAAATTTCAATCCCCTATGAATAGTTCTGACTGTCCCAATACACCACTATACACGCTTGTTTTCCTTTAAAGAAAACATTAATTAGGACCAAATCTTATGTAACAAAAGGTATAAAAATGGCGTGCAAAAATACAAGTTTAGTTCAGGTTTACATTACATTGTTAAATATACAGAAAATCAAAATATTATTTCTTATTTAAAAAAAAAATCAGAATAACTAGAAAAAATGTAATAATCAAAGCAAAAAATAGATTTTTTTTCCGATTGTGTCAAAAAATGACGTTTTTTAGATTAGATATTTGGGCGAAAAGGTAACATTTTCGATAAGGTATTGATTGTTGCGCTGGTAGCAAAGCAACACTTTTCGCCCTAGTCTAAAAAATATTTCTCGGACGCTTCCATTGATATTATTAATTTAATTATTTGTTATACAGGGTGGTGCATTGGCTGGCGCAACATAGGATATCCAATGCAATGTTTTGCTTTTTAAAGAATCCAATAAACTAAACTCAGTTTCAAAATTTTAATAATTTTCATGCAGTCTATCCAAAGTTATTTTATTTTATTTTTTTTTTATTTACTATTTTTTACGGTTCGTCGGCGTATCAGAGGCCATCTTGAACCGGTCATCGACCGTACGGTTTTTTTTTAATCGTGCGGTCTATCGACTGGGGAGTGTGAAACGGCACCTTCATCCTACGAGATATCCGATCTCATCCGGCCTGTCCGGCGTGAATAGGATGGTTTTGATGTCGATTCATTTTACACTCTTCCCTAAGACGCACGCGGTGTTTCCCAAGCGGTCACCCATCCAAGTACTAACCGCGCTCGACACCGCTTAACTTCGGTGATCGGAACCTCTTTAAAGTCTTTTATTTCCTATTGATTGTATAATACTAAGCTTAATATCGAACTAAACTACCTGGGGCCTATTGCCCTCACACAACTAATTTAATAATTGCATAGATACAAAGACCCTTAAGTGTTTAATTTAACAGTGTTGGGAGCATATGGGCCGTATAAATACGACCCAAAATGCGCCCAAAAGACAGAGCCATAAGCTCTGCGGCCGTTGGAATAGCCTAGGATACAGCTTAGTATTTAAATAAAATGTTTATTTACACCCGTCCCGGCAAGTGCCTTTACGGGGTGTTGATACGATGCATTGCCTCACGGCTCAATAAAATTTTCTCAAACTTTTAACACACATATAATCATGAAGAACTGAAACGCCAAAGCAAGCACTCTGGAAAAAATGCAAAAAACCCAGTCAGATTAGCGGTGATCGGAACCAAATCAAACTGCCGCAGGTATTATTGAAGTAGATAGCTATATTAAAGAACCCTTGTTAAATCGACACCAAGATCCTCTATTGTGGTGGAAAGACCGAAAACATCAATATCCAAGGTTATATAATTTGGTTACCAAAAGACTGATTGTTGTTGGAACATCAGTACCCTGTGAACTAATGTTTTCAAAAGCGGTTCAAGTATTAAATGAGAGAAGAACAAGGCTTACTTCAAAGAGAGTGTCTCAAATAATTTTTTTAAATGGAAATTTACCATAGAAAGACATGATATAAATTTTATTTTTTAGTATTTTATTAATATTAAGGTATAATCTTTTATGTTACAAAGAAAAAAAGTTGAGTTTATTTTTATTTTTGAATATATTGTTTATTGTTTGTTCTAAAAATAAAATCTTCATTTTCCCAAAAACCGCAATATCGTTATATAATTAACAACCATTTTATGAAAGCACACGCTACTCCGCTATTTGCGACGATTTTGCCTCAACAGCGAGCGGGGCCGGAGTCTGCTGTCCTGTGCGCGCCGCTCCCCTGCAGTGAAAGAAGAGCCGAAGAATCGGTTCATTCGGCTGGGTGATCTATAGATCAGTGACTCACTATACTGAGTAAACTCTTCGAGCCGGCTCGCTCATGAGCTACACATCTCTATGTCGAATGTTAGAAAGCATTTTTATGATTGTTTGGGGCACTGTTTGGATGTAAATGGAGGACACTTCGAACAGTTTATATGGGTTTTAAGTTTATTGTTGTAGATTATATTTAGGAAAACTATTAAACTTAATTGAAATAAAAATCCTAAATAATTGTCAAAATTGTATAATTTCAAAAATACCTAAGTAAACTTAATATACAGGGCTAGGCAAAACACCGTGATATTATAACTTAAAATGATATTTTTAAATATTTTGCGTTAGTAAAGTAATACAAACATGATCCTATCTTGGGTATGATAGCACAAGAAATATTTGTGTAAAATTTTAACAGTTCTCAATAGTAATGTGCCTAACATAGGCTTTAAGATTTACCATGTAAAACCCTATGTCCCGCCTTAAAATAAACGCACTGTATAATTCAGGTAGATTTCTATTTATTTTATATTTCTATCATTTTTTAAACTTTCCGAAAACAGTAACAGTGAATCTTTAGGGGTGGTAACCTCGTGCACGCTGCTGGTAAAACGACAAATACATTGTGCTTAAAAGACCCTTCTAGTTATTTAGGAAAAACATTTTTAAAAAAATATTGCACAACGCCCTGCGCATTAAAAACAAACCTGTTTATATGAATTTTACGACTTAAAATTGACTAAGGAATACGCTGAAGTCTATTAACTTAGCTAACTATTTAATATCCAATGCGATTTTTAATTATTCTTAAAATTAACTTCTATTACCACCGCCAAATCCAAGAAATCCCTTAATAGAGGACCCGAATCCCCTAAAAAAGGTGCCAAGCTTACTCACATTTTGATCTTCGTGTTTCTTACCAAACACAAACACGTCGCTACGTTTGTCTAGTTGCAGATGATCAGACGTCGTAACTGCGTCGGATTTGAGTTTAGTACGGAGAAAATCTAAAAAAAAAATAATTAAATAGTATATTATTAGCCAAGGTTTAGACAGCTATCATTATTGCCCGAGCGGCGCGGCGGCGGAGCGAAGCGACGAGGGATTTAAGACGCGAGGGCTATAATAAGCTGTCTAAACCGTGGTTAATATATTATTTTTTCCACTACTACAAACTTTTATATAAGATTTATCTTTATAGTATTAATAATTATAAAAAATTATAGGTAGGTATAAGTATATTTTTTAATCAAGTTACCTGCGCTTTGGAATTGGCAAAATATTTTGTTGTTTTGTCAGGTGGCTTTGTCAATGTCAATTTGTGTTCATTTGTGTCATCAGATTTCACGAGTTTTGCGTTTTTTTAAAAAATGAGCGAAGAAAATGTTAGTGATAATATTATGTGTACACCTCCCGAATTAAGGATGGAAGCAGAAAAAATGTTGATTGTATCGATATTTTACAATATCAAGTAATCTAATATGTATTGATAATTATCTGGTTGCCTAACCACAATGAATTGATGTTGAAGAATTAAAAAATCAAGTTACCTGCGTTCAAACAAAATTCGGTTAAGGTCAAAGATCGGTCAATAATGGATTTCAATGGCTTATTATTGACCATGGTCAATAATGACTTATAAGGTAGAGAAAAACGATTTCTAGCGTTAATAATCGGTCAATAATGGCGATGTTATAGGTTGTAACAATCTTTTTGTGCTTGTTACAACGTTAGTAGATAGCCCGAGTTTTTATCAAATTTTGACCGATTTAGATAATTAAATTTTTTTAAAATTTTTGAATACGCCCCTGTCTAAAAGGTTCTAGACCCAGGCCGGTTTTCTTAATACAATAACCTACGTATAGGCAACCCATAAAATGACGACGTGTATGACCAGCTGTCGGAATATCACTTGCACACCCAGATGGTATTATGCGATCTTTTACATTTCAGGGATGACTGCCGTTTTTTTGACGTTACCTAACCTAGTTTTTTGGATGCAATTAGTTTCGGGTCAAACTTGCATCCATTTTCCTGGCTTCTTTTGGTTAAAATGAGTAGATTCCCGTTTTCAAAGTTCAAAGTGCCCTGCAGTTTTGCTTGTCAATTGCCGGAAGTCACATGGGTTTTCGAAGCAGTACGAGTCACGAGTAGGAAGTTGTTTTTTTGTACAGAGTCTATTTAAGGACTTTACGGCGTCGTGCTTCGGTCTGTTCTTTCTATATACCGGTCCAGAAGACTTGAACAGCAGGTGATGAAGATATAAATGGCGGTTTTGTGTTAATAGTTTGCATTTTAAATGTGTCGGCCAAGGCCGGATCGGAATTTAACATAGAAGCTGTCCTTTGGAACCTTAAATGGGATTGTTCGTCACCGAAGACCGATGAAAGCCCGACCATCTGGTGAGTAATATTTTTTGGTTTCACAAAATGGCGTCCTAATGTTCACGTTTTATTTTAGGCTTCCCTTCACTTCTTTTAATTCCCTTTGACTTCCCTTGACTTCTTTTAAGTTCTTTTGACTTCTTTTGACTTCTTTTAAGTTCTTTTAACTTCGTTTACCTTCTTTTACCTTCGATTACCGTCTATTTTTCTTTTATCTTCTACCTTTATTACCTTCTACTTCTATTTTCTACTTTTTTATTTTTCCACGTTCTTGACTACCTTCCCTCATATTTTCTACATGGATTTAGCCATGTGTTGGAAGTGCTTTAGTCAGTACTCGTAACCTGGAGTCTTCCTCTTAATTCTTTACCCTGCTATGGATCCCATGTCTGGAGTGGAGGATGTATGTTATTGGAGAGGCCAAGACGAGTGGGGGTGTCAGTTTGGAAGAAGTTCCTGTTTCGGTGCATGTGCCGGTCACCCCGACGTGCTGTATGGTCAACCGTCCACATTGATCTGATGCTGGAGATTGACGCATAATCCGTCGTGCCTGTCTGCTAGAGTTCCTGCCTTACATGAGCTAAGTAGCACTTTTTTCTCCTTGGTTACTGTACTAACACCACCTCCGGCTAACTTTTAGTAAATTTCATAAAATATAGTACCAAAAAAAACCTTTCTTTTGAATTTGAATAAGTAAATTTCATGTGTCTAATAATTGAGGATAATTTCACCTCCCTACGTCAGTTGAATCACTCGTAATGTACTACTAATGGGCCAAGAGCCACCTTTTTATGTAATATTGCTAAAATACCTCTTTTTTAATCACTTGTAACGTTTTCACTGGCACAATGCCACACTCACCGGACTTAACTTTTTTAATTTGATCACTAAAAGTCAATTTGTTAACCCTTAAGTTAATTTCCTACGCTATAAACTTTTTATGTGGTGATTTGGTAGACTGTATTATAATTGTATATTCTTCCCTCTGTATATTTTTATGTATAGTTGTATAATTACCCTAGCTTCGCTTAAGGCTGTTGTAAATTCCTGTAGATTTCGCTTAAAGTGGATGGGTCACTCCAGTAATGTATATATTACCCAAACTGCTTATCTAGTATCATACGAAAAATTAGTTTTCAATTTAAAACCGAAACCTCCCTCGTCAAGGAATGCTTGAGTGGTTGGTCTAATTATTGTAAATTCATTTGTATATTAATCCCTAGTAGGTTTTATGATTATCTAGCTGGAACATGCTAGTTTTGATTTATGAAACTAAATGTTACTCATCAAGCAGTATAAGATGGTTATTTTAATTATCATAAATTGAGATTAACATTAAACAATAAACGTAAGTCTTACTTCCTAACAGAAGTAGCAGTTAAAGGTTTAAATTGGAGTTATTATCTCCTGTAAAGTTATTGAGATATTATATCTGTAATTTCTTTATTTTTACTTAATGTTATTAAGATATCCCTATAGAGTATTGAGATATTTCTATAGCTGTAATTTTCTCTATTTTGACTTAATTTTATTAAGATATCCCTATGAATTTGTTGAGATATTCCTATATCGGTAACTTCTTCATTGGACTTAATTTTGTAATGGATATATCTATATCTGTTTTGAGCGGGTTAATAAGAGACTGATAATCCCGGTCTTGAATACATTACTTACTGACCCAGAAATTTTAGTTACCATCAGTATGTATTTTTTGTCATTCTAGGTTTTGGCTATATCTATTAGTTAGACTTAGCTAGATAATCTTTATCTTCACCCCTAGGCTATTTAGTTGGGAACATAACTAAAGTCTTAAGTTTCTCAATTCTATTTTGGAATAGGGCATGGTAAATGTCTTTATTAATATAACCTGGAAGTGATATTACTAATTATGAATTGATTCTAAATTCTATCTCACTTTAAATTCTGGCGTAGTGAATGCTATAATGGACTTTATATTAACTTTACCCTAAATGCTGCTTTACTTTGAATTTTGGCAAAAGGGTAAATGTCTTTAATTATATAACCTTGAAGTTATCATAAATTTCTCAAGGGATTTTAACCAAATTTTGGGGCATCGTAAGTGCTTCAATCGACCTTGCATTGACTTTACTATAAATAATATTTTATTTTCAATTTTGGCATAATGAGCGCTATAATTGATTTAGCTTAATTTAAATTTAAATTCTGTTTTATGTTGGTCACTACCTTTAAAGTAATTACACTTTAATTATGTTCAAAGCTTTTAGTTAGTATTTGACTCCTTTTATATTGGGTGTTTAGAAAGAATCCTCACTTCTTAATCTGTTTAATTTCCTACGATCTAATATATTTTTAGGGGAGCTGGCTAGCTCATGTCATAACTTTTTCTATGTTATTTTTTTATATCTTCTTTCTCTGATTTAGTTGCTTAGCCTTTTATTCAAATCCTTTTTCTATGTTATGTTTATTTCTTCCTATATGAATAAAATGGGTGTTTGTTGGAAAATATTATTCTTTTATTAATAAAATAGGAATTAATTAAAATAATTGTTTTATTCATACTGCTTTCTCTTTCAGGGCTAGGGAACTAAATATTCTATTTACTCTTTTCTTTATAATCTTTTTCAACCCCTTTGGTTGATGGCGCCCAAAAATCTTATCTGAATTAAATCTACGACCTTAGCTCTCAAGCGAATTAAAAACTGAGTGGCCGTGGTGACCCAAATAATTAATTAATAAAAATAATAACAAGAACTACATTATGAGATCAAAAATAAATTGAACATCTTAAGATAAAGAATTTTTTTTTTAATTTTTTATTTTTTATTAATTATTACAAGGTTAGTAGTGGAAAATAGTATATTACAATACAAGT